>CM060949.1:81022983-81692983 GCA_030765055.1 Mantis religiosa
ATAACGAATATGAAAAGATGGAATCAGATTGGAAGTTAAAATTCAGTAGCTAGGGTTAGAATTTTTCTGTGAAGTTCTACCTTTATCACCCTCACGAGTGTGGAAGCACAATTAACATAAGGGTTATTTTATTTTGAAAACCCACCATTTCACAAAGCTGTTTGAAGTTGCTGTTTAAAATAATCTGTTGAGATATCCAAAACGTATTTTTACAGCTACGACAGAGGTATTACTTTTTATTCTGCAAAATATAAAAAAGCAAAGTCCTGCGAGGAAATGGTGTCTTTTCACATTGAAGAGGTCCCGAGTTCGAACCTTGATTAAGTTGAATTAGCTGAAGACTGTTTTTCTGGTGGTTTCAATTATCCAGAAAGGTGAATTTCGGGCGACTCTAAGCTCTACAGATCCCGGACTATTTGAGCCCTTCATCCATTTCATTCATCGTTGCGATATATACTTATCGTTAAAGTAAACAATGAAGGAAAGAAAGGAGAGAAAGAAGGAAGAAAGGAAAAAAAAGAAAGGAAAGATAGATATAATTAGAGTACTGGATGTTAAAATATTACCTGCTCACAAAGGAAGTTAATTCATCCTTTACTTCATCTTATTTATACGGCTGCTACTGAAAGCCATTTTTCCACCTCCTATATTTTATTTTATTCAAATTATATTAGAGGAAAGTTATGTTTAAACGGCCTATTATAAATGTTGTAAAAGGTTTTAACATTTCAATATTATTTTGGGGAGTGAAATAGTGGGAAAGTGAATGGGAAAGTACTGAAAATTGCAATGTTAGCAAATATATTATTTTGGAGATGATGATGATGATAATGCATCAGTAGTGATAACCCTGGATTAAGCAAGTGGATTAACGATAATCCTGCCACCAGAGTGGATTAGAGCGCTAGTGTCGCTTTTAATCCGGTGGTGGATTAGCGAACTATGGCGCGAAAGTTTGGAGAAAAACATGGTGGCAGGATTACCGTTAATCCACTTGCTTAATCCAGGGTAAACTATATGGATTAAAAGTCACGTGACAATATGGATTAAAAAGTCACGTGTCTTTTTGGGATAGGTTTGTGATTAAATGTCACGTGACTTTAGCAGAAGGAATAGAGCGGTGACCAGTTTGACGTCCAAGGAGCAAAAGGATGCAAATGAGCGGTGAACATAATTAAAAAGGAAGGGGGGAAGTGACGTGTAAGGTTGTGATTGGTTAAAATAAGAATGTCTTTGATTGGTTGAAAAGGTTAAAGGTAGAGATTTGATTGGTAGGAATAAAAGTATTTGTGATTGGTTAGAAAAAGCTGGAGCAAAGAAGAATGGGGAAGTAAAATATATAAAAGGAGAGGTGGAAATGATTATGCACAAAGATGATTTTGATAGCGATCGCGTTGATAATAAGCGTCACAGCTGGCGCAGAGGATAGCTGCGTTAGTTTTGGGAAATGTGGGTTTATGTTAAATAACCAAACATGACATTTGGAAAATTTGACAAGATGCGATAAGGACTACGAATTGTTGTCTAACTGTACCTGCGTTTTCCGTAAGGGTAGTGGATGTAGGTTTGGATCTGATTTTATTAATATGGGGACACTGAAGAACGTGTATAATTGTTTAAAGCCGATAACGAGATGTCAAAGCGGGCGGAATTGTGGAGGGATGATGTATGGGGGTGTAAAGTTTGGACAACTTCAATGTCCGGAGGGGTACGTAGTAAATTCGCAATGCGGTTGTGAAAAGGGTAAGATAAGGAAGGAAGAAGGTTGCAAATTTTATAAAAAGCCAGTGCGCATGTATACAAGCGACAACAGTTCGATTTTGGTGGAGATGGTGGATTGTAGTTTATTGGCGGACACAGTTGATTTACCAGAGGGTTTGGAATTAGACTGGAAACTAACGCCGGAGGAAAGCGAGCTTGTAATGGCATATAGTGTAGTAAATGAGATGAATTCCTACTTTTCTGATAATTTTGTTTACATATTTGGAGAATGCGGGAATGGAGAGTGGCAGTTAAACTTAGGTGGGGGTAGAAAATTAAGCGGGAGGGTAAAACGTACCTCAAGGTGGTCTGCGGAGGGTAATTTGAGAATAAATTCAGAATGTGAAGGAAATGGTGGGACTGCGGGTAGGGTGTCGGTGAACAGTATAAGGAAAGCGGCTTCGGAGAGGTGTAAGAAAGAAATAAATGGAGTTAAGCAAAAGATGAGAAAATAATGCGATAATAAGACGAGAGAAAAAAGAAGGGAGGTGGATGCAGCGAAAAAGGAAAAGGAAGAGTGTGAAGGAAGGGCAGCACGAATAAAGGAAATGATGGAAAGAATGAAACAGGAATTGGAAGAGAAAAAGCAAAATGTGACGAAGCAGCAGGAATTGGTAAATAGAATAAAAGGAAATGTGGCTAAATTGAACCATGACTTTGAGGCGTTAAAGCAGATGATTGCAAATTTGGAGAGCGCATACACGCGCGGAGTGGATGAATTTCCTAACTATGAAGGAAATTATGACGAAGATGCAGTTCCCGAGGAGGAGGTAGCGGAAGCTGAGGGAGGAGAGGAAGATTCACTGGAATACGAGACGAAGTAAAAAAGGAGAAGGTAGCTGAAAAACAAAATACAAGAAAATAATATAAATTACTTTCATATGCAGGCATTTTGCTTATAGGCACTATAAACGTGTACGCTGGTGTACTTGCTTTGTGCTTACTTAATGTTACTTAATGTTACTTAAAACCCAAAAACTTTTTTTTTTTGCATTTGCGTGATAGATGTGCACCATATAAATTACACTCTTTCGAGTGGCAGTTAAAAAAAATTCTGCAATATTTTCAGTAGTAGAAGTAACTGTTTTAATGACAACTAAGAGGAAAATATTAGGAGTAGGAAAGGAACCCTGTCATGGTAAAGTATGAACGAGGTTAAATGAATAAAAACACAAAAAAACACACGCACAGTAAAAGTAAAGAAGCATAGGATTATATTTTGATTAAAAAACAATTACATAAGCAGTGCATCAAATAAAAAAATTTAACAAATGTGAACAATAAAAAAAAGATGTGAAACAAAAGTTAATGGTACGTGCCTTCACACAATGAGCATGGATACTGCGCTTTGACGTCCAAATGTCTGTAGATTATGGGAATGTCATTAAGTTTACATGCTCTACGTGCAATACATTGTAAGCATAAAGTTGTGTATGACCGATAACCCTTTGGACCATACCACACCGTGTATGGTTTATATATCCGTAAAAGTAACTGTTTTTGTTGTTGGTCATATTTTGCAGCTGTACATGCATTGCACTTTTTTGAATTTTTATCACAGCACTCCATAATAGAATAAAAAAAAGATTACACCAAAAGTTAGGATTTAAAAAAATTACTGACGAATGTAATGTTGAATGGTTAAAGAACCGCACTTGCAAATATATGTATGTAAATGACCATATGGGTTTGGAATGTTATACTTCAGTAAAGCACGATAAGCGATGCAAACAAGACATCTTGGTTGGTATATGGTGTCACTGAGGGCAAAAAATTCAATAATTTCGTAGGGTGATCCAAAATATATAAAATCATTTAGAAAGGGATCATTAGTTGTGTAAGGTAATCGGTTAACCATCCAGTCAATTTCTTCCTCTGGGGAAAATTTAATTTCAAAATTGCAGCAGTTCATATGCCCAAAAGTATAATTAAAAGCGGAAATATAAAGCAGAATAATTAAAATAATAATAAAGAGTGTACAAACCTTCAAAAGCACTGTAATGATGCACTACACACTATTTTAATTCAAAAAAAAACTAAAACACTAAAAATAATTATTAGCAGTTTTTAAAAAGCAAATACTATTTGTGATTGCATACGCATAAATCCCCTACGAGCTGGGTCGGAACTTCTTCTTGAATGGTGGCTCCGGTGACAAGGGTACCCTTCGAGCAAGCTTTCACTTCACTGCCGCCGTAATTGGCACCAAATGCGGTAAAGCCAGGCTGCTTACTTCTTCATCATCATCCTCGGAATGTTGGTCAACCTCTGGGATGGAGAAAAAGAGGCTGTCGTACCCGTCGTCTTCGCAGCTTAGGCTGAAGCACCAACCAGCACTGTGTTGGACCAGCAGCACCACTGCCTGAGTTTCAGACGATGACTGCTGAAACTGTTGGAGCAAGCTTCGCCTGGCAACAGGTTGATTAAATCTGGAGGGGGAGCATGAGAGTGCGTCAATTAATGAATTTGTCGGTGTTGATGCGTGTTTTGCAACTGGACGTATGAGGGGTATATTATGGACGTTTGTTGTGTATCTTTGAGGTGAGATAGGCGTGAAAAATTGGAGCGGAGGTGGAGAATTTGGAGGAGTTGGTGAGATAACTTCTTGAGCAGAAGTGTGTGGCGAGAAATGGGTTGAAGAAGAAGGAGCAGATGAGGAACTAAGAACAATTGTATTATGAGATGATGCAGGCGAAACTGGCAAAGACGGCGGTGCTGGTGTTGGTGATGAGTAGATAGAGCTGATGTTGGTGTCACCGTCGAGCAGGTCTTCTCTGAAGTTGCAGCCCCGAGCAGGAGAACACACGGGGGTTGAAGTGCGTGGTGGTGGAGTTGAACAATGTGTCTGGAAACGAGAAGCACTGGAAGAGCAGGAAGGAGAAGCAGAAGAGGAATACAGAAGCGTTGTGGCACTTGAAGGAGAGATTGGTTGAAACGTTGGCGAGGTTGAAGGCGCACCACTGTCAAACCGGGGAGCACGGTTGTAAGCAGAAGAGGAAGAAGCTGAACTCAGCAACACGGTGGAACCAGTATGTGACGCTTCCTGGAGGACGCTGTCAAAACTGGTAGATAAGTCTTGGCCGCTAAAATCTTCTAGGTTTGCCTCCAGTGAAGATTGTGTTGAAGCATGAGAAGCTGGGGATTCTAGGAATCTGCTGCTGGTGGTGCTATTCAGCTCCGGTGGTGGCTCGCTGGGTGATGTGGGCTCATAAATCCACTCTAGAGCCGGGTACTGTAGACTGTTGTTCAAAGAATTGCCGCCATCCTGGTAGTTGTCAGGATATCCATAGTCTCGTTGGAGAGAAACAGTTACATGTCTTTCCACTACTCCCAATTCGTAAAAATAGTGTTTACACACAGTAGTGAGCACAAGTCGTCTCTCCATACCGATGAAGTGCCGTTGTTGTCCTTATATTTGCAGACAGACGAATGACGGCCTTGAAATAAGCACTGCAGATTATAATGCTCGCTAGCGTGAGAACTCACGTGATTCAATATGGCCGCTGTGATAAAAGTTGCGATAAGTTTAGAAACAGTTGTGTGAACGGAAGACCCATTAGCAGAAAATTGTTGAAATGTGGTTTTGTGGTCGATGTACAAAAACTTGTTTGATATTGCAACCGGATGTTGCGGTGGTTCGATGGTGGGACCAGAAGCGCTCCGAAAACTTACCCGATTAAAATTTGGGAAATTGTGGTAAGATAACCCGCTGAAAGTTTTAATTAGGTTCTTAATACAGAGCGCAGCCGGAAGGTGTGGTTTTGATAAGCGCGCTATAAAAGTTCAGGAGCGATAAACTGTTGCCGAAGTGAATTTTGCGTGTGAAATAGCTAAAGAAGTGAAATAATAGCTTCAGATTTCTAAAATACATATATTACCGAAAGGCAAATTATTACTGATATACCAATTGATCGACAGATGCAACATACGTCTGCATTTGCGGGAAATAACGAGTGTCTACATTGACTTTAGCAGTAGCGTTATTTTCAGGAGAAAAACAAGCTGTAAAACAAATAACCGTGAAGACTTAGGATAACTAGCATTTTTAGAAAGTGAACATTGCCGTTGCGCGAGTATGGACATGATGTCGGACAACGTGGAAGAGCAGAATGCGGTAAGTGGCGATTCTACCTTGCAACCTACGTTTGCAGTTTTGGTGCAAAGGGGCAGGGAATCGAAAAAATTGTATTCAGGGTATAACGAAACAGACATATCCGTGACGCCTATGCTTGTGGGAGCAGATCCTGGGAGGTGGGTGCATACAATGTTTGATGAGCTTGTAAAGTTTGTTAAGACAGAGCTTTTGAAGAACGAACCCGGGTACTTAGGAATATCCATATCGGATTCGAAACAATCTTCCAAAGCATTTAATATGTGCGTTCGATGGGCAGATCAAGTGAATGCCGAGGCAGTTCTTAAATCTATAGAGAGAGTCATGCAAAGTAACGCGGAATTTTTGATGGGAGGGCCTCTGAAAATTACTTGCGTTTGGACTCGAGAGGTTGCGGGTTCGTGCTTTAAACCGTGCGAGGAATGCAGGAGGAACAAGGGAATTGTAGAAATTACAAACAACAAGGACACCTTGTGCGTTCCAAGGGCGGTTGCCGTGTGCAAGTCAAAAGTGGATGGCGACATCAATTATAACACCATTCGAAGGAGTGAGTTCTTGCAGAAACAGAGAGCTGTAGAGCTATGCGAGGCGGTAGGAAAGAGCGATGGCAGGTTTACTGTAGAAGACGTGAAACGTTTAGACGAAATGCTGAAGAAATATGCCTTTACGGTCTTTGCAGACCATTCGGGAAAGAACGTGCTATATAAATCGAGAAAACAGAGTGAAAAACCCATCGATCTTATGCTGCACGATGGACATTGTAACGCTATAGTAAACTTGAACGCAGCTTTAAAATGTAAATGGTACTGCCGAGAATGCTGCTTTGTTTCTAAGAATAAGAAGGAATTCCATCGCTGCGACGAAAAATGTGCGAAATGTCACCAGGTATGCCGTGTTGGCTCTTACGATTACTTACGCTGTAATGAGTGTCATCGCGATTTTAAGGGACAAGATTGCTTTGATAATCACAAGAAAAAAGGCGCGTTCTACCCGAACGGCATGTCTGTGTGTGATGTGGAATAGGTCTGTCTTTCTTGCAATAAATTGTTAAACTTAAGACACCGAGAGATAGCGCACCAGTGCGGCGAAATCTTTTGCAGTCATTGCAAGATACACGCAGACCCAAACCATCAATGTTACATACAGCCGTACTGTTCCAAGAGCACTCGAAGCGATTTCGTTTTTATGTTCATTGATTTCGAATGCACGCAAGAGACTCCATATTTGGAAAAGCGGGACACGTTTCAACACGTTCCAAATCTTTGCGTGCTATACCAGGCTTGCCCCTTGTGCATAGACGACCAGCACAAGATGACGTACTGCACGCGGTGTGGCGTGAAAGAATGGGTGTTTGACGATAAACCGGTGACGCAGCTGTTTGCTCACATCACTCAACCTACGTTTGCAAGTTGTGACGTGATCATCTTGGCTCACAACATGCGCTCGTATGACGGGCAATTCCTATTACGTCATATGGTGAGCGAACTTAAATGGACGCCCGAGCTTATTATGAACGGGAACAAGATATACAAGATGAAGTTTGGCAACGTTACTTTTCTTGACTCATTAAACTTCATTCCCATGCCACTATCTCGCTTTTCTAAGATGTTCCAGTTAAAGGAATGTAAAGGGTATTTTCCCTATCTATTTAACACTAAAACCAACGAAGACTACGTGGGACCCGTGCCAGAGCAGAAGTACTTCTGCCCGGATGGCATGTCTGTTGAGGGTCTAGAGGCCTTTGAGAAGTGGCATGAAGAGATGACGTCATCGCAGTACGTGTTTAGAATGAAGGAGGAAATGATCAAGTACTGCAAGATGGACGTGTTTCTCTTGAGTCAAGGAGTAGCAAAATTTAGGAAAGAATTCCTCGAAGAGAACGGCATTGATCCTTTTAGAGAATGCGTGACCATCGCACAAGCGTGCATGTGCGTATATAGAAAACGATTTATGCCCAAGAACGCCATCGCTCTGCTACCTCAGGGCGGTTACCGTCTGGCCGATAAGCATTCGCGGATTGCTTGCGTTTGGTTATCGTGGGTGGAAAAGCAAGAAAACGTTATCATTCAGAGCGCTTTTCGAGGAAGAGAGGTGAAGCTATTGGGTCACAAGGTGGAAGGTTATCGGCAGGAAGCCAATATGGTCTACCTGTTTCACGGGTGTTTCTTTCACGGGTGTAGGCGTTGTTTTCCTAACCGGCACGCCGTCATTTACTCCACGGGAAACGAGACCATGACCTCTAGACTTGAAAGCACAGAGAGGGTCACGCAGCTGTTGAGGGAGGGGGGCTATGACGTCATAGAGATGTGGGAATGCGACTTCCACGCCATGGCGCGGAGGGACGCCGAACTGGCAGAATTTGTCAAGAACTTTCACATTCCCGAACCTCTCAACCCAAGAGACGCCTTCTTCGGAGGTCGGACCAATTGTACAAAGACCTACTGCGAGGCCAAGGGCGACATGACAATGTTCTATGTCGACATTTGCTCTCTGTATCCGATGGTGAATAAGACCCGAGCGTACCCTGTGGGACACCCGAAGATCCACTTGGATCGCTTTCCCGATCTGAAGGACGTACAGGGCGGCCTCATCAAGTGCACGGTGCTTCCCGCGGAAGGGCTGTATCACCCAGTACTCCCTGTGCGCGTCAACGGTAAACTTATGTTTCCACTATGCCTCGCGTGCGCAGAGGAGGAGACCCAAGAAGACTGCCTCCACGACGAGCAGCAAAGGTGTTTGACGGGAACCTGGGTCATAGACGAAGTCAAGGTCGCACTCGAAGAAGGGTATTGCCTCATAAGGGTGTTCGAAATGTGGGAGTATCAGATGGTGCGATACGATCCCGTCTCTGGACAGAAGGGTCTGATCGAGGACTACGTCGACCAATTTTTGAAACTTAAAACAAGCATCCGGTTGGCCATCCCACTGCGACACCCCCGCCAAGAAAGACGAGTACGTGAGGCAATTCCTCGAAAGAGAGGGCGTGCAACTGGATCCGAACGCCATCGAACCCAATCCCGGAAGGCGAGAGCTCGCCAAACTGATGCTTAATTCCTTCTGGGGAAAGTACGGACAGCGGGACAATCTGTCCACTTGCGAGCTCGTTAAGGAGTATTCGAGAATGCTGGAACTTTTAAACGATCCGGGAATCGAAGTGCAGACGTACCTACCCGTTACCGACGACGTCATGTATGTGGTGTGGAGGTATAGCGGGGAGAGCCCAAGAGTGAATCCCACCTCGAACGTCGTCAACGCCGCCTACACGACCGCGCACGC
Source organism: Mantis religiosa (assembly GCA_030765055.1). Taxonomy (NCBI): domain Eukaryota; kingdom Metazoa; phylum Arthropoda; class Insecta; order Mantodea; family Mantidae; genus Mantis; species Mantis religiosa. The sequence goes on from CM060949.1 coordinate 81,032,132, forward strand.
TCGGCTCGTGTTGTACTCCTATCTCAGGAAACTGGGCGACCGGGTGTGCTACTTCGACACGGACTCCGTCATCGCGACCCGCGTACCCGGGGATTGGACGCCGTCCGTGGGGGCGTTCCTTGGGGACATGACCGACGAGCTCAAAAAGTTCGGCAAGGGTGCCTACGTTTCCAGGTTCGCCTCCACGGGGCCGAAGAGCTACTGCCTGGAAATAAAGGGGCCGAAAGGCACGCACCAAGTGTGCAAGGTTAAAGGCATCACGCTCAATTCGGGCAACCTTAGGCATGTGAATGCGGAGGTCATGCGCGACGTAGTGCTAAGGGACAACGATAAGGCCGTGGTGCTGTCGGGCACGCAGATAGCAAGGAAACCCGGGTGGAACGTGGTGACGGAGCCTTCCAGCAAGACATTCAGAATGGTTGTCAATAAGAGAGTGCTCACGGACAACTTCTATTCCGTGACCTACGGGTATAAGAGGCGGCGCGCCATTTAAACAACGATAAATGTGACGAAATTTCCTCCCGCGTGCTCATTATCGGAACATATGGCACCCATGACGCAACCTCCGGACAATATTAGGAAATTTAATTTTCCGAGCACTATGCTCGTTGCGGGGCTGTCGCGCTGCGGTAAATCCACTTTTGTGAAGGCGCTCATTTGCAACGCGGAGGAGATGTTCGACAAAGTTCCTAAAAGGGTCCTGTGGTGTCACCCTCCCGAATACTCGCCCAAATTAAGGCGCATGCCCATACGCTGCGAGACGCATGCAGATGTGCCGGAGCTATCGGACGTGGGGGAGGATCACCTCGTCATTCTGGACGATATGATGTTTGACTGCGACCGCCTCTCCGTGTCCAATTTCTTCACCAGAGACTCGCATCACAAGCGTTTCGGAGTCATATACATTCTGCAGAACGTCTTTCCTCAGGGTAACAAGTTCAGAACGATATCATTAAATTCAAACTACATCGTGGCGTTCAAGAACAACAGGGACAAAATGCAAATAGAAAGGCTGTGCCAGCAAATCGAACCCAGGAACTCTAGGTTCCTATTAGAGGCGTTCCAAAAGGCTACCGAGCATCCTCACGGTTATCTGGTGTTAGATTGCACGCAGTACACGCCGGATTGTTGCAGGTATCGAACCGGCGTGCTGCCGGGTGAAACTCTTTCATATTTCGTGCCCAACGATTGTTAATGTTTTTAATGGGATTAAAAATTGACAAGCGTTCATTCGCGCTCAAACATGCCTAGAGGAAGGTCGAGCGTTGCCACGCTCAGCAGTCCGCTGATAGCGAGACAACACGGAAATTTAGTGGCCTTGGCCAAAGCCAAGCCATCTGCGCGGAAAAAGTTGCTCAAGGACGCAAGCCCCGAGCTGATCAAGGCCGTTTCCGAGTGCATGTACAACGTCTGTAAGGGTAACGTGCAGCTGCCCACAAAGTGTCTTAATCGTTTAAAAAGGCACAAAACTTGCTGGAGGAAGTTAGTCGACAAGAGGCTTCCACTGAAGAAAAAGAAGCAAATCTTGATACAGATAGGCGGCTTCCTACCAGCTTTCCTCTTACCGGTCCTGGCTTCGTTGGGCAGCGCGCTCGTGTCGAAGTTTGCTGGATGAAGTACGCCAGGCAAATAGTGGTTGCTCCGCAACCTAAGACAGTAGACAAACTTCACCTCATAGATAAAACCATTTCCAGACTAGCCAAGGACATCGAACGTCTCCAGCGCGAAAAGATGTCTGCCGACGAAAAGTGGCGCTTAATGAAATATAAATTGAGCAACTATCTCGATCTCGTGACACAAGTGAAACAGCCTTATCTTCGCGATAACGACGACGACGACGATGACGTTGAACTGTTGCACGAGGTGTCGGTAAAACAGGAGCCTAAAACCATAAAGGTTAACCCCTTCTCGCCACTCAAGAAGAAAAGACCAACTTCTCCTTCCTCGCCCAGAAAGAAATCCAGTGGACCCAGCTATAACCTTCGCCTAAAACAGTGGAAACCTCTGTACAAGTAAGCGATGAAGGAATGGAAGATGCTCAGACGCTCTTACGAAAATCCGGAACACCCAGCCGGCTTCGGATCGGTAAACGCACTTCGAAAAGCTACCGGCAAGCCGAAGGTTCACATTGAAGCTTTTCTTCGAACCCAGGACAGTTACACGCTGCACAAACCCGTCAGAAAGCGCTTTTCTACGCGATATTATCACGTGACCAATATGGACGATCTCTGGGAGGCGGACCTCAACGTCATGAACAGCGTCAAAGAGCATAACAAACCTTACGCGTACATCCTCACCGTCATCGACGTCTTCTCCAAGTACGCTTGGGCCGTACCTCTAAAATCCAAACTTGGGTCCGAGGTAGCACAAGCATTTCGCTCCATATTTTCCGAGCGCGCTCCTAGGGTTCTGCAGACGGACAAAGGAACCGAGTTCACCAACAAAACCTTTAGGGCTTTTCTGCAGAAACACGGCGTCCGTCATTACACCACAAAGAACAATGTTAAAGCCAGCGTCGTTGAGCGCTTCAATCGCACTCTCAAGACCAAGATGTGGAAGTATTTCACGCACGCAAACACTTACAAATACGTGGAGGTACTTCCGGCCTTGCTCGAGTCGTACAACAGTTCGTATCACAGATCCATCAAGATGGCGCCCAAGGACGTCAACGAGACCAATATCGCGCAAGTGTACCGCAACTTGTACGCAGATAGGCATGCACCCCGCACAAGGGCACCAAAGTATGCCGTGGGGGACCACGTGCGCATTTCCAAAGAAAAAATGAAGTTTGACAAGGGGTACGAGCAGAACTGGACGGACGAAATATTCGTCATCGACAAGGTCGTGCGCGGTCAGCCGGTGGTATATAAACTGAAGGATCTCGCCGGAGAGGATATTGACGGCAGCTTTTACACCGAAGAGCTGCAAAAGGTGGAACTCCCTCAAACGTACAAAATAGACAAGGTTTTGGAAACCAGGGGCCGCGGGCGCAACAAGCAACTTTTGGTAAAGTGCAAGGGCTACCCTTCCAAGTTTAACTCTTGGGTCCAGGCTTCGACGATCGCTTCGATATGATCAAAACCGAACCATTCTCTCTCACGCTCGTGAGCAATGCTTCCATGGATCACTTTAGCGACAACACGACTTCCAAATTTTCCAACATACTGCCCGAGCGAATAGTGCTTCAAGGGGAGTGGGAGGTGGCTCTGCAAAAGGTGAGGTATCCGGTTAAATTTTACAACGTGACCGCAGGCGACGCCCAACTCATCGGCACCAGGTACACGATGACTCAACTACCCACGCATTCCAAATTTAGCTTGCAGATGCCGCCGGGTATCGTGCACGATCCGAAAGATCTGGTGACCCGGGTCAACGCCGTCATTCAGGAACATTTGCACGTGGATAACTTCTTTGTGTACCTCGAGCGCAATAAACCAGTCAGCATCAACGAAGCCGTCACGCATGCGCAGCAACTTTCCGACACTACCTTTGATGGGTACGTGGAGACCGTGGTGCGCGTTCCGAAGACCGTGGTTCCCAGCGAGGTGAGCGATGCGCCGGCCAGAACGAAACCCCCAATCCGAAAACCAAATATCCAAAGACCCAAACCTACCGCCCAACCGGCTAAACCCAACCCCGCGGTCAGTTCTAAATCCACTCCGCCACCGGAACAGCCCGACCAACCGCCCACCGAACCTCTCCATCGAGTTCATAGCATGATGTTGTCCCCAACCATGGCCAAGATGCTGGGCTTTGAACCCTACACCAACATCGTTTTACAGAAGGAGGCAAAACACCCCGTAGATCCCTATATGGGGTTTCCTTACGAAATGTTCATCTACTGCAATCTGGTTGCACCACAAGTGGTGGGCTATACATTTGCACAAGTGATTGAGAGCGTTGCAGTAGAATACGAGAAAAGCAACAACACTTACATGTCCGATGAAAAGACCTTCTTTCCTCAGAATTGGGTGCCACTCGTTCAACAAGACTTTAAGACCGTCAGCATAGATTTAAGGAACGGTTATGGCGATCTGCTACCATTTGCCGACGGCTTTTCCTCCACTATAGTTCTCACCTTCCGGCCAAAGAAACGATAATGGACGTGCACACGGTCACTCAATACTATCTCAATCAAGCCGGCGGTGCTTTAGACCACGGGGATTTCGTTCTCTACCGCGGTAGGCGCTATCAGCGCGGAAGCGGTCTCTTTTCTGCCCTAGGAAGTCTCTTCAGAACCGTTCTACGCTTCTTGAAAAGCGGCGCAAAGGCTGTGGGAAAGGAGGCGCTCAAAGTGGGCGCTCACGTGCTGTCCGACGTGGCCGCCGGAGGAACCACCCCAAAGGAAGCTTTAAGAAGCAGACTTAAGGAGGCTGGGTCAAATCTGAAGCGTAAGGCAGACGAAAAAATCGATTCTATGCTAGGATCGGGCGTCAGGCGACTAAAGGCAATAAAACGCTCCAAACCTACCAAGCCGAAACAGTCTAAGCTGAAACGCAGGAGGCGAAAGGTGCAGGACGTGTTCTCGTAATGGCCGAAACCGTGATCCACATGAGCTCCGAACTGGACCTCTTCAAGGACCTTCCGGTTCAGATGAACGTCGAAGAGTCTCGGTTCATATCCCTAAACCCTCAAAACACCATCATGAAAAATGCACCGATTACCTTTCATTATTCCGGAAATGCAGACGAATACCTCGACCTTTCTTACGTCATTCTAGAGGTATTTGTTCGTATCGTTAGCGAAAAAGGAGAGGAGCTCAAGGACGACGTGCTTGTCACTTTCGTCAATAACGCCCTAAATTCACTGTTTCAACAGCTTGAGGTGTCGCTCAATAGCGTCATGGTTTCCATGCCGCAAGCCGGATATCCCTATAGAACGTATCTCGAAACCCTCATCAATTATTCTGAAGATGCCATGAACACCAAGCTCGAATCCACCCTCTGGAAAAAGGATACCCCCGGCATCATGGACACTTTTGCGGCAAATGCCGGCTTCTTGTTTCGGCATGGATTTACCAAAAGCAGTAAGGTCGTGCAATTAATGGGACCGCTATCGAATGCTCTATTTAGACAAAACAATCTTTTGCTCAATAACGTTAGCGTCACCATCAAGCTCACCCCTTCGTCACCCCAGTTTTATTTGTTCTCCGAAGTACCCAATTTCAAGGGATACGCCGATATTCAGTCGGCCACTCTACATCTAAAAGTGGTCAGACCGTCACCAAACATCAAACTGGCCCACCAGGCGGCGCTGGCAAAGAGCAACGCCAAGTACCATCTCAAGGACGTCAGCTTCCACGCCCTCAGTATTCCCAAAGAGGCCAGTGCAATGACTTTAAGCGACGTCTTCACGGGTCAAATTCCAAGGAGAGTGGTCGTCGCCATGGTTCTAGACAAATCCTATACTGGCGATTTCGGAAAAAACCCATTCAATTTGCAACATTTTAACATGAACATGTTTCAGCTATACGTCAACGGCCAACCCATTCCCTCTCAACCCATTCAGCCAAACTTTCAAGACGGACACTTCATGCGTTGCTTTCAAACCCTTCAGGACGGTCTCGGCATTCACTTCAGAGACGAGGGACATTCCATTTCCAGATAGGCCTACCCCGTCGGTTATTCCGTCCTTGCTTTCGATCTCACTGCCGACATGAGCGCCAACGAATCTTACATCTCCGGTCAGCGCCACGGCTCGGTGTCTATAAGGGTGGGTTTTGCCAAACAGCTGACAGAACCGGTCGTTCTTCTGGTGTTGGCGGAAATACATCGTACCCTGGAAATCGACGCTAACCGATCCATCCTCATATCATGAACTCGCTTCAAATAGAGCACTTTCTCTCTACCTGTCCCTCCACGCGCCCTCACTTTTTGGGCGTCTACGCCTGCGACACCCTACCCTCAGAAAGCACCAATAGGAAACTTCCATTCGCCTTGGTCGCTAACACCGATCCATTCTCCCTACCAGGCAAGCACTCGGTCTGCATCTTTGTCTCGCAAAGTGAGAATAGGAGAATATTTCGACAGTTATGGGCTAGCACCGCTCACACCTCATTTTCTAAAGTTTCTAAACGCTAGCTGCGGACCCCATTGGTCGCACAACGTCAGAAGGCTGCAAGGTCATGACAGCACCACGTGCGGTCATTACGTCATCGACTACTTATCGCATCGCTGCTCGGGTTTATCCAAGGTAAAGTTTCTTTCAAAATTTAGTATTACCGATTACGCGCGCAACGACAACGTTATTCTCAACACCTACAAACATGTGTGCCTAGCACGGAGCTCAACTCAACATCAGTCGTGCCAACCTCTTGGGATAAGTAAACGTGTACCATAAAAATTAGTTCTCAATGTGACGTCACACTTCCTGCGGTTTACAACACTTCTTTTGCTTCTTTCAGAGCGCACTCCGTCTCCTATAAAACGAGCGGTACAGCAACCTAACATCAGTGCGTAGCAATGTCTCAGCACGACGTCAGGTAAGTTTTTTTCAGCAAGTAGATCCCCTTCCCCAGGTTTCCTCTCGTTCCAACATTTAACAGCTCTTATTTTTGTATGTTACAGCAATATGGAAACGCCTGCCAAGAAAACCAAGTTTGATCTCATGCCCGACGATCGCCAACCCGCCGAAGCCGACAAGAACCTTCAGGCCAACTCCGACCCTGCTCCAAGCATCGCCGAAGAACCCCAACCCGGCGTGGGACCCTTGTCCCACATCTACTTCCTTAACCGCGCACAAAGCAAATTTCTGTGCGTGGGTTTCCTACCACAACCGCCTCACCAACTGGCTGTCACCATCGCCAAGTGCGGAAAGCAAAACGCCGTGGTCATCAGTTCGTCAGAGTGGCAAAAACTCTCCGAGAATAGAAGCATCATTCATAGCGCCATAAATCAGTGCCATCTAAAGGAGTACCAGCTCAGCGACAACCTCACCCTCATCTTTAGAAACCTATTTGGCAAAGCCAGCGTCGTCCTAAAGAACATACATGGCCGCTCCGTGTCGCTCAACAAACAAGAATGGAAAGTACTGGAGGGACTGCAGCGCCTGGTGACCGACATCCTGTTTCACCAGAGCAAAGAAGAAAATGACGTAAAGAATCAGATTGTGGCTTACTACAAGTACCTGAAGCACACGCATGCGTCCAATTCCCCCTTCGAAAGCATGAACTTTACGCAATTTACGAAGTACATACGAAGCGCCACCTTCAGAACGTACCTAGAGATGGAGCATTTCCTGCTGCCACAGTTCGTCCAGCAACTCCCCTGAAGTTACTTCCAAAAGCTCCGAGCAGCGTCATGGGATACAGAAATTACATCTCTGTGTACTGCCAAGGAACCAAAGTATTTAAAAATTACGAGGTTGAAGGTCATCCAAAGAAAAACGCGCCTTATGGCCTCCGCTTCGTCGACGATTGCTTCGAGGGAAAAACGGTCACAGTAAGATGCCACAGCTGTGAAAATAAAATTCATTACGTCTTTTCCAACATCGACTTTAAAGACATTCAGTTCCAAACATCTCCTTTTCCAAGTTCAGACTACAATACAGACCATCAGTTTCAATTTATTCCAAAGAAAGGACTCTACATCATCTTCTACGAGAATCAGTACATTCCGGTGGAAAAAATGACAAAAATGCTTATAGCCAAACGCACCTGCTATGGAAAGTGTTGCGCAGTGTATTTGGGACATTCTCCATTTTACATCCTCACCGATCACGTACATGGAGACTGGATATTTAGCGTTAAAAGAAACACACCTCTCCAACAAGATGAAGAAGATCCCCCTGGAACTATTCGTTACCAAAAGCACGAAGTTTTCCATTAATCAAGGAAACCTTCTCACCGTTCCAATCGCCGGATGTAACGGTGCCTGCAAGGAAACTTTCCCACGGATGTTGTTCTTCCTGTAACGGTCCACCGGATTTTCCTGTTCAACCGTCCTTTCTCCTAATCTATAAAGGCTGAACTTCCTTCTTGCTGCTCAGTTTTCCTGCTGCCGTCGTCGTGGAATGCCGGGCGAGTCCTGCAAGCCGTACCACTGCTCTTTCTGTTTTCATCGGTGCTGCAGCTGCGAAGTTCTCAGTCGTCTGGTACCCTTGTGCACGGAGTGTCAACTTGGATTCTACGAAGACCTTTCCAAGCTGAGTCAACAAATCCAGGACTTTCTGCGCAAATACAACACCAGACGACTTTCATGACCTGCGGCTGCTTCTCGGTGCTGCTGAAATACATTGAAAACGCACAACGCATCCAAGTTCTGCTGCCTCGTGAACGCCAAGTGCTGCTGGAAAACGGGAGCGCCATCTTCTCTCGGTACCCTCCATCCGACGTCGACGTTGTGTGGAACCAGCTGCCCATTCACGCACAGCAAGTTTGTGCTCCTTACCGCAGGTGCGTACGCCACCATAACCTTCCCACCTCAACAACTCACGTCGACGGTCCAGCTCCGTTCGTTAAAAACTGCTTTCGCTGCCAAAGCTAAGCATGTCCGAGAACGCCATTCGACAACTGGATGAACTCTCCAACAGCACCGACATTCTCAGCGTTTCTGCCCTACAGGAAAACGTAGCCTACATAGTACAAGGCGTCAGAACACTTTCCACAAAGCACGGACCCAGAACAGTCGTCAAAATCGACAACGACACAGAAGCCTTTCTGCCAGCAACGCCTCTCCAGAACTACTCAAAGAACTCAACTCCGCCAAGTTCACCTTAACCTACAAAGGCGAAGAACAACTCAAAAGCGGTTTCAAACGATACGCCGTGTCCTTCGCTCCTATACCAAAATGAGCTGCCAAACCGATCCCGTCCACATTGGAAACAACCTGCTCCTAAAATTCCTATTTCTTCCACAACTTTCTGCTCACGGAAAGTATTCCGAAGTTTCACTGCTCTCCTCCAAAACTACCTTCTTTGGCGGTCAGAAGGAAGTCACCGTCAAACTTGCTTCCAACGACGCCCATGCCATTCATGTAAAGTGCGTTCCTACCAAAGACGACCAACATGGATCCGATGCTCAGCTCCAAGTGTATCTGTGCCAGAACAAACTTCCTAACCTCGACGTCAACATCACAGCGAACGGGTGTTTCGGCACAAGTTTCAATAATGAGTTCGTCGTCGCCGTCCCCACCATGGATGCCAGTGCCAATTTTGGACATCTTATTCTCTCTTGCGTCACCAAACCCATCCAGGATCACATCGTGTTCCACATCGACAGCGACAACAGCGACAGCGATGACGACGACAACAATCACCTCTCCGTCACCACAATTTTTAAAATAATATTTTGTGCTCAAAATGAGTGAAAAATCAACCTAATATGAAGTACTCAAAGAACAATTTTCCAGCAATATTCTTGTGTTACGTGTAATGTCATATGTGTAATTTCTTGTAAAAATAATATTTTGTGCTCAAAGTCAGTGAAAAACAAAATAACTGGTGCAAAAACAACCTAACATTAAGTGCTCAAAGAACAAACAATTTAAAAAAAAAATATTTTTCAGCAATATTCTTGTGTTAAGTGTAATGCCATCTGTGTACTTTCCTGTAAGTAGTAGATTAAGCTTTATCATTAAAAATAAGTACACCCTCCTTGGGTATTCTTAGCTTATATGTCATGTTAAGTGTAATGTCATCTCTGTACTTACCTGTAAGTATTAGATTTAATTCTTATCATTAAAATATAAGTGCATTCTGTATATGTGAATTCTCAATAAAAAATAAAAAAAAATGAAAAAAAAAGATGACCCTGGATTAAGCAAGTGGGTTCGTAATCCTGCCGCCATATTTTTTTTCAAACGTTCGCGCCATAGTTCGCTAATCCACCACCGGATTAAAAGCGACACTAGCGCTCTAATCCACTCTGGTGGCAGGATTATCGTTAATCCACTTGCTTAATCCAGGGTTATCACTACTTGCATCTCCATCACATTTTCAATTAACGCTTCTTGGTATGCGAGCTGTCCACATGCTGTTCTGATTTAATGCAAGTCATCCGTTTCCCAGTAAAGCGCTTTATAACTGCCTCCATATACCCAGAGGGTTTCTGTGTGTGTACGTGGGGGTTAGCAGGGCGGTTTCCAGGCGCTATTAGTGTTGTCGCAAGTAGCCAGTTTGCAGGAGTAATTGGAAAATCAATGTTTATGACAAGACCAGGGCCTCTCGGTCGATCTTAACGCATTTGTTATTTGCATTGCACAGAACAAACACATTATTACAGTAGAAAGTACATGCTTTTGATTAAATAGTCCTATGATGGATGTTACATAGACCAAATAATCCATAAGGTCTCCTAGCCACCTAGAAGTATCACCTTTTGACATTTTTCTTAACCTGTATCTATAAATATTCTGGCAATTTTACTGTAACCGTGTAACTGCTGACTTCGCGGGACCAAAATTGTGCACATTGCGCAGAATATAGTCGGAGCCTTTGAGACCTCAATCTTATTACTTTAGTTCACACTTGCTGAAAACACAAGTTAATTATGTTATGACTTCATAGTTTTCTGAGAATTCAGGATAAAACAAATAGATTGTGTATCACACAAGTTCCTGTGCATCTTGTACCTTGTGCAATGCACTTCAGGGATAAACCATGCTGACAAAAGAACGCTGATAAAAGAAAACATTCTTAATGTTTCCCGGGAATTCGATAATGCAAACATAGAAGTAAAATAATTTAGTATTCCTTTTTATACTACTTTGTCAAACTTGAGGATTAATTCCTGATAAGAAGTGTGGTTTTACTCTTTAGTATCTGCTTACAGAGCATATAGGAAGCATTGGATTCCATTCAAATATTCGATATCGACATTGTAATAAAAATAACAGTTTGAAGTCACCTGAATCTTAAAAGGGTAATTTTAGAAAATATATCCATATAGGTTTTAATATGAGTATGTGCAGCAGTGCGATCCATATAAACCTTAAATATTTCAATAGGTCATAATTTCCCTTTGAAAGATCGTAGTATGTAGAAAATTGTTTTTATGATCTTAGTGGCTCTGAGAGAATTGACAACACTGACAATTGTTGACAATTTTCTTTGATATCACTGTAGACACTGAAGTTAAATGGGTATCTTCAATACATTTGTAGAGCAGCTGGATGCTATGGAATTGAGAGAAGGCTATTTTCAGCAAGATGGAGCAACGTGCCATACCTTTAATGACACCAGTTTATTTGATAATATAATAATCTGAAAAGGTATGTGGGCTCCTGTTCCACTGACCTAACGTCAACGGATTTTTGCCTATGGGGTATATAAGAATAGAGTGTACAGGAATAGGCCACGGACAATTGATGTTCTCAAGGAATCCATTCGAACCGAAATAAGTAACATTGGCGAAGATACTCTCCGTAAAACTTCAGAGAATATGGTGAGAAGTGCAAACATGTATAGATGCTGGTGGAGGACACTTCCAACATTTTCTCTGAGATGTAAATAGTGTAATGTAATCTTCCAATTGTGTATTATATTCTGCCAAAGATGTACTTGTGTCCTATTATTGGTTCAAGAGTTATGGCCTAATGAAATGGTTCAGGCTTATATTCATCACACTATATATAACGAAACAAAATATATTTAAAAATTGTATTAAAGTTCAGCTTCTTCAAGGATCAGGAAGCTTGCTAAGGAAATCTTCACATTTCAAACTATCTTCTGTATTGAAATATTTCATTACTTTCTCAAACATAAACCTTTTAGTGTTGTGGTTTGTGAACTCGTGAACATTTTTTGCCAGCAATCCAAAATATTTTAATCTGTTTTATAAATATGCTTCTAGATAAACTGTGCTAAAGACTATCCTTAGTGAACAATTGCTGAAATTTAACTCGACAGAATATGTAATTCTGAGTCGCTTTGAGTGTGTTTCATTTCAATGTATTTACTGCGTTTAATGATTTAATAATAACTCCTGAACTTCAGCTTTGTTATTCTTAACGCGAAGTAAGCCTATAGTCTTTGAAGATCCGGGATATGTTCAGTTGATATGTTTCATGTTTACTTGAATATGTTTAATGAGTTAAATGTTTATGAGAAGTGCGAAAATTTAATTATTGTTGCTGTTATGTAGATGTTGAAAATAATACTAATGGTGAATATGATGATGCTTCTATTTGATGAGTCTCTGATGTGAAATCATGAAAGGAATATAATGCAATATATTGTGACAATGCAATCTTTGTGAAAAGATCGTATCGTTCATTGGCTGATTCACTGTCAACCTGCTTCCATCCTGTAGGAATCGATTCATATTTAACTTTAGCCAATCAGAGACATCAAAGTATCTTCCCAATGCGATAGGAGCTGGTTCCGCTTTACTGCTGTGATAAACCTTGGCTGCGAGGTCAGTCTACTTATAAAAGGTTTATACGTACATAAGAAGCTATCCCTAAATGAACGAGTGCTTAAGATAGCTAAGAGTTACTTGCACATCATTACAGATACTCCGGTGTGACATGATTGTGTGCTGGAATTTAAAAAATGAACATATTTTCACAATGTGATCAATACACGTGCCATTTTAATCTCACGGGAACGAGAGAACTCATTATTCAGTCCAGCAACGCTTCATTTCCATTCCTTTTTCATGCACATTCAAATTTCTATACGTTTCCATTAACTTGGTTCCGTCTGTTGCATCTGCACAACAAACAGGCGAAAGATGAAACTCCCTAGCTATTCAATGTACTTACGTACACGAGTTTTAATTTCCATCACAATTACTTTACGTTAATTCTAATTGAATCGGAGAGCAGAAAGAGTTTAATAGTATGACGTCCATTGATGCGTAGCAGTTTCCCTGTCAAAAAGTATAATTTTATCTTTCGTTTTGTATCTTCGTTAACGTGCTTCAGTTGCCGTATAAATTGCATTTAGCTCTGCGAATTTCGTACGTATGACAAGGTTTTAGTTTTAAAATATCCACAATAACCTAACTCACTATCATTAAGATAAATTTTATACAAACTAAAACTAGGAGGAATGAATATTGCAGTACCACTGATAAGACATAAATGATAAAAATATCTGATGTTATCGTCACTCGACTTTCTTAACCCTCTGTAACTTAAACAGTGGTTTCAATGAACAATTGAATGCACGGAAACGTTTCATGCTTTGGTTTATTATGTTTCTTTTCTATATTTAACATTGACTAACATATTCAACTGTTCCAATCAACTCTAGTTGGCCAAATTTCTTATTGGTTTGTAACGGGAGTTTTTGGCTTGAAATAAGTTTTGTTTTATGACCTGAATATTAGTAGGCCATGAAATGATAATATAACAAAATGATGAACGGTCGCTAGGGAAAAGAAAATCAATAATGTTGCTTGATGTGAAAAGATTTTTTTATACATCGATCAGAAAATATGCTTTACAGATGTTTGTTATTGAGACACTTAGTAACAGTACACAAAACAATTGAGGTACTGTGAACGACTCTTCTAGCTAAATATGACAGGATTACTATAACACATTTGAGGACTTCAAGTTTGTTAGGTATCACTCGTCTGGCTCTTCTGTACTGGAGAAGTCACTAAGGAGAAGATCTTGTGGCAGTCTGCGCTTGAGACGAGTTGGTTGGCGAGTGCGAGCGCCGAGATTGTAGGTAACAGCTCCAGGGTCCTCCTGGAGATGGAAAAAGAAAAGTCGTGCCAGCCGGCGGATGTACTTGTGAAATGGTAGAAGACCAAACTCGTGATCAAGTTGCTGGTTTCTGATGAACCATGGAGCATTTGTAGCTGTACGCAGCACCCTGTTTTGTAATACCTGCAGTCGGCGGAGAGTAGTCTTGCTGGTGCTACCCCAGACTGGAGCTGCATAGGTAAAAATGGGACGGACTAGAGATTTATAAAGAAGGGAGGATTCATAATCAAGTGAGGGGCGCCTGTTGAGTAAAGGGTACAGTTTTGATAGCCGTGCAGACGCAAGTGTAACAGACTGACAGATGTGGGCATTCCAAGTTAGTCGAGTGTCCAGTAGCGCCCCAAGATACTTCACTTGCACACTGATTGGTAACCCTGAGCTGCTGTGTGAAAATTTTTGGATAGGAGAAGAAAATCATTAATCTTCAGAGATATATGTTCTGTAATCTTGTTTCATGGTGATGGAAAAATTTTGCGGTTAATATAAAAGTTTTGTAACGGAAAATCAATAATCTTCAGAAGGAGATATACTTTAATCGAGATAGTGATGAGTTTACATATTTGTGCTTACAACGAAGAGATACTGCTGCATATGGCGCCCGAACGTGTGGCCGAATAGAGTGTAGCTGAATAGAAAATCCAGCTTCAGGTTTGAGTTCGTATCCAATGTAAACGTAATAATCTATAAATAAAGAGCAGTCCTAGGTGAGCAGGAATACGGGAACATCTTACCTGAGAGACTGGAAAATGTGTTCTGCAGGAGCGGTCCACACTAATTCCTCGTATTGGTTTGATGTGAAAAGTAGCACTTAAACATTAATCTATGAGCACAACATAAAAATACGAAAGTAACACAAATATTTAATTTAGTTCTAGAAGGGATTAGCAGAGGCAATACAGTAACAGTAAGAGTAACATTATACGTGTTTATGCTCTCGACTATACATTTCGCCATAGTCACATAAATTACACAGTACGACCAAGTACGTTGGTCAAAAGTTAAAAAAGCAAGTTCACTTGGTGTGTTCTGAACTTGATACATTTTATACCCTTTGCATGACCTGATGAGAACGGAAATTAAGTTCAATACGTTTCAGAAGGTGTGGGTTGTAAAATAGTGTGTAATTCCCATGAAAAACATAAAATATCTTGCATACGTCTATAGCTATAGAGAAATTTGGTATAAGATTTGCCTGTCAACTCTTTTTTTCAGAAATATCTTAGCATTTGCGTATCTTCTGATTTTATAGCTGTTTAAGGCTCACTTGACATAACCTGGAAGAACTACAGCTTTTTAATATATCATTGTTTATGAACCTGCCCTGTTAGCGCGTCTCCCTCACGTTCGAGAGGTCCCGAGTTCTAATCTTGGTCAGAGTGAATCACTTGAATAAGGCTTTTTCTGGGGTTTCCCTTACCCTTGAAACAGTTTAAATACTTATTTTAAGTTTACCTTTTAATTAAAATCAGTAAAAGAATTATTATTTAAATGTTAAGATTACGTTAAGAAAAAATTATTTAAAAAATGATGACGTAATGTAGAAAAGTTGAAATATGTTTAGTTGTCGTTATGGCAACGGCAGGACTATAAAATCTCAGGCACTTGAAGCCATTTTTTGCTTCTGCAAATGAACCTGAAAGTGTAAAGATGTATTTTGTGTGTGGCTGCGTTTCTGCAGAATTTGTGCTTGCATTGAAAAGTGGAAAGGTATAAATGATTGCACAAGCTAATGTACTGTCAACGTATATAAAGCATTATAAAGTGTAACTAATTGTTGGAGAAAGGAGGAAATAAAATTTTATTTTAATTTATAACTAAATTATCACTTCCCATCTGAGACCGCCTCTGAAAATAAGAGCTTATGCGATTACCAGAGCAACCGTGGAACTACTAGAATCAAGGAACTAGATCTTCAACAAGGTTCATCGTCATCTTTTCCTCCACAACTTACAACTACTCTGAAAAGACGAATGTCGGATAACTGTAATCTCTATGGACCCTGGGTTCATTTGAGCATTATTTCAGTTATTTTTTTTCATCATGCGACATTCAAAGTTGGAGGACGTAAATTTAAAATAAAATTAAAACCATATACTTTGTGTCAAACATATACTTTAATCACAATTGCTGGAGCCAATTTTGGAAATAATCAAATGTAATGAAAATATTTTCTTTTAAAGCTTCTTTGGTTGTCAGATTTTCTTGAAATTTTTTGTGTTACATCCCTACAAAGCACCCCGTTCATGTAACACTTAAAGATTTCACGGCGAGCATTACTAATCATTGTAGACTCCATGACCGAAAGCTCGACCTTCACCTGTCACGGCTGATCACCATCGAAGTCTTGATTAGTACCCCGTTCATGATTTATCCGACTGTTCATTTTTGGTTATGGTGTTGAAAGGTTCACAAGAATCGTTTTCAAAGATGCTTTTTGTATACAAAGAACTTCAAACTTTACGATGAAATATCGACTTTAAGTTTCAGTGTTTCCTAGACTTACTTCAGTTTGGTAATAAATAAATAGTGTAAGATATGAACAGCATGGCACAGCACTTAAACCCGAGTAATAATGAAAAATAGAAGGGGAGTACAATAAAGAAGAAATAAAGTAAATGCAATCACTTATTGAGAGAGAAATGGCGAAAATGAAATTACATTTATGCTCTCTTAGAATCACAGTCGTACTTCGTGGTCTAGGGATAATATGCTTGGGGTTGTGGATTCAAACCAGGTGGAGGGCGATGGAATTTTTCTAGCGTGAAACTTCTAGTCTTCCTTCGGAAGGGGAAGCTCCTATTATTCAGAACCTCAAACCCGATAAAAGGGCGTGTGAGCAAACTTAATCGGTCTTTCACATAGAGTATGGGATGAGCGATGAGAACAGTAACAATTAAACAGCGTTTATAGATAAAAAAGTTTTCTAAAAAAACGTAGACCCATTTTTACTACTCTTTTATGTGCTGCTAGGTGATATACGGGTCTTCCATTTCTGGAGGATGGTAGCATGTCTGCCTCACGTTCAAGAGGTCCCGAGTTCGAATCTCGGTCAGGGTAAGTTACCTGGATAAGTTTTTTTCCGGGAGTTTCCCTTATCCTGAATGACGAATGTTGGGTAGCTCTAAGCTCCATGAACCCCGGACTCATTTGAGCATCATTTCACCCATTCATCCATCGTCCGATATGACTTAACGTTGGAGGACGTAAATTACAAAAGAAAAAAAATCTTGGAACTTGAAGGAATATTTCTTTTTCATACAAATAGAATAACAAAAATTAGGTAACTTAAAATAATGACAAACTGAGCGAATGCACAGAACATTGGCAGAAAAAATTGTTGCCAACTTAAGGATACTTATTGTTCACGTATCTTTGTTTCACATAAACATATGAAACTCTGCGTACAGTACCAGGAAAGGGCACCCTCTTCATTGATTGCAATCTCCTCCTCGAAATGCAGTAATAATCAGGTGTGACCGTACGACAGTTTGTTTCCTAGTTGAAGGGGGAATAAAGGCCATTAATTGTTTACTATTAGAGAAAGACAGTATATCCACAACACGCGACAGTGCGTTGGCACAGATCAAGGGAACAAGAATACAACATTTCTAAAACTGACCACTACTAGGTAATGTGCATATAAATTTACCATTTATGCTTTGAATAATAATACTTGTCAAGTGTAAAGTATAGTTTACATATATTTAGAAAATTAAATAGGCATAAATACACGGTGTACCCAAATACAGAATATTTTACTTTACATTATATCAAAATACGTCTTTAGGTTTCCTTCTGCTTTCACTAAAATTTGTTTGTGCTGCGAGAAATTTCGGTCAACGTCGCAGGATTTTGTAGGTGTTTATTTGAAATAAACGTTGTCCACGTTATTGAAACGAGGTGGGATACTAGTTATTTTACATATCTCAGAATAACCAGGAATTTTTCGAGTTGCAGTTTTATTTGTACTTTTTTCTGTAACAGCTCCATGAGGAACTGTTAATTTTCTGAAATATTTCTCACACAGCTGGGCATTGAGTATCTCAAGAAGTTTTTGAAAGATTTTCTATGAACAACAGATTTACAAAGAGGTCTTCCTGCAGGTAAAACCACACAGTGCAATACATGCAGGAGGTAATCACGGTTGCTGGACAATTACACCATCTCCTATGTGACGTCAATATAGTCCAGTATATACCGTCTTAAAATGCGATTCTACTGGGACAAAGGTTGGCCTTGATGATGGAGATGACATTATGAAGAAAATATTGACGAAATTTTCCTTTAATGATCAGGAATCCTCACGTAGGAACTCTCCTTTTTAAAGTTGAAAATGAGGGAGAATCCTGTTTTACTTATTTCTCCCGTATGCTTAAGACACAATTGGTACAACATCCGAATTACAAATATAGTTTAGAAAGCCATAATGTGTACGCGCGAATCGTAATCTTCGTCTTCTTCACCTCATGGTTTGGGCATATCGCTTCATAGATCTCTCCGGAGTTTCCTGGGTCGTCCTCTGTCTCTTCTTCCTTTTGGATTATAGTTTAGTACTGCATTTGGATATCTTCCATTCTCCATTCCTAATATATGTTCATGCCATTGTTGCCTTCGTTCTGATATTTTATCATGGATTGACTAAATTTCTAATTCCTTTCTAATATCCTCATTTCTTACTTTGTCCAATATTGTACAACCTTTAACACTTCTTAAAAAAATTCATTTCTGCAGTCTGTATTTTATTTAAATCCTTTTGTGTTGGCACCCAGGTTTCGCTTCCATATAGTAAAGTTGGAATAGCCATTACCTTATACATTTTCAATTTTGTATCCTTTCTCACTCTGTTTTTAAGAGTTCTTTGGATTGTCCCACATATTTCTCGGAATTTGTTTTCTTTTTCTTCTATATCAGCATTGTTTCTAAAACTTATGTTACATCATAAATATTTAAAACTCGATATTTGTTCTAAAATCCTATTTCTTAAAACAATTTTTGATCTTACATTATAATTCCCTTTAAAAGCCATAATTTTTTTTCTTCTGATATTTTAAAATTATACCTTTGTACCATATTACCTTTCGTAACCGAAAACCGAATCGCAACCTGTAGTGAAAATTTGAGATTATTATTGGACTTCAAACTTAAGTCGGGCACAGGTTAAGCAACTAAAATAATCGTACTGTTATAAACAGGTTGTTACTATAGACTCAACCTGAACAATATAATACCATGGCCGGGATTTGAACCATAGATCTCCCAGTTTCCGTCCGGTCGCTCTTAAATCCTTTAGCTGTTTACCGGGAAAACATCCGGGACAATTGCACAATTTAATGTCATATAATGTCATAATGCCACGCTGGCCATGCTAGCTCAAAGGTTAAGAGCGACCGGACGGAAACCGGGAGATCTGTGGTTCAAATTCCGGCCATGGCATTGAATTTTTCAGGTTGACTATCTATTCAAAACCTTATCCTATACACGGCTAGTATGGAGGAACAATTAATTTTCAGCAATTAACGTAATAAAGGTTGCTACTAATTCAGGTGTACAATTGGCTTACTGTGACATTTATGTCAATAATAGTAACCACGTAATACCAATACGCCAAGATGTCTGCTTTATATATAAAAGATATATAAAGATGCAAATATTTTGTGTTATTTTTTTCTATAAGCAACAAAGTGAAAAGTTTTGTACATTATTTAATATAGAATAATTAAGATCTGAATTTGTGATTACTTTTAAATTTAATCCTGTTTACACATATGTAAGGGACATGTGGGTCTATTTATGAAAGATTTTGGTTTATTTTGGTTTATTACGACCTTTTCAAGAGTGGCTCATACTTGTCGAGACGTACGTTATGGCTAATTGATACTAATTTTGCATGCCAGTGTTGCATCTTTAGGTCACACTGATTAACGGAAAAATGATATCACTATAAATGAAAACCTTAACTTCAGGGTTATTTCGGAATCTCGATATTACTTTATTTTAAAATGAAAAGTTCTACTTACTAATATTAGTAACTGGAGAGAGTAAAAAGAACCTAGTTACTGCATATTCATCTGGTACATACAAAAGTGAATATAGCACATTGTACGTACTAACTTGTGTAACATACTGTCTCTCATTTAGGAAAGCAATCTCTCGCGCTTAAGAATTATTCACGAAGTGCACAACTGCATATTTACCTTTAATAAGTGAACGTTCGAGTGCTGGAGGATAATTATTCGACTGCTCCGTTATCTTATCAGACGAATATTTCAACTCTGCCAGCTGTGTTCATGCGCTTGCCCCGAAATAAACCCACTGTGATCTGAAGTCTGATAATGAACCCAGAGCTACCTCAATAGCACCAGACTTAATCTATCGTAGGAAATCAGCTTCTCCTCCGTGTTCATTCTTCCTTCTCAGTAGGTGCAGTATCCATTTATAGAGATGTACTTATCCACATAGTCAGTTTTGCAAAAGACGAGCCACTGTTAAAGATTACAAATAATTTCTGCTAGCTGACGTATCTTTATACACTTGCGATGAAAAAGAAAATTCTGTTACGGTCATCTCTGTGGTTCTACTATGGCCATCACGTTTTTTGTAGGTCTGTTTCTAAGCTTATTTCATCATCAGAATCATCATCATCATTATCATCTTTTTTGTTGTAATTTACGTTCTCCAACGTTAAGTCATTTCGGACGATGAATGAAATGGGTGAAATGATGCTGAAAGGAGTCCGAGATCCTTGGAGCTTACAGCTAGCCGACATTCGTCTTCCAGGATAAGGGAAAACCCCGTAAAAAGCCTTATCCAGGTAACTCGATTCGAACTTGGGCTCTTGAACGTGAGGCAGACACGCTACCATTTACGCTACCGAGGCAGGCGTCATCATCATCATCATCATCATTATCATCATCACCATTATCATCATGTACTTTTCACGGTGTCTCCTTCCCGTCTCATAAATTCTAAATTGAAAGTGTATCCATCTTTTTCTTGGTCTACCAATAGTTCTTCTACCTAATGGTTTGTAATATAAAACTAATTTTGGAATGCAGCTATCATTCATCTGTCGACATGTTCCTTCCAGTTATTTCTATATTGTTTATCTGTTAGCTTAAAAGTTTTCAATACATTTCGAATGACCTCACTTCTCTGTTTATTCAGAAGATTATACCCTGCTACATTATTTAAAAACTTCATTTCCGCTGTTTCGATCATTTGTTCTTCTTTTTTGTTAAAGTCCAAAATTCACTACCATATAATAATATAGGATCTGCCATTACTTTATAACATTTTAATTTAGTCTCTCTTCTCGGGTTTTTTAAAGTTCTCTCTACGGTGCCACGTATACTATCAAATTTGTTGATTTTATTTAAAATGTCACTATTTTTAAAATAAGAGAAATTGCAACCAAGATAATTAAAGCAGTTGTTGGTTTTCCTTATAATAATATTTTAGCTGTTATGGTATTGAATCCTTTGAAGTCTAAAACTTTGTTTTTTTTATATATACATATTGTTAAACTATTGCATATACATTATATTTATATTCATATAGTTAACATGGAATTTATTATTCTGCTATATATAGAAGAGTAAGAGGATATGTGAAGCTTTTTGTAGACTTTTTATTCGTGATTTACGTCCTCCAACGTTAAATCATATCGGATGGTGAATGAATTGGGTGAAATGATGCTCAAATGTGTCCAGGGTCCATGGAGCTTACAGTTACCCGACATTCGCCTTGAAGGACAAGGGAAAACGCCGGAAAAGCCTTATTCAGGTGACTCACCCTGACCAAGATTCGAACTCGAGACCTCTGGAACGTGAGGGAGACGCGCTACCATCTACGCTACCGAGGCGGCTAGACCATTTTCTGAGCTAGATATGAGAACTTGATCGTCTGCAAATAATAAAGTATATAAATATCTATTTCTGACTGTAAAATGAGAACTTATTTTGTCGCCAATCAGATATGGTATCGTCAGTATAAGTATTAAAAAGTGACGGTGAAAGTGGACATCCTTGCCTTAAACCTTTGTTTATTGTTGCCTTTAGATCTGTCTTCATTTCAGTTTCTATCATGATCTTATTTTCTACATATAAACTTCTTATTGCTGTTATCAAATGTTACGATATACCTTTCTGTTTCATAATACTCCATAATTTATTTCTGTTTACCTTGTCAAAGGCCTTATCGAAATCCCTTTAATTTCTTGCTGGTTTCTGCAATTATGGCAACATCAACATTCATTTTTATAGTTATCTTTCTAGCTCAGTTTCCTTATTTGAAATATCTACAGGATTCCAAATCCCTATTTTAACTATTTTATTTCTACCTAACTCTTTGTCTCTATTCCCCGTTGAGCTCTTAGTTTATTTTTTTATTTAAATTTTGACCTCGTTTTATGATTTGCTTTGCAAATTATTTGGCACGGACAAACAGAACTACGGTTCAAATAGAGGACAAGGGATGAATATGAAGAAATGTAGACTTTCACATCCGGAGCTCTTATGGCGTGGTGTGCTGAAGGTAGATGTTCCAGACGTTTCGTCCACAACTGTGGAGGACATCTTCACTGGTGCGCTCCTAGCCTCCTCGAAGATGATAAGATTTTGATTGTCAATGGTGCTACAGAGTCTAGATGACACTCGTGGTCATAATAAACCTTGTACAAACTAAATATGCTGCAAATGTCAACAGGCACTGCTTCATTTCAAAACACATAACACTTTGATAGTAAATTTCCTCCTGTTGCTTTCAATGATGCATCAATACTGCCCCATTCCAAGGCTAATTTCAACTTAAACTGCAGATATACTTGTGGAATAGTTTTAAGTTAATGCCCGGAATGTTCAGATAGTATGTTGATGATGACGGAGTTACCTGTTGTACTACACACAAGTTACTCCAGTTCACCACTTTTAAGCTTATATCAGTCTTCCTTAAGAACCCAAGTTTCAGTGAAAAGGTACTAAGAGTACGTTCTATAGAGACAAATAAAAAGAACCTTCTTTCTCTGGAGTTAAAGGATCTCTTATTATTCAGAAATGTCAATGTGCTCTTGAGCGTTTTCTATTACCTCAGAAGCACATATGTCAATACCAAGGAACTTTAAAACGCTTTATTCTTAGGTTTTCAACAAGCCAAGTTTATATCCAGGTAACCTAGCGTAATTTAGAAGCATCTACGCCGTCTTTTTAGTCGATAAGGGAGGAAAATTGCAGAACACGCACAAGGGCCCGGTTTCAGCCCCATTGCCTTGCTCATTGTTTGCCTTACTAATGCAAACAACTATAACAGCAAACAGAAAGACTGTAGAAGTAAGCTTGAAAGTCGATTCGTTGGGTAAGCAGAATTTTGGTATGATAGACTTAGCATTGGTCTGAACACTAAAACTAATACTCTCTTTACTAGAGGTTGAATGCCCATTAGTGAGCTGGGCGTGGCACTGCTAAAGGCCACATGAGGCAAAAACCTTATGGCACGCTTTAGTGCACATCCCTTCTACTGTCGAGGAGCTCTGGTCCTCAACCCCAATGTCTGGACCATCTCTCTTCGAATATCAGGTAGATAATGTCCCTAATTTGAGTGTATATAGTGCAACCGATAGTCAACAAAAATGCAGTAATACCTATTTCATCAAGAGTTTTGAGAAGGTTCAAGAACTTATCATAAAATTATGCTTAAACTTAATAAATGATCCACCATGTATTAAGAGTAACTCAAGGTCATTTTCAGCTTTTGTGGGAACTAAACTTCATTTTTGGCCCAAGTACACATGTTTTAGTTCTTTCTCTTCCCAAAAATAAACTTTATAAAGTTTAAACATTTTTATGTGCATTCCAGAAACGTTATAACAATATTAAAAGCGTAATAATAGTTTTAAATGTTATATATTGTTACAAATATCTATTATTGTGTAGAATAATTCTTGTGTTGTACTTATGCACATTTATGAAACTTTAGATCTGTTTGATCAGAATTTTTATTTAAACCTTCGGCAGCTTTATATCCTTTGAAGATCTGTGCATCCAAAATAAATATTTGTGCAAAATATCCAATATATTACGAAGAAAAACAAACACGGTACTATAAAAATAAAGAACAGCAACACAAAAGATTGGGGACCTTGGTGTAAAGATTAAGGTTGCTGTTTGCTATATGCGGAAATACAACTCTATTAACTGCTGGTAAAATATAATTTATTGTTGCCCATCTTAAACGTGTCAAACTTGTTGTTTTGGAAAGTTAAGTTAAACTTGCAAAATTCAACGCCAAGACTAGGAGTGAAATTTCTGATTATCCACTCTCTCTGTCTCGCTCTCGCTCTCTCTCTCTCTCTCTCTCTCTCTCTCTCTCTCTCTCTCTCTCTCTCTCTCTCTCTCTCTCTCTCTCTCTCTCTCTCTCTCTCTCTCTCTCTCTCTCGATGCATCTATTGCTTGAGCTACCATGGTAAGATAATAGTGTATCTCAAATACTTGTGATATAATTTCTGGTTTGTTAATGACTATCATTTGTTTAATAACTTTCTTTGACACAACTCGTGTGTCGACAACACAGGACTTCAGGCGAAAGGGCTATTAGAGAAATTATAGGCATTCCTATTTTACCTAAAATATTAAGGAACCTCACTGTTTTATGAAAAGAATGGTGTAGAGCATCACCGGTTTTCAAATAAATAAAAAGCCTTATATGTTGCATTTATATGAATTTCTTTCCATTTGTCTAAAAAGCACTATCAAAATACCATATGTTAATAGACAGAAACTTACACTACACAATTACACTAGAAGGATGAAATATAGCAAAGCGGTAGTTGGATTTTTGAAAAGATATTTGACTACCTTGCATGAACCAAGAAGAAAACACTTTACGAATTTTCACTTGAGAAATGTAAGTTAATCAAAGTAATAACTCATAAATGGTAAAAATTCACGACATATATAGTAGTTATTTTGATGAGATTCGTGTTTTTTAAGTAATATCTTGTGTAGAAAATTCAAGATATCGTAATATTTGTCAAGAAAAATCTGCATAGTTTAAAACGTTAAAGACATTTTGAGAAAGCAAAAGGTAATACAAAGGCTGAAAGTAAAGGGCAGTTTGGATGGGTCATATTCTTGAAAATCTTCGTATCATACCTTGAATGTACTAAGCTTATACAAATTTTTTCTCCCTTTCTCGTCAATGTTGACGCTTGGGTTGCCTCAGAGCGAGGGAGCCGAAGCATCTGATCTGATCTGAAATCAGGGTTGAGGGGTCGGCCCAACGCCAGAGATGTATAATTGATGGAGCAATTGGTGGAATGATGGTGGGGCAAACCGGAGGACCAGGAGGAAAACCCACCCCAGCGCCATGTTTTCCACCAAAAATCCCACTTTGCGGTCACCTGGGAGCGATCCTGGGCCGCCTGGGTGAGAGCCAAGTGGTCTAACCACTGTGCCATGGCGCGGCCAACTTATAAAATAAATTTGATATTCATAATTTTTTAGTTATGCTGCTCACACAACTACAAACAAGTGCACACACAAGGACCTCTCTCCATTGTTTCAGAAGAATCACGAAATTTACATGTTCAGTAAGATCTCTGCTTCAAATTTTTCGGTGGAATACAGTAAGTCCCCAACATACTAAACATAGACGCGAAACTGAAAATGAATTTTGGTAACTAAAATTTTGAACTGTTGCATAAGTTAAAATGTGGGCAAGGTACAGCAAATACTCAAATTTTGAGATTGTTTTAATTTTATTTTGGCCGTAGGAGGGAAAATTATATATTCTAATGAATATATATTTTAAGTACAATATGCCCACCTCGGTGGCGTAGATGGTAGCGTGTCTGCCTCACGTTCAAGAGGTCCCGAGTTCGAATCTCGGTCAGGGTGAGTTACCTGGATAACATTTTTTACGGGGGGTTCCCTTATCCTGAAGGACGAATGTCGGGTAATTCTAAGCTTCATGGACCCCGGACTCATTTGAGCATCACTTCATCCAATTCATTCATCGTCCTATATGACTTAATGTTGGAGGACGTAAATTATAAAAAATAAATAAATAAGTAAATAAATAAATAAATAAATAAATAAATAAATAAATAAATAAATAAATAAATAAATAAATAAATAAATAAATAAATAAATAAATAAATAAATAAATAAATAAATAAATAAATAAATAAATAAATAAATAAATAAATAAATAAATAAATAAATAAATAAATAAATAAATAAATAAATAAAAAGTACAATAAAAGTTTTGGGAAGTTGGACAGTAATATTATTTCTTATTTATTTGGATTAAACCCCACAATTAGTACCTGAAGCAACTGTTAGTCAAGAAAACTAGCAGAAAACGTGCACTCTTACGTATGGGGATCTGAACAAAGATCTACCAATTGATATATAATTACGTTACTTATAAGTTGCCAATAATTCCGTCATGTCATTCTGTTTAAAACGAAACACAGAAAACAAGGTTACCGTGTGTAGGATGTTCTGAAGGTAACTAAGAGACAGTCCAGTATGTTTTTACATTGTTTAGCACCCACACATCCTCAAATTTGGTTTTATTTAATGGGTATATATTCTGTTATTTTTAATTTTTTACCTGTTCGCTATAGACGTTCCGAAATACTCTAAGAAACTTTGGTTTATATTTATACCTTGAATCTATTAAGTTCATTATACTTCTTATCAGTGAATTAATGTATAATATTTTAATTAATTAAAAAGAATCAGCTGCTGAATGCGGCAATGAAACGAAACAAATATTGAGTGATTATACGGCACTGGAGTTTTTCTAAGGAAAACTCAAATGGTATAAAGATGTTTTTCTTTCTTTTCATGTGTAGATTCACTTTTGCTAAGGCAAAAATTGATATTAGGCTGCCGTGCTAGGGGTCCGGGGTTCGATTTTCAGCGGTGGGTGTGTGGATTTTTCTCCATCCAAGATAATTTCTCATCTTCCCCAGAGTCTGGAAGTATGAAAAAGAGTGAGAATGTGTGCGTGATCTAATGATTAAACCCAATGAATACGAATTAACACCTTCGATATGTTTCAAAGGAAAAGGGCTGCCGAGATGACGATTGGAGTTAAAGGCGGAGTATAAATGGAACAAATAAAAAAACTCATTGATATTAGTTGTTTCATATTTAAACAGAAACGTTTGAAGACGAATTTGAACTTATTTCAATACCATACTTTATAATAAAAATAATCACAACTGCTGCTCATGTAATACAATAGATACAACTTTTACATTGCTTATTGTAAATTCAAGTTCATTGAACTAAATATTATTTAAAACTTTTAAAATAACTTATACATCATATGTTAGTTTATGGAAGGAAATTTTGAATTTATCTTAAAGTGTATTTTTTACTTAAAATAGGCACACATGCTGCACAAAATTATTTAAATCCTTCAAAACTATATACACACATATATAAAAATACCAACAATCTGATTCCGATTGCAAGCATCGATCCATTAGAAGCCCGCTTATTTTAGTGTCCATACAAGTGTGGTTCAAATTGTTTCTTTCTTTACCAGATAATTCATTTCATATTCATGTCCTGTAACTTTTAAGGGAGCAGCGAAAAGGTTTTACTGTATACAATCCTTGTTCGTTAATTTTTATCTTCTAATATTAGCTCTTACATAAATCACAGTTTGACCTAGTGACGTTATGCAGATATCAGTTGTTTATTTAAACAGGCTGTCACATCTCTTTTTATTGCATATAAGAATTTGGAAACCAGATGAGGTAGGGAAAAAAAAACATTACTATGGAGAAAATGTGGATATGAAGAAAGAACACGACGTTTGTGAAATAATATTTTGAAATCATATTGATATCATGTTTAGCTATCTGAATGAAGTTTACTTTGATGCCCTGTTTAGTTTGAACATATATGCCACTGCACACACACACACACACACACACACACACACACACACACACACACACACACACACACACACACACACACACACACATACACACACGCACGCACACACAAACACGCACACACAACATATGCAGCAAACTCTGTTGTTTTTCTATTGATCAATATAACTAATCTGTAGTGTGCTTGAAATCATTTTTAGAAAATATTGCTGTATGGTGAATAGCTGAAAAGCTTTCTAAGCATATTATGATTATACATATTAGATAACTAATTTCCCAATTTAAATTTTATATTATTTTATTTTAGATATATGCATATTGCAGCCAAGAATACACCGGGATTAAACATTATCATATTAAATTTTTGGTTTGGGGAGATTTCTATTTTTAGTGCTTTTGATGTTTCAAAATTTTCCGCATGATGGAGTTTCAACGCTTCTGAAAACTTTTAAGAAAATTGTTATAAAGCAGATATTTAGACTATTTGTATTGCGAGAAGTATTTAATCTCTGATTTATAAGCCAAAAACATATAAAAGTAGACCTACTAAGAAAATTTTAATTTTTTGAGGTAACATTTGCACAGATTATTTATGTGGTTTTTTGTATATTCTTGAAATATGTAATTTAAAGATAAAATTTGTCATAAAATATGTTATTGCAGAAATGTTTGATTCTGAAAATTAAATAATATTTAAAAATTATGTTTAAAATCATTTAATTAAGAAAACAACATATTAAAGTTCCAGATAAACTCATTTAACAACTAAAAAATAAAGTTTCCAATGCTGCACCCTCTTTAATATATTTAATAACGCGTATTTAAAGTTTATATGTAATAATGATAAGTAATTTCACACTGCATACTTGTATTTATTTATTCTCATTCAAAAGTTGAAAAATGCTATTACTATTCTAAATTAAAACTGTATTCGAAATAACTTATTTAGAGGGGTGGATGCTAAATCAGTAAAATAAGAGGATTTGATGGTCTGTGACTCATAACCTTCATGGAACTAAGTTCAAACGCTACTGCATGCAACTCGAAATGGCACGCCACTGAAACCTGCTGGATTTACCTCTCGCATATTGAACTCGTCCGAGCTGAACCATGCTGCAGGCAGCAAAAATCGATACCATACCGCCGCGGCGTCCATCCAGCTGCAGACGCTTCCTTCTCGTGCTCAGTTGGGGCGCGTTCTTTATGCCACAAACACGACTTTCAACAGCTCTTCTAATATTTTACAACTAAAATCACCTGCGCTAAGGCACATATGTACTAAATTATCTGTTTAAATATTTCTCATAGCTATAACATGCAATTATTACGGTATGAAAAACATTTTATAAAACTTTCATACATACTTGTATTTCTGGTGTTTTCCTTTCTTACATCCTTAAGTTTCTTTTGTATTCATTTATCATTCATCTGCATATGTTAGTTTAAAGTGCCACATGCTATGCTTATACCTACAACAAAAGAGAATTCAGTTTTAGCATAAAGTTATTTTCCGCAGTTTTATTAAATACAAAATCATAGAAAAAATTAGCAACCAAATAATATATACACTCTAATTAATCTGATTAATTGGTTATTCTATATTTATGGTGTGTATCACGAATGAAATTTTTCTTCCAAAACTGTTTATAACTCAGAATTTTTAAAATTATTCAGCAGTTTTTTTTCCTTTGTTTACAACATTTAAAATCAGAAAAATTGAAAGAAAGTCAAAAAAGCAAAATCTGAATCTGTTTTGTTCGTACGAGATTCCACAGCTTTGTGACAAGATAATCAAAACATTCAATAAATGAACTTTTAAAAATTGTTGTCCCACATATGTTAAAATTAACCGCGTGGTCGAATTAAAGTAGATCTGGTTATAGCAAATCTGTCCCTGAAAATACATCGACTTTCAGAGAACATTCAGAAGGCTCATATATACATATTTGATACTATATGGTACAAATAAAATAAAATATACCAATAGAAAAGCTAACGATAGATAAAAAATATATTTCAAAACTTATAAAATATATTTTGTTCATAGATTCAAAACATTATCATTAAAATATATTTAAGTTTCAAGTAATGCAAAGACGTGTTATTAAATATTTTGTTTTTAATCAATTACTACATTATTACAAATGCAAACCATATATTTCTAAAAGGGTAATTTAAAAGAACACTATGTTTCCCATTAGTTTCCCATTAAAATCTAGGTTAATATCCAACAGTTACAAGATAAACATTTGCATCGCAGGAACATTAAAAATGCCAGTCAGTTAAATAGTGCACTAAAGCGCCTAAAAGATACATTAAGAAGTATTTTATTAAAACACACATATTTTTCGGACTATGAACTAGTATTTGTTTCTCCTGAATTCGTGTAAATTCGAGAATAAAGTACTAAGGTGTACAAACACTAGGCAGTCTGCAGTTTGCTTTTTATTAACTACTAATTATGAATCTAAAATATCTCTGCCAACGATTAACCAAAAATACGTGAAAAAGCAAGCTTTTGTAGATAGAGGAAGCAAGAGAGAGGGAGAGTGAGAGAGGGATGGAGAGAGAGAAGAGCACAATATACAAGTAAAAACTTGGTACGTACTATATTTCATCGTGTAGGAATTTGTGTCGGATACTATTTAATTCAGAGGAAGATTTTAAGCAAATCTTCAGAGATATTTTACATTTGATTTTCTCAGAGTTTCTGAAAATTTTTATTCAAGCACCACGTTTTTACTATTGCCATAGCTGACAAGTTAGGTATCTCATATTTTCTGTAAATAACAGGCTAAATTCTCTTCATAATAAATTATTTGTTCCTAATTTTGTATAACACATAAACTTTAAGTGAGAGACCAGATTTGCCTGCACCAAAATATACATAAATTTCGGTGAAATATTTTATTTATGTAAAATGGCTCCTTTATGGAGCATTAACCATTTTCAAAATATTCTTTGTTATACTTTAAGTTTTCCAGACTCAGCTGTTGTGTGGCACCTACAGGTATGAAGTATACTACGTAATTCTTTTTCTGCATATTTTCATAGCATGACTGATATCAATACCCAATATATATTGCAGTTACACTTTCTCTTTCTGATAATAGGAGTAATTTCAGTTAAAGGAAAACTGCTCCTACCCTATCTACTTCGAATCGTAAACAAATAGTTTAAAGTGTGTTACACTTATTGCTTCTGGCTCTACAGTTATATAATGTTTCAAAAAGAACTAACAGGCATTTTATAAAAAAATCAGGGAATAGTTTATTTGAGTGCTGTTATTTTGGAACTTTTGAAAACATTTCAAAAATAAACTTTAGAGAGTAAAGATATATTATTTATATAATTATAAATACGATTTAATTACACTTTTTTGCCATTTTCTAGATAAACGAATAATCTGTTGCAAAACAAAAGACATTATTTCTTTTAATGAATTTTATGAATAATATTTATTAAACATGTTCTGCCTGAAATCTAATATGAATTAAAAGCATAAAAATGAGCCGCATATGTGGTAATTGGTCTTCGTTCTCTCTAAACACCATTTAAATAAACTTTAGAATGCTGTATATAGACATTTTAAAAAACACTAAAGTTCTAGCAGATAAATTAACAAGTAGAGAATTCTATTTCTTAATTTGCATAAAAAATAAGTCACGTATAAAAATCATGTTGTAGACCAAGCGTTTTTTCAAAGCTTCTGTTTTATTTATATTTTTACTTCTTTAAAAATTATACAGTTTTGATCTATTTTGAATGTGATAGTAAAATAATTATATATTTTTGATAAAGAAAATTTTGTGGTATGAGATCTGTATTTAAATTAAAGTGTGATTTGATCAGATGGGAGAAAAACAAAACAAAGTTAGGAATTACAAACTGTTCTACTGAATTACGTCATCAGTGCCTCTGGTTTTACAAATAATTATATTTAACAATTTAACGATAGTGGACAACACTGCTGGTGTTATATTTTTTTTAAAACGCAGTTTTATATAAAAAAGTTTACAAACACCAAATATCAGAACTGAAACAACTAGAGAATGCTGAAAAGCTGTAAATCTAATACAATAATTTCTTGAAAACACTAGATCACGTATTAATTTTTTCTTCATATTAAAATGAGCATTTACTATAACTTTGTTCGCTAGAATGTTTTAAATTAAGATTTAAACTTTATGGATTCACTATTTTCTGAGCCAATTATGTACTGAGCAGTGTACAATTTGATATACTTTGAGCAACTGTACGAAGATATGTTCTTCCCCAATTAAATTAAAATCTGTTTAACATTTCTACCTTTCTTTATTGATATGAATAGTAAGTGTTGTAATTTGATGCTTGAATGTTCACACAAATATACCTTTTGAAGCCTCCTAATCCAAAAATAGCATTTTTACAAAATTCTCCATGTGCCTGTACATGAGCCTTTATGCGTACGTGCATGCATGCGTGCGTGTATAACTAAAAAACGAAAAAGTGGTTGAATACAAATCTTATTAATAATTTTAGTGTATTCTAAGGATGCAAGAGGATATTCATCGTAATAGAGGATAATAAATAATACTGGGAATAAAAGCCTGATATACCAAAAGCGCCTGTTAAATTTGCTGGGAATAGTCTTGAGAAATCTTCTTCATTCTAAGGAAACTCTGTTTAACTTGCGATGGCAGCTGAGTAGAGATGCATACTACATGAATTGGTCTGTTACCAATCCTGAAAGGATACTGAGGATGATTTATACATGTGGAGCCATTAATGGTGCATGCATCAATTACTGTACGTCTACAAATAATGCTCAGTCTCCTTTCAGGATTGGTAATAGACTAATTCCATGAAGTGTGCATCTTTGCTCAGCTGCCACCTCAAGTTAATTGAACTGTTAATGAATTTTGTACAATTAATAAATTATAAGAAAAGCCACGTATATATTGTTAAAGTACACTATTTATGATAAATAGAGGACAGTAGGGTATTATGAAATAGTCGGGAAATATGGAATATCAAGATTTCGGCTTCGTTTGCTATTGCTATCATGTGGGAGTGCCATGAAGTAGTCTAGACTCCCACAATGCAATGCAGTGACTATTGACAGCTTGTCACTTCACTCCCTGGAGAATAAAGTGTGCTTTGTGATGTTCAAAAGATTTCGCAAGCAAATTTTCAAACATTTTAACCCCCTAATACGCATGTGACTTGAACACTGATGTTAAGCATAAAGTGCATTAAAATAATTATAGTTATATTGTAATCGTTTTTAGCTGGCAATGTTTTGTCCATTACTTTAGAGGTTCATTGTCCAAGATGCCGTTTCGAGTATTTCGAATACCAGGTATTTCTTAATACCCGTCGTAAGGTTCCATATGACCTTAAAACATATACTGAGTAAAAATAAAGTAAAAATGAAATTTTAGTATAATGTTAGTAGCTAAACAATTATTATTTTCATAAATAAAAATACAGCCTAATTTAAACCTAAAGTATATTTTTAATTAAATTTATTGAAATGCAAACGAGACTTTTTTATGTTATTTTAGATTTGTTCTGTGGTGTATAAACATTTGTTTATATGTTTTTTCTATTTGAAACCAATCATATTTCATGTTTTATTAAACCTAATTAATTTTTTAATGTTTTAAAGCACATATTTCCCGAGTATACCACATTAACCTATATGTGTAACATTTTTCTAAATACATTGTTTTTTATAACAACAGAATTAATAAGCTTTTTTTTTTCAAGTAACAGTTCATCACAATGATATTATGTACTCACGATGATTTGCCAATTTTTTATTTAAAAATCAGTTATGTTTAGATACATAAATGGTATTCCATAATATCCTCCCCTCATCTATTGTTTTTCAATATTTGATTTGTAAGTCAGTCGATGTGAACACGTATTTGATTGTGAGAGCTAAATTTACAATGCATTTTTCAATTTCCATGGCAACAACGATGAAGCATATCATTAATACTGACAGCTCTAGTTTTCAATATTTACAGTATCAGTAGGAAGTGATGTAATACACAAGAGAATTGTAGCAATTTTGATTTATTGCTGCTTTGTAGGTTTTTCAAGGTATTGCAAAAAGAATTTGGCTAACTTCGAACATTGACGTATAAGATCTGGAATGCATTCTCGACCTGATATATATCACTAATAGTTCTTTGCACGCAATATACTATTGTGGCACTTTTTCTCTTTATGGTATACATTTTCGAATGTTTGCACTGGAAGTAATAAGTCTGTATTTGATTCTTTGTCTCGCAGAGCACATCTTAAATAGCTGACTGTTGATATAGCATACTGTACTGTCATATATTTTTCTTCGCCACAACCAAATGTGTAAATGAATAATGAAAATTATGTCTAACAAGAATACACAATAAGTTTCCATAACCACTGTTTGGATAAGAAATAGTAGAGAAAATAATGTGTATAAAACTCAAAATTTTCATTTAAGGAGAACTAATTCATTAACATTAACTATTTGTTCGCCTACTACTTACTCGTCATTCTGTTTGAGGTACCTTTTGACGAAGTAGAAACGAGTTACGTAATACATGGATCTTTAATGTGTGTTTCATAAGCTTTCCCACGTTTCCACTTCCATCTGGATGTCCCCTAAATCACCTTGACTTTCTTTTCAGTCTAGCATTCTGACATTTGAAAGTTTAATATGCGGGATAACTTTGGAAACTAAACCCAGATATTGTCTACGTCATTGGACAGGAACTGAATAATACATCTGCACTCAAAACATTGAATATTTACTGTAGTTCGTATTGCGACATGGACGGATGTGACGTACCTCAGTATGCAAGCAAGGATTTCAAAACGTTATACGCTAGTGTAGCAAGGGTAGTTGCTATGCAAAATAAAGCCAATTTTATACCTCAAAGTTTAATACAGTAAACAGCCATTCCATGTGGATACTTCATTTATAAATTTGTAACATTCGTGTTTCATTACGTTAGTTGCTGCAAACAAGTTAAATACAAGCTACACTATGTATTATTGATTTCTAGACAGAATTCGGCGAAAATACCGATAGGGTAGCTCAGTCCTTCAGGTACGCATACGCGAACGAGAGGTTCTCAGTTCAATTTCCTCTTGGGCATCCTCCCTGATTGAGGCTTTATTCAGGTTTTCCTAAGTCATAACTGCCAATTGCAAAAGCTAAGACCTGACAATTTTCTTCCCTAATTTTCTATTCCAATAGTAACATCACTTTATGTATCTTTATTCTTCACTGCCTGCGGTGCTGTATACAGTAACAACGCGTGTTAAATACAGCTTTACAAATGGAAATTACATATTACATGTCATTTTCCTATTTTAGTTTGCTTCCTTCTTTATTCAGGGCTACTTCATTAAAATATACGACACATTGTGAGGTGTTTGACTTCTACAGCACATCTCACTGACAAGAGCTGTTAAACGAATGGGTCAAAAAAGAATTTATCTGTTCTGACATCTAAACGTAGGCTTTACTCCTTTTGATTTACAACTGTATCGATATTTCAAATTGTTCTGCAATTTTTTTTAGACAGCTGAAACTCAAACTAGAACTTAAAAAAAACGAGGCATGGTGAGTTATTGCAATGCACATTTATGGCTGCGGCGCCAACCACGGTAGCGTGGTAGTGGTGTCTGTCTCACATTCAAGGTGTCCCGAGTTCCAATCTCGGTCAGGGTGGGTTACCTGGATAAGGTTTTTCCGGAGTTTTCCCTTATCCTGAAAGACGAATGTCGGGTAACTCTAAGCTCTATGGACGCTGGGATCATTTGAGCATCATTTCACCCATTCCAATCATCGTCCGATATGACTTAACGTTGGAGGGCGTAAATTACAACAACAAAAATTCGCTGCGTTGTCACTAATTTTGAATCCAATCCAATGACATCACAATTTCGTTTTATATTTGCACATATTTAAAAATTCAAATTGGTTTGGCACTCTTTTACACTTCATTATCTGTTTTTATAAGACTAACTTCTCATGTAAATATAAATATAAGTTTCAAAGTTATTTAAATTTAGTAGTATCTGTACAAAATTTAAATCGTCATACTTAAATTTATCGCAATTTGTTTCTAAGTTATCCTGTTCCTTGTGTTGGCAGTCTTGTACTTACTAATAAAATATGTCAGGTCCGATTTTGGATGAAATTGAATTCCAAGAGCCTCACTAAATTCTGGAAGTCACTCAAAGTATAACATTGCTGTTGCTAATATTAAAACTTCATAACAGTTTTTATTACATAGTATTTAATGTTTATTTGGCTGTTGTAAGAAAAAAGTGTTGACTAAATAATTTTGATGGCATCACGCAATTATCAGAACGCTGAAGATAATTGAAACGTCAGAAAGTAATCAGGTCAAACTTATAGTTACGGTTTTCATTTACACTGAAATTAGTTATCGTGCGATTCGATTTAATCTGAAATTAATAAAGTTAATTATGTATTTGAATATAGGGAATTTAAATTAAACAAATTACTGAGGTTATTATATAATTTATAGATTTAATTATTTTATAGATTTAATTAATTTTAAACACATTAGACATTAAACGGAAACAATCAAATTGAAAGGAGGAACACAGTGTAAAAAGTAATTTCTCGAATTCCCCGTTTAGGCGTACCTCATTAATCCGGATTTCCGGTTTATGCAGATTTTGTTGCTTAGTTTTTCATCAAAAGGATACGCTACCAATTAATTAGAGCCAACTGAAAAACTCAATGCCACGGCCGGGATTTGAATCACGGATATCCAGGTTTCCGTCCAGGAGATCCGTGGACCAAATCCCGGCCGTGGCGTTGAACTTTTCAGTTGGCTCTAATTAATTAAAAAATCCATATACCGGAGTAATGTATTTAAAAGGGTTAATTCTTTAATGATTAACTCCTCGATATAAATTTAACATAAAAAAGATACGTTACTACCTTTCTTGAACACTATACGTTAGTGCAGCTACAGAACGCCGTCGGTCGCATGCGTCAATCTAACAATAAATGTTGTTACCATGGTCAAATTCATTTAAAAGAAAAGCTAACTGTATAAGAATAGATTTCATTCGTGTTCCTGGCAAGCCGGATTGTGATCAGCTATCTTGACACTTTAGAATTCTTTTCCCTTCTGATTTTCAGATGATTCACGTTTTGTTATCATACATTAGAGTTGATTTGTTTCCAGGTTATCCGGAATTCGTTACTTCCGCCTTTAATTCAGATAATCCGATTCTTTTGTAAAATGTTTCATTTTTAGGAAGTATAAATGCCATAAGAATTTACTGATATTAATCTATGTTGAACGTT
The DNA here is from genome assembly GCA_030765055.1 of Mantis religiosa. Classification (NCBI taxonomy): domain Eukaryota; kingdom Metazoa; phylum Arthropoda; class Insecta; order Mantodea; family Mantidae; genus Mantis; species Mantis religiosa. The sequence continues at coordinate 81,069,030 of CM060949.1, forward strand.
TCCGATTTCACATTTCCGAAACTACTCAACTCTAATGAGGGTGCAGATGGCAAGAGGAATTTCTTTTCACCCAGCAGAAGAAAATGTAACCAGAGTATTATTTTAAAACCGTAACATTTCTCAGGTGATCTTTGAATTCGGAAGAAAAAATGGTTTTCTTGGTCAAACTATTAACTACGAAAGGGCATATAAGAGATGTTTATAAAATGGGGTCCACTTTGCAGTAAATTACTAGGTATTAACATTTTTGGATATGAAATATTTACCAAAATCTTAAAATATTAAGCTACTTTTCTGCTGGTTTCTCTTTCTTTTCTTTCTTTCTTCAAACATTTCCCTTAATATAGCATAAGATTGGGCACAACATAGTCATAGCTTCTTTCTGACATTTGGTTTCCATTTTCTCTTATATTTCTCAATAAAAAACTAGAAGTATTATGTCTTAAATTAGATCCGTATGTTTTACTAGAAATACAGTCTTGTACTTCCCTGAATAAAATGGAAAACATTTTGAGGACAACAAAAAACGCCTGACAAAAAATGCATTGGTTCAAGAAATACAAATCTTATCTAATGACGCTATCAATTCAGGCAAATAGTTTAACATTTTGTAGATATCATCACATAGACAAATTAATGGCAATGAACGAGCAGATGCAGCAGCCCGCGAAGCAACCAGTTTACCTCCAGATAAAACAATTACAAGCACAACTTACTAAGATTATATTGTCTATATTAAAATTACATCAGAAGAAACTGGGAAAATCAGTGGTATAACAACTCAAACAGCAAACTGCATGGTATAATGACTAACGGAATATAAAGACCTCGTCTTAAACAACTGAAACCTAAAGAACAAGTGGCTCTAACTGGACTAAGAATTGTTCATTGCAGAATCACGCATTCATATATCATATCCAAGGATCCAGCCCCCAGATGTGAGATGTGTCAGACAGCTTTAACAACTGTACATAGCACTAAATGTGCTAAATACACAAAGAGGCCAACGAAGAACAAGCTTCCATTTGATGATTCTACTGTACTTACTGGTCCGAAAATGATCAGTAACATTGTAAAATTTAGAAAAGACGCTTCATTATTTCAGTTGTAATTTTAGTGCATCACTATTGTTCTCAATATTGTACTGTTGTTAACATACCACTTTATTGTAAACCTACCATACAATGTTATAAATTATACCAATGTGACATTTAGTGTTATACATTAAGACAATGTTATATTCATATAACTTTTTGTTCATTTTATCAGGATGTATTATTTTGATAACATAGATATAATGTAATTACTTTGTGTACAGTCGCAATATGACCATGTAGTTAGCGACTATAAACAAGGTTGAAATAAAAAAACGTCTGCGTATGCCTGGTGTGTCAGCATAATTCAGAAACAAAATTATTCTTTACATGGAAAATTTATATTATTTTTCATTTTCTAAACTATGGATCTACGATTTTAATTAAAATTCCGGTGTATAATATTTGACTCAACAAATTAAATGTGTATCTTGAATTTTGTGAGATTGGCGTGTGAAGACTTCTTCGCTATGTATGAACCTTTATGTGCCTGATATCTTTAGTCATTTAACTTGTACATACTTAGTTTTCCCAGTTGGTATGTCGCTATTCGTTTCTTATGTGCCATCACTTTAAAGTTGTCAAATAATGATCTACATTTTAAAAAATCAGCTTACATATTGCACTAGACTTATTACAAATACAAAGATATGTGAAAAATTTTAATGAAACTTTATTTTATTAACAAGAAATATATCGATTAATAAGTTTTTGTTAACAATAGCTTTTTAAAGAGTGGTTAGATAAAGTTATTTGAATCCGACACACCAGATTTTCTAGACTCATAGACACATTCATCATCGATGAAAATATAAATAAAGAATAGATGGCTATCTTTTAATACTTGCGCATGTAGTGATTGATTTGTTCTAAAAAACTGAAGTTTATTTGGTGGGGCTTAAATCGCCCTCCTCTGCGAAGAATAACGATGTTATCTTTCAACCCCTCTGATACGATCAGACATCGGATCATCAACCCCAATTCTCCACGAAGGGAACCTTCTTTTCTGGCATGATATACTTCTTAGAGCACTATGGGAAAAGAGGAGACCTACTTTTAAAAGGGGTAAATGAGATGCTCATTGAAGATGAGTATCGCACAGTACGCTTCATTTTAAAATGTTAACTGACCTTAACTGCAAATTCGGTATGCAATGTAATTAGAATAACTCTTGTAGTTAAAATTATTAAAACATTAAATTGCTCGTACGTGAAATAGAATGTAACTATGCAGAAGAGTAACTGTGACTGCTAACTAATGAAATTTTCACTTATGGTGGAAATATCATTTCATGGGATAGTAACAGCAAAACTCAGTATGGCGATTAGGTCTTATTGAATATCTTAAAATCACTCTACGATCAACTGTATACTAAGGTAAGACAGCTCCATCTTCAGAGATTTTCATCATTTTCATGAATGTTATGATAATAATTCTGAATAGTTTATTCAGGTGCCATTAACAACTATTTTATTTAAACATCTGATTATGGCAAATCATTTATACATATGCATCTACACAAAACTCGAGCAAAGCTGTCCACAACTGAACTATACTTGTTGAATGTATGGCTTTGGCATTGATTAAGGTTTTGTGCATTCGTCTTTTCGCCTTTATGTAGATTGGTGTTTTATAACTTTACATCTTCTGAAAATTGATATATGAGCTGACGAGAAATCCAGGCACATTTTTATAACAACGTACAGCACACTGGAAAATACATTCACAATTTGATACACTGCAAGAATGAAATACAGTTTTGCTATCGCATTAGACAAGTTAAACACCTGTTTCGGTATTAAAATTCTGCTCGATAAACTTTAAAGTAATCCACTGGAAGTGAATATTAAAAGGTAAAAATGGACGTTATTTATCTAAAACCATCTTAGAATAATTTCCATAAAACGTTTCCCTTCTGTACAATCTATCTATAGCAGACGGAAGAGGTAGTGTATTTAGAAAAATAAATACATCAAAAATAAAAAAGCTCAATTTTCAGAGTTCAGTAGAAATACTTGAATACAATGTTTAGAGAAACTTTGATTGTATGTTTTAGTAGTGCTTAGCACCAACACCTACTGCACTGCAGGTGACAGACACTGATCCTACATGGAAAAATTGTAAAAGGAAATGTTGAGATAATTAAGAATGCAGATTTATTTGTGCACAACAATGTCAGTTAACGTTAACTTTTTTTTGAATGAACAAAGAATAATTCGCAGCCTGATACAAATATACCAATAAAATATACAAATATACGCAAGGTGTAGGAAAGAGCTCAATAAAACGTAATTTCTCATCACCAGGCAGTGAAACTTAGGTACCTATGATGGCTTCAGGTAAAATGATTTCTGGAGTACGTCACAGTTGTTTATAATACCAAAGTGAGTCATCCTCTAATGCAGTTCTACATAAAAGTGGCAGATAGGTCAAATTGCGTGTAATCGAGGATCTGTTGAAGGAACATAATTCATCTGAGAATAACATGAGAAGCACATGAATTTAAACACTATTTACGATATGTCTACATCACGTCAGGGAGCCTCATAATACTGACAGTGTTAAAGTGGAAACTCCAGGCGCATTTCTCACCAAGGCGGTCCGAGTTCGATCTCAGGCGACAGCAAAAGTAAGATTTGTGGTGGACAACACGGAACTGGGACGGGTTTTCTCTGGGATCTCCGATATTTCCCGCCATTTCATTCCACCGGTGCTCCATCTTCATTTCATGAATCATCAGTGTCCCCGCTGCGGTGCCGTATGTAGTAAAATCGGGCGTTAAATACTACATATTTCATTTCCATGTGCATTACGTTTGAGGCTTTTGGAAAATATATCGTAGTGCACTGTCTGCTAATTCTGCCATCTTAAAATCATACCATGAAGAAATATATCATTAAAGTACTTAGGTCAATGAACAAGTACTTTACATTGAATGTGCACGCATACAATGCACGTGCAAAAGGTGCATACGTATTATTCATTATCAGTAATTATGATGATGATGATGATGATGATGATGATGATGATGATGATGATGATGATGATGATGATGATGATAAAGCCTGCCTTACTTGACATCCTGTAGTGCAACTTGAAGTAGTTATTTTAGATATTTTATGTTGTATGACAGGAATATTTGGAGGAATTGTAAAATTTAATGAAATGGATGACATGTAAGGTAGGTTACGTGTAACCATGGCAACCTGATATGAGAGGAAGTTATTAGGTTTTAAAGATCTTTGTTCTGGTTAAGAACGCCATGGGAGAAAGACGTACATTTGTGTCTATCCGAGGTTGTGCAGAGATTGGAGAACATGCAAGTAATTTTGGCTTCAATTTTCGTCAGACCATTGAAGTGTAAAGATATGTTATCTCTAGTGCCGATCTTCAAGTTTGCAGAATCTTAATCTGCAAGGATTCAGTATTGGGTATTTCATAAAAGGATATAATCTACAGATCTTAACATTGTGATAGGATATAATAATGGTTTTAGTAGAATAAATTCCAATATATTGAAGAAGAGAAAATTTGCTATTGTTTTCTACAATTTGTTCTCGCTCAGATACTACGGTCAGAGAGAGAGAGAGAGAGAGAGAGAGAGAGAGAGAGAGAGAGAGAGAGAGAGAGAGAGAGAGAGAGAGAGAGAGAGAGAGAGAGAGAGAGAGACAGAGAGACAGAGAGACAGAGAGACAGAGAGACAGAGAGACAGAGAGACAGAGAGACAGACAGACAGACAGACAGACAGACAGACAGACAGACAGACAGACAGACAGACAGACAGACAGACAGACAGACAGACAGACAGACAGACAGACAGAGAGAGTGAGAGAGGAGACTCATTGCTTCAGAGCGCCGAGGCATACTTCTTCAAGATCGTCACAGAAGGTGGGAATAATTAACCATCTACCATCCTAAGCGCCTTTTACAATTTACTGTTTCAAACTTTATACTCTTACAAAAATAAAGATCATTTTGGTGATTTTTTCCTAAATACTCCGGGTATTTCTAAACATTCATCCTATTCAAATTTAATATTTTGCCATTTTCTTCACACTATTTCATCTTTCCGGTCGTTGCTGTTACTTTTATTGTTATATTTAATACTTTAACCCCTTCTTATTGTTTTCACTTAATCTTAAAGTATAAATGGATGATGATGTCACCTTTGAACTGATTTCATTTCAGTGAAATTAAAAAGTGGGGTGGGAGTTTAGGTTCTTGTGCCCAAGTTTCATTAAAATTTGTACGTTACACAATTGCACAAAAATATTCTTTTATAGCATTTTTATGGTCTTAGTATCTCTGTATTTTCATTTTAAGCAGTTTAAAATAAATAAAAAGTATTTTTTTTTACCAATTAGCGACCATAGACATTAAGGTTAGCTGTGAGAGGATATCAGTCTGACATCTTGGTGACCTAAATAAAGTCAAATAAATGCAGAACGTGATTGTGTGTATTATAAGAGCTAGGAGTAGCTTCTTATCATCCTAGATAAAACATATACGAGAAATTTCTATGCACTAATGTGCTTCTCTTCCCAGCACAAAGGGCACAACACGCAATGGCATTTGTCTTATAAGGCTCGTTCCATCCTTTGCAACCTGCACTGCTTTCCCAACCATAGAACTGCTGTGATTTATGATGATAAAATGATTTAATACGAGCATTCTTGACGGAGGGCGCTTTATATCCATCAAGAATTCGCCAAGGGAGTCTTAGCAACCGTCCGGCGATTCCGGAAACTAGTCAGAATAAGGTTAATGATGGCACAGCAGATGCAGGCACATCTATCATTGCTTCTCGTTTGTATATAGCAGGAAATAGGAAGAAGAGAATGCCTTGAAATTACTCAAGGAGGTTTAGGATCACATGCAGAATATTAATGTTTTTTATTGTTTAATTTATGTAGCCCTTTCTTACTTTTAATGTCTTGTAAACAACTGGTGGTGTAGACAGCTTAAAGGCAGTACGTTTTAACGTTTATTTAATGCGCGTTTGTCATGAAATATGTTCATATTCACTTGATATTAATACTTTCTGATTCTCGTGTAGGATAAGGAATAACTGGAATTAAACCATGTGACAAGCGAGGGTACAAACCATTACACAACACGTCAAATAGATACCATAAAAATATTTATAGCGATTACATATAAAGTAACAAATTTCCGAAGAAGAAAACTGATAGTGTTTTTTTAAATTTCGACAAATGATTGACTGCAAATAATCTGCGAGGCTCTGCAATGCTCTCTAATCTTTACATTCAACAATAGAAAATGGAAGAATGCCGAGGGTTATGTGCAGAGAATCTACCCAAAAGTTCGAAGACCTGGCCTCCTTCATCCCAGGAGCGATGGATATCTCCGAGTGTCTTTCCATAGAGCAATACCTGATTTCTTAAAAAGCCCCCCCTCCCCCGTTGACAACAACGTCAAGACGGGATGGAAGTGGATACGCCACTTACGCGCGTCAACCCCGCAGGGAAGACTACCGAAAACCTCGGCGGGGCCGCCTGGTCACCTAGCACACCTTCTACTATCTCTGCAGAGTTGTGCTAGCATCAGTTGCACAAATGACTCATAGAAAGAGAGTGAGAGATAGAAAAGAGGGAGAAAGGGAAACGTGGGAAACTTATATAGATAATATACTTATATATCAGTCAGTCCGCAGACACATTTTGGAATAGGGAAACAATGGTTGTTTTATTATTATAATAATGATTTTCATAGTTGATCTATGTTCTAAGTTTACAAACCTTTGAAAAATATTCTTTCACACCAGCCGTGTGTATACACTGTATTCATAAGTTCAATAAAACTGCAGTAGTTTGATGCCACGGCTGGGACTCTCTGCATTTGATGGTCGGTATACTCGTTGACAAGTCGCAATGTTGCTGAATAGGAATTTAAGAGACATTGCTTATAAACCATCAGATACATAAAAGTATTAGGATTGATGCTTAAAATATGCCTAATTGTATATTTTAATAAAATACATTTTCACATAAATACATTAGTTGCCAGAAAAGTAATACAAGCAAAGTAGGGGTGACGGCATTTTTAATGCAAATTCAAATTAGTCGTTTTACTCACCATAAATTAAGATACTTCAATCGTAATACTTTAATAAATATCGTTGGAACGAAGAAAAGATAAGAACATATAACAAAATCACTAGTATAAATGGCCTTTAGAGTGAAAGAAATTTCTTTAAAAAGTTAGTCCGTTTTCTCAAAGTTCTTTATCTGCTTCCTTCCAAAGTTTAGCCCAATGTCCTACTTATAGGCTCATTCCTTATCAGTTGTGTTGATCACTACACCGTCTTCTTGGTCTTCCTATGTCTCTTATTCACTTAGGCTTGTATGTAATACATTGCTAGACTATGTAATGAGCAGAGTGGCGTTCTCCTTAGGTGCTTTCCATTGCTTCTGGTAGTTATATTTTTCATCAACTATTTTCAATTCCCAATTGCGTTCTTATATCCTGTGTTCTAATTTTGTCTCTTCTGGTCTTCCCCAACAAATAGCTCATAAAGTACATGTATGCTGCTTCATTCGAAAACGTTTTTGGTCTAACTTCAGCAAACACGGCACCCAACGCGCGGACAACTTTCTCGTGTCTAAATGTTGATTTAATATGTGACAAACACGTTCTTTTGACACGTTCATAGCCCCTGCTATCTCTAACTTTAATTCGGGTTCGTATAGCACCATTTGGTGAAATATTGCGATGTTTTCGTTGGTAGTTGCAGTTTTTGGACGTCCCGAACGTTCAACGTCTCCCAAACTCTTGCGGCCACGTTTAAATTCAGCTGCCCAAAGTTTCACTGTGGAAATGATGGTGCAGAGTCCCTATACACGGAATTCAAGTCATCTTTGATTTGATTAGGCGTATTGCCTTTCAAAAATAAATATTTGATGGCAGCTCGATACTCGATTTTTTCCATTTTCATAAAAACATTCACATCAACTCACTCAAACGTTTGTTACATAACAAATGAGTGTCCAAAATTGCTGAAAATTTGGTGAGTAACTTAACAGATGAACAACGAAATTCACTAACTTTTATTTACGAGTGCTGCCATCTTCATGTTGAGGTCGGAAACTTTTCAGACCATCCTCGTAATGGTTCATTGAATTCTCTCTTCTTTTCCATAACCTGTTTTAGTGCAAATATAGCGTCAATACGTGGTCTTCCTTTGCGGAAGCCACGCTGTACTTTCCGCAGTTACAGTTCTGCGATTCGTTGTAGTTTTATTTTCGTAATTCTAGTATACCGTTTGTAGCAGGAAGGTAAAAGGGCTATACTCATTTCTGTTCCCTTTTAAAAAAGAATATTCATTATTTGTGCCGTATTCCATATTCCGGTATTTCGCCGGCACACCGTATATCATTTAACAAATGTAACAATCTTTTAATTTCCTGCTTCCATATTTCCACAGTTCCACATTTGATCCATCTATCCCTGCAGCCTTCCTATTTTTTGCCCGTTTCAGACTAATTCTAATTTCTTCGTTTATATTTCGTTCTATTCATTTGTTTCGTTAGTTTATAATGTTGTATAATACACTTATTTACTAATAATTCTTCATAGTAATTAAGCTAGTCCTCCTCTTTTATTACTTTAATCTTAGCTTTGTCTGCTGCTGCTTCTCCTAAATTTATTAGGTTTTTGAAGCCATATTTTTGAGATTCCGTTACATCTCTTTCCAACTGACTTACAAATTGTTTCCAAGGCTTTCTCTCTACCTACCTATTAAATCTATATACACATGTCCTTCTAGTTCCTGATATAAGTATGAGATTTGATTTATTTTTTGTGAAGTTCACACATTGGTTCCTTTTTCTTGACATGTGTCTTTAGATTTAATTAATATTCAAGCTAATATTCCCCTGCATGACTCGTTTAGAAAGTATGTAGAAAGTATATCAAAGCATTAGAAGAACGAGGACGTGGCTTACACGAGTCTCTTTGATATGTTTGCAGTATTTCATTATCAATGTTTCATTACTCTGATTACGCGCTTTCAATTCAAAGTTAAGGAAACAAATATATTAAAGTAATAACTGAAGAAAGAAGAGAGTATAATTTAAGAACATATATAGGTACCCCACATATACTATGAAATCGATTATGCCAGAGACTGACAGACCGTGCTAGTTAATAGAAGCTACAGAGTATTTTGTAATATACAATTAAAATAAATCTATATTACATTAATAAATATAAAAATTGAAGAATTCATTAGGGCTGTGCTGTATTTAACCTAGATTTAAATGTATTATAACAGAATGGAACGTAATAAACATCTAGAGAAACTAAAAAACGTGGAAGAAATATAAAAACAAAATATTTAGATAATCTGCTATTTGCTGATTCCTAGGTGGTATTTTTTTATATAGAGAATGATCATTAGATAGCAACTCATATCTTTAATGTAGCAAAGTGTAATTAGTTTTCGAACAACAAAACTAATGAAAACTTTATATTGAGGAATTAATCCTTTCAGAATTAATACTTTTAAATACATTACTCCTGTATATGGATGTTTTTAATTAATTAGATACAACTGAAAAATTCAATGCCACAGCAGGGATTTGAACCACGTATCTCCTGGTTTCCGTCCAGACACTCTAACCGCATGAGCTACCATGACCAACAGTTTGCACGCGTCGGCATGTTGGCCATGGTAGCTCAAGGGGCTAGACCAAATGGACGGAAACCAGGTGATCCATGGTTCAAATCCTAGCCGTCGCACTGAATTTTTCAGTTGTATCTAATTCATTAATACTAATGAACTTTGGACGGAAAAAGAAAACATGAATCTTAAAGCTTATCTTAAGAAAAATATTAGAAGTGACGCATTTTAACTCTCTGGGTTGTAATATAATTTATCCATAAGATTAAGACACTAAAATGTAATTAATTGACGTAGATATATAAATGGTACTATACTTAACAAAAAGGCAACAATAGCAATTGCAACATCGTAGGCTAATTGTTATATAGCGAATGACGATACTTCACACACACTGTGACCAACACAGATCTATTATAGCTACCAACTCCAGGAGCAAAGTAAAAATAAATGTATATATATCACTAAAGCTAGGGACTGCAGGCACAAAGATGCATAAAAGTACGAGGCTCCAAGACTTGTCCCATTGCTGAGCTGCCTTTTTTTTTCCCCTTAAATTTACGTCCTCCAATGTTAAGTCATATGCAACGACGAAGGGAATGGGTGAAATGATGCTCAAATGAGTCCAGGGACCTTGGAGCTTACAGTTACCCGACTTCGTCTTTCAGTATAAGGGAAACCCCTGGAAAGAACCTTATCTAGGTAACTCACCCTGGCCGAGATTCGAACTCGGAACCTCTTGAACGTGAGACAGACATGCTAGCATCTGCGCTATCGAGGCGGGCGCTGAGCTGCCTGAGATGGCGATAAATTACCTGTTGAACAAACACTGCTCTAGTGTCCACGGGGATTACTCATTCCTTTGAGCAAGATTCTCGCACCACCAGACACCATGAAACCTAGAAGCACACCTGAAATATGAGAAGGAATCTGTATGAAAGGATTGATGGAAAGGAAATATAGAAGGAAACCAGCGTTCGACTACTAGAAGGAAAAGTTAGGAAATAACCTACGCCAGATTTGGGGATAGACGGGAACACTGGACGGGAGACTCGTGTTATAAAATAATATCTAAATCATATAAAATAAGATAACATTCTTGTACTCAACATCTTCAAAATTGATATAAGACATTTTAGGAAGACATTAAAATGATTTTAATAACTTATTTTGGAGCTGATAGCGGACATCAACACAAGTGAAAGGTTTATAACCTCAATTTGTGAGCCAAATGTACTGAATTTCAGATAGCTGACCCAGAACGTTACGAATATATCTGAAAGCACAATAACCTTTGTATGATTACCATCGTGAACTGATATCAGCATAATGAGTAAATGAACACATTGTTCTTCCAAGAGTTAGGAATTTTCGGGCAATGTCTAAAATGGCGAAAAAAATTAGCAGAGCTATGCATTTAAAGGAGCCTAAGTCAACGGTGGTAGAAGGAAGCTTTCCAAAATATTTCTTAACGCCAAACAGCAAGCACACAGCAAATTCATTTTTCAAGTCGTAGAGTATAGAAGCTACATATGCAAACGTAGACGATTTGCATTTTTATTGTATTTTTTCTATCGCTTCTTAGTGTTTCTTAACAGCATTTTTACACTGCTTGTTCACAACCAAGTTGGGTATAGGTAAATTGATAGCGATTGACTTAATTTGGCCATTTAAAGGATTTTAGCTGGATAGGAAAAGCGATAAAGCATATTAAAAGTGTCCAATATCACTTAGACTATAACTTTTAATACATGTTTTAGTACATCTTACAGTTTATTAAAATGTCGTGGTTCATGCCACAAAGCTGAAATACAACGACATATCTTGCACACTCAAGACCGTGAACTACAGCTGAATCGTGCAAAACGATTATCACCAAAATTCCCAGAATTTGAACACTAAGAATCATCTTAAACATTGTTTTGTTGCATCCACAGAAGATGATGGGAATGAGTTTGTCACAAATAACATAGGGTTTTGAATTTTCAAATTCACTTTGGCGATTAATAATTGCATAGGACAAATTTATTTCTTATAAATCTGACAAAAGAATTTGTTTTAAAAGTAGTCATAAAATGAAGCACACGAATAAGAACAACACTTTAGGAAATTTTCTAAAATTGCTGATTAAAAGTAAGCTGTAAGCTACTATCTGGCAGACCGCAACTAAGCAGCCAGAGTGAGGCGGCATGCGACCATTAGCCTACTCCGTTCATGCCCTAGGCAAATCGAGGTGAATTTAATTTTATAATTACACATAATAACAACTATAGGTTCTCCACCGTGGCATAGCGGACTAAGGCAGCGTGCCTTGATCCCTGGCCATGGGGTGCGGATTTTCGGTCCCGGGTATAGGACCGGTGCCCACTCAGCATCGTGAGGAAAGTGAGGAGCTTACGATAGGTAAGCGGCCCTGGTCACGAAAACCAACGTTCCGGCTGGGGGATGCCGAGATGTTGACCACATCTCCTCTCCGTATCAGTTGGATGATCGTCCACCTCTGCCGTGCGAGAGTGGGCGTGAGGCCGGCAGCCGGATTGGTAGGCCAAGGCCTCTTAGGACTGTCACGCCAGTGGTTAGGTTTTTAATAACAACTAAAGGATACACAGCAAGTGGAAGTTCCTATCACGCCATTATTCCACGTGGAGTAGGAATCACATTCCTTTATTACCTGGAATAGAGTTCGCTGCTATCCCGCTTCCATTCAGTAGGGATCGACTTTTATTTAACTTGATAAATCAGACACATCAGAATATGTCCCTATAAATGAAATGTGTAGTGTTTAACGCCCGCTTTTACTACATACGGCACCGCAGGCGGTGACACAGATGGCATATGAGATGAATATGGAGCACCGGTGGAATGAGATGGCGGGGGAAACCGGAGGTCCCGGAGAAAGCCCGCTCCAGCGCCGTGTTGTCCACCACGAATCTCACTTTGCGGTCGCCTGGGATCGAACCCAGGTCGCCTTGGTGAGAGCCAAGCGGTCTAACCACTGAGCCACGGCACGGCCTATACGTCCCTAAGGTGGAGTATATCATGTGATAGGAGCTGGATCCGCTTTGCCACTGTGAATGCCTTAGTTGTGATGTCAATTATTGAACAGAATAAATAATGTAACCACTAGGATGAGTCGCTGATTGTAAATATATGCTAAGCATCCTTTCCCACCTATAGGGAATAAGATGTAACTAACGTGCGAAATATTTTTCTGCTATTATCATTTGTTTCCTTGTTTCTAGCAAACAAAATACTGGTTTTAACCTCCATAGAAAAGAGATACGTTTTAGTTTATCGTTAAAATTATATTTTTTACTTTATTTCTAATGTATACTTATTAAAAATATAGAAATCAGTATTTCAGAGAAGAATGAGTTTACCATACATTGAGCGTCCATTAGAAAGTTTTCAAAAAGAGATATCTTTCACTTTCTGAAATATTTATATTTGCATTTATATACCTAACATAAATTTCAGTCCATTTATAGCTGAACTAGTACTAAAGTACCAGTACTATAATAAACTAGTGTTGATGCCACCATAATAACATTATGGATTTAATTAAATAATTACCCTTTAGTAGCGAAATATATAGTATGCCACACTGGATTAAGATGTGTTTAAATTTTTAACAAACCTTGAGCGTTAAATTAGTCACTAGATTTTAAAATATTATTTTAATTTCTTATAGCAATTAATTTATAATTCGTAGAGAATTATCTATTTTATAAGCAGCTTTATTAAGTCAATATTCCCAGACATTCCCATGCATTAATAATGAGAAAAGGAATGGTACAATATAACAATTGTGTAAATTTGTTTCTTATATTAACATTTTTAGAATGGAAAAATAAGAAGGCCTGTGGAACATAAATTAAAGTTCGGCTTTGGGAGCTAATAAACATCGGCGGTGCAATATTCCTGAATGGAGAAGGAATTTGGCAAAGGCCTACATTACTGCGATTTGGCTGAAAATTATAATCACTGAGAAATGGTTATCCCGCATTTTATGAGGGCTGGTCTATTGTTCCTCGAGAGCATGTGGATGAAACAGAATGTTATGAGATAGCCAATAAAGTCCCCACTTGAGTACAGTAACACTGCACTCCATAGCAATAACGGGCAGACCTCTTCAATTATTAGCCTACTTTCATTTTGCTCAATAAGCTCCTAGTCCCATTGCATGTAAACATGATGGAGGGCATCTCAGGAGTTCACTTTCGCAGCAACACAAGAACTCACTTTCTGATATAACATGACTTCAAACGTTAGTTAATATTTACTCATCCAAGGTAGCGAAAGTGCCCACTAATTTCATGCTTTGAACTGTTGTTTTAAGCTTTACCTTCTATGTTAGGTACCTAAAGTAAGTTTGAATTATAACCAAAAACACACTGCTAAGACTTCAATGGAAATACGTGTTCTAAGATTCCTAAACCCAAAAGAAGTATTATAAATCAAAAAGATGTATGTATATATCAGCCTTTGTATGTTCTCTCTCATATATTTATATGATATTGTTTATATTATTTATAGTGTCGTTAAAGATTTGTAATGTTAAAAAGTGTTAAAATATTTGTACTGTGAAAGTGTGAGAGTATAATCAGCGAGTGAAAGAGAAACAAAGTACATAGTAGGATATTCATGTTTAACGTGTGTGGAAACGAGCTGTTTCTGAGGAAAAGGAAGAATCAATAATCTTGAGAAAGAGAGACGCTGAACGAGAAAGAAGTTCGATAGTCACCGGAGTTGACGTTAGATTTTGTATGTATTAGTGTATAATAACGCAAATTATTATGTATGGAAAACGATTTGCGTCATTATTTCAGCAAATTTATCCTTAAAGAACGCATCAATCCGAGATCACAATTTTGAGATATCACGTACCGACATGTCTAAACTAGGACAAAGAAAATTCGAATGGCTACAAATCAATTACATCTACATAATTTTTAAAACTAATCATCGCTCAATACAAACAAAAGCTAAATTAATAGATCAAATTAAAATTACAAAATTAATTCATTGTAAATTTTTTACTCATAAAATTTAAACACGTAACTTAGAAAATTTTAATCCCAATTGCTTTCCATTGTGAAACATAAAATGTTATTAAATATACAAGTGAACTTTATACCAACTCAAATACGAAAGGCCTTATATATCTGCCTTGTAACTTGGAAAAGACATAAAGATTAGGGGAACGTCGTGCAGTATCGGCCGGGCTATGCTTTTGACTTTACTCTGTAACTGTGGTGGTTAATTGGAATCTTACTAAATTATTCACTTACCTCAAGGCATGTTCTATAGAAAATTTAATGCTTTTTATATAATAGTTATAGTACTTTATTTCATCCAAAGTAAAAAACAAATCTAGAATTATTAGAAAGTGTCTTGCAATATCGGCCACTGCCTTTTCTGTTACAATATAGATTGTCATGATACATTGTACTGCCACATATAGAACAATAGTATAATACAAAGCAACGAAACTTATTGCCACTATTTCTGCTCAGTTCACAAATGTTTAACTCCCTGGTTTACAGAGATTGCAAATATAGCGCTACTACAGGCCTCAGAATATCCTCCGTGCGCTAAGAGCTACACTAAACACCATCAAACACTCAGATCGGCAAGGAACTGAAGAGAGGAAGAAGATATCCGATAATAGCGTACGTGTATGCATAAGCTTGCTACTGCTTACTGAAACTTTGCCACATGGAGGGGAAAAGGAAAATTACAGTAGTTGCCTGTATTCAGACCCAAAACTACTGCATACATTGAACAACTATTGCTATCCTCAGTTTTCTCAAAATTTATTTTGATTATTTTATTTAAAATACTAAATATTTTAAATATTTACGTCACAATTAAAATGAATCTAGGTATACTCTGAGAGTAGCCTGTGAAGTCTTGATCCTCGGAAAGTATCTTACCGTAGATGTGTACTGGTATAAAGGAGAGGCTAAATGTTCTAGACAAAATCTTACTATGCTGAAAATACGGATCTATTTATAATGTATAACATTCTGGAATTTAAGGTACTGTCGGTATGTAGTTGTTTGTAATTATGTCATGGAATTAGAAGGGAACATTAAGCCCGAAATAAAAAAAATGTGACTATCGCGCTCACTTTATCTTCTTACTACGTACATAGTAACTTAAATGGATTCCACAGAACTTTATATAGATTATTTAACATTATTTAACGTAATGTAGACAGAAATATGAACAATTTGAAACTGTGTATTTTGGAGAAATTTGAAAATAAGCTACTGTGGATAGAGAAAGTTACCTGTATGTAACATATTACAAACAATATTTTTCTTTCTGTACTATACCTAATAGTATCTAGAGGGACATGTCTACCTGTGAACCACTTATGACAGGAATATTTTTAGGAAAATCCTTTCAACCCAAACTGTCTTTTAATAAATGTATTTTATTTTCTCCAAAATGTACCTAAATGTTTTTATTAAAATGTAATATATTTCGGAAATTGTAATGACAGTTAAATAGTATAAATTGAGCTTACTGGTTATAAGTAACCTTTGAAGTTCTTTTGATTGCTAGCGTCCTTTTTACAATTGATAAACTTTGAAAGTAATTTTAATGACAATATATACCGAAACATAAGGTTTCTGACTGTACTTATGCCTTCTAGATATATTGCATTAACCCGTGTAGTTTTAAGGAAATATGTAATGAAACCATTTCGACGAATGTGCAATACATCTCACACAGCACAGAGGTGTCGTGTAGGTGAACCCTGCTCCATGGAACAGAGGCCTTCGACTTATTGCCATCCCGGACACTGTCCCTTACTGGCATTTTATGGGGAATAAGTCATCGGGCGGTGGGTAGATGGTTGGCTTTTATTGTCTTTTAATGTATAATTAGGAAGAGAAGAAATAGATAGAAAGATAGAAATAGATAGTAATGAGGATCATAGATTTATGGTATGCCTAGGGAGGTTCTTGGATGTTTGTAGGTAGCCCCGGGGTCTATATCATATTCCCCGAGACCTCTGATGAGATGATTGAAACTGGATGGTAGGTCAGAATAAAACTTTTGAGAAAGGTGCAACACATCTCGTGCTTCAGGCGATTGAAGTCATAAAATAAATGTGCTTTCTCCAAATTTATGAATCTGAACAAAAATTCAGCTTCTGAATTACGAACTTTTCTTACTTTTTTATTAGAAAAATCTTATGTAAGATCTATTCTGAGAAGTTAAATACATAATATTGAAAAATGTTTCGGACTTCTGATAAAAATAATAATTTATTGTCCATTGTTAATATTATAAAATTATCTACTTATATTGCTTCTGTAGGAAGACCCAGAAACAAAATAGTTAAGAAATCACTTGATAAAATCAAAATGTTCACTGTTCATAGCTTGAGGTGAAGGCATAGGAAAAAATGGGACAAGGACTAAAAGAAGATGAAGGGACATTTTATTTAGCTGATGCAATGCTCTCAGTAGCCTATTCCTGCTTCTGAAATATTAAATATGCAGCATTTTGAAGTTTAACATTGTTCTGCTTCTGCTATGGTCTAACAATTCGGTATCAAAGCACAGCCTTGCCAATCCGACTGCCAGCCCCTTAACCACGGTAGAGGTGAAAAGTGCAGTGTCTATCGCCCGATTTTACTACATCAGGTACCGCAGGGGGTGATACTGATGATATATGAGGTGAAGATGGAGCACCGGAGGAATGAGATGGCAGCGGAAACCGGAGATCGTGGAGAAAAGACGCCCCTGTGCCAAGTTATCCACCATAAATCTCTCGTTGCGGTCACCTGGGATCGAACCCAGGTGAGAGTCGAGTGGTCTAACCACTTAGGCAGTAGAGGCGAACAATCATCTAACAGATTAGAAGAGGTAATTGGCCAGTATCCACAAGCAGTATATTTGATGTTCTAATTTCTCCTAATTTAACTCCCTCACTCAGAAGACATCTTAGTATTTCGTCTATTTCTCCATAGGATATGACCTTTATCAGGGAGTATGAGAACTTATGGAAAACCTTTTAACAATATCGCGCTGACTCTTGAGTAAAATTGAAACTTGAATAAAATCCAATATTTAATTTCTGTGAGAACTTTTCGTCTTTAATGGTCTTCTGTTTTGGATATTAATATACTGAGTTTCCGGAAGATATGAGTGCAGAAAATGCGTCCTATTAAATATCTTGTGTGCGTTTCTTGCTAATTCTGCTGAAGATGAGAGAGGAGTCTTTTGTTTTCATTGTAGTAGGAAGAAGAGCGTGTTTTTCCGCTCCGATACTCACATAGAATTCAGCAAGAACGGGTAGGCCCAGGGGCTAGAGCTTCTTCATGGTCAATACCTTCTCGAGCTCAGCTGGCTGAGGAAATGGCAAAATTCCTGGCCACCTGAGACTTTCACACCACTTCTTTCTCTTCCTCCCAAATGCTCAAATGCTCGTAATAAGCGGTTCTGAAGAGTTTTTTCATCCATTCTCTTTTCTTGTGATATAAAAGTTATTTTACTTTAAATAGCAGGCCCTTTTCTGTCGAAATTTACGAGTGTTGTATGATGTCTTTATAATGATTCTAATTAGTGTTTATGCGTTCTTTAGTCTCCATTATTTAGAAAAGAACAAAATAAGATGAGATACAGCGAAATGTTGTTTTTCTGATTTGACATTCAAAGCTGAGTTTAAAAGACAAGAAAACTTTAAGCCGATATCTCCTCTTATCAAAGTTTGGTCAAAATTAACTTTCACTTATTTATAGTATCTTGATATTCAATGCACAGTATCTTGTGTTTAGATATAAGAACAAAATTTAAAAAGGCATGTGTGTACATACGTGCGCGATTTTTCTTTCCTTACGAAAAGTGAAACCACATCAATAGCATAATTTTTAAATATGCAAAGGAAAATTATTATAATAATGATTCTGCATAACACACCCTATTATTATTATTATTATTATTATTATTATTATTATTATTATTATTATTATTATTATTATTATTATTATTATTATTATTATTATTATTATTATTATTATTATTATTATTATTATTATTATTATTATTATTATTATTATTATTATTATTATTATTATTATTATTATTATTATTATTATTATTATTATTATTATTATTATTATTATTATTATTATTATTATTATTATTATTATTATTATTATTATTATTATTATTATTATTATTATTATTATTATTATTATTATTATTATTATTATTATTATTATTATTATTATTATTATTATTATTATTATTATTATTATTATTATTATTATTATTATTATTATTATTATTATTATTATTATTATTATTATTATTATTATTATTATTATTATTATTATTATTATTATTATTATTATTATTATTATTATTATTATTATTATTATTATTATTATTATTATTATTATTATTATTATTATTATTATTATTATTATTATTATTATTATTATTATTATTATTATTATTATTATAATTATTATTATTATTATTATAATTATTATTATTATTATTATAATTATTATTATTATTATTATAATTATTATTATTATTATTATTATTATTATTATTATAATTATTATTATTATTATTATTATTATTATTATAATTATTATTATTATTATTATAATTATTATTATTATTATTATAATTATTATTATTATTATTATAATTATTATTATTATTATTATAATTATTATTATTATTATTATTATTATTATAATTATTATTATTATTATTATAATTATTATTATTATTATTATAATTATTATTATTATTATTACTATTAATTATTATTATTATAACTATTATTATTATTACTATTAATTATTATTATTATTACTATTAATTATTATTATTATTACTATTAATTATTATTACTATTAATTATTATTATAATTATTATTATTATAATTATTATTATTATAATTATTATTATTATAACTATTATTATTATTATTATTGTTATAATTGTTATTGTTATAATTGTTGTTGTTGTTGTTGTTGTTGTCATCATTGTCATCATTATTATTATTACTATTATCATTATTATTATTATTTAGCTGAATAATCAAATAACTAAGCTGATTAAAATTACCCAAAACATTTTAATGAAATACCTAAGATAGCTGATGATAGCCGAATAAATATATAAATCAAATTTACTGTAACTCAGGATAAGTATTTATTAATACTAATAGGAATTTGCTAAAAATAAAAGTTTTACTCATAGAAAATTCCGAAACGTTTTAAAATATACACCGTAATTTAATTATTCCTTTCATGTCATTTATCATTATGCACGGTGTTCATTTTTATTATATATTTCCCGCCCTCCGATTGAGAAAGAATGACGTCATAGTTGACTGGTGCGTCTATCTTGAAATCATAGTGCCCTCTACAGAGAAGAAGCGGTAAATTATGCGGAACAGTAAGCAAATTACAGCGCTGTCAGTGTGGTTGCTGTCGTAACTAATACAACCAGCTTCCCCTGGATATGGACACAGACCGCCGCGTCTTCATAGTTGAATGCTACATTTGAATCGGCATTAAAATAGGTGTGACATATAAATGTAGTTTAAACCGCTGCTTAGATGAGTTTATGTAAAGCTATCCAGCATTCAGACAAGTCCCTCTGAGCGTAATGTTGTCACAAGTGTCCAGGTACCGTCAAATTGACATACTTTTGTATACAACATAAACGTCTTACGCTTTATCAGTTTAGGATAGATATTTTTTGTCATTCTCACGCTTAATTAAAATGTGTATTAATGTTGGTATCCCTATGTCTTTTAAAACCAATAGGTGCATCAAACATTTCCAAGATACAAGATCAGTTACTCGCAAAAAGAGACACTGGAGGCTATAAAGTGACTGGTTCCAATCTAGAAGCAATAAGTAATGTTATGACAGAAAGGCCTCAAGCATATCTTCTCGCAATACAGTGTTTAAGGGGAAAAAAGAAATGAAATATAAGAAAATGGACACATAAAACTATGCACTAGCGATATTGTCTTGTTTAGACTGGGATAAAACCTTTGTACATATTGTAACACTAATTTATTTTTCATTCCCAGAACATGTTCTGCTAATTTTCTGGTTTGTAATGAAGTTACATTGTGAGGAACCTGTGGTTGGTAGAAAAGAATTGAAATCAAATTGAAATATTTCTATTTTAAGTGACAGGTTTACAATATGTATATGTCTACTATAACAGAAAAACAGATGAATAAGTGTCCATTGACTTATATTCTTCATGGTCTACTTTTATGGCTGCAGAATTAGCTTGGCACTGCATTGCATTGCAGTATATAAATTTTTATAAACAGTTATCGCACCCACAAACCAGGCAAAATTACGCACCTTTATATTACGCGGACAAACCCACCTCTCAAATAGTATATTTACCTGCCGGTAGAGGGAGGCCTCAAAGCTGCTGTCAACACATCTAATTCAATCGCAAGCCTCTAGAGGAATCCTATATAAACTCGCTCAGTCAGCGATGCTATTGATGACGTCAAATTTTTCACGGTAAAACTACAGATAAAAATGAACAGCCTGTATATTTTACTATGGTCTTTGCGTTCCTGCTCTTCGTTTTTCTTTTCAAATTTGTCAATATCATATTGCATTACTACAATGTGTTTATGGCAATTTCTTTTTTATATCTACATAATTAGGATGAAATATTAATTTAAATATAGATGTAATCGAAAAAGAAAATTTATGCATAAAAGTAGTTTCTAGTTTAAAAATTCTCTCAAGAAAGACAAAAACCAACGTATTTATCGAAATATAGAGCCCATTACCTTAGTGGAATTGTAAACAGTATTAAGATAAATTAAGTAAATAAAGTTTACAGGGGAGGAGAGAACAAAAATGTAGAAGCATAGAAATACGTTGGACCAGTGTTAGTCAGAGGTTTCACAATCTGTTTAATGGAATATGGTCGCACGCACAAGGTATGGTTATGATAAGAACTAGAAAACACAACTGTAGTTGAATGAGTACTTGAAATACAGAATATATGTCCAAGAATATTAAGTAAAATATTTCTAACCATTATAGATGTTTTAATGTTTGGATAGAAAAGCACTTTTAGATCGTCACATCCGTATGGGTGCTGAGTTCTAAGATGTAAACATGCTAAAATTATAACAATAATAAAGAATTACACATAAATAGTATTGCTTAATTATTTCTCTCAAAACTAAAAATCCTAGACTTTAATGGCATAGTTAGATTTATGACACTATTTTTTAACATTTTAGCAGGATTATTATGATGATGAGATGATGGCGTTCCGGAGTCTGCGGCGATCATGTGGAACAGGATTGTCGTCCCGCGTTGTCACTGGGGTTGTGGGTTGTATTCAGCCCCCCAACCCCCACCCCCCGGGAAGACGATGAAGTCACGAGTTGCTACTGCTTCCCGATCTGAATCTTTGGTTCAGATCTGGCACTCATATGTATGGATGTATATTAAAATCTCCGTATGTGGTTCAGTCTGAGCTATGAGAACTCTTGAATTTTCAGACGTGTTCGTGAGTGAAAAGGATAATTTTTCTAAATAAACTTCGATACCAATAAACTCTTTTTACTTTTAAAATACCCAGATGATCTATTTAATTTATATTATTTTTACAATTTTTCGTATAAAACTTGTCAATAATACCGTATACCTCTTAGGAGTAAGTTTGAATAACAATGGAAAGTGGGGAGCACACAGGAGAAAAATTTAAGCAAAAGGAAGGCCGGCAAAGAATGGATAAGAACATGCAAATATAAACTAGAAATGACAACCAAATGGTTAGAAGGAATGTACGAAGCACTAGTTGAATCCAAAATGTTTTATTCAGTGGATATCTGGGGGATGGGGGCACATAGGTAAACAAAACGGTGGATTAGATACCCTATTATTTTTATTGTAAAGTTAATAAACTAAAAGAATTTTATTTGAATAAAAGAATATTTCATTTGAAGCTAATCTTGTTAGGATGTTAAAATTTAATTCTTATTTTAAAATAATTTTTAATTATTATTTAATTCTACAGAAGGTTTTATAAAGAGCTACTAGACTTACCAAGGTATGCACCTGGAAGTAGCTTTAGTAGAATTAGGCAAGACAAGAAGAAATGGAATAATAATGGAAAGAGCAATAAAATTTTGTTGTATGTGTTTGGCCAAAGAAGAAGGGGAAATTATAATTATGCATCAAACAGCAAAAGCGATTAGTTGGTGGGCAGAGATAGGAGGAATTATGGAAAAAATAGGAATGGGAGATATATGGAGATTAGAGGAAAGGAATACATGCGATGTGGGTAAATTAGTAAAATGCAGAATAGAAGATATAGAAAGACAGGAAATATGGGGAAGTCTAGAGAATACGAAATCATTACAATTTTACAAGCAAATAAAGAGAAATTGGGGACGAGAAGTATATGTAGATTACTGCAATAGGCAACAGAGAAGCGTTAGCATGGATGAGAACAGGAATAATATTTCTAAGAGGGATAAGAGGTAGGGAAAATGGAATTTGTGAATTGTGTGGAAGAAAAGAAAGCATAGGACACTATGTAACAGAATGCGAGGAGGTTGCGATATGGAGCAAAAAGGTTTGGGAAGAAAACTGGGAGAAATTGGAGAAGAGGATAGTAGCTATAAAAATGTTAACGGGCAGGGAGGAAAAGAAGGTAAGAAATATTGGTGAGTTCTTGCAGAAAGTAAAAGAAAAATGGGCCAGAAATGTAAAAAATGTAGGAAGGGAAGAGGAGGGGGAAGAAAGGGACTAATTAAGTGATCATGGAGGTATGGAGGATAAGAGCTACCTGGCAGAGCAAAAGACCAGGGTGTAATGCAAGCCAAGGTAGCAACAAGGCAACGACAAATAAATGTAACCAAAAGTTGTAAATTGTAAAATTTTGGAATATGCACAATAAATATATACCATATCATTTGATTAGAATTAACAGAAAACTGGTACTAACTCTTTTACAATATTTCGTCACAGCACTGAATTTACGTCTATTCACCATAACTTCTTCCATCAGAAGACGCTTTGTTTCCTAGCTGTTTTTCCAAAATTATTGATTTTTCATTCTCTCGTTGCCATCACTACCAATAAAACTTAATTTTTACTGGCCAAAGTCACACATTACATAATCTTATTTTTAAAACTACCAATCATAAATCATTCACACCATATCACTTACATGTTACGTCATCTCATGACCTATTGAATTTTAACAATTTCCTTTCTTATTCAATCTAACGATTGAATCTATCGATTCTTAAATCACATATTAAACATTTTTTAACTCTTGGGTCTTAAACCAAAACAACCGTTACAACATTGGTAACTGTTCATACACTTGCACAAACATTAAGCATTTTTGAAGTTGTTGGTGAAATTGAGTTCTCATTTGCTTTGGTTCTCAGGTTCCCATTCTATTGGGCGTGAAAAGTTGTTTAATTTTCCTCAATATGCATTTCTCGGGCAAAAATGTTCAGATCCTGTCACATTTCCTGGCTGATATAGCAAGCAACAATCACATCTCGTCCCAAGGGATAGTCCTTTACTACCACTCCAACGATGAAAACATTTCAACCACACGCCATATGCAACGGAAGACTGCTTTAATACTCCATTAGCACTGGTTTCCGGTCCAATACATATACCATTAGCGGGCTTGTCGCACCGAGATTTTGCACCTTGTTTCTGCTACTGCAGTTCATTTATACACACTAGCTTGTAGTTTGTTTATCAAGTATTCATAGCGGAAGATTTAACCTCAATATACAATAGATTAGAACTTGTGTATCTAAATATGAGATATGTTCGTCAGCAGTGTTATGGCCCTCATGGATTAGGTCCAAATATTAGTTCTGGCTGTTTCTATTATAGCTTTTACTTTCTCTACCATATAGCTAGTCAATAGAGAAGGTATTGCATTCCTCAAAAATAATAAATTGGTGATCTTTTACATATTTTGAGGGCATGACTCCAAAAAGGAACATCCTTAGAAAAATGTCCGTGTAGTCTCTCTGAATCTGTCTGGGTCTCTGTACAGCATAACCCAGAGGAAGACAGCTTCGAGAGTTGTGGCGTATTTCAGCCGAGAGCTAGAACAACAGTGCCTGTGACGTCAGGCAAGAGCTGTACATTACCAATTGCCTATATAAATGGCGCGTTGAGTACAGAATCTGAGTGTTCAGTCAGGTGTAGCGTACTCGGTGACAACAATGTAGCTTCCACGTACTTAATGTAACTGTTAAACTTACAATGTGACGATTTATTGAAGTACACATATAAATACATGAAAGACTAGTCTGATTTTTACAAGAATGTATCCCAAACCAGATTTCGGAGGTTGTATTCACATGCCGCACGGACATTGTGTATGTTTGGCTCGACGTATGTGTGCGAATTTTTTTTCTGTTAAGAAATTAGCTAAGTCCAAACCCCTAAGTACCTTGTAGGATCACAATCTAACATGCAGCCTTCGATTACACATTTCTTAGATATTACGTCCTGACATTGATAAACTAGTTAAAGAAAAATAAAACAGAAAGTGTCGGAAAATGTCCACGTAATTTTGTTCTGAATGGGTTTCCTCTAATTTGAAGAGAAAATGACCCTGTTTCACTTTATTTACTTTATAACATGCCTGACCTTCATATAAACTACGATCTGACGTTTTATATATTTTCTCATAGCACAGAGCTAAAATGCAATTATTTATAAACTGTGACCAATTGTTTAATTAAAACAGTCAGCATTAATATTACAACACCCAAGGTGTAAGTTGACAATATTATTAATACCCGATACCTTTCCTGTGTTTTCTACACTGTCGAAACCCCAACACATCAGATTTCTTCCTCTTCGGCAGCAGAAATCACAGGCTAACCTACCTTTCGTTCGGGGGCATATTTGGCAGAGTTCACGGAGCTGACGTCACACCACCACTACTTGTCTTCCCCTGGCATAACCCAAAAATGAAATATCCTATAGTTTCCGAACCTGTTTTTCAGATACAAAGCGAAGACTTAAGAAAGCATCCCTATAAAACCTAACCTATAATGAAACGTTTATAAAACTCTCTTGCTTTTCCTAGAATGCAGAGACAATATTATCTGGAATATCTAAAATTTAAGAGATTTATTTGACAAAGCATCTTGATTTTTTGGGAACAGTCCATGAAGTCCTCTACTTTCGGTAAAAAAGGGTGCTGTATAACCAACTGGTAAACTGTAACAGATAAGAAATAACCAACTAAAGACGGCCATGTATATTTAAAACGCAGAATTTATGTCTGACAACTTTGATAGCATTAAACATTTCCAGATATACGTTGGTATTAATATGAATTTTTCAGAACTTTTCCCCTTTTCTTCAAGTACTGTTTTTTTTTGCAATTTTTTGCATATATATGGCTATTCAAAAAGAAAGAACAGATTTCAAACATTTATTTCTTCTAAACTACAAAAGATAGAAACAAGATTCCAACGTTCATTGAGAGAGAAAAGTTTACTCTTTTTTCCAATTTTACGTCCTCTAACGTTAAGTCATATCGGACGATGAATGAAATGGGTGAAGTGATGCTCATGGTCCATGGAGCTTACAGTTGCCCGACATTCGTCTTTCAGGATGAGGGAGAACTCCGGAAAAAACCTTACCCAGTTAACTCATCCTGACCGAAATTCGAACTCGGGACCTCTTGAACGTGAGGTCAAGAGGACTCATTTGAGTATCACTTCACCCATTTCATTCATCGTCTCATATGACTTAACGTTGGAGGACGTAAAAGTGCCAAAAATGTAAACTTTTCACTCTCAGTGAACGTTGTAATCATGTTTCTATCTTTTGTAGTTTGGAAGAAATAAATGTTTGAAATGTGTTCTTTCTTTTTGAATAGCCCTGTAGTTTTGTATTTCTAGACCATAATTAAATTCTTGAGTATCAATTCAATTTGCTCAAGTTTACTTTATTTTTAATTTATATCCCCCAACATTAAGTCATATCGGATGAAGAATAGAATTGAATAGAATATTCTGTTTAAGAAGTGAGGCAGACACGCTACCCCCTACTCCCGAGGAGGGCTTTTATCCTTAATAAATCGGTAATGAAAGAAGTTCCCTAAATATTTTTCTCTAATAATATAAGTAGGTAGAATAAGCTATAGTAAGAATAGTTTGTAGAAGTTATATATAAATAGATAACAATGATTGGAGAAGCTTCTATGAATTCAACACAAGATATATATGTAACGTATCTGCTATATCGTAAGATTATCTTGAGATAGACGCCGGGCAGTCGGAACTCCAAATTTATACCGCAAGCTTGCCTAGCTTAAACAGGAAAAGCACTATAGACTGATAATTAGGGCTTTCAAATGTTTCGGCTTCTCGAATGTTTACAGTTGTGTAGAAACTTCTAAGTTCTATAAAAATGAGACCTCTCGTAGATTTTGGCAGTTCGCTATGCTTCTAATGTGGCGAGGAGCTTGTATTAACATGTAGCAAATGCTGCTACTGCAAAGGAGAAGAGACGTATTATTGACTCCCTAACAAGTGAACTGTTGGGAAGAAGCTACGTCGGCCATATTTCATACGCCGCGGAAGAAAGAAAAGTGAATTTAGAAAAAAATTGAAGTGATAGTGAATAATGGAACTACTTAAATTTAGTGAAATTACAGTGTCAATAATCAAAATCTCGCTGAAATTGAACCTGACAGTTAAGAGAGACAGTGAAAATCAATGAAGCGGCAATATATAAACCGGACCAAACCTAGAACAGTATATATTACTAATTGTATCTCTTGCGTTGTTGGGAAATGAAATGTGTAGTGTTTAACGCCGCTTTTACTACATACGGCACCGCAGGCGATGACACTGATGATACATGAGATGAAGATGGAGCACCGGTGGAATGAAATGGCGGGGGAAACCGGAGATCCCGGAGAAAACCCGCCCCAGCGCCATGTTGTCCACCACAAATCTCACTTTGCGGTCGCCTGGGAACGAACCAGGGCCACCTTGGTGAGAGCCAAGCGGTCTACCTACTGAGCCACGGCGCGGCCTGCGTTGTTGGGAGAAGATATGCATAGGCTTAACTGTGGAATTTCTGAGGAAGAGTTCAGGGTTCATCCCTAGCTCATAGCTGCATGGATATATGTATCTCAGGAGTGATTCACAACCAAGTTCCATTTTCGCTTCCTTTATTTCTTGTTACCTTTCCTTCGTGGATGTGACTTCACATTTGCCCTACGCAAAGTCGTTATGATTAATTTTATGTTACGCGAATCTCATCACCAAAGCTATTGCGCCGGCTTGCTAACTACCAATGCATTCTTGGTTTCCACACCAAGAGTGGGGAGACCATAAACTGTCTGGAGCTTTCAGAGTTAACTGTAAATTACCTCACGTTTGAAGTTATTGACCAACGATTTCTATGTCTTTGCTATTTCGATCCATTTTCAACAGGAATGACCCTTACCACATCCTTTCCTGTCTTTCATTTCAACATTTGAATGTACTGCTTCATTCTCTCTCCCAGAGCAAGACATGTATATGTTTAGAAATGTGAAACTAAAAGTCGAGAAGCTCATAAAAAACAAATATCATTTGCGTCCAGCATCTTTCAACTAATTTTGAGCAAAGTTTGACTTGCAGATGTATAGTTACAGTAATCCATTCATCAAACTGAAATTCATTATAATGAAGTATAACATCCTTGGCAATGAGACTTATAATGAATCTCCAATTTCCAGTCAAATGTTAAAGCTACGGACTTTTGCCATTTTAATTTAAAGACAAATCAGTAGTTAATTTTATTTACGTTGGAATTTACAACGCCTCTTAAGAAGCCAATCTCGAGATATGGTTGTTCACCAGAAACAGGTTGTGGGTGTCAAGAAAATAGTAGAGTTTTATGGACAAAACCTTTAGCGCTGCATACTTGCTTGCTTTCTACTTTGAATTCAATTTGTGGTTTTATCTGATAACCAATAACATTTGCAGATGAATAATAAAGAAATTGCGCTATATAAACCCCTTTTCTATTTTCTTAATAAATATAATATATTCAGCATGTCGGATAAAATAGCCAATCCACTACTACCACGCCAAAAGTATCTCAAGTATAGACCTTTCTATTGGATTAACATGCTGCAAAATTCTTTTCTTACTATATAAAACCCCTTAAACTTAAAGTAACTGTTAGGATCAATGTTCAAATATGTAAAATTCATGGAGGACATTGTCAAGCTTTTGGAATTTAATTACAAGATTAATATTACTAAATACTCTGTTGATTATTTGTAATTTTTAATAAATTAAAATTAATACTACTGTCACGATGAAACCATTTTCAACCTGTACAATTTTCTTGACGTTGGTCACCTCTGAGTTGCATGCAGGTATTTCTTCCTTGCCTATGGCATGATTCGATGAGAAAAAGATTCAGTTTGGCAAACTTCCAATCACGGTATATATGAAAAATGTAAGGAAATTCAAATATTATTTTAACAAGTTAAAGAATTTTCCTTTCGTTGCGCTTTGCATCTTTAAGATGTATTCCTAGAATTCAGCGCCAGGCAGAAATTTGCTATAAACATATCGTTTATCACCCTCACCATTCTGTAGCCTCTTTAGGTAGGTCCACAGTGCAACGAATCTTCGAGCTTGAACTATTAGAGGCATTAGCGCATCTTAGTCTGCCTATTCCTGCAGCCTCCTGTGTTCCTTCAATGCATTTCTTCCTCCTGTAGGGATAGTAGTCATAAGATATATTTCGCAGTGTACGAGTTGTCCCCTTACCTGTGTAATCTATAGGCAAATTGAGGTTACTAGTATATTTTGATTGCCTCTGTGGTGGATTGATCGCTTTATCGCTTCTCAACCCACAAGTTTCAGGTTAGATCATCGGTTGAGGCAATGTAATTATTCTTTAATAGAGACTGGATTATGACTGAGAATGGAAAGATAGGTATAGAAAATGAGAAAATCTAAAATTTTAATGTTGATAATCTAAAATCAATGTGCTTCAAATGTTACCAAATATCCTAAAATGGGGAAAAACAATGGAAGAGACATAATTATCGGTTTCGGATTATTACACCTAATGAATATAATCGCTCAGCGTTATTTTGAATCTCAAGGAGTTCTTAAATGTTATTAATTTATATCATATTTATCTCGCGGTAGTGTTTCAATACGGGACGTCCGATGTAATTAATGCAGCAAGCGATAGAAAAATTAATATAGGTTGTGGTCTTTACTGGACCATAGTTGAGTCTTGGTAACATAGCTCAACACTGCCAGGATTTCTAGAAGTTTAAAGGCACGAGGCCATCATATCATCGAAGAAGTTTCTTGATGTCGCTTGCGTTTTACTTTTCTTCCTTGCTTGTGAATAGTGAGGCTTCGATCTTGCTCCTGCTGATATTCTTGTCATCTTTCACTGTTCAAGGATGCATGGTTGTGACATCTATGAGGAGCGATCCTGTTTGCATGGCTATGGTTTCGATTTCGGTTCTCTAACTTTCGCTTCCACTTGTCATAACGGTGTGACGTCTTTGGTGTATATACCCATTTCTAATGTTCTGACATGAGATCATCGGTAGAATTGCCAACTTTCACTTTCTCTTTCGAAGAGGGATCGTTTTTATCTTACTTCGCCAAATTCCGGCTATTTATGGGCCGTAGTGTCGTATTTATAGCCATTTGGACATTGCGGTACTGCTTAGATGATTGGAGTATTCTTCTCCATACATGCAAGGTAGAGGAGGTATTAAACTAATCCAAAAGCTCGAATAGGGTTCACTATCAATATATTTTTTCAAAATCTAATGAATCTAAATACATTAGGTTATGAAACTGGTAAAAAGAACAGTAGGGTTAATCTCTAGTTCACATTAAATGAGCAGATAGATGTTAACGAAACTTTATATACAGTTCAAAACGTCTACTTTAGTAGAACCCTTTTTTAACTTGTTTCTTTAACACTTATGACCATTGTAACTATGGTGAAAAATGAGCTTTCTTGAAGGTGGCAGGAAACGTCATTTGTTCTTATTGAATTTCATACACTCAGGAAATATAGATGTTACATACAATCTTGCTACAGAAAACTATAGATATGTATTTTTAGTGTGTTAAACTTATTATAAATAACTATTACAGCAGCTAAATATTTTTGAAACGTTCCAACACTATTGGTTCAAAATACTTTTTGAAATGGTAATTGGTTATCATCTGGTTCTAATGAGCTCATACAAGGATAGAATAACATATGGATTTGATAGTTCTGAAACAAATGTCCATCATATTTAAGATATCTAATACATTTTACTAATTCATTGTATAGTTTATTTTTTCCATTATTTAAATTACTGCTAAATTCCCAAAACTTTTATTAGAATACTATTTTTTAATTCTCCATACAACTAATATAGTAATTTAAGCTACATTTGCATTTTAGTTTTTTAAAGTCATTCCTAATTTTATTTCCAATGAATGTTTATTTTCTTCCAATTAATGTTCTTTCTACTTTAATTCACGTTCTATTTATAATACTGCCCTTTACTGTTATTATTTTACTCTTATTTCAATCCCTAAACTTTCTTTCAAAGAAGTTTGTATATTCCAGTGGCATACTCAGTTATTCACCCTTCTGAAGTTATTTTTAATACCTTAACTACGTTTCCCAAGATATAATATATACTTCAATGTTAACTTTACTACTCGTCTTTCTAAAAATAATTTATTACTCCATTAACACTTATCACTCTGCTTCTCTTAATCTTTACTATATGGCCCATCTTCACTTTAGCCTTAAATTTACTTCACTTTAAACATTACTGCATTTAAGTGTCACAAAGCAGTTTCACTTCAATCACTGTACCTTTTTCACTATTACGGAGGTCATTAGAATTACTCCTTGATTAATAACAAACTTATTATATAATGTACACCAGTTTTAGTGAAGACAATAAGTGGATATAGAATTTGTTGACCAGTATCTATTAACTTCACCATATTCTTCATTATTTTCACCATAGTTTATAAATAACTAAATAAGTTTATTTTATATTATTCGCCGCGTTGTGATACCAATTTGTTATAGTTTAAGTTTTATATATCTTTAAGCTAAGTTAGTTCGTTAATTTGATAACAATCTTTAACTTCTTTCTCCAGCTTAGCTGTAGTCGCTGTATCTTCTCTTGGTCATAGTCCATGATCGATGTTTTGTCTATACTTAATTAGTGAAATAATAATACTTATATGGCTTTAAACATTTTTATTTAATTTACAGAGAAAAAGAATTTAAATACAATGATTAAGAACTTTCTCTGGAACACGTCTACATCGCTAAGAGAAAAAATGTCTAGCAGCGTCCCTGGAAGTTTATTCCGTCCCTATACGAGTAGTAACTATTTAACACTTTTAAAATCTCAACCAACATTCCAGAATTTATAAACAACTTTAGTTTTGGGGCCAACCATAAATAAAGGTTTCAGCTTGTTTTCTGTTCTTATTCTGTCGTAAAAATAACTCTTTAAATGAACTTAGAGAAGAGCAGTGTTCTCCATTTTTAATAAAACCTCAGGATTTACTGTACTTACATTAAGTCGCTGATAGGATATATTATTTCATATGAATCTGAGATTTCTATGTAGTTTACCTGTAAAAATGCAAGTCACTTGAAGAATTTAATGTTGTGCCGGCATGTTGCCATGGTATTTCAGTTGTAATAGGTACTGATTGGAGACGAGAAGAGAGATGGTTATTTGGGCCCGCGGATACAGTAAGATCCGTGGTTCTAATTCCACAATGACATTGAAGTTTTCAGTCTAATTTTAGTTTTCCTGCCTTGTACCACATATAGCGTGAAATAAGAATTAATATTCACTGTAATTAAAGTTTATGGACAAAATACAAAGAATAAAATAGAAACTTCGTCCCAAATCATTACTGTGATTGCGGTAAGTAAATTAATTTGTCCCTCCAAGACAAAATTACAGGACTACCGTAGCTTAGGATGCCTTTTTGAATGTATGCCCAGAAGTGATAGGCAGATAAAGTTAATTTGCAGGTACTTTAATCACACTTACGTTAACAACGTTTTAACCATGGCTGCCTTTCATGGTTGACAGTTGTAATCCTCTTATGGGAGTCGAAACGACCCATTCGGAATCTGAAAGCGGGAGACGAAACAGCCACACGGCAGCTAATATACCTCGTCCATTATCCTAGCACTTCAGCTAATCGCATCGCAGTATTCCAGCTTCCCACTCATAAAGAATCCCGATGTTTCGTAGGGAGTTCCTCAGTGAAGGCGCAGTTTCCTGTCTCAGCAGCTAACCTTGGCTCTTGATTGCGGCGTCTATCATTCCGCTTCCTTGAACTCTCTAGTACGTGCCCAGAGCGCTACTCCAAGATGCACACTTGCATGTCTTTCTTTCTCCTCTTTTTCTGCTCTTTAGTTTTACCAACTTCTTGTCTTGGAGAATGATATAAGCTGTGGAACATATTGCTCTGTGCACAGAATGTGCTCGCCAAATGTGTCAAGGATTCCAGCTACTGCAGGAATAGTTAATCGAAATAGTTTCACAAACAATTGCATAATAAATTGTTGATGAATAATTGGCTAAAATCGGAATCTACCCAGTCAAAAGGTGAAAAAAATCTGATAACCAACAAATATAAATATTATCAGACAAATCTTACATAAAATATAATTAATACTTTAAAGTAACACATCAATGAAATTAAACAGTAAATATAAAAATATAAATAATATAAACAAATGACTCGAATAATATGTAACAATGTTTAATACACAAAGAATTTATTAAATAAACAAGAAACAAACAGTAATAACATATTAATGATAATTTTAGTATACACTAATGAAAGAAGAATGTGGTAATTTTGTTGCTTAAATATTTTTAAAATGTACAAGATTACGCATAACATTTCA
Organism: Mantis religiosa; assembly: GCA_030765055.1. Lineage (NCBI taxonomy): Eukaryota > Metazoa > Arthropoda > Insecta > Mantodea > Mantidae > Mantis > Mantis religiosa. Next base: position 81,102,761 of record CM060949.1, read on the forward strand.
TCAACCTTTTAAGAAAGCTTTTGAATTTAACTAAAGTGCATTTTAGGAAAGGTTGAAAAATGATGTATACAACAAGTTGCTGGAGAGATAATTACGTGTTACTAATGGTATGAGTAGTTGTTAAATGAGTAAATTGTGTTTTTATTAAAATAAACAATAAAGGCCATATAATAGTAAACGTTTCCTAAACAATAGATACATTCAACATGAAAATTCAATGCCATGGCTGAGATTTGAATCACCGATCTCCTGGTTTCGGTCCAGTCGCTCTTATCCATTGAGCTACCATGGCCAACTTGCCGTCATTACATTAAATTCTCTATTCGACCATTTTCCCGGTAAACCACTAGGGGCTCTTGCATCCGAGATACACCGCTTGTGGCGACTTACTATCGTAAGTACTTGAGTCCATGGCTTCATCATTAAACTCTTATTATTTTAGTTAATTGATGGAAATAAATAATTTCCTCACACTAGCCGTACATAGGCTAAGGTTTTTGATAGTCAACATGAAAAATTCAATGCCAAGGCCGGGATTTGAACCACGGATCTGTTGGTTGACTATCAAAAACCTTAGCCTATGTACGGCTAGTGTGAAGAAATTATTTATATCCTTCAATTAAATGAAATATTGCTAAACAAACTTAGACATTTTAAGGAGAGAAATATATTATGAAAATAGATTTGAACTGGATACCAGTGAAGAATACCACTAAAAACCAGAATACTATTATTGGGAGTAGTTTTATTGTGGAGGAGTATATTTTTAATGTACCAGTTACATTTAAGTGATGGCCTGCAGTATTTGGGATTATTTGTTTTAGCTATTAACTCTTGCTGTTCTCATTTCATTTTAGCTACTTAGTTTATAGTTTTATCTGAAAAATAATACAATACATCTAAAAGGGAGAAATAAACATTTTAATGTACTTTCTGGTTAAGGATACCAGATTAAAATATGCCAAATGTATTTTATTTTATCTTATCAGTCATTATACTATAAAAAGGTTTCCTTCAATGAGGTGCGAGGGTTAATACTTCAGATTCTCTTGGACTCTCTGTGGAGGGATAATATTAGAGCGCCTTATGTCCAATCAAATTTAGCTTAGCCACAGAGTCAATATTACAACCAAGGAGATAGCATCCATAATTGTGCTCCTCTTTGTTTAAATGCTTTTTTTTTTTCTAATTTTCGATTCTGTATATTATTCAAAATTATTCATTAAGTCCTAACCCTTTACCAAGTCATTTGACTAGATTTTTAAAAATGTGTCATTCCTGAGTAGAATTTACATTTCCTACTGATTATGTAATTAATATAACCTTATTACCTGAGGTTTTTTAGGTTCGGTTTTATTTCAAAGCTCAACACTTGCAATATTGATGAATCTAGGCTTTCTTCTTAAACAGAAATTATTTTTCGGGGAGCAGCGTACTTGATTATTTTTGGTATATTGTTTAAATTAAATAAATATAATCCAGGTTTTTACCTTAATCGGATAATTTCTATGACCTCAGAATCTTTTAATACTTAATTTAAGTCGCTTGACTACAGAGGTCTTATTGCGACTGACATAGATTTTAAATATGTAAAATGAATAAAAAAACATATGTACTACATTACTTTAATTACAATTTGGTTGACAGATTGATGGATTTGATGAAGTGTATGACGTTCTTTATATTACTGGCTTCTGTCAAAACTGCGTGGAATTCTGGTGGAAGGTTGTGCAGCGGGCATTCTGTTACTATGCGTGTGAGTGATTCTCTTGTATTACATTCTGTGCATTATGGTGGTTCACCCTTGGTGAGTAGAATAAGTCCTCCTGAGGACTGCAATGGGATATCGAGCTCTTGATTTTTCCACTATTCCAAATATTTTTGATATGGAATTTTCTAGTAATCATTTATGCCACCAGAGTTCATATAGTTTAATTCTTATGTTCCTGATGAGACCTTGCTAAGGCGTAGCAATAGCTTTATCTGATACAGAGTGCCTGGTAGCTGCTTCATCTGCTGCTTCATTCCCTTTAATACCCAATGTGATGGTATCCATGCCATTACTACTTCCATATTTCTTTTATGTGTTTCGTTACAGAGGGCGTGCAATGAGGAGGAGAGACGAAGATTTACTTTTCAGAGCCATGAGCGTACTAATCGAGTTAGAAAACACAATACATTTTTTGTCATTTGATTCTTAAATGTATTCTAGTGCATTTTTCACTGCATACTGCACACAGGAAAACACAGAATAGAAGTGTGGTAATGCATGTGATGTAGTACTGTCAAATGCTACAACAGCATATCCGTTTTGCCATCTTCAGATTTAGATCCGTCGATGAATATTTGTTTGTGATAAGTAAATTTTGGCAGAGTTCATGGAACATTTCAGAATCTTTTGTGAGACTACCTATTATGGTTCATCATATTTTGTTTCAGCTTTTGCGTATAGTGTTTAACGTCGTCTTTTACTACATTCTACGGCACCGCAGGCGGTAACACTGATGATGCATAAGATGAAGATGGAGCACCGATGGAATCAGATGGTAGAGGAAACCGGAGATACTGGAGAAAACCCGCCCCTGCGCCGTGTTGTCCACCATGAATCTCAATTTGCGTTCAGCTGGGATCGAACCAGGGCCGAATTGGTGAGAAGTGAGTGGTCTAACCACTCGGCCACAGCTTTTGTGTTAGCTAGTATGTAACATTCAAAAGTGTAAAGTATAAAATATGGTACAACAAATGAAAAGCGGGAAACATTTCGGAATGTGTTAGACCCATAATTTTGTTTCCTTTCGTATAAATGTTCCAGTTTAACTCGGCATTATTTTCTTGCAGAAACCATTTTCATGTTTGTTTCGGTTTGATGTTTGAGTTTAAGTAACTATTTAGAAGTAACAATTCCACGACTTTTATAGAATGTTTAATCTGATTTAAAATTATAAGAGTATGCCCCACTTCAATGAATATAGATTGTAATCTTCGAGAAAGAACTAAATGGTTATTTCAGTTTGGGAAGATTCCCGTTAAATTTCGACTTCAATTCCATCAAAGGAGCAAGGATAAAGTGTGAAATTCAATTTAATCATTTTGTCCAATGCTGTTTACAGAACCAGTTTTTGAAAACCGACTTTTTTGGGGGGGATTGAAGACTTGTTTCAAGACATCAAACTGTACTTCAGTTAAATTTCAGTATTAAACAGATCGACAGCACTGACTTTTCGGATATGAAAGAGACAATGTGAAGTTTATAAAAATGTTGAACGTGTCAAACCAAAGTCTGAATTTCTGATTATCGAACTGTAAGTTTTAATTGTATTTACGTTCATAACAATAAAAATTGCTTATATTTGGAAAATTGAAGCCAAATTTTTGCTTGAAATAGTACCGCTCACTTCAATTCCATGGAACCTGCCGTACTAGCATATTGATGTTCAACATCTTTTTTACATTACTAAAAGTATATACACGTGTAAATAGATATATATATATATATATATTTCATTTACACATTTAACCGTTTTTGCTGTGTAAGTCCATTTAGCTGTCTGTTTGCAATCGTTATACACATAAACACCCATGCCTAAGGCGGGTCTCGAACCCGCGGTCCAGCACTAGAAATATACTTTCTAGCGACAATGGCTCCAGGGCCGGCTAACATTAACAGCATATGTTAATTATCTTGTACACAGAATAGTTATTCCACGCAAGTCAAAATTTATTGGGACAGAGTGTCAATCCTTCCTAATTTTGATATAAATCATAAAAAAGCTTCTTTATTAAGAACATAATGCAAACGTTACGGCAAGATATTTTTTAATCTGAGAATTACGGTAAACTTAACATAATTTAATTTAACGCAACCATATGAGAAACTGTATACAGTGCGTATAGTGGAACTATTTAAATTTTACCTAATGTGATAAAACAGCATTGCTCAAAAGTTTGGGAATATCCATATTTTCCTTCCCTTAATTTAGACACGTAAAGCAATGAAATTTTGGTGTTTTCAAAATTTAATAATCTCAGTGAAGATATGTGCTTAAAATACATTTTAATCGTTGAAATTTCAATATATCTCTTGAAGCAGACATGAATTTGTAGTGGGTTGTAATATTGTCATTATTTCCTAAAATATTACTTTATTAACTTAAATTTTTAATATACCCTTATTACTACATATTAGGTTGTGGAAAATGTTTATATTAACACATTGGCTTACTTTCAGCGATCAAGAGGAATCTTTGTACCCTCGTATTAGAAAATATAAAAACTCATTTAGACCATGCAAAAATGTGCTTAAAATATGTTCAAATTCCTGGTAATATAGCATTTTCGTCTGTCTGGTCAAGGTAGTGTACAATTATACTAGATGATTTGAAAACATTAAAAAGCTTTCTTAAAATTGTCCCAAACCTTTCGTTTTACTCATAAAGTGCCTTCAAATTCTTCAAATTCACAATATACTTTAATTTTCTCTCTTCATACAATATTAAACCCCATTGACTAATTGGTACACAACTGCATATTTAAGATTATTATTTGTTATTAATAATTTGTTAATTTTATTAACGCTGTGCACACTTTAAACCCATTATAACCCTGTATCCCTTGACCAGCCTCTTTGGTACTTAATCTATTGTTCTCAGCAAAAGTAATTGGTTATTCATGGTTTTGAAACATTATAAGTACATATATGAATATTATACACTTTTACTCAGAGAATACATAATGCAGTGATGGATGAGTCAGTAACTGTTGAAACAGGGTTAGGATTCAATATCCTAAAATTATCTGATGGACGAAGAATAAGTTTCTCGCCTCGTTAGCGTAGATGGTAACGTATCTGCCTCACGTTCGAATCTTGGTCAGGGTGAGTTACCTGGATAAGGCTTTTATCCCGGGGTTTCTTATCCTTAAAGACGAATGTCGGGTAGCTGTAAGCTCCATGGAACCCGGATACATTTGAGCATCATTTCACCCATTTCATTCACGTCTGATATGACTTAACGTTGGAGGAGGTAAATTACAAAAAAAAAAAAAAGTTTCTCTAGACTTTATAGTAACATAATTGCTAAGTACTTAATAATTGCATATTTTAAAACCAGTGCGCAATAAATTATACATTAATTTGTGCATGGGCATAACTGCTGTAGAGGTGAAAATGGAGGTATAAGGATAGTGAAAAAGGAAATTATTTTATAACTAAAAATATATATTTGTTTCATGTCTTTTACTAATCTTTTTTCCTTGAGCAGCTGTTAAAATATTTTAGCACGATCTCTCTCGGATTCTCAGTTTATGATACATCCTTAACAAACGAAGAGGATTTCACATCCTGTGACACAGAATTAGGATAAAGACAACGGTAATCTGAGTATAAGACCTGCCACATTCCTAGTTTGGCATTCATTAGACACCTGCTCCCGATAATATTGTCCCCTTTATAGACTATAGACTAACCATTAGACTATAGACTGACTATAGATTAAATATAGACTATAGACTATAGCGTATAGACTAACCATTAAGAAGAGAAATCTTTTCTCAAAAATGATGTTAAGGAATATATGTAGTTAATTGCATTTCTCAATTGAAGAGTGAAATCATTTATATTTGAAAAGTTATCATGTAAACTGATAACATAAAGCCCACCTCCATAGCATAGGTGATAGCATGTCTACCTGACACTCAAGATGTCCAACTTAAAATCTCGGTCATGGTGAGTTATCTATATTGGGCTTTTTACGTGGTTTTACCATATCCTTAAATAAGAATGTTCGGTAGCTCTAACCTCTACAGACCTCTATTATTTAATTATTATTTCGTATTTCATTCATCATTTGATATTACCTAAACAGTTAAAGGTAACTAATTAAAATAAATAATATAAAACTCTAAACACACAAAGGGAGAAAAAATGACAAAATATTGAAGACTATTGACAAGAGTGTGCTAACAAATATGAATTTTCATATTATGATCTATAATAAGTTTTCATGTATCGTTATCATGCCTAAAATGCAGGAATTTAAAGAATTCCAGTCTTGATGAGTAGAAGAGATAGGTTATAGGGTGATCTTCAGCTGGAACATCATCGGCTGAATGTCCGGAGGACGAGAACGAAAGGCATCTCGAGTATGGCGGAAAGGCGTAGAATCCGTAGGAATTCGATTGAGAAGAAAGTAAGTAATGGGACAAGATATGAGACCTCCGGGCACGGATGTTATGCTGCGCACGTACAACGCAATCTCATGGTCGTGTGACTGGCATGCACGCATGCGGAAGTTGTGCTTTCATTTGAACTGCAAGAGAGAGTGTTTGACTTAAGTATAATGTGTCATGCAAAGCTTTAAGTGTGAAACGATAAACGAGCCAGGACATATGCCTTATTCTATATGCAACCAGCAGCACTTGAAAGTGAAGCGTGTCATCCAAATTGCCAGTTTGTTCAGCATTTAGTAAGCTATCGTTTTACTGCTTTGTAAAGTGCAGAACTATGATATCGAAATCTGATGTGCGTCTGTGTTTCTGTCCTTGAGACAGAGAGAAAGAGAGAGAAAGATATGAGGAGAGAGATGGAGAGAAAATTTAGAACAGTAAACACCTGAGAGAATCCATGTTACATTTTTATGAAATGATTTCATGTCGAATGTTCAAGGGACACATTAGGTTGAAATAGCTGCTAAATAGTTATAAATTGGTTCACTACAACCGCTTTGAAGTTCATGCTCTTCATGGCCAGGACGAAGACTTTACTTCATGACGAAGTGAAGACTAGTTTACATAGCTCTTCAAATATTCATTGCACAGATATTATCAAACTGAAAACATCGCCAATAAACGTCTTGGAAACAGTTTATACGAAACAATAACAAATTGTGTTTTCAACAAGATACAGATTTTTGGGCGTTATTAGTTTTCTTTCCTCTCTGATGGATTATCAGTTATACAAAGTAATACAAAAGTAATTCTGAATGAAGTAAACTTCACAATTTATTCTCAGAATATTAAAGTGTATACTAAGTGAATTATATTTTAATAAAAATCATTACAAACAAATTTTTGTTAAAATAAAATTGTCCATATAACATAGAGTTTCAGGAGAGAAGATTCTTTGAAAGTCTATATGTCAGGAAGTTAAAAAACGGTGAAATTAAATATACAATGTTTTCGGACTTCTTATTCCTGAATCAATCTGTTCTGATATACACACGTGTAAGGGCAGTACACAATTGTTTTAAAATTTTATTTTTTTATTTAGGGTCACTTTAAACATATTTCCATGACATTTTCATATGTAAACTTTTAGTAGACTGCAAACAGTTGCTATAGATTAAAAGCTAAAACCATGGCACTACAGTCCATATGGGACTAGGGCCTACCAACCCGAATGCCGGCTCCACGCAAGGTAGAGGTGGGCAATCATCCAACCAATACGGGGAGGAGATGTGGTCAGCATCTCGACACCTCCAGCCAGAAAGTTACTTTCCGGACAATGGTCACTTACTTATCGCAAGCTCCTCAATTTCCTCACGATGCTGAGTGACAACCAATCCTATACTCCGGACTTAAAATCCGCACCCCAAGGGAATACGTGCCGCATTCCGTGGCAGGGAACCAAGGTATGATGCCTTAGCCCACTGCGCCACGGTGCAGAACATTTATTATAGATAGGAGATACAAAATTAGAAAACGGAAACTACACAAAATTGGAACAGGAGAGATACTGATCCAGGTAGACTTGAACCTAGAGAGAAATGGAACAATTGGTTTTTCAGGTTTTCTTGTATGAGATCATCACATATTAACATTCGGGATAGATGTAGATGTACGCGGATACACTACAACAACCCCAATATTTATTGTAGTACCATTAGGAACTAAAACTTTCAGCTGTCTTTCAATAATATTATGGCTCATCCAAATGAGCACAGAAATAGTTGTGGTTTACAAATATCCGAACCTGAATATTTAGATGACTTTGAGCAAACTGTATGCCCGGCAGTTTCCTGTTACTCAGAAAGAAGAGAGTTTAATAGGCTACAATCTCACGACACCCTCTATATTTTATCCAGCTTCCCTAAAGTATTATAGTATGCTTTTCTGTCTAATTTATATTAAAGGTTAACACAAATTGTTTCATTACGCCTTTCACTGTAGATTGATGAAAGGGGCAGAGTTACGACAGAAAAGTATTTAAAATTGGATTTATATCTTGAAATTCTCTTCCCTTCCCATAACATTATGTGAAACGGCTGAGTAGGAAAGTACGGGGGCTGTTCAATAAAGAATAATACATTTTTTACGGTCATAATTTTTCCCACTAAAACTCAATATTATTATATTCTGTTCGCTTAATGTTAAACAAATATGCCGTAGTAGTTTCATTGTTGGTACTCCTGGTTCCCGCCTGTGAGAACCAGGCAAGTTCAGAAATGTTGAGTATCGCCTACCGCTGCAATGAGGTAACACGCGAGGAACAATATTCGGTTTTGGCATTCTGCTTTTGTCTCAACAAATCTTCAGTTGCTGCCTATACAATGTTACAGGAGGCCTATGTAGAGTCTGTTCTTCCCTACAGCACAGCTCGAAGGTGGTTTAAAATGTTTAAAGAGCGGAAACAATCAATTTCAAAGGAAGGTGGACCCGGTGCTCCAGTTACTGCTCTTACAGAAGAAAACATCAATACTATTGTGAGAGGATCGACGAATTACCTTAAGATCACTTTCTGAAATACTGAACATTTCATTGGGTGCCACCCACAAGTTTGTGACACATGAGACGTGTTTGTGCGCGATGGATTCCAACACTGTCGATTCCCGAACAAAAGGACATTAGCATGAAGGTGTGCATGCAGTTAAAGTTGATGTTAGAAGAAGTTCTGGAGTTTCTTTCAAACGCAATCACTGCTGAGAAACTTGGCTACATAATTTTGATCCTGAGAGTAAACAGCAAAGCTCAGTGTGGAAATATCCTTCATCACCAACCCCCCAAAAAGCAAAAGTGGTTGCTTCTGGTGGGAAAGTTATGGTCATCTCATTCATTGATATTCATGGAATGGTTCATCAATATGTTGTACCTGCACACACATCAGTAACTGGACAGTACCACAGGGATGTACTGAAAACATTGCAAGCCCATATCAGGCTCAAAAGACCACATTTCCGTGAACCAGGCTGGATGCTGCACCACGATAATGCGCGGCCGTATATTGCCAATGTTGTTGCTGAATATCTTGCAAAAATCAACGTGAAGTGCATCCCTCACCCTCCCTATAGTCCGGATTTAGCCCCATGTGACTTTTACTATTCCCTAACTTGAAGAAACACCTTTGTGGGAGGCATTATCCATCATCAGAAGCAGTGGTGAAAGCTGCGGAGGCGATTTTGAAGGATCTGACAAAAATGGTTTCCAGCATGTCTTTGAAGACTGGAAGAAACGATGGGACAAGTGCATCGCATTCACGGGATACTATTTTGAGAAGATCCATCAAAATTATGAGGATGAGTAAAGGTACGCTGTAAAATTAAATTGATCATTCTTTATTGAACAGCCCTCGTAATAACTCGCGAATTTTAGTTAAGATTATCAAAGATCAATACACTAACCATGAATCAATAAATTAAAACTTCAAATAAAAATGATACAATTATATTAATAATAGCGATAGCGATAATAATTCCATAGCTTCAGTTAACGTAGTGGTATAAGCTATGTTTCTACCTTTCTTTGGGCAATACATTTTAGCATGCTCTACCGTTTCCAACTTGTCATCTCTTTCTTCTCATGAGAATGGGGCACGTTAGGAGACCGGTATATTGATTATTTATGGAAAAATTTATGGAAAAATGATTTACCTTAATTCTACGCCATTGTTGTAATAAACATTCTTTAATGCTACTGTTCATTGTTATTTACTAGTTTAGTGCATGCTAGTTGCATCTACCAAACATAAACAAATTTAGTAACAATACTGATAGTTTCATGGGTCGTTATTGATACAAAAATACGATGTAACCTTAATTAGAATGCAAGAACACGTGAAAAATTTGCGGGAAGAGGATGCACGCTACCATGTTCAATCTGACAGACTAAATTGTGAAAGCATGAAATGTCTTGTCATTTCGTACAAATATATCTGACCTGTCCGTCTCCAAATCTCTGAAAACTAGATTTCCAAATTATTATATACCTATTAAAGGATATAACTTCAGCAAACTCGGTAGGTAAAATTTTCTTGTAAAAGAGGAACTTTATTTGAAACTAGGTATCCAACATGAGAGTTTCGTCTTATAGATGTAGAATTAATGTAGTGAAGATTTTAGAGCCCAGTTAAGTAGCTATTAGATTTAAAACTATTCTGAGTAGACTCTGTTTATTTAAGTGCAATTATTTCCAAGAGATAACGCCCCTTTTAACAGATTAGATCTGCAGAGCCGGTGATTAAAATAGGGAGAGAATACCAGATATTCTGGTTGTAAAATATAGTTAACTATCATAAATTCGTCTTAAAAGGAAAATTAAGTACAATCATCATCTCGGATTTGAACTGTAATGCTCTTAAATGACTTCCAATCATCAAAAAGCTGTTCTGAATCGACATTCTACCGGTCGTGCTTTTCATTAGTTGTCATACATTATGGAATATTAAATATTCCATTAATTACAGCTAATAATTGGGTTCAGGTATCATTTTATAGAATGAGATTTTCTCGGTCATTAACCGCATGGGAACCATCAAAATAACATTAGTTTGAAAATTAATGAGGAGATTTCCTTTATTTGAAGTTTAAGAAGTTGATCTTGATTTTCACTCACCGAGAACAAATTCAAAAGTAACCTTAATGTGACCGGAATCAAGCGGATATTTCATCAAAGAAGATATAAAAATTGATAGCATATTCTCTTAACGTATTCAGGTACTAACCTGTATGTTTGACTTACAGTTAAGTACATATAATTCATAAACAGCATTACATTTCGTCAATCCAAGAGCTATTTGGTGACAGATTGCAGTTGCATGAACCACCGCATCCTTGAACTAGTTATAGGGATTTTTAACTTAAGTTTACAAGAAATTAGGAATGATATAAAAGGTTAAATAACAAAGTAAATAAATATGAATATATCTGGTCACCTTTTGGTAATGCCGATGTTTATCTAGCCCCTTGACAAGCAAAGGAATACGTTATCTACCATAGGTACACTGTGGGACATTCTCATATGACAGTATCCGGTTGTGGACATGGGTTCCTTTGTCCTAGGGAAGACCGATAGCAACTGTGGAAGCGTACGTGCGGCTTAAAGCAGTCCCAGAAAATCAGTGTATAAGGCGACGTATAAACTTAACGACGTGTTGATAAAAATTTCACAGCGTGAAGTTCTTTAAGACTTCAGATATCCATTATCAGAAGTGTTTGCTTTAAATAGTGAACGTCAGAAAATATAACATTTTCAAAATAAGAAGTTAAAGATGAACTAAATTTTAAAATTCTTTTCAAATTATGAATTTTAATAAGATATGCTTTTTGCTTGAGTAAAATATATTAACTTTATAAACAACTATTTCGGATATTCTTTTAGTGAGTATAAAGGTCATTAAGGCTGCCTTCTACTGAAGTATACATAATTTTATACGATTTTAAATGAGATGTAACCCAACTTTATCTCTTAATATTTAACATTAATTTTCCTGATTCAAATCGTAAAATGTGTTGAATGTGTTAGCTTTGAAGAATTAATGAAATCAAAATATTAACTCTTCAAAGAGCATGATTATTTTGCACCCATTGAGTCACCTTTCTCTGGGGTGTCTTAGTCCATATTTTCCTTCCAGTTCATTTTAGAAAGCTTATTTCAATTTTGTTACCACTAGTAGGGTTTGCTACCGTATTCCTAACACCCATTAATCGTGTGTCCGAAATCAGTGTATCGATGTATAATTTTATTAAAAAGCTCAACAATGCAGGTAATCAGAAATTATCTCAGGCATACGGAAATCTTATATTGATTTTACATCCTGAAGGATTTCTTAATGTGGGCGTTGTTTTTCTTTAGGTTGAAACAATCTATTCTTTGCTTTTTCTTTCAATATGAATTTTCAGCTCGTATTTCGAATGATATAACGCGGGATAACCTTCTCCCGATTTGTCTGTATCGGTTAATTTTTATAGATACATATTTTTAAATTAAGTATATTAAGGCAGTTATTTAATAACATAATTGTCTTAAAATGTTCTCCAAAATTGGACTTCAACGTGAATACTTCCCTTAAAGTTTATATTATTATTGTTATTATTGTTATTATTGTTTTATTATTATTTTATTATTATAATGATATGATTATTACTATCATGGTTATCATTGCCATCAGCAGCTGCATCTCCATTGTCTTCTTGGGCCTGTTTGCTCATCATTATGTTGGTATATCCACACCACCTCTATTTTTGTACTATATAATAGGGTAAATGAAGGCATTTCACTGATTTATTTCACGTTGGGAAGCCTGCTTCTACTGTACTTATGCTACAAAAGTTGTAGTTGTCACACTTGAGTCAGTCTTACTTGCTCTAGTCCAGTTCACAAGTGAATAACATTAGGGGTGTTTTAGAAGTGTTTGGGTTTTCTTGAAGTGTTTTCAAAATGCCTCGATCGCAGTATGCAATAAAACAAAGAGATCTTATGATGTGCATACATAATATTGTGTAGAAGTTGTAAGGCAACTTGAAGCTGCTTCCTGACGTACGTGCTTAGAGTAGCGAGGCCACTTGTTTGCTTGTAAATAAATTCAGGGTAAATCAATTTGTAGGAGGAAATGAAAGATATAAAGGTTTATGCTTACGGAGCAGAAAGTAAATGGAATCAAAGAACAGGTAGAACGGTTATCTAGAAAAATCTTTTAGGTGCCTTGCACAAGAAACTGGCATTTCGAAATCTTCCAACTCATACTATAAAAGGTTACTGTAGTCATGAATTGCTACCACTAGATCACCAATGTCGGGTAAATTTCTGTTGCTGGATTTTGAGGAATGTTACTTATGGATCAATAGACCCACGATTAAAACTATTCAATGACGAAGCACGGTTTGATTTATATAGCCGTGCGTCATCACTACAACCCATATTATGCTAAAGACATAATAATTTCGTTCGTGAACGTACCTAGCGAGATCAAAAACTCGGGGTACAATGCGCAATAAATGAGTGCAGAATAATAGGGGACATTTTTATGTGTAACATAAATACAGATTCAGAAATAATACACGTCAACATATTTCGTACAACTGACGGCTACTTAATATCGTTCAGAATATTTCTAGCAGAACTTTGCCAACTTGCGAACTGCTGGTGAATCTTTGCAATTTATTGCGGAAATTTTTAAGTTTAGATCCTTTAGTAGGGTTTATAGTCAGTTCGGTCCCTTAATCTTATGTAATATGACTTTTATTTCAAGAGCAACTTTAAAAATAAAGTATACAAAACTAATCACCAAACATTAGAAGAATTAAGGCAAAAGATCAGGACATTTCCTGTCATAAGATGCGTTTTTGTTCATTCTGATAATTGCTAATAATCTTGGGATTTCATTTGACGTCCATGCATGTGTAACAGCAAGATTGGTCGTGCGAATGTGGCCAAGTTTTGTTGCAGAAGTACTATAAAGTACCAAGAGAGGTGGTTCAATGGTTTCAATATTCAACTACACAACACTAAGCTCCTCTACACAGGGAAATAAAAGATTAAAAAATAGGAGTTAAGGGACTACGGAACTAACAAAAATTATCAAGTTGCTTAAGCGGATGATACAGAAAGATCCCACGCAAATGATCAGCATTGCACGCTAGAAAAACAACTAGCAATTCCACGATTCCCACAGCACAAACCTGATGATAAACTAGATCATTTGAATCATTTAAGTGAAAGTGCAGAAACTGTTGAAACTTAAATTACAACTTAGGAACAAAAAATGCACAAATCCATGAAAGTGTCGTGCATTATACTGAATACATCGTGCCCAAGTACAATGAGACATCGAAATGGAAAAGATAAAGATTCGAATACACTTCTTTATCTCGCTATAATTAAAACACCGCAAGGGAAACCATAGAAAAGTGATGAAAAGCAAGAAATTCACCATGTAATACGTTAGTCACAAGTTGGGGTCAAACTTGATGAATCATGCAGGGAAATAATGAATGCAGACAAGCCTGCGTCAACAATGTGAAAAGCACAAACATGTATAAACTCTATTGTACAAAAACTGTGATGAATTTGTACTGTCGTGCCACCTTAAAAGTTAACATATGCCTAGTCTTTACAGCGTGAAAACACAAGCAACGTAATGTTTACTCTCGGAAATTACTGATTTTTCATCTTTTACCAAGAAGTATGTCATTTTGGTCAAAGAAAGCAAAGTAATCGCTCCGTTCGTAGATATCCGAGAAGCAAAAAGCAAGCCGCATGTTACCCTTCCTCTAGCACAACAATAAGAAATGATTTTAACTGTACATCAAATAAACACTTAGATTTGGGGAATCATGAATATCACATAACTGCCATCAATTGCATTTTCTCAAATTTAAGGATACTATTCCGCATGTTTTGTGATGCATGGATTGCATTTGTGATAAAAATTGGAAAAACATTTTTATCATAAGGATATGTGTTTCTATGAATAAACTGTAAACTTTATTTTCTAGGTCAGTCATCGGTAAATGACAGCAATGTCAATTTAGTATTAAGTGTGTAAAATATTCATTTCGTTGTTTTAAGCTCATACCAAAAATCCTTAAATCCGCCATCTCTGTGATTTACAGGCCGGGTATACCACTCGTTCCTGGAGAAATATCATGTATAGAGCTGAAGGTTCTATAAGGAAATTAGTTTAACGGATTTTCTCTTGATCATAGTATCACAAGTGACTGTGACATCACTCCCCCACTTCATCACCCGTTGGATAATAAGTTGGTGTGAGCCGATTTCTCACTCTCACTTGGACCATCCTTTCGGCCTGAAGAGATGGATTTGACCACAGCCTCTTGAGGCAGGTAACCGGTCGCTGTGGTCATCTATGTAATTAACTAGTTCAGTAAATATTCTTATAAGTGAATTGGAGTGTTAGTAGTGTTACACATACCTTTTGTAACCTGATAGAAAATCCCAACCTCTCACAAACATGTAAAATCTACCTATTGAACAATCCCACCCCCCCCCCGTGTACGATCTGGCCCTGTGCTCCTTTATCCTTTAACATCCATGGTTAGGTTGTCACAGTAGACAGTGGATTGTATTGTTCAGAGGGAATTCGGCACCTCTACCAGATTGGTATTTTTTACCTATGCCCCAAGTGGGACAGAGGAGATGGGGGTGAGGTGAAAGGAAACAGAGGGTTAAGTCCCTACACTGTACTAGTTAGAAACTCCCAGGTGGTCGAGGACAATCGCATACCACCTAACGTGACCACGAAATAGTCAGGAGGTCGGATCGGAGACCGTAGGTTCCTCCCTCCCCCCAGAGCAAGAAGGACTCCAGACAGGCTTTCACAACCTGCATCCAGCATTCCTAAATCGGCCCGTAGGCCGGCTTAGAGTCCGGAGTCCGTTCCACCGGAGGAGAAAATGTTCACTCAGAGCATATCATCCGGCTATGCACAGCCTGGAGTCCCTCCGACACTTCTTCCCTGAAAGAAACCTGCAGAAGAGAGATGATATGAAATTATAATAGAGATGAGATGGAGAGACAGGAAATTCGGGGATGTTATTAATTCATACGCGTAGCGATCCGGGAAGCACCCCAAAAAACCCATGGGTCAGATACGTCGGCCACGGGAATCTAAGCTGGGTCTCATGAATGCGGGCCACAAAAAAATCGCGTGAGTAATCCCGTTCAGTAGATCATGGATACAGAAGTGGCAGAAGCCGTTGCGTGGGGGGAGGAGACAGATAGACACAGGGAGAGAGACAGAGAGGGTGAGAGTTCACTATCATTTCATTCTCGTTCGTTTTGCAATAGCAAGTCACAAGATTAAAACCGCATTCACTTGCGATAATGTGTGTTCCCGGTTTATTGTAAGTATTTGCAGTTTTCGTCTATGTCTATAATACGATCATGGTTGCTGTAAATGCTTGCCGTAAATGGATTCGATGTGAGCCTATCCATTCAACTGTTTTTGTTGTATGCCGCCAAAGTAGGAGAAAAAAAACATTTAAGGACGGTCATTAGCTGACGTCATGAACCGAAAGTGCATTGCCTCATTGTTGAAAAGTACTGATGTTTCCCGGATGTTCGATTTCAGCAGATCTAGAAGATTCTATTTCGACAGTGTTCCATTCCTTCTGGTCAATATGTTTGGGTTTCCAGAGCATTTCTTCCATGACTGGAAGGTATGAAAGGGTTGAAAAGACCATCCTTGGACATATGCTTTATTATGAGTTCAGAGTATCGGGTGTCCAACCAGATCAGTGAACGACGAAGTTTGTTGAAAATTATCAGAATGTAAAAGTGAGGGTTCGGCGGACACTGGTGTTAAAAGTTATGAACATCGCAAATTAGTGCATGCAACAGACATAGACATCGGAATAATTGCTTGTGTGTCATAACAGTGAAAGGAGCTAACTATTATAGTGACAATGTGTGTTTGTATAACTTCGCGTTGTTATTTTGGTCACAACTTCGATCTCTAGCATGCTGGAATGATGCAACTTTTTTATCAAGGAATTAATTTCTTTCTTGTTGAGAAAAATGATCGCAGCGAATTAGAGCTTTAGAAGTCTTCTAACCTCTTTAACAATGCCTTTAATGCAATTATGACTTCACAGAGCACTTTTACACGTGTTGAAATAGTTCTTTTACGAAAGAGTAAATTGGAGCAAATGTGCATCCCGCCGCTGACCATGAGAGTGAAATTATATTACTTGTGTTTACTCAGCATTATTTAACATTATTTTAAATACACAGGCCTCTGCTTCAACTCCCAGATCGATAGAAGAATTTTTCTTGAACTTGGATCACTCTTATTCTGCATGTTGTTTGGAAATATGAATTATTTGTGAATTACTGTTTAAAATTCAAATATAATAATCAGCCCGGAGTATCTTTTGTGGACGAAGTGGTACCTATACAGTGTTCTCGAGTTTCTCCGGTCCCTCCCCCATTCATTCAACCTGCTGCAATATAATCAACTATTTTCATCTATTACACCGACATTTTATATCATTCACTTCTTCATCCTCATACTAGGTATTCCGGCTGATCCTCCAACACGGATATTCTCTCGGATCCTGAATACTTCTGCCCCTCAACAAGCATCTGACCGCAGACATGCTCGTATAAAACCTGGAAGTAATAAATCCTCCATATGGAGAGGGTCAAATGGAAATGGTTGGATGGATTTTATAACAAATAAATATAAGTAAGGAAACACTTTTTACCAAAAGTCGTTTTTTGGCAAGAAGTTCAAATATTTATGCCAGGAAATGTTTCGTAAAATCAGCGTGGAGATGAAGCTCACAAAAATTTTAAGCCTTAAATAATAATAATTATGATAATGTATTGATTTACTATGATATATATATGTAACCATACTTTAACAGAGCACATTTTAGGTTTCCTGGATTAATCTACAATTAGATTTGGATTAATTGTTAGTAGATGGTACTCTGCGAGCTACTCATTTACTATTTAAATACGTTCGGCTATTCATTTGGAGCTTACAATTTTGCAATTGTATACATAACCAGGCTAATACACAAACCCCTGATGAGCCAGGATTTCACTCGTAGTTCCTTCTTCTTGGGTGAGTGTCTTCCCAATGACTAAGGAGGTTCATCTTTCCTCTCAAACGTTGGAGAAGTGGAAGTTGTTACAGGGTTGCCTGCTTCGACTGATTTCCTTACCTGGATTACGGACTCAGTCTGTCCGGACAGTTTATCGACCGGCAGGACAAGCTAGATCCGCCGTGTTCTGTTAATAGCAGGCCCACCTTTTGCAGGACGGAATGAAATCAAGCACGGGTCTTTGGTCGTTGCGTCGTCGGAGTAAAGATCTTATTTACCTCCTCAGCACAACCCTAGATATTGGATCAATCCCTCCGTAATCCCATGGTCCAAAGAGGATAATATATTCATTTTTCCATTCTTCGTTTCATTCTAACTTACTATTACTATTAACTACCCACCCACATTATATTTTACTTCTTTTTAACTCTATTGACCAATTAAGTTCACTTATCTCCTCGTACACTTTATGGATTTAATGTGAAAAAATTCAATAGCATTTTAATGGTGAATCTTATCTACCTTTTCTCCTTTTAACTGTACACTTAAATACATTATTCCTAATAATGAGTAATACTACAATGTTCGGTAAAAAGTATGTGAAAATGGTGTGAAGTATGACCTTTTTTCCCTCCTGTGTCTCTTAAGTTCTGCAAAAACTGCAGTCTTTACCGGTACGCCTTAGCAGTGGAAATATCATGGGACGGGATGCTCGGGTAATGTTTTACATAAGTGCAGTGGGTGAAATTATTCACTTTGGCTCCATAGTTAGAAAACTGTAAAGTTTGAAATAATTCTGATACACAACTTACAAACAAAATGGAGGTGATGAATACAAAGATTCGACACTACTCTTTTTGAAACAGCCAAAATATTATTTTCTCAGTCACTAAAATAAAATATCGATTTATTGATTTAGTGCGAGCAAGTTTTTAAATTCTACACTATTTAACATGGTCTCTTAACTAACGTGATCAGAACTAAAGTACAAAAGAAGCAAAATTCTTACTTGTGGGAGATTGGGAGGTCCTGCAAACTGGAGAAATGGCATTACCTATATATACTTGATACTTCCATTTATACTGTTTGGGATAAAATTTAATACGCTTTTTTTTCAGCACGTCAGCAAGATGCACGATGAAAATTAATATTAGCACTTTATTTTATTAAGATGTAATCTTGATTTTATATTTCCATTTTATGATGTAAAAGGAAAGATGAGAAATAAATCACAAATTACTAATAGTAAGCTTTATATATTATATTATATATTTCTTTAGTCACTTCAGTGTTTTGTGTAAATAATACATTCATTCAAATGTCATCTAAGAGGAAAACCGCATATAACAGAGAAGCTGCAGGAGCGCTTAATACTTGGCAAAGGAACAAGACGCGTACGGTGAAGCTGACGATTATGGCTGATAAATTTTAATATTTCATCCTCTATTTGCAACCGAACCTTCCCAGAGCAATAAATCCAAACGTGATCTTTGGGAATATTGCCTACGCGTGAGGTGAAGATATTCCGGAAGAGAAGCTAAGGCTCCCGCATGCAAGTGCTGCAGCACCACAGAAAAAGAATGATAGGCAGTCATTTGACAAGGTCTCTGGCGGAAGTCCAAACCGCACAGAAAGCTTTCTCACACCAAAGAGCTTTACAAAGCCAATTGTACGGAAATATTATGTACTCTATCTTTCCATCAGTGTTAAACTATAAACATCTGCGGTATTGCTCCAGAAACTTCCATTTGTACTGCGCAAATTGGACACGAACAACCGTTTTACGTATTAATTCCAAACACACATTTCCTGACGTAAATTATGTATGCGCATAATAATGATTAGCTAATTTAATAATATGAGAAAACGTAGAGCCAGACTAAACAATTCAATGGCATAGCCGGGATTTGAACCACGGATCTTCTGGGCTGCATCCAGTCGCTCTTAACCATTGAGCTACTATGGCCAACGTGCCGATATGACATTAAATTCTCCAACTGACTCGTATTTTTTTCCGGTAAACCACTTAGGAGTTCTCATAAACATACAACACAACTATCTTAATGGCGACTTACAACATGTAAGGACTTTAAGGCCCGGGCTTTATAGTCAATTAATGGAAATTAATTGTTCTTTCACACTGGCCGTCTGTAGGCTAAATTGTGGAAACGTAGAGCGAGACTGAAAAATTGAATGCCATAGCCGGGATTTGAACCACGGATTTTCTGGTCTCCGTCCAGCCGCTCTAACCATTGAGCTACTATGGCCAACGTGCCGATATGAGATTAAACATTGTTCAGTCTGACTCTACGTTTCCACAATTTAGCCTACACGCGGACATTGTGAAAGAACAATTAATTTATATTCATTTAATAATAGCTTATACTGTGCTAATTATAGTGATATATTCTAGATATCTGTGGAACAAATCGGAAAAATATTCAGCTTGATACTTTTATCAAAGTAATTTGAACTTAAAATTCCCAAAGTAATGGCATAACGGCCATGATATTCGCTCTTTGAATAAACAAGGAAGAAGTATTTAGGAAGTACTAGGAATATGTTCCTAGTTTTGTTTCTCGATTTATTTCTTATTCAAATCGGCTTTTCAAATTCACTGATTTAATGTTACACACGCTTTCGGACATTTTAACTCGGTTAATTCTTATTCTCTATCCTGAAAAAGATTGGAATCGTCTTCAATAAAGTTGTTGTCGGGAATGGTGTTTTGTTCCTTGTAAGGTCATCGTTTGGACAGTACATTACACGGACTACGAGAGTAATCCAGGAAGAATGGCCACTTGCGCATTCTCGTCACTCGAATTGTATCTCAATGCGACTTTAAGGTGAAAAAATTGCTTCTGGGCCTTCTGAGTTGTTTAAAATGAACTTTATTATTTTAAGTTCGCCAACTCTTAGATAAGAAATACTGGAATGTTGTCTGGTCGAATAATGAAACCTATAGAACGGCACAGTGAACTAAAGGAAGTGTATGCAGATTCTGTATTGGAGAGCGATGTTAAATATTCCACAACTAACGAACAAATGTGCATGATGAATCACAACCAGCATGTTCAACATTCGTTTGATTTGAAGAGTTATACAAAAATCGGACAAGATAGACGTGTAACGCTAATCGAATTAAAGATCTCTTTTCCAAGAATTTCTCGCTCTCTGCTTGGTTGTCCGAATATCTTGGCTTAGTAGTCTGGTCATATCTTTCCAGTTCTCGAAATAATAACGGAGGAATTATATGTAGAAATAAAGTACGCTTCAGTTTCGTTACTGGCATGCTACCTTACTTTTTCCTTCTCTTTCGGATGTATTAAAATCCAACAGTCATTTCTTTCTTAATAGTCCTGGCACATCTAGTGCAAACAATAGGCAAACATTCCGAGTTTGTGTCCTAGTACAGGTATAGCTGATATGATTATTTAGTATTATCTGGAACTCAAACCTATTATTAATACACGGCTTGTGATCTTTCGGAAAACTAGTATATTTTAATCATTTTCCATACCTCATGCACATATCTTTGTGACTGGATTCATCTTCTCTTCAGTGAACCTGAAACCAAATTTGATTCTCGATCCCTTAGCAACCGAATAGCTCCAATTTCTAATGAAATTTAGACGTACTGATTCTTAGCCAGATGAATTGGAACGTAAGCTTCTTATTCCCTTCCTTATCTGTCGTCCATCACCTCTGCTGCCCTCTCTGGATGCCAAGCCTTCTCCGAGCTACCTCTATTCTCAAAGATCTCTCTGTAACATGTACAGATATACTGCAGATGCAGAGAGATCGGGCGCACTGCTTTACTTGTTTCTTTCGGCGAAAAGGTTTAGATAAACACTGTTCCAAACAACGCAATGAAATAATTTATTCAAATGTGTGTTTTAGAGTTAATGAGAAATTAAAAGCTCTATCTCATTTAAATGTATGACCGATTATCTTACAAGTATTTAAGGCATCATATTGTATTCTGTCTCTATCTTCTGATGTGTTGTCATACAATACGTCTGTTTATTGAGAAGTAAATATATATTGTGATTAAAATTTATCAGTCATTTTTTAAAGAATAAACACGCTTGTTGTGAATGCTATTGTCATAGATAAAAGTTAACAAAACCCTATTAAAATCCTTTCTAACATTGTGCTTACAGTAATTAATTACGTTTGAACCTTCTAGCTTCATAATCTGCATTTAAGTATTGATCTGTCAATTATGCATATATTTGGCCATACAGGTCTTTAAAAGTCCCTGTGGATGTCGATAAAGAATTGTTTTAAATAACATACTTTTTGTTAAATTTGTTTGGAATGCCAAGGAAAGATCTAAACCGTCCATTTTCTTCTATTTCACGTTACCATATTCGTGCAGAAGATTTACATGCTCCAGGACTTACAAGTGGGGTGCCTGGGATAAAGAGGAGAGGAACTCTGGATCCAAAAATGATGTGCAGGAAGGAGGATTAAGAAGTTTTAATTTTAATTGCATTTTGCTTAAAACCTGCTAAAATAAATAATAAAAATTTGCAAAATGTGTTAGATGATTGTTAGTACCCAATTTAAGCGCATTTTAAGGCCCACTATTTCTGGACGTAATTGTTTAATAGTACTTCACATTTAAAGTGTTGTGTTACGCAAAGAACTGTTGTGATGTATGTGGACTGCAGACAAAATTGAAGCACAGTCCATTACGGATGACCAACAAAAGATAAATAATATGCCTCAGATACACTACGTATTAAAAGTTCCATTGTACAAGATGGCTCCATGGACCATCCTTCCTGTCTGAGAGTTTTCTCAGATTTTTCTTGGTCCTTAAAACTGAGTTCCTGGTAGATTTCCTTCCTAAACCGATTTCTTTCTCAATTATAATTTAATTGCATGCATGCTGTATTTATCAATAACAAGTATTAGACACTACTCAAGTCTAAAATTGAGGAGAGCTAATATTTTTTTTTTTTTTGTAATTTACAGTACAGAAATTTAAAATTAATAGAAAGTCTTAATTAGTTAGCTGCAGCTGATTTTGAATTTAAAATGTGTAATTATGATCAGATGAACTAAGGACAGAATGGTAGTCAAAAGCACAATTTTCTTTCTTTCGCTTATAAAGTCAACAACGATTCTACGTTTACAAATGACCTTAGTCTCTATATAGTGAAATGAAATGCTCTTTGTTGATTGAATTTATAAGTGCATAGGTACATAGTGTAGTACAAGGGAACACTAAAATTATTACAGGACATAAGCTTCAACATAATAACATAACCTAGTTGAGTTTACTCGTATATGTACTTTTAAGGTAAAGACTTCTAACTGTTAAAAGATTCCGTGTAATTCTTAGTGATATCCAACTTTTTTTATTTTGTAATTTACGTCCTCCAACGTTAAGGCATATCGGACGATGAGGGGAATGGTTGAAATGATGCTCAAATGATCCCAGGGTCCATAGAGCTTAGAGTTACTCGACATTTGTCTTTCAGGATAAAGGAAAACACCGGAAAAAAACTTATCCAGGTAACTCACCCTGACCAAGATCCGAACTCGGGAACCCTGAAACGTGAGGCAGACGCGCTACCATCCACGCTACCGAGGCGGGCTATATCTAACGCTGTTAATTATAATAACAAGTTGCGCTTGCAAGAGGCATGCTCAAACGTAAGATGACATTTCTATATAATTAAACTTAACATTGAATTTGTTGCAAATTTAATATTTTTTGTTCTAATGAAGTGTCCGAAACGCATGTTTTTACTTTTAATATTCCTTTACATCATAATTTCTGTGCAACTGAGGAGTGCAATTAGAATATCACATAACGACTGATTTGTTTAGTAAGTCCCCAAGCTTCTACATTTTTTCTTGGTGCATTTCCTCGTGTTTGGCCATCCACAAATGGAACTTCCGAAGAGGCTTGATTATATGTATGTCATTACAATGTAAAAAGGTGAAGTGATACGGGAAATTGAATTAATTCACTTTAGTGAAGTGAAATGTTAGTTAGTGCCTAAAAATTTGGCAAAGTAACAGCTTAAAATTTGAACTATGGAGATATTTATAGATACTGTCTCATAGGAAATGTAGTTTTTTTTAAGAAAATCAAATATTTGAAATGTTTTCTAACAAGCAATTAACTGGTTTTCAAAATGCAGACCATTAGATTCTATAGTCTTGAGCCATCGTTCAGCGAGTTTATTATCCCACGATAGTACCTGTCTCTTGTTTTTGATGAGAAAAATTCGGTGACACTCACTTGCACTGTTCAATATCAAAATTTCTTCCACGTAGAAAATGGGCCATGGATCGAAAAAAGATGATAATCTTATGGTGCCAGTTCTGGACTCTATGGTGGGTATTTTAGGAGCTCGATTCCTTCCAATTCCTATGCTTTTCCATGGTTGTTCGTGCAGTATGGTTTATTGCATTGTCCTGTTGCAATAGAATTATTTTTCGGTTAACTAAGGCTGGATATCTCCTTTTTAAAATTTTATGATTCGTTCTATTTGTTGAGAATAATGCTCCGCATCAATCGTCCGCGCGTTTGCAACAAACTCCCAGTGAATCACACATTCAGAATTCCACCAGGCACAACATTACTTTGCGGCGGAATTGAATTTTTTAACGATGACTTCTGCGGGGATCAAGACACAGTTTCGAGGCATCAGGGTTTCGGTAATACACCGGTCTTTCATCACAAGTGACAATTCTCCTGACAAATCTATCATCCGGATTACGGATAAGCTGACGTCAGATAATCATTCTACGTTCAGTCTTTTGAGGTGTCAGTTCGTGAGATACAGAAATACAGTTTCTATATAATTTTCCAAGTTTCTTATTGTGGTGATAAGTAAAAGGACGGTTTGTACAACCCTGAAAGCAGCAGAAAGACGTAACACACACGAACGCAATCTTCAAGGTTTCTCGTTGCTGCACCACACGTAAACAAACGAAAGAATTCACTTGAGGTACACTTCAAACATCTGCACAAACACAATTAACAGCTCCACTAGCAACTCCATTAACAACTGACTAGCCAACTAAAACTTTGCCGGCTTTTATACCTCCATTCCTTTTCTAGAATTTAGAGGATCGTTCGGCAACAATCAGGATGACAGCGGCAAACGCTAGATTATCTCTGCCCTTTCTCTCTCTGTTGCTCTCTCTCTCTCTCTCTCTCTCTCTCTCTCTCTCTCTCTCTCTCTCTCTCTCTCTCTCTCTCTCGCCAGGCGTCCAGCGCGCGCATCACTATCTGTATCTTTCCTACCCACGCGTGACAGGCACTGACTTGCGGCCGCGGTACCAACCAACAATGCGATCGGCGACAGTATCTTCTGATGCACCACATTCTTCTGAAAGCCTACGACTAAGTTTAACGGGTTTTCTCCCAAAACTTGGTGTGTAACCTCAGTAATCATTAGCTTAAGTCTTCCATAGTGTGGTAAATCTTTAGTGTAATCATCTCCATTGTTGAAACGTTGGAACCATCGTTGTACCAGAAGCTCACTAACGAACCTTCTCCTCCCACTGCACAATTGTTCGAACTGCGGCAGGGGTTTCATAATCCTGTTTCCGGTAGTGTTTTAGGTGGATTCTAAGTTCAAACTTTGTTATCTCCATTTATGATTGTTTATTAACAACTAACTGATAAATGCTCTCAATGTACGCAAACAAATAGAATTTTCAAACCAAAGAAAACCAATAAACTCTCCAAAACATCAAAATCAAAAACCGACTTTGCTTAATGACACCACCTAATATACTACACAAACAAAAGGTTAAATTTTTGTACGCATTTTATCATTTTGGAAACACAAAGAGTAAATATTCCTTCTTTTAAATACATTTTAGATGTAATTATAGATGTTATTCTCTTCTATCCTTTTCTACCAGTAAAAGATTTGCCGCTTTGTGCGATTAAGAAATATTTGAAGAACCGTCTCAATGGACCGTGGAGCAGTGAAATAAAATGGACAAAACTCTATAGATATCTTCTAATGATTCGGGTACAGGTTTGCAGCAGTAATGTGTTGTGATTTGCAAAAGGGCGTGATGACTGAAGTCGACGTTCTAGAAGGCTCGCGTTGTGGCGATCGTTTTGCAGCCAGATTGTGTTGCAAATGGGAATGGTGGAAAATGCTGATGATTAGTTTCTCACCTTTGGTGACGATCTAGTAGCAATTGTGCAGATGCCTCAGAGCTCTGGAGCAATAAGTCTTACCTCCGGTTGCAGTCTCAGAGTAAAGGTATTTGTTGCTGCAATTGTTTGAAAATAAACAATCATTCTTGTCTTTTAAATCTTGTAGGTTTTATTTTACAAAACAATTATTAAATAGTACTACAATTTTAAATAATGCAAGTGCTGTCCTTTCACATAATGGTTGTAGTATAGATGTACATTATATCTCTTGCAAATACCACTAGCCCAACACAAATGCATTCATAGCTAAACGTTTTCTGGACTAAGGCAAGGGTGTAGCCTATCACCTACTCCTTTTAGTATATATGGACGATGTTCTAAATGAATGGAAGATTTTAGTAGACCCAGGAATCAAAATAAAAGAAAATATTTATATTAATACCCTGCTGTTTGCAGATGACCAAATATTGATTCACAGGAATGAAAATCAATTGCAAAAATCAATGTATATTCTAAATAATATAGTACAAAAGTGTAATTTTAAAATATCAGAAGAAAAAACAAAATTTATGGCTTTTAAAGGAATTTATAATGTAAGATCAAAAATTGTTTTAGAAAATAGTATTTTAGAACAAATATCGAGTTTTAAATATTTAGGATGTAACATAAGTTTTAGAAACAATGCTGATATAGAAGAAAAAGTAAACAAATTCTAAGCAATATATGGGACAATCCAAATAACTTTTAAAAACAGAGTGAGAAGGGATACAAAAATGAAAATGTATAAGGTAATGGCTATTCCAACTTTACTATATGGAAGCGAAACCTGGGTGCCAACACAAACGGATTTAAATAAAGTACAGACTGCAGAAATTAAATTTTTAAGAAGTGTTAAAGGCTGTACAATATTAAAAAAATAAGAAATGAGGATATCAGAAAGGAATTAGAAATCGAACCAATCCATGAAAAAATATCAGAACGAAGGCAACAATGGCATGAACATATATTAAGAATGGAGTATGGAAGATATCCAAATGCAGTATTAAGCTATAATCCAAAATGAAGGAGAGACAAAGGACAACCCAGGAATCGCTGGAGAGATCTATGAAGCCGGAACGGGCGATATGCCCAAACCATGGAGTGAAGAAGAAGAAGAAGAAGAAGAAGAAGAAGAAGAAGAAGAAGAAGAAGAAGAAGAAGAAGAAGCTAAACGTTTTCTGCACAATTGCAAAGCGACACAAAAACATGTCTGACTTAAAAGACCGTCGTTTGCAGAAAGTTGCTAAGCTCTCCGATCATTTTGGGTTCTCTGCAATCTATGTTTCCATAACAGCTACATTACCTCTCCTTTATTGGTCCATGTCACCTCATTACGTACTTGCATTCTTTAAATTACCAATAAAAACCATATTATACACACAGCAATTGTGAAATAACAATTAATTTTCATTAATTGACCTAATGGTGGTTAACTATAAAGCCCGGGCCTTAAAGAACTTACATGTTGTAATTCGCCATCAAGGTTGTTGTCTCAGGTGTTTATGAGAACTCCTAAGTGGTTTACTGGAAAAAATACGAGTCAGTTGGAGAATTTAATGTCATAGACAGCAACCAGAAAATCCGTGGTTCAAATCCCGGCTGTGGCATTGTGTTTTTCAGTCCGAATCTATCTTCCCATACTTTAGCTTACACACGGCTAGTGTGAAAGAACAATTAATTTCCAATATTATGTAACATTTAACTTGCGTTGTATAATTCACATGTTCTATTTTGTATAAAATACTTTTTCCAGAACAGTGTATAAATATAAAAGCAAGCGGCGTGATTAATAAATGACAAAGCTTATCATTAATTACTGCCTAAAATTTTCTGCAGTTTAAGAAATAAAGCTTATCTAAATTACTGATCACAATATGATCACAATTCAAATGCTCTGTTTTAAAACGTAACTCATATTGTATTTAAATGTTTTATTGTGGGCTACCTTTCACTGACGAAGTTAGAACGTAATTGCTTCAGCTCCAGATTAATTAATGCTCAGTCATTTTCTGCGCTTTTATTTTCTCTTCGTTTCAATTTAATATTTACGCTCTACATATTTATTCCATTTTAACCCAACCCTGACTTTTTATTAATTTCTAGGTCACTTAATGAGCTGCCATTGAAATATATTTTCCAGCTTCAAGGAGTTCGTAAAGTTGGCCCAATTTAACTGAAAGTGATATTATCTTCCATTAAAACTTAAATTTGTTTTGCCGCTGGAGATATCAAGTGGTAGAAATAACTAAAGATTAAACTAAGATGTGGGTGGAAGAAGATATAAGTTTAATTTTCTCAAGTAGAATGTAACTAATAGAATGTTACAGTCATTTCAACAATGCAGAGAATAGCGCGTCTGTTTGATAAACCATTTAGCCAGAATTCGAATGTTTGAATTACAGGACAGATGCATAGAGAGATACGATAAATCTAGACACTGTACTGATTTGATTACTTATGAATATTTATATTTCTCTTCATATCCTTCGTTATCTAAGTAAAACTGAGGTATTTAAAGGAAATCTTCAGTTAAAAAACTATATAAAAAGTATATTATGCAACTTCGATGTGTACATTAAGTGTTTGGGCATTGAATCTCAAATCACGGATTAAATGTGCTTCACATGTTAAAAATGCTTCATTCCGATGTTTTTTTATTTAAACCTTATTCATAGTCGCTAACTACATGGCCATATTGCGACTGTACACAATGTAATTACTCGTACATAATATCTATGTTAACACAATAATACATCCTGATACAGTGTTGATAAAGTTATATGAATATTTATAACATTGGTTGGTAGGTTTACAATAAAGTGAAATAGTAACGACAGTACAAAATTGAGAACAATAGTGATACATTAATATTACAACTGAAATAATGAAGCGTCTTTTGTAAATTGTAGAATGGTACTGATCATTTTAGGACAATTAAGTATAGTAGAATCATCAGATAAAAGCTTGTTCTTTGACCACCACTTTGTGTATCTGGCACATTTAGTGATTATATGCACAGTTTTAAAGCTGACTGACACACCTCACATATGGCGGCTGGACCCTTGGATATGATGTGTGAATGCGTGATTCTGCTAAGTCTAATTAGTCAATTCTTCTTTACGTTTCAGTTGTTTGTGTGGAGGTCTTAATACTCCGTTAGTCATTATATCATGCAGTTTGCTGTTTGATTTTCTTCTGATGTAATTTTTAATATAGACAATATGATCTTGGTAAGTTTTGCTTGTAATTGTTTTTTCTGTTGGTAAACTGGTTACATCGCGGGCTGCTGCATCTGCTCGTTCATTTCCATTAATTTTTCTATGTGATGGTATCCACAGGATGTTGATTTGTTTGCCTTAGTTGATAGCTTCATTGGATAAGATTTGTATTTCTTGAACTAATATATTTTTTACTTATCCTAAATGGCTAGAATTGCACTCACTGAGTCAGTAATTATAAAAAAGGAGTTAGAATTTTCGGATTCTACAATGAATTGAAAACTTTCTGTTATGGCGAATGACTCACACGAAAAATGGAGAATTGATCAGGTAGTTTGTGTAATACTGTGTGTTCAGGGTAAACAATTGCGCATCCGCATTTTCCATCAATAATAGAACAATATGTGAATATGTGTATATCATTTCAATGCATCTCTTGAAATTCAAGGAAAAGTTGATTATAGGTAGTATTAGTAGTTTCACATTTGATGTGAGAGAGTATGTGTAAGTGGAAGACTGGCAATGAAAGCTTCCAAGGCGGTATTTGGTGAAATACTTTCCTTGCCGAAATTTTAGGTTCTTTAAAGTTAAGAAAAAAAAGACATAGAAAGTAGTATAGCCATGATGTCGATTTGGGGAGTATTAAAGCGCTTTTTAAAAATTTACTCCAATATTTTGGTTTACTGAACAGAAGCTTGTTTGAAAGTATATATTAAACTTAGTTGAATTCTAGTCATTTCTAGTGAAGGTTCTTCTGTCTCTATTTAAAGACTTGAAAAGGACTTGTGCAGAAAGCTCCTCAAAATAAGCCGTAGAGCTGTAGTCTGTATTGAATCGAGCATTTTGATAGCAGTAAGAAGGGACGAGCTGTATACTATGGCTGCATTGTCTAGTTTAGATCTGATAATAGTTTTTTAAGTAGATAATAAAACATTTGACTCTGCACCCCAGTTTTTGCTGTTAAAACTGTTAGAATACGTAATCTTCTGATACAGTCTGATTTTCGATTTTTAATATGGGGAATCCATGTTAGGTTATTCTCCAAAAGTAATCCCAGGAGTTTTAGTGTCTTAACAACTTCAATAATATTACTTCCCATATAGATCTTAGGTTCCTCGTTGAATTTTGTATTTTTAGAGGACACTATGCAATTTGAGTTTTTGTGAGAACTTGAATCCAGTTGAATCCGACCACTCCTGTAATGCATTCATTGTAGTTTGAAGAATTTCTTGGGTAGTGGTTAGGTGCTCTGATTGTTATAGCTTATTATAATTATTATAATAGCTATCTTTACTCACAGAGCTAAGTTGCGTAGAGCACTACTTCCATTTGTGATGAAGTCCTCAGTTACTGCCTGTATTCAGGGAAAATACTACTCATAGTTGGAAACTAAACTTTTAGTTACACTCCATATGCAGTTCACAGCCCTCTATCATTCCAATGTTGCTGCAAATTACATTGAGAAATTATGTGCCGAGTATAGGTAGGTACGATATGTTCAAGAAAGAATTCAACAGGACTGATACTGTTAGAACATCGTGTAAAAGGCAAAAAAGATCTAAACAGTCTTGGTAAAGGTGGATAACTGTTTAAATGCGTATTACAAAGGAGCAAGAGAAGTTAATGGAACTGGAGAATTTTACGATATTATTGGCAGATTCACGAAAAATGTAGGCGACATGTGAAACTCCGATTCTGCAATGACGATTGTATCAGGTAAACGTGTCAGAGATTATTTTAAAGGGCATTTTATGAAAGTAAGAACCTAATGATATGGAAACTAAATCTGATCACTTTCTTTAATATTATTTCAGCCTTTTTTCTCTATTTTCTATGAATATAAAATATAAAAATGACTATGATCTTATAAAATCTTTGAGCACAGAAAATTCAAGAAGTCGTGCCGTAGTCAAATCCACATAGTCATTGCAGAGATATTTTAAGATTAAGTAGAACAAGGTGAAGGGAGTAGTATGCTTGTTTATGTTCTCATGTAATGAAGCGAAGACATGCAATGATGACAGTAATAACAGTAATAATGACAACGATAATTTAATACATTTTAATTCCAGAATGAAGTCAGATAATTGTGTTCAGCTTTCTAACTTAAAGACGTATTCGGATATGCTCTATCAGAAAATTTGGCATTATGAGATTTATAACTAGACTAAATTCAGACACTGCCTCGGGTACACTAGATGGTAATATAAGTGACAAATACGATAGATGATGAAGAATACAACAC
This sequence comes from Mantis religiosa, assembly GCA_030765055.1. NCBI lineage: Eukaryota > Metazoa > Arthropoda > Insecta > Mantodea > Mantidae > Mantis > Mantis religiosa. Next base: position 81,134,186 of record CM060949.1, read on the forward strand.
AAACTGACATATTGTTTGTAATTTAGTAATTGCATTTTTCGTAGAGTATATGCGTGATTGCAGTATAAGTAATAATAAACTCGCATGATCCAGTGTAAGAGTTGGATGAAGTAATCTTAATTTGGATTAGAACATTCAGAAAATTATTAAAATTCTAAAAAAAGAAGAGAAAAAGAAAAGGAATTGTTTTAGTGCTTTAAATAATTAAGAAATATTTAACCCTTAAATGCATGGTGCAGCATATATGCAACAATAGGCTGTATGCAGCTTGAGAAATGTTTTAGTCTAGTTTTTTGTTATTATCGTATTCTACTGGCTTTTATCAGTTACACACAAAAATGTTAACCCTTTGGAAATGTAAATATTATGTTATTTTTAAGTTACATTGTAGTATTTTTAAACACAAAAAGGCAAGGTCCAAGCAACTGTGTCAAATGATACACCATCAACATCCAGACGTGGCAGCACTCCGATTAATTTACGTGGGTCCTCGCCGTCCTATAGCACAGGCACATTCGACTGCAGTTACCGAGATTTGAACTCACGGAATTTGGCGTTCAGTGGATGGCCAGTCCATTATCTATCGTTTAACGGCAATGGCTATGCGAATCGATTGCGTTGAGACACCTAAGATAGCGTATGTAAACTGGTTTTATAGCAAGAGCAGCATATGTAGAAATATAATTCATGCATTTAGGGTTAATAAATATATTTTATGCAATTTATTTGCACCTGACTATTATTTACAGGCGGTCCATTCAATTCTCTATTAAGATACAAACCTCTGAAAGGTGCACATTGACAATGACCTAAGGTTCGTAATGATTCTAAGGTCGATGTCCGGGTCATACTGGCGAGTTGCTTATAATCTTCGCAAAAGTTAAAGGCTTGTGGAGGAGGCTCGTACTGCACACTCCAGGGAATCCTAAGCTTGCTCCGCCTACCAGCGTTGCCGAATGTGGTACACGCATCTCGCACGCCTGAACTGAGAAAATTGTATTAATGAATTACGCTCGAATAAATGTTTGAAAAATGACAGATGCCTATCTTATAATAGGAAAGAATTTTATTTTCTGATCACGACTGTACAAAATACCTGTCTCTACAATACTTAGAACAATATTTCAAACATAAGTAAATAATGCACCTACTATTAAAACACAAGTCACGCAGTTTGAAACACAGTTTTCAGTTCGTTTTGAGAGTAGGGGTGTAGTTTCGTTAAAGTGAATTGCATCGTTAAGTCGTGTGTTGAACTCGAGCTGAAATATTATTAATATTACATTAAATTATTATTATACACATGTCTATTTTCCAGTGTTTGTGATACAAGTGCGTGAACATGTCCCCCGAAGCTGGGACAAGTGATTTTTCGGTCAACAATCGTGAAGGGATTCATTCTCAGGGCAGAAAAATTCTATTTATTATAAAGAAGTTTTAACGAAAGCTCTCCAATTCAGGATACTGGGCAACTGTAGATTTTTCAAAATCCTATCAATTAAATTTGTAACCTTTTGGTGTAGGTAGTGTGCACATAGGGTCACGAAGCAGCTTTATCCTTAGAAAAAGGGAGCGTATCTCTGTTTCAATCTCCGGGAAAGATCCATGAAATCGGAAAGCGAGTTACTGGATTGGAATCCGTGTTTGCTATTCCACTGCTGTATTGTGTGTCAAGGTAAGATTTTAATGTTTAGGAATATTTTATGTGTTGTTTAATTATGGGAAGAATAGCCAAAAACTTTGTTGGCGGGTAAAACTGCTCTTATGTACACGGAACCTCTGCCGGTACACGTACTACGCTTGGCAACAGCGCTCCACTTGAGTATTGGCCTGCGTTCATGTGCCTTTAACTTTTGGGAGCGGTACAGTAAAGGCTTCCTTCTAGCGAAACTAGAAAGCTCCACCCAGGTGAGGCGACTCAAAGAAAGCTTGTCTACTTTCCGGTTAGCAAGTATCTGCGCTATCCGAAGACGCTACACGTCGGTTAAGCTTGCCTTAAATATGAAAGTACAAGTGAAATAATGCGACAGGGAGAAGAAACGCATGGGGTAGAAGAGAAACCTTCCTATTAATCACCTTCTCAGCCAGATAAACTCACAAAACTAAAACCAAGATCAGGATATTCGACTCTATGTATGGAACCCAGGATCCCTCAAGAGCTTCATAGGTAACTGCAAAGTAATCTTACTCTATGTAAAAACGTAAAAATTAAATGTTTTAATTTTGAAATAGATATCTGTACTTGCTGTCATATTTAGTTGAGAAAATGCCACGATATCGTAATTAGACATGGTTAAAGTATTCACTATATTGGGAACACCAAAGTGCAGCACATACTAGGTAAACGGTTTACCAAATATTTGGAAAGTTGATTGAGCAGATATGCCTAAGCAACCGCTAAGTCAGTGAAGAGGTAACTACGGTGTGACATATCAATATTGGAACGGAATTACAGCATGACGCTGCGTTTATAGCATACGTATTTTTAAAAGTTGGAACAGTAACCATGAAATGTGAACCCTTTTTGGTTTTTGATTTAAAGGATAATCTTCCCATCTACGTCTAGGGCCTTCTAAAAGGATAAGGATGTGTTTAAGGGTATAAATGATTATTATTATCTGCATCCAGTGTCAATTAACTGTGGATATTTCCCTTTAGATAATATATTACGACTTCTTTGTTCCTTGGTTTGTAACTACATACAATAAAATTTATACAGGGTAGCGCATAGCAGGGCTCCCTAGGTTTGGAGGTTTATAGTTAATTACTCAGATAGGAGAGGAGCACAACAAATGTACCAATTGAAAGTATATAACATGACCTTTATTTACTTCATGTTATAGAATTGTCTTCAAAATTACATCTTCAACTTGGCCTCTATTACAGTCTAGGCATTCATGTAAGCGTGTAATGAAACTGGAAAGCACACGAGGCAGCAGGTCTCCATCTATGGCCGTAATTTCTTCAGTAATGGCTAGTTTCAGCGCTTGTAGAGTTGCATGACAAACAGCCTCACAATAAGAAATCGGTTGCCCGCCTCGGTAGCGTAGATGATAGCATGTCGGCCTCACCCCCAAGAAGTCCCGAGTTCGAATCTCGGTCAGGGTGAGTTACCTGGATAAGGTTTTTTGCGGGGCTTTTCCTTATCCTGATAGATGAATATCGGGTAAATCTAAGTTCCATGGACCCCCGGACTCATTTGAGTATCTTTTCACCCATTTCATTCACCGTCCGATATGACAACGTTGGAGGACGTAAATTACAAAGAAGAAGAAGAAGAAGAAGAAGAAGAAGAAGAAGAAGAAGAAGAAGAAGAAGTAACTGTAAGATCGGGCAAGCGTATAGGCCATGCAATATCTCCAAACCTTGAGATGATGGACTTAAATTCATTTCTGAGGAACGTCATGCTGTTGCGTGCCGTATGGACTGTAGCACCGTCTTGTTTGAACTAAACATTCTTTGGATGCATTCCAATCCTTCCGAGTTCAAGAATCACTAATGTCGGTAACATTGTTATGTATATGCCCGAATGAACTCTCAGTTTTTCCTACGTCATTTTCAAGAACAAACGGTCCCACGATTCTAAAGTGACTGAAACCATACCAGACAGTTATGATACCAACAGTATGACTTCATATTTTCCAAAGCCGTAGAACTGTACCACCCTATATTTTATAATTTATAAAGGCGCTAGACTTTAATGTAGATAATGGTTTTCTTTTAATTAGAAAAAGTTTATAGTTTCTTATAGCCTTTCTTCTATTCTTTTAAAATTACATATCATTCGTGCTATATTGTATTATTTCCATTAATATTATAATATATCGTAATAATGTGAGAGACAACCAAACATAACAAAAAGCTTACGTGGATACAGGATTATTAATTAAGTTTACTTGATGGCCTAAGAAATAGACACATTGTTGCACTCATTAGAAATAGGAAACCACTTCCATAAAACCTTAAAAAAAACTTTTACTGCTATCTACAATAATTTACTTATAGGCATAGTATATCAAATACAGTGTGCCCGCCTCGGTAGCGTGGTGGTAGCATGTCGAGTTCGAATCTCGGTCAGGGTGGGTTACCTTAATAAGGTTTTTTCCGCGGTTTTCTCTTATCCTGAAAGAAGAATGTCGGGTAACTCTAAACTCCATGGACCCCAGGCTCTTTTAAGCATCATTTCACCCATTCCATTCATCGTCCGATATGACTTAACGTTGGAGGACGTAAATTACAAAAAAGTGTGTTTTATTAACACATTAGCAAATTAAACCCACAGAAAGAACAGAAGTTGTTTCATAAAAAGAAAGCCAAACAATAGAATAAAGCAGTAGTTAATAGGAGAATATGGTAGTACTGAATTAAACGATATAACAATAACTGGACATTGCAGCAAACTGTCATTCAGGAAGCAAAATTAACTCACGGTTACTATTAAAGACATTAAATGGACATGTGAAGATAATACTGTAAAGGCTTCAATTCAGTATTTCTAAACTCATATAATCAACTCTTAAATTGTGTCTGTTTTATTTAAATTTTTGTGCCACTAATATATTGATGTCAATTTTTCAGTATTCTCTGCAGTGTTCTTATGTTTTGAAACAAAACGGTGAGAATTATTCGTAATGATGTTGACTGTTCTAAATGTGTGTTCTTAAATTTGCCTGAAGCTTTAAAGAGTTCTTCTCAACAATTTGTAGCCCCCGAAATCTCATTTATTCCTTTGTGTGTTTTACCTACGGTTTTCTGGAACTGTGGAGTAGTTGCAGTGCATTAGGTTCCTAGTCACGTAATGAGGTGGTAACTGGGAAGAGAATACGGCCTTGCGTTTGTATTCATGTGCGGAGGTAATCCTAATGTTGTACTACCTGCTTCTTAAGAGTGTATCATAAGTAATTTGAGCCTAATATACAGCTCTGCATTTAGAGAATTCGATAATAATACTTATGCACTGAAGCCTACAGCGCTCTCGAATTCACTCTTTCCCTCAAACTCACCTCCCTCCCTCCTCTCTATCTCTTCCTACTACGGTTTCTAAATCCTCTTCTCTTCTCCACGTTCCTTCTCTCTTCCCTCCATCGTGTTCTCCGGCGTGTAACAAACTTAACTTAGAATAGTTTGAATATCTGTAATATGAGGTGCGTTGAAGTTATAACACCTATTTTTTCATGACGGCGAACAGACAGGAGCTTCAATTTAAAAAACAATTACACGTGGACTCTTTGTGAATGCGTGACAGAGAAGGCAGCACTGTACAGTGCATAGAACTTGAGATTTAGGACTGTTTTTTATACTTAAAATAGTGACGTTTTCATTGCAAGAACAGCGTGTAATCATTCGTTTTCTCCATTTTCGTGGTGTAACACCTATTGAAATTCATCGTCAGTTGAGTGAGGCATGCGGTGATAGTACCATGGATGTGTTCAATGTGTGTTCCTGGGTGCGACAGTTCAATGAAGGCAGAACATCGTGTGACAAAAAACCAAGAATTTGACGGTCTAGCACCTGCCAGTCTGACGACATGATTCGGCGAGTGGATGCATGAGACGTGGATGCCTTTTTTCAACCCTGAAGCGAAGCGCCAGTCAGTTCAATGGAAGCACTCAGACTCACCGCCACCAAAAAGAATTTCGGGTGAGCGCCAGTGCTGACAAATCGATTTTGGCCATCTTCTGCGACAGCAGTGGTGTAATCCTTAACTCATTGCATTCCAAAGGGCACTACGGTGACAGCTTCAGCCTATCAAAATGTTTTGAAGAATAAACTCCTCCTAGCATTGCCTGAAAAACGGGCGGAAAAGCTTGGACGTGTGCTCTTTCATACCAGCGCATCGAGCGAACGCGACGCTGGAGTTTCTGTGTAACAGCAACTTTGAAGTGATTGCTCTTGTTCCCTACTCACCTGACCTGGCTCCTAGCGACTTTGGGATTAAAGACACACTCCGTGGTCGGAGATTCACTAGTCATGCCGCAATTGTCTCAGCGATTTTCCAGTGGACAAAGCACACTCCTAAAGCGTTCGCAGCATTTTTTTGTAATTTTACGTCTTCCAACATTGTCATAACGGACGGTGAATGAAATGGGTTAAATGATGCTCAAATGTGTCCAGGGTCCATAGAACTTAGGGTTACCCGAAATTCATCTGTAAGGATAAGGGAAAACCCAGAAAAACCCTTATCCAGGTAACTCACCTTGACGGAGATTCGAACTCGGGACCTCTTGAACGTGAGGCAGACATGCTACCGAGGCGGGCGCAGCGGTCATGGAAACATGGCTCCGACATTGTCAGAAATGTGCACGGCTAGAAGAAGATTACGTTGAGAAGTGACACTAGTTTCATATTTTTCTTGTGATTACTTTGTGAGGGAAAAAAGTAGGTGGTGTTATAACTTGAACATACCTCGTATAATTGCTTTTCTAGGGTATTATTTAAACAAACATATATGACAATCGTTCCTACGTTTGTAGTACAATGACTGTAGCTATTCTCTAAGAAAAACAGTTTACTAATAATAATAAGCAATTGGTAGAAAATATTTACTGATTTCGGTCAGGACGAGTTACCTGGATAAGCTGTTTTCTTTGGTTTTCACTTATCCTGAAAGAAGAATGTCTGGCAACTCTAAGCTCCATGGACCCGCACTCATTTGTGCATCATTTCAACCATTTCGTTCATCACCTGATATGACTTGACTTAAGAGCACGTAAATTAAAAAAAATAATAATATTATTATGAAAACTTTATAAGAAAACAATTCATTACATTTATGGGCTTTCTCTCTCATCATTTATTTTTATGTTGCTTCCACATAGTTTTTTACAAAGGTTTATTTTCTGATATATTTTAAAGAAGCAAACTTACACTCATTGTTGTAGGTACAAGAAGATGAAACAGACTGAATAGTACTCAGCATTTTTTTTAAAATAAGCGATCGCTGTATCACTGACTTTGAAGTTACATTCTTTACATGGCATCGCAAACAATGGTGACTTAGCACTTCAAAAGTTTGTGATAAGTTATTGGAAAACTTAAAGCAAATGGATAAATATGTTGAAAATTGGTATCACGAAACAACTTTATATAAATTGGCATGGTATTTACATGGCATGATTTAGAAAAGTAACTGAGTTGTACTTATTCAATATACTTTACGTGGTTCCTAGGTTTTTCCTGAACTAGGCTCCTCCACAAGTAATGCAGGCATGCAAGAGTATTTTAAATAGGCTGTCCTACTTTGGATTATTTAGTTCAACATATGCAATATAAAAGTTAAGTGCTTATTTACTAAAATCATTTGTTCATAAATTCAAGTATTCGCTATAAAATGTTCTAACACATATTATATATAGTAAATAATCGTTAAGTAAATGCTTAGTACATAAGTTTCTTGAATGGAATGGCCAGATATTTAACACGTAAAAGCGAAGCATGTGATCGATACGCTTGGATTCTGAATTGCGGTTCTTTGTTGCATTTCGGGAACAATGGCTTAGTACGTGTAATTTAATAGTAATGTGTTCACAAAGAAAATTAATAACCTTCACTGGTCAAAGAGTTGGTCGGAAGCCAGCAACAAATGCGGAGGGCGCAAGTTCAAACTCTGTTTGGGTCAATCAGCAAAGCGGATGTCGGGTAAATTTACCATTTTCCGTTACCATAACCACAAAGCTCCAAATTAATTAATTACTCTATCTCGGTAATCAACACATATAAGGATGGGGATCGAGTAATAAATATTTACAGTTATAATATATTGAGAAAGTCATTCCAGATGAAAGTATTTTAGTAGGGTATTTGCTGTCACTTATTTTTGGATGGCACAGAAGATAAGTTGTTTTTGGAAAAATATAGTTGTTTTCATCTTGTGTAATTAATAATCTAATGATAATTAACTTTAAGTATATTAAAAGCTGATTTCTTAAGGAAAGGAAGCAATACGTATACATTCCAAAAGTTGAGCATCTAGTTTCTGGGGAATTCACTTGAATGAAAGATGCATTTTAGCAAACGACACATCTAAAGGCTTAAATAGGGCTTATCTATTATATGAACTGGCCTACTGTATCATCATCATCATCATCATCATCATCATCATCATCATCATCATCATCATCATTATTTATTATTATCATCATTATCATCATCATTATTATTTATTATTATCATTATTATCATTATTATTATTATTATTATCATTATTATTATTATTATTATTATTATTATTATTATTATTATTATTATTATTATTATTATTATTATTATTATTATTATTATTATTATTATTATTATTATTATTATTATTATTATTATTATTATTATTATTATTATTATTATTATTATTATTATTATTATTATTATTATTATTATTATTATTATTATTATTATTATTATTATTTATTATTATTATTATTTATTATTATTATTATTTATTATTATTATTATTTATTATTATTATTATTTATTATTATTATTATTTATTATTATTATTATTATTATTATTATTATTATTATTATTATTATTATTATTATTATTATTATTATTATTATTATTATTATTATTATTATTATTATTATTATGATGATGATGATGATGATGATGATGATGATGATGATGATGATGATGATGATGATGATGATGATGATGATGATGATGATGATGATGATGATGATGATGATGATGATGATGATGATGATGATGATGATGATGATGATGATGATGATGATGATGATGATGATGATGATGATGATGATGATGATGATGATGATGATGATGATGATGATGATGATGATGATGATGATGATGATGATGATGATGATGATGATGATGATGATGATGATGATGATGATGATGATGATGATGATGATGATGGTGATGGTGATGGTGATGGTGATGGTGATGGTGATGGTGATGGTGATGGTGATGATGATGATGATGATGATGATGATGATGATGATGATGATGATGATGATGATGATGATGATGATGATGATGATGATGATGATGATGATGATGGTGATGATGATGGTGATTATTATGATGATGATTATGATTATGATGATGATTATGATTATGATGATGATTATGATTATGATGATGATTATGATTATGATGATGATTATGATTTATTATGATGATGATTATGATTTATTATGATGATGATTATGATTTATTATGATGATGATTATGATTTATTATGATGATGATTATGATTTATTATGATGATGATTATGATTTATTATGATGATGATTATGATTTATTATGATGATGATTATGATTTATTATGATGATGATTATGATTTATTATGATGATGATTATGATTTATTATGATTATGATTTATTATTATTATTATGATTTATTATTATTATTATGATTTATTATTATTATTATGATTATTATTTATTATGATTATTGTTATGATTATTTATTATGATTATTGTTTATTATTATTATTATTTATTATGATTATTATTTATTATTATTATCATTATTATTATTATCATTATTATTATTTATTATCATTATTATTATTTATTATCATTATCATTATTTATTATCATTATCATTATTATTATTTATTATCATTATCATTATCATTATTATTATTTATTATCATTATCATTATCATTATTATTATTTATTATCATTATCATTATCATTATTATTATTTATTATCATTATCATTATCATTATTATCATTATCATTATCATTATTATTATCATTATCATTATTATTATTATGTTGATGATTGTTATTGTTCTTTCTTCTTCTTTTTTCAGGACATAATTCCGGGTAATGTTGAAAACATTTTCGGAACCAAGTATAATGTAAAGAAATGATGAATCCAGGATTTTATAGGACGAATGTTGACACTAATAAAATTTAGTGTTATTTATCCACAATTTTTGCTAATTTCCTGTAACGTGCCTAGGAGGAGATAGATGAATGCTCTATGAATGATAGATGCTCTCACACTCGCGCATATTGATCTAAACAGCATAATCCAAAAATAAAATCTACTATAAGTACCAACATTGACATTTAGGTTTAAAGTATTTCAGAATTGTGAAAGTAAAATTGTGATTATTAGCAAAAAAAAAAAAAAAAAAAAAAAAAAAAAAAAAAAAAAAAAAACTGAACGCAAAGATTTTCTGTAGTGTTCGGTTTTCTAAACTTATTTCAAACGTGTTTGACGCAATCTTTTTCGGCACTTCCGGGATTTACGTTGATTAAACTCTTCAATACTCTCTCTTTTAATTTTTAATATGCTGTCGCGATGTCATTGAAAGAGTATGGAATTTAAAGCCATATAACAAGGCGCTTCTGAGCCTGTGGCTAGCGATTAGTTCCTAAATTCCCATCGTACCTTCAATAACACTTCAATATACTTTTAAGTGTTTTAAGCGTTCAGTTTTAATTAACTGGTGATGGAAAACTAATCTTTCGAAATAACAGTTTACAGAAATCATAAAAAATAAAGTATAATGCTTACATTCGGTATAGTAATGGAAATGTATCATATAAGATTTATATTTTGGTTTAAAAAGTCTGTATTATGTATGAATGGGTAACTTCACTTGAAAATCGCGTTTGTAAGTTTAAATATAACGTTAGTTATAATTAAAGGTCAGAGGAAATAATTAAGGACAAATCTTATTTAGGCAATATTATATTAATGCATGTGACTTAACTGCGAAATCCGAAGTAATAACATTTAGTAGTACATTTTTATTGAATGTTGTGAAAACTGTTGGGAAGAAAGTTTAAAAATATCATACTTATGGGAATATGCGTTTGCATCATATTCATGTTAATCAGGCTATATTTCTTATTTTTAGTTATTTACTGTTGTACCAGGAATAATTAAAATAATGCATGTTTAACCTTTTTTATCAAAATCCTATATATACTGGTAACTTTAGAAAAAAGGTAACACAGGACTCCGAATAGGCATTTGTTTGTGCTTTAATAAAGTTCAGTAAATTTAGCGTTAAGTATAATTACTAAATATGATTACTTCTTGTTTGTTTGCTTTTTTCAATTCAATTCGTTCAAAGATAATTCGTAAAAACTGTTTAACTCGTATTCCATAACTAGGCTTGGGAAATTTAAGTATGAAAAATTAATTATTTTATACATCTAAAATAGATTACAAAGTGATGTAATTTGGATATATTCTTTAGCTTTAGGTAAGAAAATGTATTTATGGTATCCAAACCGTGTAAAAAGGATTAGTTATGTAATAAAGTCAGTTTCTTATTTTTTATTTGTTTGAGGAATTTTATTTGATGTAGGTGTGGAGGCGTCTGTGGAGCTTGGAGCGTGTGTGCGTGTGTGTGCTACTATAAGCATCACGTCATATTATACACGTTATTAAGCTACTTTAATATTATAAACAGTTGGACTACGTCTTTTGACTTTCAAAATCATTTTGAGGAGTGAAAATCACCTTTACAGTGACATCCATACAAGAAAGGCAAACTGAAGTTTTTTTAACATTTTTTTCACTGTTGCTTTTGTGGATAAACATTGTATTTTTCTATTTGTTTAGATAAATCTCCATATTTTTATATTTATTTTACTGCATTGCTAAAAATACTTTTTATTTTTCTCCAGTAAAATATTCAGCACAATATTACAGCAAAACTAAAATTTGATTTATTTTAATTTCTCTCACTTGCATCTTACATTTTTGCAGGTTATTTCTTAGCAACTCCTAAATTAGTTATCATAAATTTTTACTTCAACTACTTGGAGGAACTAACACCTTCTTCGACAAAGGTACATTCTAGCTTCATTATTATTGAGATCCAGAATGAATAGCTTCCCTTTATGAAAACATGTTCTTCCTTCATTTTTATTTTTCATTAATTATTTTGAAGAGAAAACACAAGCTGTACTGTTTGTAGGAAGCAGTGGTGCAAGTAGTCACTACGCAAGCGCCAGTATGCATTACTGGCACTGGTATATAATAGCAGGTGCCGTTGAAATATCCCCGCCGACTGCCCCACATACACCTACCGAGGCCGAAGAAATTGAATGGGGAAACTCACTCACCTACCTGGGAGTGAGGCTGGTTAAAGGCCTAACTTTTCGTGGGCATATTACCGTACTCTCGGTTCGGGTGCAGGAAGTTATTGCTTCCTTTTACCCTATTCTGATTTCCGGGATGCCAGTTCACTTAAAACTACACCTTTTTCCGATTACTAGTAATTCCTGTAATCCTGTATGCCTGCGAGATTCGGGGTATGGCTGCAGACAGTTGGATACGATACCTTCAAACGGCACAGAATAGGGGTCTCAGGCCCATCTACTCTGTTAGCCGTTACTTTCCGGTAAGACTACTTCATGAAGCCTCATTTCTTCCACGTGTGGAGGATGAAATTAGGCGCCGGGCTCAAAATTTCTACGCAAGATCACTACATCAAAGCGCCCTCGTCAGGTCTCTGGGGGACTACCACCCCACTAGGTGCCGCAGGTACCTCGTATGGCATGCGAGCGCCCGAGATGACCATGGAGCAGCTCTTAACAGCAGCTAAAACTGAGCTCCAATAATCCCCAATCAGAGTGTGTTGGCCTTAAAATCATCCCATCAGAACATAAAACTATTTACACCATGGTGTAGCGGGTGCTACGTTCTACAAAAATAGCTTAAAGGGGCAAAATGTCACCTATTTTCAAAATCTGAACCTAAATCCAAACACGTTACCCTACAGTTCCCGAGAATTATCCTACCTATGGTTAAACCTTTTAGAGGTGGGCAAGTAGAAAAATTATTCAGGCTTACCAAAGCGACAGACTGTCGCTATTTTGCTTCAATCGGAATATCGGAATTGTCCATTTTGGAATTGAATATGTCAGGATTTTCAAAATCGAAGCGATTATCATATCCTTCTTGTTGCCCAAATTATTATATTTGATCTGAAATGAATAATCTTATGAGCAAAGTAAGAGCAGTTTCTACATCGAAGATTAAAAAGTAATAATACCAACCCAGAAAAATCGTAAATGGACTCTCTTGCCCTTAACGTTTCATTAGGAACATCGGATATACTGACTAGTCTCAGCCACTGTAACCACCTCTTTACTTTCTTAGACGTCGGGAAGAAATAGCGTAATACACCGGAAATTTTCTAACCCAGATGCAATATAAGAGTTGGCAGCCCTTGCACGCGGTACAAAAAGCCATCCATAATTTTCATGATTTTTGTAATTGCTTAAGTATTTATTAACAGATAAATTTATAAAGTAAGCAAGAAACTACATATGTTCGCATGTTGATTAGTATTCAGAAACTGCAGTTCGGCAAAATTTTTCCTTCACGGATGAAAATATAGATCCAAAAGCACACGAAGAAATTAACAGCATAATGCAGTTTAGTATAAATAAGAAAGCTGCTGGATGTGATCAATTAAATTTGGAACTCACAAAAATTGCACCTGGGTTTTTAAATAGCAGATTGCTTGATCTTTTTAATCTTTGTTGGAGGAATGGGCATATCCCTGAAGAATGGAATACAGCGTTGTTGTTACCAATTTTTAAGAAAGGCAATAGAGAAAAATGTGACAACTACAGAGGATTTAGTCTGCTATGCTCAGTGTATAAACTATATGCTAAAATGGTTGCGAGAAGAATAAGTACAATAGCGGAAGCACGGCTTCATGAGGCCCAAAACGGATTTAGAAAAGGAAGATCATGCACGGATAGTATATTTATAATTCAGCAACTAATTGAAGAACACAAACAATTTAATGTTTACTCATTTATGCTTTTTGTCGACTATGTTAAAGCCTTCGATTCGGTTTTAAGAGATAAACTTTGGATAGCAATGGGAAATTGTGGAATACCAGCACATTTAATAGGGACTGTACAAGGTATCTATAAGAACACTACAATAAAGAATGGAAGGAAAACAGAAGCAGTGGACATAAATAAAGGAGTGCGAAAAGGATGCCCTATATCGCCTATACTGTTTAATATCTATATTGATAATATGGTACAAGAATGGAAGCAAAGTATAAAACAAAATATACTGAATGGAAACATAATTTTAAATACAGCATTATTTGCTGATGATCAAGTGATAATATCCTACTCAGAAGATAACATGCAAAGAGCAAGTTTAAACAACATAGCGGAAACATATAACTTTTCAATCTCAGAACAAAACTGAAGTAATGGCTTTTAGAGGAAAAAACAACATAAGAGCAAAAATGGTTATAAACAATAAAATAATAGAACAGGTTATTAGTTTTAACTATCTAGGCTACACAGTAGCAGTAGAAAATAACAACAAGAATATGGAGGTGAAATTAAACAGATTCAATCAAATGTGTGGGACTATAATAAGAACGCTGAACAGGAAAACACGAAAGGAAACCAGATAAAATTGTATAACATAATGGCAGCCCCAACGTTAAGATACGGTTCCGAAATATGGATATTGGCTAAGAACCAACGCAAACAGCTAGAATCGGCAGAGATGAGATTTTTGAGAAGCGTGCAGGATATAAAAGAATAGACCAGGTAAGAAACTAAAAATTAAGAAAAGAGCTTGGGATTTTTAATTTAAACAGTAAAATAATAAAGAACAAAAATGAATGAAAAAATCATATTTTAAGAATGGATGCGGAACGACTTCCAAGAAGAGTTTTAGATTATATGCCGAAGGGAAAGAGAGACGTGAGAGGCCCAGCCCTACGCTGGAAGGATCAGTAGGTTCTTGAAGAGAACGGAACGGGTCACAGGGCCCAATCCTTGAATATGATGATGAAACTGCAGTTTTGCATGGAACCCTCATGTTCATCAAACTCTACCTCAGTATCGTTCATGCCAGAAGATATCCAGGGTTATTGTTCCACAACTGACTAACCAAATCTTGTAAGTACATGTACCCGGGCCAATCACAGTGACAAGTAAAACTTCAAGAGTCTGCATAACTGGTTATCTTACAACAATGGTAGATTTGGCTAAAAGTTTCTATTAATAGCAATGAAATTTCAGATGCTTGTTTCTTTGGTTTCAGATATTTATTGCCCACTAGATAATATAACTTTAAATATTTTAATGTTTAAAGTTGAAGTCTGTGTTGGATAAGCAATGGTATTTGATTTTCAGAAAACATTAGGAATATTCCCGCTGATGTTTTATAATTAATTCTGCAACATTATTCACTGACATTTGCAAAGTATGTGTTTGAATATTGGCAGTTTATTGTAAGATGGCATCTTGAGTTGTAGTGGTGTTATTGGATGTGCCAAATCCGTCGGATAGTCATAGATAATCTTTAGTCCGGTTGACGAACTTCTGCAACATGTTGCAGGTATGCATCTTTGCTATAACTAGCTATCAGACTACTCCCAATTACTCCCGTAATTACAAAATATGTAATTACGAATCAGAATTTGGGCTGTTATTGATTTGTTAGGGCTTCTAATTTTTATCGGATGTGTCTCTACCAGTCGCACTATTACTTCTTTATTTAAACATTAAGTAATGTGGCTGTGATGCACAAATTATTTACATTTATGTATTTATTAGTGCCAAGGAGCTACAATCATAGATATAACTGGACTTTCAGCCTAGGCTCTTTGCCAGTCATATCCAGTCACAAATACTATACAATAATTGATACTTAACAATCAACAAACAACCAATAGTCAATACATCATTCCTACCACCCGATCTCTCTATTACAGGACTCAATCAATATCTGCCACATACTCTTATTCATTTAACTGACCATGCCCATTTCTTCTTCACTCTAAACAGAAACTCACCTAAGTTACTAATCTGGGATCCATTACAGAATATTCTTCTTAATACTAATGTTTTTGCCAGTTTTAACCATTTAAAATTTTAACTCAAAATGTAACTAAAACAATTAGTAAAATAAAAAATAACGAAACCTAGTTCTAGGTTCCATTTATTTATTTCTAACTGTTATCCTAAATCAAAAATAGCAATATTGAGGTTTTACATGTTGAAATAAGTTTTGAAAATTTGGTGACTTAAGTTAGTATTTTGAAATAATTGTTTAAACAAGTGCAGAAAGTTATGAAAAATTTGATATAGGTGAATTATAGTTCTGTTTCACATATTATTGTCACCCAATTAGGGAAGGGACGGACAGGCGACAGTTGGGAGGGACCCTAGGCAGCTGGACCACGCCCACTCATCGGTCTCTGTCACTAACTGAGGGAAATGTCACTTGTCCCTCGAAGATTCTCTCCCCTTCTCCTCTCCTATGGAACGTTCGGGTGATTTGCGGAAAACCAGAGACTTCTAGAATAGCAGGATATTCCTATAAAAGGGACTTCAATTAGGAGTGAGTCAGTCAGTATTTGACGTGCTAGCGAACGAGCGCCGTGTTAAGGAACGAGAAGACTGTGTACGTGTATCGGAGTATTGTCCGTAATTACTAGTGCAAGTGAAATTGTAACGGATGAACTGGTGAATTGTAATTGTGTGAGGCACGTAATTCTGTGTAATTGGCAAGTGTTAAACTGTAAGTCGGTAGAAATAAAGAACATTGTTGAGTTTGTGTAATTGGACTTTTCATTTCACGAACCCACAAAGTCACAATTGGTGTCAGAAGTGCGACATAACACAATGGAGGCAGCATTAGAAAAGATTTTAGCGGAACTGAAAGAAATGAAGACGGGCAACGACAACATCACCGCGGAACTGAAACAAATGAAGACGGCCAACGACAACATCACCGAGAAGATGGAAGAAATGAAGGCCGAGTTAACCACAGAAATGAGAGCAGCGAACGGCAGTCTGGCCACGGAAATGAAGGCGACGAACGAGGCTCTCGCCGCAAAGTTTGAAGAACAGTTGGCCGGCGTAAAAGAGGACGTCACAGAGTTAGGCGAGCGCGTCGAAGACCTGGCGAGCCGCGTTAATGAGCTGGAAGGAAAAGCCGGCAGCAGCGTGAAGTCCCTGAACGCCATGGTGGAGGACGTCGTCGGCAGGAAGCTGAAGGATTTAAAGGCCGACTCGCCGGGACGCGACACAACATCTGCGCGCGTCAAACCTCCCAAGTATGACGGCGCGTCAACGTTTGAGGTCTTCCGCCGCCAGTTCGACACAGTGGCCAGGCACAACGGATGGTCACTGGAGGAGGAGGCCACACAGTTAATAGCCAGCCTCCAGGGAAGAGCCGCGGAAGTCCTAAACGCGGTGCAGACGACGGCGGCGCCCAAGGATATCTGGGAAGCCCTGGAGAATCGCTTCGGGAACCACCGCTTAGCCGCAGCATACCGCAGCCAGCTAAAGGCAAGGTCACAGCAGCCGGGGGAGACGCTGCAGGAGTTCGCCATTGCGATCGAGCAGCTGGCTAGCAAGGCCTTGGTTGACCTGCCACTGGAGTTCGTATCCCGGGAAGCCGCCTACAATTTTGTCGACGGAGTACGGGACACGGAGATTCGTCAGCGCCTAATGCTCGGGGAATATAAAACCATCCACGAGGCGCTGACAGCGGCATTAAGGATGGAGGCGGCCAAAATAACATCCATCCCGACGTCGAGAACGAGGAGTGTCCGCTACGCCGGAGACAGAAGACCAGCGAGGGACGCCGGCGAACACCTAGTGGCCTGTGTTGGGGGTGTGGACAGCCCGGACACCTGCAGAGAGACTGCCCACACCAGGAAGAGCTGCCGGAAAACGAGTAAGGGCCGTCGTGGAGAGGGGCACGTCGGCGCCATCACCACCATCCCCTCGAGTGACACTGCGCGCAGTCAGCCGGCGTATGGATGACAGCCTCATCGCGGACGGTTGGGTAAGAGGGAAGCCGTGCCGCGTGCTGGTGGACACCGGGGCGGCCGTGACCATCATCAGACCTGACGTGGCGAAGGGTTTGCCGGCAAGGAAGCCAAGCCGGCTATACCAGCTTGTCACGGCATCGGGCGACACCTTGCCTGTGGAGAAGGAGGCCCTGCTGGAGCTGAACCTGGGACGGAGTGCCGTGCGTCTGTGGGTGTTCGTCGCGAAGGTGGCTGAGGAGGTGATCCTGGGACTGGATGCCCTCAGGAGCCATGAGGCGACGGTCGACGGCGGCAAGAAGGTCCTGCGGCTTAACGGAGAAGAGGTTATACTCCGTCAACCCGAAGAGCACCTCGGAATGTGCAGGGTCGTCTTGGACGAAGACGTGGTTGTCCCCGCGAGGAGCGAGGTGGTGGTGACGGCGCGACTGGAGGGCCAGAGAACCAGGAACATAATGCTGGACCAGAAGACGCCTGTAAACGGACTGTGTGTAGCCAGGGCATTGCTGCCGTGCCGAGAGGAGGTGCCCGTGAGACTGCTAAATCCTACGGACGCCGATCACGACGTCCAGGCCGGGACGGAGTTGGGAATGTGCGAGCCCGTGGTGAGCGTAACAGCTATCGACGAGACCCAGGTGCCGGCGCTGAAGCAGCACCTGGGGCCCCGGCTAGAAAGCTTGGTGGAGAGGGCGGCCGACCACCTGACCACAGAACAGCTGGAGAAGGTTCGACAACTGCTAAGGCGGTATCAGCGCGTCTTCAGCCAAGGTGATAGTGACTACGGCCGCACGGACAAAGTGCTTCACCGCATCGACACCGGGGACGCCCGGCCTATTCGGCAACCACATAGACGCGTTCCGCTGGCGAAGCAAGGGGCGGTACGAGACATGCTGGAGGACATGAGATCCAGGGGAGTGATTGAAGAGTCTGACAGCCCTTGGTGTTCCCCTGTAGTCTTGGTGACAAAGAAGAACGGTGAGCTGCGCTTCTGCGTAGACTACAGAAAGTTGAACGCCGTCACCCGGAAGGACTGTTTTCCCTTACCCCGGATTGACGACACCCTGGACACGCTAGCTGGTGCACAGTGGTTCTCGACCCTGGACCTGAAGTCGGGCTACTGGCAGGTAGCTCTAGACCCGAGAGACAAGGAGAAGACCGCATTCTCGACGGGCCAAGGTCTTTGGCAGTTCACGGTTATGCCCTTTGGCCTCTGCAACGCACCAGCTACCTTCCAACGCCTCATGGAGTCAGTGATGAGAGGGCTGACTTACGATGCCTGCCTGCTATACCTGGACGACATCATCATCGTCGGGAAGACTTTTGAAGATCACCTCGAGAATCTGAGTAAGGTGCTACAGAGACTGCAGGCGACCAACTTGAAGCTGAACGCGAAGAAGTGCCAGCTCTTCCGCAAGAAAGTGAACTACTTAGGCCACATAGTCTCAGCAACCGGAGTGGCCACAGACCCGGAGAAGACACAGGCTGTGAGAGATTGGCCTCGCCCAAAGGATAGGAAAGAGTTGCGCAGTTTCCTGGGGCTGTGCAGTTATTACCGCCGCTTCATAAAGGGGTTCTCCAACATCGCAAAACCACTCACCCGCCTGACAGAAGAACACCGGCCTTATGTGTGGGCAGAGGACGCCGAAAACGCTTTCCAGCACCTAAAGGAGACCCTGTGCAGTGCTCCAATTTTGGGTTTCCCACAACCGGGTGGCGCCTTCATTGTGGACACCGACGCTAGCGACCATTGCATTGGAGGTGTCCTATCGCAGATCCAGGACGGCCATGAGCGGGTGATAGCCTACTACAGCAAGACGCTATCCAAGGCAGAGAAGAACTACTGCGTCACCCGACGAGAATTATTGGCGGTAGTAAAGATCTTGGAGCTAGTTTAAATAAAACATTACATTTTCATTGTAAAAATAAAATTTTAATTTTTATAAATATATTCAAAGATAAAAATTATCTCAATAACAGCTTCTTCCACAAGTACCTGTACGGTCAGCCATTCCACCTGAGGACTGACCATTCCGCCCTAACCTGGCTATTGAGCTTTAAGAACCTGGAAGGCCAGACAGCACGTTGGGTCCAGAGGCTGCAGGAGTACGACTTCACCTCGGAACATCGTAGAGGGAAGAGCCACGGTAACGCAGACGCCATGTCCCGAAGACCCTGTCCTGAAGAGTGCGGCCAGTGCACAAGAGTGGAAGAGAAGGAGCGTGCCGCAGCAGTCCGAGTAGTTGTGGCATTGCCTGCGGACGGTTGGGATAGCGCAGGCCTGAGGAGGGAGCAGCTGGCGGACGAAGACTTGGGGCCACTCTTGAGGGAAGTGGAGGCAGGGATGAGACCGACCTGGGAGGACATCGCACCGAGGAGCGCCACCTACAAGTCGTACTGGGCCCAATGGGACTCGTTGAAGACCAGAGAGGGCGTGCTGTTCCGGGTATGGGAATCACCCGATGGGAAGACGCAGAGAGAGCTGTTGGTACTTCCCCGGAGTAAGGTCCCGGAAGTCCTGGAGGAAGTGCCAGCCGGTACTTCGGGAGGACACCTGGGAGCGAACCGAACAATTGACAAACTACGGCAGCGCTACTACTGGCTGAGACTCCGAGCAGATGCTGAGAGATGGTGCCGTCAGTGTCACGTGTGCGCGGCGAGTCGTGGCCCTCAGACTAGGAGCCGGGGTCGCATGCAGCAGTACAACGTCGGAGCGCCATTCGAACGGATCGCCGTTGACATTGCTGGACCGTTCCCAGTTTCCGACCGAGGCAACAAGTACCTAATGGTGGTCGTGGACTACTTCACCAAGTGGCCGGAGGTGTATGCCATCCCAAACCAAGAGGCAAAGACAGTCACAGACTGCCTCGTGGAGCAAGTATTCTGTCGATTTGGGGTGCCGTTAGAGCTACACAGTGACCAGGGTACCAACTTTGAGTCCAACTTAATGAAGGAGGCACTACAAAGGCTTGGGGTGAACAAGACTCGCACTACGCCTCTACATCCCCAATCGGATGGCATGGTCGAAAGGTACATCAAGACCTTAGAGGAACACCTGAGGAAGGTCGTGGCCAGCCATCAGCGAGACTGGGACGTCAAGGTGCCACTGTTCTTGCTGGCCTATCGCTCGTCTACACACGACACAACTGGGATGACGCCAGCCAGCTTAATGTTCGGCCGAGAGTTACGCCTCCCTTGTGACCTGGCTTTTGGAAGCCCTCCGGAAGCGAAACAGCCAGCGACCGAGTATGTGGAGAACTTGGTGGACCATATCCACGACATGCACGAGATGGCTCGCCAGAACATCCAGAAGGCGAGCGACCACATGAAGACCAGGTATGACAGGCAAGCCAACAGCCAAGGGTTCCAGCAAGGTGACCTGGTCTGGTTGTACCGTCCTACCCGGACCAAGGGACGCTGCCCGAAGCTCCAGCAGCCATGGCAAGGACCGTACCGAGTGGTGAAGAGGATTAACGACGTGGTCTACCGCATCCAGAAGGTTCCCCGGGGGAAGATGTTGGTGGTACACCTGGATCGTCTTGCACGCTACGATGGTGCTGTTCGGGACGACCAGCTTTGAGGAGGGAGCAGTGTCACCCAATTAGGGAAGGGACGGACAGGCGACAGCTGGGAGGGATCCTAGGCAGCTGGACCACGCCCACTCATCGGTCTCTGTCACTAACTGAGGGAAATGTCACTTGTCCCTCGAAGATTCTCTCCCCTTCTCCTCTCCTATGGAACGTTCGGGTGATTTGCGGAAAACCAGAGACTTCTAGAATAGCAGGATATTCCTATAAAAGGGACTTCAATTAGGAGTGAGTCAGTCAGTATTTGACGTGCTAGCGAACGAGCGCCGTGTTAAGGAACGAGAAGACTGTGTACGTGCATCGGAGTATTGTCCGTAATTACTAGTGCAAGTGAAATTGTAACGGACGAACTGGTGAATTGTAATTGTGTGCAGCACGTAATTCTGTGTAATTGGCAAGTGTTAAACTGTAAGTCGGTAGAAATAAAGAACATTGTTGAGTTTGTGTAATTGGACTTTTCATTTCACGAACCCACAAAGTCACATTATGTTTTCCTGCCAACAATTTCCAAGTTACAAATAAATCTTTTATTTCCCCACAGCTGCAACTGTTAAAATTAGTGTAATTTAATGTAATTTAGGATATAATCAGATATTTTACACGCTTCATAGCTGCATATCACATTACATTATGTAATGGATTAGCTATCTCACTTTGTACTAGTAAATATTTGTTTTGATTTACCCTACTCTACACCTTATTGGATCACAGTTAACCTAAGGGAATTGCTATGCCATTTTGGGGAATTTTAGCTATCTAAAAAGCTAGAAAGTACTACTCACCTTGTAACTTTTTATGACTGTTATAATTCAACCTGGTGTAAAGTTAAACAGTTACATTTCAACTTTGAAGGACACAGATGCTTTGAATTCATAGTCCTAACTTCATAGGTGTCTTCCTGGCAAAAGGAGAAGAGCCACAGATAAAATTAAGTCACACACACAAAAACGTGGTCCAATAAGAATTTTAATAAAGAAATCGAAGGTCTATTTAATTTTAATTAATAGTTTCCCTGCATGTTGAACATTTCCTAATAAGCGATGCTTAAGGAATATTTCTCGGAATTCTTGCTTCATCGAAGGCATACAATTCGTTCTGCAGCATTGGTTTTTGGAGTTCAGACGATTGTGGATTTAAATCCTGCCTCCAACATTCAGTTTCTGTGTGTTTGAAAACATGTGTATAGTCGTGAGACGAAAAACGACATTAGCACATGGAAAATACCATGTATGCTCAATAAGAGGCTCTTTCATCTCTGCTCGGCTGACTCAAAATACCAGAACGTACGCAGCTTCAGTTCTCAGGACCAGGCTGGATATCCTATCTTCACTCGGTGCAGGTCGTAGTTCGAAAGCTTACTCTTCCTTCACGTACTTCCAATGCCAAGCTGCATTGCATGCTGCAGGCAGACTCTTGCAAGCCGTGAGTAGTCCACTGGTTTCTAGTGCGTGCCCAAGTTGCTCTAGAGTTGGTTGAACCATGCTGCTGTGAGTCCATTCTAAGAATTTCTCGCTTCCAAATGTTTTCTGCTTTTCATTATGTTTAAGTGATTTGTATACCTGTCCACCCCATAAAAATAGACGAAAATCAATGTAACAACTTACGAATGAAATACAACATAAGCATACATTCCTTATCTGAACACCTGTTTTAAATTAGTAAAACACTGACACTTAAAGATTCAATACAGTGTATTAATATACTCAGTAATGCAATAAAATTATTTGGAAACATAATTATTTCAAATATGGACACTTAGTAACTTTGTGATACTGGCTATCATGAATGTAACCCACATTAAGCACATATTACTAGAGGACATATTTATTTGTTTTTTTAACATTCTTGAAACGTGTATATATCAGCTCTTTATTTCTCTGTTGCATCCATCCATCTGCCATTTATTGACATAAGTTATTACGAACCGTGGCATTAATCCTTTAAACACAATCTCTTATCCAGGCACGCATGATTCGTTGAGCTAGAATACGTGCTATTTTTCTCTGCTTCTCTGTAGCGTCTGCTGTTAACGATACTTGGCACAAATTCTAAATACAACAATCAGCGTTGCCAAGCAATAAAAAGGTCACCAATTCCTTATTTGTAACACATGGTAGAGTTTACGACAGATCCTCCCATGTACAGATGATTTTGCATCCAACGTTAAAGTTTCTTTAACTTGTGGCAGATTTCGTGTTCTGAAAAAATAGATAAAAAGGGAAAAAGAAAGAAAACAGCCAATATAGGGATGAAAAGCGTACTATGCAAACGTATAAATTCATGAAAATGTGCAGTACTTCTGTTCCGGTTGTTCTCGATTAATTTTCTCATAAAAATTAACAAGTATGTGTGTGTGCATTTAATAGAATGGCCACTGGGTAAATGGTAATTGACGACCGAAAGTTTCGCCATGGTGGTATGTGTTTGCCTCGCGTCAAGAGGTGTCGAGTTCGAATCTTGGTCAGGATGACTTAACAAGAAAGAATATTCTCTGGGTTTTTCACTTATCCTGAAGGATGAATACCAGCTGTCTGTCAAGTTCTGTGTACCTGAGCTTATTTGAGAAAATACTTACGTTGGAATACATTAATTAAAAAACAACCAAGGTCAAACATTTAAAAAAGGTATTAAAATGTCTAACAAGAATCATACAGGAATAATTCGAATATAAAACTGTATATAAATTAACAATAAATCGTTTCGGAGGAAAGGAAAAGAGAACTAAATTTTTTACCTTGAAAAACTGTATATAACGTGCAGTTAAAAATACAGATTTATTATTTTAATGAAGTGTAAATTTGTCCATAATTTAAGGTGCAGTTCCAATTTTACAGTTGCAAAAACATTGCATCCAATTTGAGCATAAATAACAAAACTTTCTAGAATATTTGAAAATATTCATTTTCCTTCTCAGGCCTGTGTCTCAAATATATGATATTTTAATAAATATGGCAAGTTTTAGAAGTTTGGGAAGAAATATGGGAGAAAGTAGAGAAGAGGATAGAAGCTATAAAATGTTAACGGGAAAGGAGGAAGTAAGAAGTATTGGTGAGTTCTTGCAGAAAGTAAAAGAAATACGGGCCAGAAATGTAAATAAGAATATAAGAATATAAGAAAGCAAGATGAAGGGGAAGAAAGGGACTAATTAAGTAATCAAGAAGGTATGGAGGTTAAGAGCTACCTGGCAGAGCAGAAGACCAGGGTGTCATAAGCTAAGGTAAAGACAAATAAATGTAGCCAAAAGTTGTAAATTGTAAAATTTTGGAATATGCACAGTAAATATATCAATATCAATATATAGGTCAGTCTAGATTAAGGTAAATTTTGTGAATTATCTTCGCTCTACACTTTTGAGATATGACGAACTTTATCCAAAGTTTAATATGACTGGACTTTCCGTTTTGAGTCATGTTCACTATTACTACATATATCTCTACACACTTGGGCTTACGCGTGGTTTTCTGAAAAATTTCTCTTTTATTTATTTTATTGCTCAGTATTTTGAATGTATTTTGATTTACGTCTTGCAATGAAAGTTAATATAACTTCACAGCTAACTTGCAGAAAATGTGAAATACATACTGACTTCCCATATGTGAAACATAATTCTGCAATTTGATCCTTGAGAGCCATTGCTGAGAAAGCAGATAGGAGACTTCCTACTTTATTAGCCTAATTCATATCTTAAAAGAAACATATAAGAATGACATTGGTTTTTTGTGGCAATCTTAAAGGCAACCACACATGCACACTGTATAAGAGGACTTCAAAATATTTTTGCGAAATCGTATCGACAGAACAAAATACTCCCTTTTCCATAGTCAAATGACAGAGAATATAATAAATTGACAATAGGTAGTTTTGATAATGTTTGCTATTTTCGCATATGCATCATTTGTGTTCCAGACTTTGGCAGTCATTATACCGCTCTAAAACGTTAATTCATGTCATGATAAAAACGGCGCTGGTGTGTATCTCTTCATAGCACGAGATTGGCTTGTCAGCTAGCTGTCATGCGTCTAACACGAGCCGTCGCGAGAATGTGCAGCATTTTACAGAAATGGGGCACTTTATATTACATATTGTTTCACAGCTGTAATTTGAAGCGGTTGTCTATGGAAACTTACATTTATAATGCGACTTTTCTATTTGATGTTAGACAA
The DNA here is from genome assembly GCA_030765055.1 of Mantis religiosa. NCBI lineage: Eukaryota > Metazoa > Arthropoda > Insecta > Mantodea > Mantidae > Mantis > Mantis religiosa. The sequence continues at coordinate 81,159,706 of CM060949.1, forward strand.
ACGCAAGACGCTATGTAAAACTTCGAATCTGTATACATGCACATGCCTTTCTATACCAATCCTTCAACAAAGCATTCTTTAAAAAGCTTATTTTTGTATTAACCTAACAATAGTTTTATAGATATGTTTTATTACAAATTTCACAATAGTAATGGGAATAGATCTTTTAAGATCTCGTCGCTGTGTGACGCTTCAACGTTCAAGTCTCTCCTTTTGTCTAGGATATATAAAAAGCAATTACAACTTCATATTTTGTATGGTACAATTTCCTGTATCACTTTTCTATTACTACATAGCTGTGTAAAAGTCATGGAAAACGAGGATTGATTCAGAGATCATTCCCAGATTTTCTAGATGTAAATTTAATTTGTCAGTATCTTAAACATATGTATTTTAATAAAATCGTTATACGCTGTTTTAGTGGGCTGCATTTTCAAGTATTTTAAATGTAAAATATAGAAAAAATACTTAACCTAACTATTTCTTCCAGTAATTTTCTATTAAAATTATATAACCAACCAATAACTTGGTAGGTCTTGGTAAGGATATTTTTCTAAAGACCTCCGTGTCACATTCTTCAAACACACTCAACTTTATCAAGTTTATTATTAACGGACATTTCATGGTTTAGTTATGGTGTTCACACACCTATAACATACATGTCTTTCTAGTAATGCTTCGTTTTGTATTCAGGGAATTCAAAATATATATTAATTGTGAAATCTGTGAATCCAATTTTTATTTATATACAATATTTCTTCTACGTGTTTTAAGCACCTCGTAGGGAGTAAACCCTAAACGTAAATTTGCAACCAAAATGGTTAAAAAATGTTTTGTTATAAAATATTTCGGCAGAATTTCATCGTATCCATTTGGTTAACTGCTTAAAATTAAGAATCCCCATGGTTCAAACCTTGTTCGATCAAAAATGCTTACTTGCTTATTCTGTTTTTATCAACTTAGTGCAAGTATTTCACAAAATAATATTTTATGCTTATGTAACTAATAATGAAGTGGATCATACATTATTCTATAAGGAAATTATTTTAATTTTATGATACGAATTTGGTTTTATATGTACTCAGTAGAACCTCACAAGCATTAGGAAAGATAAAATTAGAATAAAAACAAAAATCCCTGCTATATAAGGATTTATCTGATTCTTGTTTGTCTTAAACACCACATTGTGGAAGAAGAATTAATTTGGATCACAAATATTTAAATGTTTCCTAATCAAAGTTAGAAATATAATTCCATAACTTATTTATAGCTTTTATAGAATTGTATGCAAAATATTAAATATCGTCTCCAAAACAATAAAAACCCGGGAAAATGTTAAGACACATGCTTCGTAATACTAAATATATGACCGTTACATCAGTTAGCTAAATTTTACTTGTGCTTACCTACATTTTAAATTGCTTTTGTATTTCAGTAGCCAAGCACTTTTCCCAACTTAAGAATTTAAGGACATGGAAGAGACATCTCGAAACTTGACCCAAATTATTGTGCTTATTAATCTCAAGAGAACGGATGAAAAGGAACAGTAACTGGCCGACAGAGATGAGAAGAGGTTTCTCATGATTCCAAGCTTGATGACTCAGTCATTCCGTCAGGGCTTCCCTCGGGAGGCATAGGGGAATTCGGGAGGCGGCTAAAAGGAGGCTATCATCTGGCGCAGGCGAGCATCTGAACTATCCGAGATGGATCTCAGCGAGCATCTTAACTATCCGTCGAAACTGAATAGATACTGCACAGCCTAAGCCTACTTGAATCATGAAAAGAGAAACAAAATGATAGGAAATGAGGGCAAAGAAATTTTTGTAGAACAGAAATCAACATCATTCCCCTTGCCCCAAAGAGAAAACATCTGGCCTGCCTCACGGATCTAAATCAGAATCTTACAAATGCGAAACTTGCTCGCGGACATACTCCTCGGATAGACCACTTTAAGAGTCTAGTAGAAGGTTTAAATGTTCTTAATTAGACAGTATAAGTTAGTACGTCATAACAAACGTAAGAAATGCAATTCATCCCACAATTGAAATATTACCTTAATACTTTCTGTGTAGAAGTAAGCTTAGTGTTTAGCGATCCCGTTATTCTAATTTTAGTAATTAGAAATCTGACAATAATTATATTTAGATTTGGATTACCACGGAAGGTGCTCTTAAATCCTCCTCTCATGTCTTGATATTATTCTAGTTCTACACCTGTTTAATAGGTACATAGCAATTCATTTTTCAAGCTTTAATTTTCCATAGGGATTTCAGTGGATAAGAACAGTTACAGTAATAAGAATGTTTTAAAGTAATTCATACACAACAGATGTTAGCAAACTTTAGTCTTTACAACTTAGGTAAACGACATTAAAATGCTCTGTTATCAGCCAATTAGGATAATCATGAGCGGGTCAGAGTTCTAGCGGAACCATAACCGAAATCACTCCAATGCAAGTGTACACATGCAGTCATGATTCGTGGCCATGCTGTAAAACGACTACCCCTTACTATATAAGTAAAGAAGGTGTCACTGTTTTAAGTATATAGTTTCTCTAAATCTAAAACGTATCTAAATGTATTGCAATTTATTTACTTAACATTTGCAACTGTTATTTTCTTGATCTTGAAATTACTGTTTGCTCAATTTCCTACTGGGTTATTGGACAAATTACTAATTATGGAGAGCATACTAAACGGTAGATTTTAACTCATAAAAATATTAAATGATATACAAATCGTTTAATATGTTTAGTTAATTAACATGTATTGTCTTTATTTAAAAATCTGTCTAGAGTTATTTGAAAGTGCATCTGCCTTTTTCTTCTTTTGGTGCAACATGTTAAATATCAACCGTCCTTCTGTGTCTTTATTCCATGATTCAACGCAACAAAGTAAAGTAATGACTGTAATTTGATCACTGGATTAACTTTTTATTGAAATAAACACACTCACAGAACTGTTTAAATGCATTGCCTTCATTAATTTATGTTCATATTTTGACAAAATGTGACATGACATTGCACAAAATTCATTCATTAGTTACCACAACAGTACAGCGTTAACTTACACTTTTTCACTGTTACAAATACACAGACAAACACTTCACTGTTAATGTGTCATGTGCTCTGTTGAATACACCAGCTCGTGCTGCTCGAAGCTTCTCGACGCCCGAGTTCGCAGACTCATTTTAATCTTCTTAAGTGCGTACAGATTCTCTGACATCAAACTCTCTCTTTCTCAAATCGTAACTAACTCAACTCAACTGAAGTGACCTACTAGGCTAGAATTTGCGCCCATTTTTATAAGTGAGCCATGGAAGAAGTGTTCTTAAATTGCCTGGATGGAACTCTCTGGAAGCCGATTGTTCTAGATTTCCCAAAATTTCGCGCGGCGCAACAAAGAGGTCTGACTTCCTTCTCATGGCATCAGCGTCTCCATGCTTTTCTTTTGTTGCTCATCTCGATGGCAAATATTAGAGGTGGTGCAAAGTGGTGACTCACGCTTAATCCCTTGACAGTAGGCATTCGCAGCCGCTGTGACAATATGAAGTATTTCGTTTATATATGTTACACCAGTAAATATTTCACATCATGTATGATCACTTTCCAGTGAGAGGCTCTCTGAGGTCTTAACTAAAACTTGGATAAAAATGAAGAATAGATGAACTTTGGAACATTTTCGTTGAGAAGAAAACTTACGTGTAAAGACCGCAGAGTTTCGTTTTTCATTGCCATTTTTACAGTATTTTTGGGCCACTTTGAGGTTTTTATTCTTTTATTCTCTTCAGTCAGATCAGCACATTGTCTTTCACTTATCAGTTTTATTTTGTTGTAAAGGCATCATTGTAACTAGAAGCCAGAGTAAAAGATTACTGATGATGAAATATTAGCTTGGCTGGAGAAGTTTAAACATAAATTTTCATAGCAACACGAAAATATTTTACAAATATTTCATTTTAACGGACACGAATACTGATATAAATGTTTACTCTTAAATATTTCATAGCTATAGAATATATTCAGAAAATAAAATTAACTAACGTCTATTTTATACGTTTTGATTGTGACTATAGTTTGTCAGTCTGCTAAATAATCAAAATATTTTGAGCTGACCGTAAGAACATAGTATAATTTTTCCAAATAACTGGTAATTTTTGTGGAAAGTTCGCGTTGCATCATCAAATTCTTGATCTGAAAGAGAAATAAGGCGTGTCTTTGAGTTTTTAGCCTCGCTATTCCTACAGAATGACATGTACACTTCATTTTTATTTTTATTTATTTACTGTTATCTCAAGACAATATTTTTAAAAAATCTATAAAATAATCTGAGTTTATATCAGCTTAAATAATTAAAGATCTGAATTGCGCCCTTAATTTCAGAGAAGTCCACTGTTTTTCACGTTTAAAGGTTTCTACCTCCCTACATACCTGCAATAAATAGCGTGTTAATTCCTATATTAATTTTTCCTATATAAATGTATGGTATGTTGCTAAAGATGTGATGGAACCCCAGCACATGTTAAATATGTCTACTACTCAACATAGTTTACTATTTTGTGTAACTGAGTTACAGGACTTGAATCTACTTCTTCTAGCTGGAACAGTATAGGACTATGCGTTTTAGCTTGTTGCCTCAGGGAGATTGTCTACAACCTAGATTCCTATGAGGGGACACTGTTATCTGCCGTGTTATGTTGTACAAGATTTGTAGATGTAAAAATAATATATAAAGAACAGACGCTCCAAGTGGATTAAGATTTGTTGGTAAATGAAGCAAGTCTTAGTATGTGCATTAAAGATGCTGAAATTTAAGGAAAAATACATTTTTGTCAGTACTCTAAATGGACAGCATATGTAGTAGGAACATTTTCTGCTTTGTAGTACACGATATTCGAGCATTCAGAAAATTAAATTTATACACTTTCATCTTTGGTAAAAATGTGGTTACAATATGCCTAAGTATGCATTACTTATATAAATATGCACAGTGCGTTATTTCCCGCCCTCCTATTGAGCAAGAATGACGTCATAGTTGACTGGCGAGTCTATCTTAAAATCATAGTGCCCTCTACGGAGCAGAAGGAGTAATTTTTGCAGAACAGTAAGCAAATTACAGCGCGCTGTGATTGTGCCGGTAACTAATACAACTGAATACAGAGCACCACGTCTTCATAGTTGAATGCTACTTTCGGACCGGCATTAAAGTTGGTGTGACATATAAATATAATTTAAACTGCTGCATTGAGGAGTTTATGCAACGCTATCCGGCATTCAGACAAGTCCCTCGGAGTGTAAAGTTGTCAGGAGTCCAGGTACCGTCAATTTGATATGCTTTTCTTTGCAACATAAACGTCTTACGCTTTATCAGCATAGGATACAAATTTTTTGTCATTCTCACGCTTAATTAAAATGTCTTTTAAAATCAATGGGTGCATTACTCGCAAAATGGACGTTATAAAGCGACTGTTCCCAATCTAGAAGCAATAATGTTATGGCAAAAACGTCTCAAGCATACGTTTTCGCCAGACAAATACTGTTTAAGGGGAAGAGAAAAAGGAAATATAAGAAAATGGACACATAAGACTATGCACTAGAGATATTTTCTTGTTTAGACTTGATAAAAGTCTTTGTAAATACTGTAACACTAATTTATTTTGTATTCCTAGAACATGTTATGCTGATTTTCTGGTTTGTAATGAAGTTACATTGTGAGCAAACTGTGTGTGATAAAAAGGAATTGAGATTGAAATATTTTTATTTTATGTGACAGGTTTACAATGTGCATATACGTCTGATATAACAGAAAAACAGAAGTTCATTGTGAAATAAGTGTTCATTGGCTTATTTCGTATGGTCTTCATAGTATACTTTCATGGCCGCATGATTAGCTTTGGAGTGCACTGCATTGCAGTATATAATATGAAAGAAAAACAGTTATCGTCTCTACGCAGCAGGTGGAATTACGTACCTTTATATTACGTCGACATACCCACCTCTCAAATAGTATATTTACCTACCGGTAGCGGGAGGCTTCAAAGCTGCTGTCAGCACAACAAATAAGATCGCAAGCCGTTAGGGTAATCGTATCAGCGGTGATATTAATGACGTCAAATTTTGCGTGGTAAAATCACCGATAAAAATGAACACTGTGTATAAGTACATATGTACTTATATATCAGTAGTTTGTATGTATGTACACACTTTCAGTAATCTCTCGTGGGTTATTTTCACCTGGAAACAAGATAAATGAAGTTCAAATTGTTAAACCACAAAAGAGCTCATTGAAAAACGTCTTTTTTGAATTTGTACTTCCTATTGATAGATATCTTAACACTTATTTTATATTAATTATGGTATACATTATGAAGTTTATGGCGGAAACCTATACGAGCATTTCTATGTGCAGAAGACAAAAAAAAAAAAAAAACATAAAACTCTTTCATAATTGCTCCTTCATTTTAATAAATATTGCTGTCTATGTAGGGATTTGATTATTTAACATAACATGATTTGCATTTGCTCAAACAGAAAGGTATATGAAGTATTTTAAAATGAAAAGTTGTCTCTTTTTTACATACAATTTGCCATATGTTCTTAGATAGCAAAATTCATAATTGAATTAACCTGTAAGACTAAATATTATTATCATTCCCATAGAAGTACGTATTTAATAGTTTTCTTTTTATGTACAATTTAAAAATCTGTGAGGAATATAGATTAAGAGGAAGTACAAATGGAAGTACTAAAGTAATATAAATATTTTATAAGTTACGGATATATAACCGGTTGAAATGTGCTTTAATATTTATACATTTAATTTTTCGGTGAACAGAGAAAGAAGCATTGCTATATTAACTTTTACACTGATTTGTTTCTGCAGTTCTTTACCTCCGTTCTTGCTCCAAACATCACCACAGGGCCTTCGTTATTTTACATAACTAAAGCTAGCGATATTAGACTACAAATGCAAATATTACACATTTTCCCTGATTTTCTGCATTAAATCTGTTGTGTATAACTTCATTATATTAAAATTTGACTATTTTAATTCTGAGACCTAAAGAAATTTATATTTTGTGACATTGTGGCTGTAATATATATTTCCGAAACCTAATGATCTCTGATTGAATGGTAGAATACAGTTGAACTTTGTGCAGACTAATCGAAAAAATGTGCTCTAAAACCTCTTTTAGGTTTACTGTTCAATTTAGAATTTTTCTTATTTTCTGCTCATTCTCCAATTTTCCTCTTCAGCGATGCTGCTGTATTTAATTATTTTACAAAGTATTGATCGATGTTGCGCGTTGCAGCGTAACTGGATTTTAAATGCACCATTTAGTCAACTCCTGTTACCCTCGTAGTTTTCATTGATCATATTATCCTGCTATACCACAAGGCATAAAATTACATTAATTGTGTAGCTATGAAATTCGAGATTTTGTTTTTCATTTGCCGTGTGTTTTATGAAAGGCTCTATGCTGTCAAAACATTCAATTTTGCAGAAACATGTTAAAAGAGAGATTTTTGCAATTGTTACTGTAAAACTGCAAGGAAGTTTTAAATTTATTTTTGAATTTTGCATACGCTACTGTATTTATATTATTTTTCTCACAAATTTTGTGAAACTATAGCTAAAGCACTGGCATATTACTGTGTAATGTAACGCAGTATAACATTAGGCATGCTTTATTTTACAATGTGGAGCTTATCTCTTACACTATCTTTAAAATTAATATTATCTAGTAATTTGTTAGCATAATTCTTACCTTGCAAGTTGCAGCTTCATAAAAATACGCCAAACGTTTGCCCCTTAAACGCGGCAGCATGCCCACCACCACGTAGAAATGGTTGCCGGACATGTAGGGAGCACATCGGCTCTCATTGAAATGCTGTTAGTCTAAATACAGGGGCTGATTCTCGCTTCCTTCGATGAAGATACTAACAACATTAATATATGTGAACACCAGTGTGCCCTCTAGTACTTTCTAATGCACCTCACGTGTGCGCATGAAACATTCGTATATTGTAAGAATCTTTACTAGCTCTATAATGTATTATTGGCTGTAACAACTGTTTAATGCTATCGAAAATCTATCTTACATGCATTTTATAACTGCATTTTACGATATGAACATAGAAATAGAATTTTTTAGAAAATAAATATTTAAAATATGAATTTTGAGACTAATGTGCTAAAAAACAGAGACGTTTTAGGCACTGCGATAGTGAAAATATAGTAAGATGACAATTTAAATTGTTTATTTGATTACCTTTCAACTTTTTTACTTTTAATCTCCAATTCTGTTTTTATAGCCTAGAAATTTTAAACCTTTAAATTACATTAAAATACCTTAATATGATTTATATTAAGTTCATCGTTACACTTCCAAGTCCGTTTTCCACGACTCTATTTTTAACACGTTTCGCTATTCAAACCGCTCTCCGCTTTACATTTACATTTTAAAGGCTAGAATTATTCCGTAGTACTTACTAAATGTCATTTTACTTTTTCAAATAATACTATACACTCCATTTACAATATTTCGTTCTGTTTCCTTACACATAACTCCACAGAAATTGAACTCCATATCACACACAAAATAATTTTCAATTGCCTAATTATAATGATTAGTCCTAAACCGATTCATTTAAACAGCTTGTCTAATTATAGAATACAATTTAGTACTTAAGAAACTTATGAACGCGCCATAAATTATATACATGGTAATTAATATCTCAAGAAGCATTTTTCTCAACTAATAAAAATGTAGTTTTTTATGTGATTCATACATACCCTGCATATGTTGTGTAATATTAACTTACGTTTTTGTTGTTTTTCACACATACATTAAGTGGATATTTTTAATTACACCTAGGTCTCTCATCATGTAAGAAATGCATATAAAATGTTTGGTAAAATTAGAATGAACAACTTAGTGACAATACAAATAATTCCTAAAATGTTTAGGTTCATTGTATTAGTTACTTTGCATGATATATATTACCATGCCAATGATAACACATATTTCATAAAAATGTCATCAAAAGACAAAATAATCCTTGAAATGTGAAATGAAAGCTTTAAAATACCTTAGCTCGAGGGACGTATTTGAAATTTAAATGTGTTACCACGAAAAAATATTTTAATAAAGCTCTTTAATATTTTTAACGTAAATACATAAATATATTAGTAATATTATCGATGGTGTTGTAAAACAGATGAAAATATGTTGCAGTAAACCTTATAGACATGTGAACAGGTGTTAATTGAGGTTTATTCAGTTTATTTCATTTTACCAACATATTTTAACATTAATTATATTAAAATATGTAATATGAACAATAAGATTAATTAAACAGTTACATGAAGTTTTGGATTTAAATTGAAGTTAAAAAAATTGGCTTGTATTTTGTTAACATCTTACAAAGATCTGTCACTCTTGTCATAGATCACAGGTTTATGAATCGCTTCTTTCATCTATAAAACAAACAACATAAGAGAAAATACGATATATGGCGAAAAAATACATGAGGGACTCTAATTACACTTGTAAACACATATAACTCAACTGAAGTGTCAGTGGAAGTAAAAATTATAATATTTGCAGTACAAACAGCACAACAAAATTCTTCTGTTTTCATAGACAAAATAGAAGGTCAGTACCAATAACCGTATAGCTTTATTTGGTATTCAGTTTTAAGTACTCTACTTTGATGCTCTACCATAGAACACTAACAGATGCAAATTATCACCCTGCAAAAGGTAGTTTTATTGGCTGAGACATAATCATTGCAAGACTCCTCTTTAGATACATGCCTACTACTAAATTGTCAATCCTTAATAACTAGATTTTATTGTTATTCATTTCTTGCAACCTTTATTAATTCAAGGAGACTAAATGTGCAAAAATTGTCAAAATATTTCAGAGAAACGTATAGCATACTAAATAAATAATGTGTCTAAGATGGGTAGATACAGAGTGTAAATATCAAAATAATTGTAACAGGAGCATAGATTTCAAAATTAAGTTGCTTCTCTTCTTCCTCTTTTCATTTAGGCTAACAGCCTATTTCACCAGAAAAAGAATTCTTCCATCACAATTTTGGTCTTTCTGGACTACGTCTTCTTACGTTTTCCTTTGTATTCCATCTCCGGCCTTACACACTAATCTGTCAGGTCCCATTCGGTTCACATGGACATTCCATTCTTTCCGTCTCCTGTCTACCAACTCTGTTGTAGTTTACAGGCATTTCTTATTGCAACATTAGGTACTCTATCCCACCTGCTTTGTCCTTGTATTTTTCGTAATAAATTCATTTAGATTACATTGAGCTTTTGTTGTTTTATGGTTTCAAGTCTAGTTTCTTCAGCATAAGTCAATATTAGTCTTACACCTGGATTTTACAGATTCTGATCTTTGTTTCTCACCTCAGATATTTATTATTCCAAATGTAACTGTTAAGACATCCTAAGACTGCAGCAGCCTTATTAACTTGCTCTTTAATTTCGTCTTTCAAAAATCCATCAATAACTATTTTTCCACCTTGATAGTTAAAAGCCATGACATGTTGTATTATATTTTCTTTTGACTGCAGTTTACATATCAATGACGATTTATTTATTGTTAAAGTTTTATCTTTAATATTCATTCCATATTTTCACAACTCAGAGACTTTTTAACAGCCTTCTTAAATTGGCATCTGTGTTAGCTATTAAAACATCATCTGCATACGCAAATAGATTTATGTATCCTGTATCTAAGGCATAGCAATGCATTCCTCTCACCTCCTTAATTATGTTTTCCATTAAGAAGTTAAAAAGCAGAGAGCTAAGGAAATCCCTTTGTGTAATTCTTTTATTTGTATGTACTTTATTTTTAAGTGAGCCTTCTGTTTTAATTTTTGACTCTTTTCAAAGGTCTATAAAACAATAAATAAAAGCCTATTATATTCTAGAGCTTTTTCGTCAGACAATAAATATAGCATCAGTATAAGGGTGACGTCTGAGAAATCCCTGTTGTTCTTCACTTAAGTAGACAATTTTGGATAATTTCTGAGTTATTAAACCTATTGTTAACTTAAGTAATGTATTCAGTAGACTCATTCCGCAACAGTTTTCACTTCTCTAATGTTAAAAATAAATCTATACTGGAATTTCAGTGCTTATTTATAATTCCTGTTGCAGTGAAAATATTAATCAATACCTTTAAATAATCGCCAGCTTTTCAGGATAACACTTATAGTTTGAAACCTTCCAAAGAAAAAATGTAACATATAAGATATGTTTATCATTTTGAAAACTTAAAAAAGACAGAAAGAAAAACGAAACTTAAAAAATCGAAACTCTGATTTTTTCGCAAAATGAGCATGTGTTTTATTGAAAGTTATATTTGGAATCCATTTTTGTAATTTTGTATCCAACATTTTAGCAAGCACCTTTTCGCTGCAGGACACGGGAGGGAAGATAGTCTTCTCAGCAAATAGTTCACAAATTGCTCAAAAAATTTACAGTTTATTAGAAAATATGTCACATCTCAGAAATGATGAAATTTATTACTTAACGGGAGCCTAAATTTCCAATTTTATTTAATTTTAGATTAAAGAAGTATACTGTATGCACATACTGATATTTTAAAAAATTCTTTAAAATGGAGTACTGTGTACTCAACATCATTTCGCAGGAAAATATATGAAAACCCCTTGCACATTCTGAGGTATCAAATTTCATCCATTTTTGGACAAAGATCCGGTCTACTACTTAAAGTTATTAACATCGTAGCTTCTATGTCTTCAATAGTCATGTTTACTTCATTTTAGATCTATGTTTGCTTAGAACAGTTGTTTCTGTGAATGGCTGTTTGTGGTCTAAATGACTCGGTTTCTCAGAGTTCAGTGAAGAAAGTTAAATTGAATATCAGGATGAAATTTGATTATTTATTTATTTTTAAAAAAAGCGACTGTTAATACAGCTAATCAGAAGGTATTGTAATTGAGTAAACAATTCTTAATAAAGGAAAACTTCATCATCATCAACCTTCAAGATAGGCCAGATAGGCCGGTTGGAAGACTACAGCGTTCCTGTAGTCTTCCAACATCTCTAATACCAACTGATTTATACTGCAAGGCCTGTTTGGTGAGTCTTTCTTCTGGCATTCGAAAGAGATCATTTAAAGTAAATATTTTCAGTTTTTCTCTTATTGTTTCACTTTTAATGCGATCTTTAAGACTACAGCCAGCTACGTACCTCAAAAATTTCATTTCAGCTGTCTCAATTATTCTTTTATCAGTTCTGTTCAAGGTCCAGGTCTCTACTCCATAAGATATAACAGGCACTGCCATAGTTTTATGGTATCTCTTCTTCTTTTGTTTTTCAATGTTTGTTTTATAGCGCCACATATGTTTTGAAATTTATAGATCTTTCGTTTTAAATCTCTGTCACATTAATACGAAATATCACATCCTAAGTAATTAAAATATTTAACTTGTTCTAGAATTTTGTTTTTGAGGAGCATTTTGAACCGTTTTGGGTATTTACCAATAAAGGAAAACTTACTGAATAAAACTTATAAGTGAAGTTTGAAGGTATTTTTTAAATCCTACTATAATTTAATAACACATCTTAAGCGTTTGAAGATTTAACATTTTGATATTTTGAAGACTTGGAGTTTTTGAATATTTAACGTTTGATATTTTGAAGATTTAACATTAGCCTGATAGTGGTTTTATTTCTCATTTTATAAATTTCTTAGCTTATTTCCATTTTTTTTTAAATTTTATTCACTGGTTTTGTCTTCTTCAATAAAAGTTTTTTCAATAATCAGTTGTCCTTAAGTATGTATAACGATTTGACAGACGGTTTCTTTCTGTAAATTATCTGCATAATCGTTGCAAATTCGAATGCTTTATGAAATGAAGCCAAGGCGCTTGTTTATAATGTTCTTCCATAAATTTCTAATGGTATTTTACTAAAAAAACTTATATGGAAAATACTTTGCTGAAAGTTCGTTTCACATTATAGTTTCCATGAACTTACTCTTCTGCAAATGTGAGGTATTTTAGAAACGCCCTCTGCGGCTTTGTCCAATGCGGCACTAAAATCGAGTGCGTAGGTGTGTGCAGTCACTCGAGAAAATTTTCCAGCAAATCAAGAATTAATCTTCACCACTGTTTTAGGATTATATTTTACAGCCCCACAAGTATATGAATACTATGAAGCTCCTTTTACCACTGCTGATTAGTTTTCGGATCAACCTTCTTTGTAGCAACAGGATTTCACTTAGTTTTGCTTACCAAATTTTTCCGGATTCAAAATGTTTGTGACGATGCAGTATTTGTTAAATTACTCTGAAGTGTACAGCATAAGTTTGACCATATATAAAAGATCTAGAAAGCCTTTATTTATATCTAGGAATTTTTTAAATTAAGGTCTTAGTAGTTTATATATTACCTGACCTATTTTATAAATTTTTAAGATGCTATACATTTTTATTTTTTTAAGCTAACATTATAAAGTATTAGAAAATTTATTTTTGTCTTTAGGCAATATTTGAGAAATAATATTATTTAAAATGTTGAAAATTTCATCAGCATAAAATTTTATTTTATACCAGACTTTCATGATTTTAAGGTTACTTATTTGGAAAATTTCAGTATAGGGACATGAAAATATTTTTTTTACTGTTATGTCTAAGGACGTTGTACAAATTAGTGATCTCAAAATCCTCTTTTCTAGCTTTTGTCTTCAATGGAGAGCCCACAGCATTAACTTTCTCTTAATTATTGCTTAAATACTTATTTCATCCCTCTCATAATTCAATTGAACTTTCATTTTGTTTTCCTTTTTTTATTACATATCTTCTAAAGTGTATCGGTTAATGCAGGGATCATATTCCAAAAAAGGTTTAGAGTGTGTCCTATACATTGATACGCCGTTTCCTTTGAGAGACCAGCTTTTAGTGAATCACAACTGTCTCTTCCTATGCTTTTTGTGCATGCTAGAAAACTTCTCTTCAAACGATGGGAAATGTTGATAAGGCAATTCTCTGACAAAATCCTTTTCCCGAAAAGTTTCTTTTGTGCAAATCTCGTAAAATGTAACAACGGACCTACATCAGCAAAAGTGCAGCTATTTTAAATAAAATAAACTGACCTGACATGCAACATTAAAATAGTCCACTTTTCTTGAATGAGAATTTTTGTGATTATAAATAATGCTGCATCGCCTTAGGTTATCAAGGAATTATTACGGAATTTAAAGTCAGCTGCATCATGCTGACTTATACAATTATGAAACGAATTCCAAATGGTTCCTATAAGTAGCATGGATAATGTCAAATTCTTCCAGTCTATTAAAATCTTTAAATCTACGGTTTATAAATCACTGTAGAATAACAGGATATCACCAGTTGTGTTTGAGATGGGTTTCATAGTGTACGTTGTGAACCCTGAAAGATGGTACTTATAAACTCAGCACTAGCTCAAATTAATTGCTTCATTTAAAATTAAAGGTGTTAATACATTAGCATCCAAATTAAACAGCCTTAATTATTGATCTCACCATTATCAAGTGCACACAAATGTTACGTTTCAAAACCAAAGAACATTAATTTTAAACCACTGATTCCATATAAAACATCCTTTTAACACGAAAACCTGATATAGTACTTTTCATAAATAATGTGACTGCTTTTGTTTTTCTGAGTAGCAATGTGAATAGAGAGAAAAAAAAAGAATGCATTGGTAAGAAATTTCACCTGTTTGATATACTATTGAAACTAAGAATCTAAACCTTTTTCTGTTTATTTACATCTTGATACTGGAATATTTGTCTAAAAATGTTATATGTTAATTATTTCAAATTTTTGCTTTATAATGAAAGAGGTAATTGTTCCCAGGTGACAAAAACTGATGCTTTAATATAGAGGAAACTGTCTTTCAACTACTAATTCACAAGATACCTTATTAAATTAAAGTAATTCTTCTACTTACCAACTAATGAAATTTACCTAATAATTCCATGAACTAGACAGTGTAGACATTATTACATTCATTTAATGGCAAAATACACGCACACATTTACATATTAGGGTCCGTTAATGTGAGCTGATGAGAAAAGAACAACTCCGTGATTTGAAACACGTTACCCAAATGGCACATCAAAGATACTTCAGTAAACAATAGAACTACTATTTCAGAAGCTACGTATTCAATGGCAAAAATAAAATTCATGCATTACACACTTAAGTACACGTTTCTCTAGTGTTTTTATTTTTTATATCTCTCTTTCTCTCTTAATGTATAAAGTGCAGCAAGAGTAAATAGATCTTAATCGACTGTTCGGAAAACATTCAAGATGCACATTTTATCTGCCATGGTGATGTCTGAAATATATTGTAAATATATTTACAGACTATTGTAAATCAATAAAAGGTGAATAAAATGTTTTTATCTAAAGGACTTTTATGCTGGTTGAATATAAATAAAATTATTCGCTTTCAATTATTAAAAGAATCCAAGCTTAAATATGAAGCTTGGTATTTGTTACATTCCCCCATTTTTAGTTAACTGGTTAGGAGGGCGCACACATGCGCAGACTTTTTCTAAGATTTTTACTCCATTCAGGAACCCTCAAAGCATACATTTCCGATAAATCTCAATAAATAATCTTTACGTTAAATGAATGCTATTTTTCACGAGGAAAATGGTAGAAAGGGTAAATTTGGGGATTTTATAATTTCTATCATAGTCAAAATTTTATGCTTTAGAATTTTGTTCTTTAGACATGTTACTTTAAACTACATCATGTTGAGCTATATGCATTACATGCATTCAGTTGTGAATTTAAGAAAATTTAAGTAAAATCTGTTAGGTCGGAAAAGGTGTGATAAAATCTCGATTATTTTACGGTAATATTTTATACCAATGTTTAATGCATCATATATTAATATTTCATTGGAATACATCTCTTCTAAAGAAACTAGCATGCTTTAATAAACTTTCTTCTCTGAATTACTTTCATTATATTTTGGAACCATTTAATCACAATGTTTTCAGCGGAGTTGTGACAATTATCGCAATCAATGCACGTAGTTTTGTTTTTATTACGTTCATGGAATTTAGAATGATGCAAAACAATCGTACAGCATGAAAAGGTAATATAATTAATAATGCTAGCGTAATTTTTCTTTATTATCTTGGATATACCTCAGAAGTAAGATCCGGAGAATTAAAGGAAAGGTTATCAAGCAAAGGTTGGGGCAAAGAGGTGTAACAACAAGGATTAGCTTTTCAAGAAATTAGTCCAAAGATGTGTCATGTTGAAGATATAATGATTACATGAACCATCCATTATTGAACGCATCCTAAGGAGTACAGAAAAGTGAAATACAAGCAGCGGGTATGCTTATTTAATTTAAAATGATATTTAAATTACTTTAAAGTAGGATATTACATATTTAAATCTATAATTTCCATATATCTAAGATCTGTTTTCGATGTAGTTGATTCATTTCATCTGTGCTAAACATTAATTTCGCGTAAGATCAAATTTATCAATTATTGATATTATCAGTACCGTTACCACCGACATCCCACCATTACATGATGACGCCAATAATTACCATCACAATAATCATTACAGCTGCCCCAATCAATGAAAGAATTTCTTGGAATCCAGCTGCTATCAAAAAGATCTAATAGCAGAAACTGCAACAACGCATGCGTTACACTGCCCACAACCATTCAATGTTCGAACTGGCGGTTTAGTAATGTTGCATACATAAAGATCTATGCTACAGCTTCCGGTTTTTTGGACCTCGAAAACTGGCAGCTAATTCATATTGCGCCTGTGCGACAGCCATCTGATATTAACATACTATTATGTTGATGAGTATTATAACTGCTTCCGGTTTCTGGGATTTGAAGGGAGCTAGAGAGATTAGTCGCAAAGATACGCATGCTCACTGATATTTTCATGCAAAAGGAAGTTCTTTGTTACATGCTAGCATATGTACACACATACATATACACATAAGATTGTTACGAACCTTTGCTGTGTCCCATGAAGGCAGTTTTGTTGTTCCCATCAGCGGAGGACATTGTAGTCACGAATTGTTGTGCAAATTTCTGCATCTTTACTTGTCCTTACTTTAACGTATCTTTCAATGTACTCGATGTAAAAGAACAAAGCATCACTGTTAGCACCAAAACTAAATGAAGGTAGGCCTTAGCGTCCCTCGAACGTCATATTTCTCCGCGGAGAGAAAACATAGGCCGAATCTTTGAATATAAAATCCGATATCTAATCACATCGATTTCACATCATTTAGGAATTGTAGTTGCCTTTTCGGAAGGAAGCTTAGGCGATGTTTTCCATCGTTGTGACCTCATTGCTGAGCACCTCTCAGTAGACGCCGCCGTAAAGGGCGAGGGTCACCGCCGACCCGAAACCGGAGAAGGCGTTTCGTTGATGTGATAACTCTTCGTCAATTTTCCGTTGTTCCATCTTAATCGAAAGCAAATGTCTAGGCGACACGCATATACCGGAAAGAAAATGACGAAGGAGAATTAAGCGGTATCTGCTGGTGTTCAGGAAAATATTTTCTTATCGACTGGCAGCACCTGTTGTTGACACATCACACGCAACAATGTCACTAAAATGGCTGATTCTTCTGACAATAATGAAAAAGTGTGTCACAGCACACAGCCACAGCAAAACATGGCGCCTATAGGCGACCAACTACCCGAAGTACCGAGATATTGGAGGGAAAGAGTGACAGAGACGGCATACAGTTGCATATATATATTTCGGGTGCGCGCGCACTACTCCCCCTCCGCGAGGCCAAATTTCACGTACGGGCATTTGTTATCCTTACTGCTGTTTTTATTTTAATTATAAGGATATCCCAAATGATGCAAAACAGAGAACGTAGTGCAGTATAAATGGTGGTTTAAAACATCGGGCGGCTTTTGGAAAGTCGAGCGAGACACAATGGTAACTAGTGGATGTGGGCGATATCCAAAGAGCTCTAAGGCGCAAGCGTGACCTCGACGCTGCTGTTTTTACTCAGTCCATCTTCCTTCGCGTCTCGAGAGATCTTCTCATCCATTCATCCATAGCTATTCACCCATTCATGCATTCATCGCGTTTGCTCACGCAGAAAGCTTTTTTGCTGGATATGAATAGGTTGACCAACCTCTCTATTTTGATAATAAGCTAATAGCAGTCAATGCGGAATTTTATAAAATAAGGTAGCTTCAGGCCTGAAACTTTCTAAAACACACATGTGTACAAAGAAACGGCATTTGAAATATCATATACAAAGGTTTTTAATTTATGATAATTTTACAGTTTCAGTATAAAATCCAGTAATGTTTAGTATTTTTTCTTAATCAATAGCTCTTCATGGGTATTTGATTGAAAATTAAGTTATACAGTGTGCATAAAGCAAAACTATAAATCACTGCTGGGGAATTTGATTTCAAATCAAATATAAATTGTCTGAATATCTTCTTGAAAGAGAAAAAATAAAATGAGCTATTTTGAAAGAACAGACGTATTTTTCATTAAAAATAGTATTACCTAAATACAATGAAAAATAAACCAATGACGCTTTCAATCGAGAGATTCCTTATTTCATTTTATATGTATTTCGTAGTTTTGATGCCACTCTGTTTCTGTAGTAAATAGTATTTATTTTGCTGATACTTTAATCTTACTTTACGCTTACTACACTATTATTAGAAGGGAGTATTTCATATCGCTCAAAATCCGCCTGGAGATATTATCTGAAATATATGGTTTGGTTCTATAAATTATAGAAATAGTGTGAATATAAAAACATTGCATGTGTGTACATTTATAATGCCTTTAAGACATCACAATTAAAAGTATCAGTCCAGAAAACAAATTTCGTCTATAAGACTAAGATTATGAGAATCAGAAGGTACATTTTGATTCATTTTTCATAGGTTTCAGGTATTTTTTGTTATTTTCTGTATTGCGTTTAAATTTTTGTGTATTTAGTCAGTTTTTTGTATTTAATTTTGCGTTGTTATTTGTTTACCTTTTATATTTAAGTCAAGTTTGTATAATTAGTATTTTTTAACTTTATGTGCTCCAACGTTCAGTCATATCGGACAGTGAATGAAAAGGATGAAATGATGCTCAAATGTGTCCAGGGTCCATAGAGCTTAGAGCTACCCGACATTCGTCTTTCAGGATAAGGGAAAACCCCGGAAAACCCTTATCCAGTTAACACACCCTGACGGAGAATCGAACTCGGTACCTCTTGAAAGTGAGGCAGGTATGCTACCATCTACGCTACCGAGGCGGGCTATATAATTACTATGTATGTAGCTACTGCATGTGGAGCATTTCTCTGTTGTAAATGAATGAATAAATAAATGAATAAATACATAAATAAAAAGTACATGAATAAGTAAATAAATATTAAGATTTATAAATGTCATCTTAAAGATTAAATAATTAATCCGAATTTATTTTCAATGGTGTCCAAAATTTCCTAATTACAAACACTTACTGCAAAAACAAATGCATATTTCACTATCTCAAAAGATAACCTCTATCTGAGGTTAGAGATTTCTCGAAGGTGAGCTAGATATGATGTCCGAGTACAGAGGTACACTGTAATGTTTACTTCTTACTACGCTTATTCCAATGTTTCAGTTATTCACTTGTGAGTAATCATCTGAGTTATGGTGGACATTATGTTACACATAAAGTTCGAAGCTGAGAGCATTGCGCAATAAGAATGGCGGATTGCCAAAAGGAAGTTCATGACCACACTTTCCTAGTCGTGATTTATTACCAGTAAGAGGTTCATCGTACTGTGACAGTAAAATGCAAGTTACTTTCTAGATGAAATGTGCAGAACAATAAGACTGCTGTGTACAATAATGCCTAATTGCAAGATTCACCACAGCTGGACCAAGAGCAATGTTGCGTCCAGTCACTGCAAAATGGTGCCAACAGCTCTTAGAACGAGGCACTCAAAACACGAGCTTTTGCTTCAAAGTTTTCCATGGAAGATGTTTCAACTGCAAGTCTAACTACATCTACATACATGTATGGGATTTACAGGTATTAGCTTCAGTAGGGAAATCCTTTCTATGGACAAGTCCAAACAAATTTGCACTATGGTCAAAGAGCAGGTTTCTATAGTCAGTAGAATGTAAAATTCATAGAATTTCCATGCTTATTTAATAGAGAGGGTGGCTGTCTAAGAATAGTTTTCTGTATTTATATCCCTTTCTGTTCTACTGTCACGTTGACCTTCCATAATTTTATATATAAAACATGTCAAATTTGCAGCTCCAAGGTCTTATAAGTCATTGTCAGTAGCTTGTCCAGGAGCAAGCAAGATTTAGGCCATAACAGAACCAGAATAGGTTATCAACCTAATGTCTAGGATAGTGGTGAAGATGAAAATTAACTGTAGTGATGAAAGAGATGATAGGAAACTTTTGCTAACCAAGTAATTATCCAGACCAGCATTCTCTTACAATAAGGAAAACCGCCATTAAACATTCGGTCAGCTTTGCTGGCCTAGGGAGTTTGAACTCGGGATTGTCGAATGCGAGTTATACGTACTTTATCGCTGCTCCACATCACTTCGGGCCCAAATGCCCTTGCTGTCGACGGGCCCTAAAACACCACACACACACTCACTCCACATCACTTGGTCTGTGACGTACATAAATGTATATACTGCTCACTCACATAACCAAGTATTTGCCCATAAGAGGTTCATTCAGAAATATTTAACAGTCAAGTGCCACTTAGTCGAGAACTATGGTTCATTAAATTTTGAAAATACTTTCAAATATTGAACCAATCAGTAAACAAAAACTCGGATTACACTATATTCATTCACTCTTGAATAAGCTACTCTTATAAAATCTTATTCTCCTGTATTCTTCATTAAATTGTCAGTTAATTGTCATTTGAGTCAGTTGGAGAATTTAATATCGTGTCGGTATGTTGGACATAGTAGGTCAGTTGGTCAGAGCAACCGCACGGAGAGTGGTAGATCCGTAGTTCAAATCCCGGTTATGGCATTGCATATTTCAGTCTGACTCTACTTATTCAAACATTATATTAGTATAGTGTGCATTTTGCAGCACAATTGAGCACAACATGGAGAAAAGTTTTACTCAAAAACTTTGATGTATGATTGTCACAACAATCTCTAGAAGTTGGAGGAGGATGAGGAAAATAATTCCCCACCCCCAATGGTGTGAGAGAAATGTGGATATCCGCCACATTCTGAAAACATCACTGTTATGCAGTGATATACCTAGATATGATTTTAGTTTAAGTTTTCCTTTATCCATGAAGTTCAATCTGGTTAACTGTAAACTTAACCTACCAGATTCATTTTAGCATACATACACCTATTTTCTTCATCCAAAATCCGAAATAGTTCATCTGGTAGCAACGCAAAACCAGACGGGGGTCTGCATATAAACAATAAACGTTCTTGATGTTCATCAACTAAGTTGAATGGCTACTTAATATTCTACACATTTCACCAGAGTTAAAGTCCAAAATTTATAATGTCCTTCAATACCAAAAAAAAATGTTTGTCAAATGCATCACTTGACTTCTTAGTCAGCGATAACAACATATACTTCTCCTTGCTACTTATGGCATATCGATATTGGCGCCCGAAGATCTTACTCATTTTACTTCCAATCCCTTATTTTCCCCTAATATTCTAGATATCGGTATACACCGTAATCTAAACCTGCCCACTTTTGTTTCTTCTATACCGGAGCTTGATGCTGATCATTGCCCAGTGATTGTCACCTTTTCTATTCCCCCTACCTTCCACCACTTAGCTCCTAGGCTACTCAACGGTTACATCCATTAGGAAACATTTCAGTCACGTCTGGATGCAACGCTCACCAGTTCTTACCAACTTGCCACTAATCACGATGTGGACCTTGCGATACAGCACTTCACTGACACCATTTGCAGCTGCTCCCGACTTTCCACTTCTCCACATAGACGACATCATTGTTCCCCCTTCTTACTCCTCTCCACTTTAAGTCTCATCCGAGAAAAACACCAAGTTCGTCGACAGTGGCAACGGGACCGACAACCCTGGCTCCGTCGAAAGCTCAGCGGACTCATTCGACGGGTGAAATTGGAGTTCGAGCGACATCGTCTACAGTCCTACTAGCGCTATCTTGCATCACTCTCTCCTTCTGACCACACGCTGTGGGAGGCCAACAAACGTGTTCTTCGTGAGCCAACTGTTGTATCGGCGCTCTCTGCAGGTGATAGACTGGTTACAGATATTCCCACCAAGTGTGAAATCTTGGCCGATTACTTTGATCGTGTGTTTGCTTTCCCCTCATCAGCCGATGATGAAACTACTGCAGACGTGGAAAAGGAGTTACTACCTATCGCACTCGACCCACGGTCTCACAAAGGATTTCATTTACAAGCCCACGGGAACTCTGTTCCCTGATTCCAGCCCTTACCCTTAAGAAATCTCCCAGGCACGACTTGGTTCCAAACATTGTTATAAAGAAGCTCACCAAAAAAAAAAAAAAAAAAAAAAAAAAAAAAAAAAAAAAAAAAAAAAAAAAAAAAAAAAAAGCAGTTGCATGCTTGTCATCCATCCTCAATGCCTGTCTACGCCTCGGCTATTTTCCTCGCACCTGGAAGTTGACCCATATAGCAGTCTTCCATAAGCCCAATAAACCCAAACATCTCCCCGAAAGCTATCGTACTATAAGTCTGCTGCCGACCCCCTCCAAACTGTTTGAAAAAGTAATTCATCGCCGTCTGCTGTCTTACCTTAATCATTACCATGTTCTTCCGCCTTATCAATTTGGATTTCGTGACAAACATTCCACCACCCATCAGCTTTTACGATTAACTCAGTTAAATGTCCACGAATTCGAGGCCCATCAGTATACCACGGCTGTTTTCCTTGATGTGGCGCGGGTATTTGACAGGGTTTGACATGATGGTTTGCTCCTTAATCTCAACCGCATCGGTCTTCCTAATTACTTATCACATCTAGTCCACAGTTTCCTCTACGACCGCAGATTTTCAGTACGCATTGTTGGAATGCTTTCATCCCCACGCAATAATACCGCAGGTGTCCCACAGGGTTCTCTCTTGGCCCCGACTCACATTTAATATATACATTTCTGATATTCCTGACTTAGCTTCGACTTCTTTAACTCTTTATGCTGATGATACAATACTATATTAATTCTCATGTTAACCTCCAGCACGCACAACAAAAGTGCTGCTCTCTTTAGATCGCCTAACTCATTGGTTCAGCACTTGGTGGATCTCTTTGAACCCTCAAAAAACCGAGGCTAATATCTTCACTCTTCGCTCCCTCCGTTGTGTCTCTATAGGAACAATATCCCTTGGCTACCCACTACAACTCCCGTTAAATACCTTGGAGTGCTTTGGACTCTCGACTGACCTGGTGTGCTCACATCGATCGTCTTATATCACTGGCCTCCGGGCGGCTTTCGGAACTCTCAACTCTGTTACATCGCCGTTCCAGCCTCGGCCTACTGTCTTCATTGTTGTTCTACAAATCACTCGTCGTCCGCTTATTACTTATGCTTGCCAAGTGTAGGGGGCCGCACACACATGTCATCTGCGTCGTCTTCAAGTTACACAGAATCGCTTCATGCGCATCGCTACCAACGCTCCATGGTTCACTCGTAATCAGCAGCTCCATCACGAACTAGGACTATTACCTCTTCACGACTACATTCACAGGATCGCCCGTCGTTTCTTTCCCACACTGCAAGAAGGTCCAGGAGCTGTGAATTATAGCATCGGCTTCCGCTCGCGCTATCCCTCACGCTTAAAGAGGAGACTACCACAGGACCTGCCTCTGAGTGATACATCTGATTCCAGTGATTCTAGTGCTTGATGTGTGTCTTACATCTCCAATATTGACTTAATTCCTCAGAGTGTATTATTGGAGTTCTAATTTAATGTAGTTAGGGGGCGGCCTCTTAGCCTACCCCTGAGTGTTATTGTTCTTTAATTTAATGTTCTGTACCTTCTTTTCACTCTGATCTGTAAAGCATTGTACTGCTGATCGATCAATAAACAAGTATAATATATATATATATATATATATATATATATATATATATATGCAGATTTGTCAGACGGAAACAAAGAGAGCAGCTTCTGTTCCTATTACTGCTTACGATTAAATCGGTGTCCTCCACTATTTTTTATTTAAAATAAGCAAACATGGAATTGATTGAAAAAAGAGAAAGCTGTGGTTGCCAAAGCCTAAGAAGGAATGGAAAAAAGTGTCAACCGATAAAATTCTTGATTGTTTAAATGAATGTATATGTAATATACTATATATTTTATATATACTTCCCAAGACTATTTTTGAGTGGGAAACAATAAATGCAGCACATAAATTGCCGGACCTAATCTGTGAAGGGCAGGAGAAGTATCTCCTGCTTTTGATGCGCAGAACGGTGAAACTGCCAAACCCAAAATTCCTAATGCTGCACTGCCTTCCACCAAGTTACAGGAACTTCATTGACAAATATAACATCTTTCATACATAACTCGAAGTTATTTCCGGCTAATATATTGCAGAGATTGAATCTCCAGACGTTTCGTTCCCAACTGCAGTAACATCTTCAGTGACGCAATCGAAGTCTTCTGGGAAAAAGTTGCGTCAGATTACTGGCTCCTCGCTGACCACGACCGTGAGCTAATACTGTAAGGTTTGACATTTTGTCAACACAATTGTTAGGAGTTCATAGTATGGAGGGAATGCAGGGAAGAGACTTCAGAATATTGCAGTGACATAAGATATTGTGGAAGCTACCTAATAACATTTTCCACTTCTGTGTTTGAAATAGGGTATAAAAATTCCATCTCATAAGGCGAAGTAATACTTCATATCAGAATATATATGAAAGTAGTATATAATTATCAATCTTTTCATATATTCATACATTTTAAAAATAATCCTATTTATTATTTAATTCACTATAAGTACTACTGTACTGTACATTTGTGGTCTGAAAAGTTTTCGACCTAATAAAGGTACAAGACATATTTTCAGATTTTTTCAACATAGTCTCCTTATAACTAACTCTACACAGTTCTCCCAACGATGCTCCCATCTCTCTAACTCGTCCAAATAGTACTCGGTGTTTCTCTCTGCAAAATAATTGTTCATGAAGGTGATTGCCTCTTCAATTAACGAAAATCTCTGTTCTGCGAGCACAATTTTCAGACGAGGGAACAAATAGAAGTCGCTTGGGGCTAGATCTGGTGAGTGATGCTGATGGTCAAGCAGTTCGAACCGTAATTCGTGGATTTTCGCCATTGAAACCGCTGAGGTGTGAGAGGGTGAGTTGTCTTGGTGAAACAGGAGTTCATTTTTTCTGCAAGTGTGGGCGTTTTCCCGCAAGTTCTGCCTTCAGATTGTCCAGAAATGATGCGTTATAATGGCTTTTTGTTTTCTGAGATAATAGATTAAAATAACTCCATGACAATCCCAAAAAAAAACAGTCACCATCACTTTCCTAGCCGATAAAAAACACAGTTTATGCTTTCTTTTGGAACCGTTTGCCCCTTTGCAGTCCACTGTTTGTACTGTATTTTTAGGTGTATAATGGTGTATACAAGTTTGTTCTACAGTACCTAATTGGCACCAAAACTCGGATTTATTGCACTTAAACTGCGCCAACAGAGCCTTGGAAATGTTCATCCGAACAATTTTTTGGTCTAACGTGAGCAAACGCAGCAACCAAAATGCAACTCATGTATAAATGTTGATTTAATGTGACAAACACGTTCTTTTGACATGTTCATAGCCTCTGCTATCTCTCTCACTTTAATTTGGCAGTCATCTAGCACTTTTTGATGAATTTCGGTGATTTTTTCGTCGGTAGTTGCAGGTTTTGGACTTCCGGAACTTTCATCGTCTCCCAAGCTCTTACGACCACGTTTAAATTGACCTGCCCACAATTTCCCTGTGGTAAATGATGGTGCAGAGTCCCCATGCTCAGAATCCTACTTGTCTTTGATTTGCGTTGGCGTATTGCTTTTCAAAAACAAATATTTAAGGACAGTTCGATACTCGATTTTTCCATTTTCATAAACACACCAACATCAACTTATTCAAACGACTGTTACATTACAACTGAGCGTCCAAAATGACTGAAACTTTGGTGAGTAACTGTCAGCAGATTAGTTAACGAAATTCACTAGCTTTTAATACGAGTGCTGTCATCTTTATTATGAGGTCGGAAAATATTCAGACCACCCTCGTATTGAAGTACGTAGCTTTCAAAACACTAGTAACACGAAGTAGTAGCAGCTGTACCAGACATTGTAAACATTTCCCAACAAATTCTCTATTAATGTCTAAAGCTGGTTCAATTTAAGCTGTTTCAATAATATTGGAGATGTGTTACTTCAGGAACAACATTTTAAATGATATGAAGTTCTAATTATTTTTAAATACAATTTTATATTAGTTATATCCACTCTTCAATTATAGCTGGATTGGAAAGATAGATATAGACTGAAACATTCAGTGACATAGCCGGGATTCGAATCACGGATTTCCCCGTCTCCGTCCGCTTGCTGTAACCATAGTGCTACCATGGAAAAATGCCAATAGGACCTTAAGTTCTTCAATTGACTTGCAATTTTTGGGAGTCAAACACTGGGAGATCTCGAAATACGCATAACATGTCTTAATGGCGACCTATAAAGCCGTAAGTACTGTCAGTCCCGGACTTCATAATTTGGACCACTATTAGGCCAATTAATGGAAATTCATTGTTCTTTCACACTAATCGTGTGAACTACCTAATCGAAACTGACTGCAGCTTTAACATCTCAGTCATCTTTTGGCAAATATTAATAAAACAATAGTGAAAACAATAAAACGAGAACGATAATTTCGAGGCAATAAGTTGAAGCAATAAGTATCACATTTATTTAAAGTACAATATTTTCTTCCTTTTATTGGTCAATTTTATTGCTCATATGCTACACAATATGTAAGTGCACTTTATTTCTTACTAAACTGTTGAAGTCAGTTTGGCTCTTTTGCGGAGTGGTTTATTTGATTAATGATATTAAGAACTGTAATGAGCTATTAAAAATAGTAATGTTCAATTATTTGATGACACATGTTTATGTATCGTACTGGAAAAAGCAGTAGATCCTTAACGTTTGTAGAAGGCGGTGACTGTGCATTGCGGTAGTGTTTCAGTTAACACAATGTGCAAGGGCCCTTCCTCAACCTTAACAATCTCATTTCGAATATTGGTTGCCGTTAAATTTTTCTCTTCCTTAAAATTTATGAAGAGTAACTCCACTCTGAACTGTGTACTCATTTGAAAAATCAGTAATTCTTTCGTAATTTCAATATATGTAAGATGTATAAAAGGACTGCTTTTTGTTTCCTCAGTTATGGAATAAATAACGTAAGTACTTTTCCAAATGAAGCGAATGCTTTATAAAAACTACATATAATTAATTCAAGGTTATCTCATTACAACAATGTTTCATAGCATTGGGTTCTTTTTGTATTAGGGTGTCTTATTTCCTATTTAATTTTACATGAGATACATACTGGGAGAAAGAATCCATACATCACGTGCAGTAATAAGCTGATCACCATGCCATATCAGATATGGAATAAAAGTTGCATTGAAACCTTCAGAAACCCAATGGCAGCTGTGCAAACACGTAGTGATTCACAGCATATTTTTCCTCTACCTCATATAGTCAATAAATAGGGAATGATAGTTAAATGGAGACCTTGCTTTAATTTTTTAAAGAAATGTTTATTCAAGAATTTTTATAAGTATTGTCACCCGAGCGTCGGAACACCCTGTAGACTGGGCAAGCAGCAGACGGGTCGATGTTCGCCCCGCCCCCTCGTTTGTCTTATAGCGTTAAGAAGGCATGGCTGGGACAAAAAACATCACGGCGCCGTCTCTTTCTGTTCCACCTGTGTTCTCGAACTTACAGGATATTTCCTCTAATCTAGAACCTTCCGATCGACCCGCTGGCCCTATATAAGCAGCACGTCGAGCTAGCTAGTCAGTCAGAGTTCGTGGCAATTAGCGTAAGAGTGCTAGTGTAAGGACGAGAAGACTGTGTGAGAGCATCGGAAGGTTGTACGTAATTACGAGTGCAAGTGAAATTGTAACGGACGAACTGGTGAATTGTAATTGTGTACATTACGTAATTCGGTGTAATTGGCAAGTGTTTAACTGTAAGTCGGTGGAAATAAAGAACATTTTTGAGTGGTGTAATTGGACTTTTTATTTCACGAGCCCACAAAGTCACAGTATACTGATATATGCAATTTTTCTTGGATCTGATTTAAATTCATTTACCTCTTATTTGAAATTATATTTTTTGTATATTATACATATTGAATGTGAGCATATATATTCTCATTTTTAATCAAGGATAATGTATGTTGGTGCGCAATTATGCCTGAGCTATCATTTGAATAACATTAACCGACCAGCTGTCCTTTCGAAGAAGTACGGTTTGATTGGGTGTAATGCTCTCGCCTAAAGTAAACTAGAAGTGTTATCAAGGGTTAACCAAAATATGTAATCTTTAATTCTCACTGCCTCACGAATATTCCATAATTTTCTAAAAAAGTCCATTCCATCCTCTATATAGGTGTTTTTTTTTTTCTTGTGGTTGGTTCATGAATCCATGAATGCGAATCTGGTTCCACATTGAATTTCAATGCATTCTCCAAGTGAGGCTGCCACGAAAGTTTTGCCGTGCGGTGGGTGCTGCTACTGCGAGAGATTAGAGAGTCTTATGTTGGACTTAAAGAAGGGAGGGAAGAAGAGAATGCTCGCGTTAGCATTACGCCGCTAAATTGCGAAGTGACAAGAAACATTGAATTAGGTCGTCCAAGTGATTGTAGTGAAATCCAGGTAAAATAGTAATAAAATTGAACTACGTAGATAAATGACAGAGAAAGTCAAGAGAAAGCTAGACAAAGTTACAATATTCGCTTATATAAATTAATAATTTTAGCTAATTTATTACAGAACTGCTATTACTGTTGTCATTGCTGAACATAAACTCCTCCCATTATTGGACGATTTTGACAATAATGAGTAAGATAAAGGGACACATACGAATTGCATTAAAACAAAAATAAATTAAGATATCCTATTCGTTCAAAATTCTCTGTTTTCATTTTTCATACTGAAGCTGATTAAAACATTTTGAAGCATTAACTAAAATTTTACACTTTTAGGAAAAGTGTTTAATAATGAATCCATCGTATTTTATAAATAAATTAAGTTTCTAGACACTTAAATGCAGCAGATTATTAATTGAAATACTCTGTAATTGGTGTCTTCAAATACTGTTATTATACGGTTATGTATTCAATATTGTTGATGATATATTTCTGGTAAATTTTGGTGCATTCTTAACACCTATACCCGTTGATTCTTTTATGTAAGTATAGTTCCAACAAATTTCAAGTTCTCGTGGATAGGCTTCTTCATGTTATGAAAAAAGGTTCATCATGTAGTTATCATTTATTCTTCTGTTGCAAGTTGTATTAATCTATAATATTGAATCCGTAGGTTTCTGTCATAATTAATTTGGCCTTAAGATCTTTTGCAGTATTTCGTTAGGAGATCCTCCGTTATCGTATGTTCTAATAGATAGTCTAGCTGTTTTGTAAACTATTTATTATGCATCTTCTTTTCATTCCAAATAGTTTACAAATTCCCTCCCATTTAATTCCAAAATACTTTCATAATTCCTTTTCAATACCTATGTATAGGTATAACCGCCTCTAGAAAAACATAGCTTCTGGCCTTTCCCTGCTTTTCAAACTCTTAACTGTAAAATGCCTATGGGCAAAGTGTAAAAATGTGTACTATAAACTTTCCAATATTTTTGTTTTATTACCTTGTTAAATTTATGTTAAATAGAAAATAATACCATACTTATACCTCAATTCAATTTTCATAGAGGAAAGATAACTCCAGGGGTTTTTATGTTATTTTAATTTACTATTTCCATTTACACATATATTGCTTTAGCCCCTCTTTCCTATTTGTATTTATGGTACTACTTATACCATTTGTCATTCGTCATGGTACAATCTCTCAAAGCCTGTTGTGGTTAAAACTAGTAAAAATACTTGCATAAAGAGATTTTTGCTTGGCGAAGTTTCTGAGACTTCATTTTCTTTGAAAATATTTTCCTATCGTTGAATCTATATTTCTCTAATTTTATGACAACCTAGAACCTTAAATTTTTATTTTAACGACTTTTAATTTCAGTTTAATGTGTTAATTGGTGTACTTAATAAAATAGTTCTATAAAATGTATTCCTACATCTCTTAAGATTTAATGTACAGAATTCTTGTTAATTTCAATTATAAATCGATATATAAAGCCAATTTTATAAAACGTGTAAGCTGACTTCCCTCATAATTTGCAAAAATGTACCTTCTGGATGAGTTCAATTGACCGAGCTGCTGACGGGTCCTTAAACTTCACTCGCTCACTCATTCACTCACTCACTCACTCACAGTACCTTCTGGGTTTAATATTCGGAAAGTTGATTTCTTTCAAAATATATCATTAAGATTCACTAACGAAAATAAATTGAAGTGTCTAAAAATAGACACGCAAAGCTCAAAATGATTTTAATGTTTGTAACCTCTACTACAATCTCCAACATGTTGAATGCCTTAGGTAAAAAGTTGTCACTCTACACACGGTTTAATAAATAAAATTTTGTTTTAAAAAATCGAGGATATGCATTTGTTCCAATTTACTTGCAAAAGTCATTTTATTATTCTAAATATTTCAGATTTTCTCAAATATTAAGCAATAAAGTATGTATCGCCAGTTATTTGCTCACAAACATTTCATGGGCAGATATATAGGCAGTAGAAAGCATCATAGGTTTATAACTTTGATTGTAAATGAAAACTTATGTTCAGGTTTTTAGATTTGTTTAATTTTTTCTTAAACTTTACATTCGGCAGATTTCAACAAACTAAAAATATAGTCAATAAAGCTTCCTACATAGTGAGCGTAATTAAGCAGCTGCTATAGAAAATACACATTGAATTTTAATCTGAGCACATCTTTTTAATACTCAGTGATATTCTTTAATATTATTCCTATAAAATTAAAAATTATATAAAATTATTCACTGTGTTGTTCACTTAGATGAAGCTCTACCAAACAATTCATTTTATTCTTTTATTTACATTGTGCATATGTGATCATTTAATGGCTTTGTCGCTTGTTTTCGCCGTATCTAGATAGTTCATGTCGTGCCATTGCACAGTTCAGCATGAATTTCACTAAATTTCAGAGTTTTGATTTAATTTAAATTAGCTCTTCATTCACAAATAACCATTTTATATACATTTTCTAAATACTATTAAACAGACACCTGATTTTAAATAAATTATGAATGTATATCGTTTAAATTTTATATTAATTTTCAATGGCAATATTAAAAATCTATGCTTAGCAAATTAAATGATCTAGAATCCTTAAAGTATACGTTTTACTTCCTTTTAACGAATATTTTCAGTACCAAATACAGGCATTTTCTGAAAGATTTGGAAACGTTTGCTAAAATTCAGGTTATTCCAAAAATAATCGTAAATTATTAATTTAGTAATAAATATAGTATCTAAGCAGCTATAGTGTTAAAATATATCAATAAAAATTGTCCACAAGATTTTCAGATTTCTGATTAATTTCATATAAAAACCTAAATACGTAAAATATTGGGAACAAAGTGTGGATTCCATATTATCCAAATTTTCTTTTAGAACTTCTCTTGTATAACATTCATAGGGCTTTCTCCATTCAGATTATACGTATCACATATTTAGGTTTGTTCATAAAAAGCATTTCACCATTCATATTATGTAACTTTCCGTAAGTTTTGATTCAGAAATAGTTGCAGTAAAGGGGCTTGGATATGATAAAATCCAATACGGAATTAAAATTTTGTCTTTTAAGTAATATATTTAGAGTATAATGTTAAACTAAAGAATCTTAACTTTAACTAGGTATGCTCATACCATGACAAATATATTTCACCTTAATTGCAAGTTATAATTTCCCTTGACTTTGGGAATTTACTAGATTTTATTTAGTCAGTTATATAACTCAATCGAATTGAATGCCAAAGTATATTGCAAGCTATTATAACTATTTATAAAAATAATAATTAAAACGAATGGTTCCATTTAAATAACTACCATGAAAACATTCATCTTATATCTCTGCAAGATCCTGGGATAATCACAAATTTTGGTGTTTGAGATTTGCACGCGCTGTCTTTATTTTCAATATTACGGCTACTGCAACTTCTCGAGCATTGCATTGAAAACGTTTGAGAGGAATTTCTTCTTAGGGATAAGTTTTCAGATGTATACACTGTACGAGTGGTAGCACTACCTGTGTATATCACAACAAAAGGCGAGATACTTGTTCCTGAACCAGGGCGAGTTGCCCTACAGCGCAAACACCAACTATATCTCGGGGATTAGTGGCTCAGAATCTACGCGAACGTTGCGTCCCTTCTCCAGCAAGCTGTAATGAAGTAGCTTTCGCTTTTTGGGGATCTGCAGCTGTGATCTTATCAGGAGAAATTTCAAATGGGAATAATGGTAGTCAACAAAAGTAGGACCATACTTCTTTCAACACTTATGACACTTTTATTCGTGAATTCACACAATGTCATTCGTGTTCTTTTGTTTGAATCACAATTGACAATCAGCCATTCAAACTATTTTATGTATCGAGCCACAGATGATAAGTTAATCTCAGCTTGCAGAGGAAAAACCTATTTGTGCTGTCACATAGGTCAAACATTGTTTCAATTGGCCCTAAGCCATGTAGAAGCCACCAATGTGCTAGCAAAAGCAGAAGACAAGATAGCGCAACAGGCTCTTCAAGTTCCTTGTCGAAAGCAACATCTCAAAAGCTATTATCTGGAAGGCACAGCAGTAAGAAGTGGGCTCGACTAGAACCAAGGAAGTCTCCCACTTATACACTGTGTGTCCGCATTTTGACTGCTTACAGAGAACGGCAATTTTCGATCCCAAGAATGTAGATCGGCTATGTAAATGATGTCTTCTTGCTCCGCCGAAAGGATGTGCATTACTTTTGGATCCGTTCAGACGGTATTACTTCCACCCTACTGATATGCTAATGTAAATTTGGAAATAATGATACAGTAATAGGTATTATATAGCGTGAAAGGTGAAATAATATGTAATGTACATTTTAATCTCAGAATACATGGCATGGCGTTGTCGAGTATGCTCGTGATGCTTAGGGATGTACCAGACCTGATAAATTCCTAAGAGGACAAAGAACCCCAGGTATCGTTAGGAAGCTAATTGTAAATATTTTCAACCCTCACACAGAAGCGTCTTTCAGTTAGGTTCTCCCTTAGACTCATCCAGTGAAACTCACGTGAGCTTAGCACCTAACGCACCAGTATACTGGACAAGCTAGATATTGTACAATTAATGTAAATAGTAAAGTGTTTTATTAATTAATTAAAGAACTATCTAAAAATATTTGTTGTTGGAATTGTGCACGCCCTGAACAAGAACAAAGTGGTCCGACTAAAGCTAACCAAGACAATGCCATTTCTTACCACACTCATTCCCACCCACACCTCAGCCTCACCGTAGCCAAAGATATCTTCTACCAGAGGTACGAGAAAACGTCACATCAGTTCATTGTCATTATCAAAGAATGAGGACTCTTCTGCCAATTACAACTAATTTGTTGAAAAGTTTTGAAAATCAGTTGCTGTTGTACAAAGCTTGTGCATTCACTACAGTTATTTACCGTTAAATACATTGGGTATAACAAAGTATCCCATCATAATTTAACATATTGTCGCAGCAACGGGCATAAAAGTTTCGGCGTAAATAGATAACAGGCGGCGGAAACTGTTTCACGGTAATAAAGAACTTGCATAAGCAGTTAACGATAGCGCGGCTAGTGCACACAAAAAGCCGGCAAATAAATATAGCTGAGGTAAATGACTTGTCGGCACAGATAGGATTTCACGTTTGGAAGTTTCTAGTGATATCTTGTTTGACGCAGAAAAAATTTCTTCTTTGTACGAGAAGCCTCTGGAATTTATGAATTTTATATATATATATAGAGAGAGAGAGAGAGAGAGAGAGAGAGAGAGAGAGAGAGAGAGAGAGAGAGAGAGAGAGAGAGAGAGAGAGAGAGAGAGAGAGAGAGAGAGAGAGAGAGAGAGAGAGAGAGAGAGAGAGAGAGAGAGAGAGAGAGAGAGAGAGAGAGAGAGAGAGAGAGAGAGAGAGAGAGAGAGAGAGAGAGAGAGAGAGAGAGAGAGAGAGAGAGAGAGAGATTGTGACACTCCAGCGAACAGTTGTTGTAAAGATCTGTACAAGAGTGTTGTAAACAGTGGAAGTTGAGTAAGCTGTTTGCTATTGTCATCGACCTTGGTGCTGTAGATTGTGACATGTGATGTAATTCTGCTGCTACGCAGTGTGTTTCTACGCAAATAAAGAACATTTAGAATTTTGGCAAATTGGACTTTTAATTCCACGAACCCACAAAGTCATAATATTGTATTCGGCTGCGAGTTCTCTAAGGTTTCCCTACCGGATTCCATAGAGGAAAACCTGTGCCTTAAATTATGTATCTTAATCGAATCTTTGAACTGCAATGGAAATGAATTAGTATCCTTTTAGGGAAAAGATAATTTAATAAGGAAAATAATAAAGCAATTAAGTATTGAAATCCTAATTCATTTCATCTTTTGCAATTATAATTTACAACATGAGTTTCTACATAAACCATGAATTAAATAAATTCCAGAGGATCTTTGGAAAACGAGAGTATGGATCAGCTTACAAGTTTTCCAAAATTAAACTTTCACAAGTTGTGGTTAACAAATGTTGCCATAGAACCGACTCTGGACATTAAGAGAAAAACAAAACAAGGAAGCAACATGTAAACTCCGGAAAGAAATATTTTTAGAGAATTTGTAATTCGAAAAATTGAATCGCGTAAAATTGAAAATCACAGAGAACAGTACTTAATTCTGCGGGAAAATATTGGGCAGGCCCATCAAGAGACACCTATTAATTATTGGAATTGGGAACTGGCAGTTTATTGTATGTTACAATATATAAGAGAAGGAATAAAATGGAAATTTTGTAGCAAAAGTTCCATGCTTCAAACTATAATTTTAAAAATCAGTTATCGTTTGGTCTAGAAAGTCCTGATGCAGTCCCATAGTAGGTACCTGTAAGATCAAGCCAAACTTGCCTCTGAGGTGTAAAGTTCGACATGATGTCCAGCACACGGCCAGTGCCATCGTTGACTCTTGACTTTCATCCTTCTGAGAAGATGTTGATACTGCAATCCTGGGACCTGCATGTTTTTTACCTTGGCTATCTCTGTACGTCGCATAGAAAAGCTTGTAATCTGTTGTTTGCAATTTTAAACACATCTTTGTCGCGCAACGTATGTTGGGAACACCGCTACCGTCGGAAGCAAGCGAGAGGACGGTCCCTTTGAATAGAAACCCTTTAAATATTAGAACACCGTATAGTCCTCCTATATCCGGAATGTACACTGCTTCCATCTGCGTTCTTTTCAGTCGTGCGTGTAATTACTAGCCAATGCAGGAATTTACTTAAGCTCTTTTGTTGAATCCCATGGGAGACGATGTTAAACAATTGCAAATGACACAACAGAGAATGACGATGTTGTCACTTCATGCGGTTGCATATTATGGTTTCGTAAAGCTGCTCACCAACTATTGCAGTCAAGAGGCAACAAGATTTAACGAAAAGTTTGGACATTAATGAGGCCAACATCCCATTCATTACCTATTCCCTTGCCAATATTGAACACATTTCTACTTGTTTGCCTGTTATGTTACCAATAATATTTCAAATCTTTAAGAAAAGTTGTTTTACTATATCTCGCTATGGGAAGATAGCGATTTGGGTTTGGTTCATCTTTGGTATTTATGGTAAAGTTCAGTCCTCAGCCGTATTTAACACCTGAGACAAATGGTTGCCGAGAAGGATCCTCCATTCTCCGGCAAACTGGGGGCCAGACATTAACGAAAATCATTGTGATTTATTGCTAAATTTTGTTCCAAGATAACCCATAGATGTTCTGTAAGGTTCAGCTCCTAATACATAATACTCCCAATACTCCCAATGCAGTTACGTTGCAGCACTTTGTGTTCATTACCTATATGATGGCAACTAGCATTAAAGTGATCATTGCAAAACTTTTCAGTCCTTTGTTAGCAATAAAACACTCCCATACAGCAAGATTCACGTCTCCAGGTTTCACTGGTCATCAGATTTTTTTCTACTGACGTTTTTAAATCCAAGTACTTTCTTCGGTAGCCAACATAGTCCCTTCGTATACCTCAGCAGTCATTAAGCCTGATGGCCCACATTGCTTCGTTACTGATGCGAACGCGTGTTTCCTAATGAAAAGGAGAGAAGAATATGTCAAAGTGCGATCGGGACGAGTCCTGGATGCATACCTGGGCAGACTGTAGGGATAAAGAAGAATAGAGGGAAATAAGATATGTAAAGGTGGCAATAAGATTTTATCGTGATAGAGAGATCCACTTGATACTCATTTAGTGTTCAGAAATATGTGTAAATTCATGTTTTTATTGACAGGTCATATTTTAACGAAACCTTGTAGTTGCCCATTTCATGTCGAATTAAAATTATAACATGGCTGTTTCTGCATATTTGTGCATATTTTGAGTGTTAGTGCATATTTTTAGCATATTTCTTAGTTTTTGGGTAAAATATATGCATAGATATTAGGGATTTCTTGCCCATATTCTTGGCAGTTACCGTAAACGTTAGTGTCACGTGAGCGATGTTCTGCACATGAGCACGTTTACTGTAAACAGTAACCGATAACCGGACACCACTTAACGTGAGGTTTCACGGTTAGCATTTCTCTTACAAGAGGACACAAGAAAGATTACGCTTTACCATTAATGATGATCTAATATTGATGCCGGGGATAATTTCAACCAACCCATATGAAGATCCAACTGTATGGAAAGAAATAGTTGCAAATATGGTAGCTGAAATTGGAAACAAAAATTTTATTTCGTACAATAAAGGAGCACATGGGTCACCTTCTCAAGCTGTACCATCTACCTAGAAGGTCCAACAATTTCTTATAGGTACTCCCTTTAATGATACCGCATATGCATAATATTGCAATTTATTTCTGTCAAGCCATGTTAGGGTAGACAAAGACTGAAAAATTCAATGCCATAGCCGAGATTTGAACCACGGATCTTCTGGTTTTCGTCCAGCCACTCTAACAATTTGAGCTACTATGGCCAACATGCCGACATGACATTAAATTCTCCAACTGACTCGTGTTTCTCACGGTAAACCACTGGCAGCTCTCATGAACACGTGAAACAACTACCTTAATGGCGACTTACTATGTTCTAAGTACTTTAAGGCCCGGACTTTATAGTTCAGACCACTATAAGGTACCATTAATGTAAATTAATTGTTCTTTCACACTAGCCGTGTGTAGGACGCACTATGAAAGGGTAGAGTCAGTTGGAGAATTTAATGTCATGTGGGCATGTTGGCCATAGTAGCTCAAATGGTTAGAGCGGCTGGACGGAGACCAGAAGATCCATGGTTCAAATCCCGACTATGACACTGAATTTTTCAGTCTGGCTCTACCCTTTCATAGTGCGTTCTTCACAAGGCTTAGTGTGAGAGAACAATTAATAAGCCATGTTAGGTTAGCCAGATTTGTTAATAAGTGTCCTTTATTTCTATATGTTATATTCATCGTTACATTGGCTATTGGTGATAAATGTGAAGAAGATACGCCAGAAACAGCTTCCAAATCAGACAGCCTGTCGGTATATGCTTGGCGCCGAAGATATATGCACGAACCTTCCACTCATGAAATAGTAAGTGCACTGTCCGTACAACAGAACCTAATATATATCCATACGAACGATGAAAATTGTTTATTCAAACGTTCCTCTAGCAAAATATCGTTCTTGATACAATTCTAGACGGTATATGTAAAGTTTCTGCCAGCCATCGTAGAGCCATTTTATCAAAACGAAAATAGAGTCGGCATTCTTTTCTGTAAATTGATTTAAATCTGTTCTCCGAATTGCCACGCCTCTGTGACGGTTATATCTTTGTCTGTTAATGTTACGAATTATCACATCTTCCAATAACTCATCATCAATGCCACCGAATGCTGTAACATCATGTAATTGATCCATTTTCTGTTTTCATTAACGTACCGTAATCCAATGACTTCTGCAAAAACTCTGACTCGGCAATATACGCTACAATATATACTGTATTCAAGCCAAATGGCAATAGCCATACAGTATCAGAAAACACGCTGTGACGTAAACTATTGTGTAAGGTTACCTGGATAATAGCATTTTCGGAAAAGACACTCTTTCCTCAGCGCTCTCTAATGTATTGTACCTGGAACCAATAGGCTTGCATTTGCGAAAAGTTTTAGCTTGTTCCCAACCTAATGGTGCAGGCATTTACGGTAATCCTGAGCCCCATGATTATAAAAGCGCCTGAATTCCATTCGGGCCACCTGAAGGGTACGCCTGAATTCCGTGCGGCTACCTGCTCTCTGTCCGGTTTTATTTGCGGTCTATTACCGTTACGCAAGAGGCACAACGAAGAGGTTGACTGCTTAACTGCCCATTAATATATATATATATATATATATATATATATATATATATATATATATATATATGTCCTTGTTTTTTATTTTATGTATTAAATTTTTAAATTATTTTTCTGTTTAATGCTTAAAATTTTGTAGCAGCTTTAAACCTTGTCACGACATTACGTTAGCAACAGCATTTTTTTAATATACGTCTTCCAACGTTAAGTCATATCGGACAATAAGTCCGAAGTCCATGGAGCTTAGAGTTACCCGACATTCGTCTTTCAGGATAAGGGAAAACTTGGGAAAAAAACCTTATCCAGGTAACTTACCCCAACCAAGATTCGAACTCGGGACCTCTTGAACGTGAGGCACACAAGGTACCATCTACGTTACCGAAGCAGGCGAACAAGTTTTCTATTTTGTCAGCTTGGTATTAGTATTTACAATTTTGGAAGAATCTTAAGTGACACTAATTTATGAAGTCCATTCTCTATTTATCATTTTGGTAAAGCAGAAGTTTTCCTTAGGATTAGCGTTGAGATTAGGATTACTACGGAGGGGATTCGGCATCGAAACCTGCGGTTTACTGTACCTAAGCCCAAAGTGGGGCATCCCGTAGGGGAGGGGATCGGTCCCCTTCAGCTGCCGTGGTGCGGGCGCTACGGATCCTCAGCACTCGCGGTATCTCTGACGTTACTGGAGGAGCCTTGGGCCGAACATCTGAGCCCCTCCTTCGGGAGTTGTTCGGATTGGGATGGTCTCGAGGGGGCAGTGGTTCCCGATACCCGTGGGAATCGGTTACGTCTAAGGACGGGGTTGAAGGAAGCCATTAATTCTCCCGGGTACTAGTCTGCAGAGCTAGTAGAAGGTGTGCTAGATCGCCAGGCGGCCCCACCGAGGTCATATCGGTAGCCTTCACCTTTGGTGTTGGCGCGCGTAAGTGGCGTATCCACTTCCAACCCGTCTTGTGACCTCGGACCAGATGGGGGGGGGGGGGGCTTGTTTGTAACCCAGGTCTTGCCTATGGAAAGCCCCACGGAGGACGCCGAGCGCCCTTTGGGACAGCTCGGATACTCCCTGGTTGAAAGAGGCCCGGGTCTTGTTCCTACGGGTTCAAGACTAATGGGAGTAGAACCTCTGGACTCAATTGACCCAAAGTGAGGCATCCCCAGCAGGAAGGATGAGGCGAGAGGAGAAAAGAGGGTGGCCGACCCAAGGTGCCGAGACACACACCAACACTTCTAATCTAAAAGAGACCACGGGATTAGAGATGATGTGAAATGAAAATGGAGATGAAATGGAGGGACAGGAAATTCGGGGAGGGGGATGTAATTATCCGACCCAACATTCGCCTGGTGACCCGGGAAAGCTCCCGAAGAAACCCGTGGGTCAGGTAGGTCAGCCGCGGGAATCGAACCCGGGGCTCCCGAATGCGAGCCACAGACGAAACCGGCTGAGCCATCTCGCTCGGTTAAGTTTTGGTCAGTAACGGATCCTTAGTTTCTTTGATGATATGTTGATCATCATATGTTGATGCAATACACTATTCCATTCTCACGTAAGAATATTAAATCACATATACACAGTCTTACAAGGTTGGTCACAATAACAAACAGTGACAGCAGATTACATCTTTAGCTCTCGTTACAACACAGCTGGCTATCTCTCATTTCACAACAACTTCACAACTATTTTAATCACTAGACATGGCTTCTTTTTATACACAAATACATCAACTGAGAACCTTCTGGAGTAAACAAGAAAAACAATCATTCTCCGTTAATCGAGATATCTCTAGAACATTCCAACACTGAAACCCTATTTGAGCAGCAAGTCCTTTACGTCAGTTATCTCTGCTTGCCGACGCTTGTTTACAATAGCCGCGCTATCGTTAACTGCTTAGCAAGGTTCATTATTACCATGAAACTTTATCCGCCGACTGTTTTCTTATTTGTGCCGAAACTTTTATGCCTGTTGCCGTGAAAATATGAAAATATAATTATTTTTGGATGTGCTGTGGAGACATTCTGTTCAGTTTTGAATGGAACGCTTCGCATAGTTTGTTGTTCTATTAATTGAGGCGAAAAATCTGGCCCAAATCTTCGGTGGAACAACGCTTTCTTTTGTGATAAAAGATTTATAACTTCAAGCAATAGCAATTATAATCTAAATAATTGAAAATTTAATTTTAACAAATATGGAGAAAATAGTTACATTGAATAAGTTGTATAAGCTCTAGGATGAAATCACCAGTAGACACATAACAAACTTCAATATGTAGTCAGTGAAGCTCTTAACATTTGTATCTTGTGATAATTATGCCAAAAGATCCTCAACGAAACACTGATCTATTTCTTGTGGACTTAAAGGCGGTAGACCAAAAATGTATTTCAAAAATGTGCTCACTTCCTTGTCATCATTGAATTTTCTAGTGAGACCCAATGCTTGTAGTTTTCGCCACCAATTCTGAACAAGATGAAAGCGACATCCACGAATTTCAGACTCGGGCACCATCTCTTGCAACACTGTCAATGACAATTTTGAAATCTAAAAGCACTTACTTTGACTTGTAGCTTAGCCAAAAGAAGCACATTTATTAATTACATTTGTTAACATTTGTTTCTAGGACTCCTTAACTTTATTTGCCAGTAAGCAGAACACCAATGACACTGTTAAATTATTTATAATTTCGTGCAGAGTGAATAGCTGGCAGAAATGTGGTGGACAGCACTTAAATGTTCCATCTCCATAAATTTGCGATGCCGCACAAAGTTTGTAATATTTCCTGTAGTTGAAAATCGCACAAGTTTGCTCTTTGTGTCATTAAATAAAAATAATTTCTCATCTGAGTTTGACATTATTTGCATCTCTTCGACTGCTGTTTGTGTTTCATCGATAGTCGTGGTTGCTAGGGGTACTATCGAAGTCTCTCTACAGGGACGTTATTTCTAATCAATTTTAAATCCAAAGATGTTAGGGTACTCACATCTCCAGTCTTCAACTCCTGATGTATAATTTTGATTGGTCCAAGGGACAAATCCTCAGCAGCTTGTCGTTTTAAAGTATTTGATATCATCTCCCTTTAAAGTGCTCCCAGGAGTTTTTCCGTGATTTTGCAATATCACTCGTTCAATTATGTCCATCGCAGATGATAACTGATGTAGAATTTTCAATTCCTTTTTAACGAAAGCGCACCATTGTCATGTTACAAGAAAGAAAAGATATGAAGCTTATTAAGTAATTCGCATTAATTGATTTGATGTTATAGTTTTGTACAGTTAGGATATATTAAAGAATACAACTATAGGATAAATATTAAGCCCATTAACATGAAAATTTCTTGTCAAATATGTTTGTAATAGTCCATGCTGCAAAGCACTTTCTAACGTATTTTTACAACTTTAAGAATACTTCCTTTTCCTTTCTTTTTTTTTCTAAGCACAGCATTCTAAGCACTTTCTGCTTAATTTTAAATTTCCCTATAAAAAGTGTATCGTGAATAACGTAACGCCGTTAGTATAACATGGAGAAAATATAAAATGTACATTTATTATTCTTAGAGAAAGTAATATGTATGTATCAAATCTTTTGATGCCTATCTTAAATCTTTTCTCAAAACCTAACTTCAGTATCGTAGACTTTGTTTTAGCTATTTTTTCTATTGTCGATTTTACACTTAGCTTTTCTATGCACTGTATCCAAGTACAGAAATACCCGCGATAGCCATTTTTCGGTCCACTTCACTCGCTGAGGAGACTAGCACAATACGTCCCTAATCTCTTGCGAAACCAGTATTCATTGTTCGCATTGTACACAGACGTGCAAAAGTATTCCGATGGGTTGGAGAGAAAGGGGAGCAAATATCTATGATCCGTTAGGTTAGCCTGGTGAGAGGAAAGGTCAGGTTAACCTTCTAATCAACACTGACAACGTTCCCGTCCAGCGACCACATGACGCGGGAGACGATGCATGTAATAACGTATAATCCGGCCTTTAAGCAGATTACACAGCAATAATAATAATAATAATAATAATAATAATAATAATAATAATAATAATAATAATAATAATAATAATAATAATAATAATAATAATAATAATAATAATAATAATAATAATAATAATAATAATAATAATAGTAATAATAATAATAATAATAGTAATAATAATAATAGTAATAATAATAATAATAGTAATAATAATAATAATAGTAATAATAATAATAATTGTAATAATAATAATAATAATGTAATAATAATAATAATAATAATAATAATAATAATAATAATAATAATAATAATAATAATAATAATAATAATAATAATAATAATAATAATAATAATAATAATAATAATAATAATAATAATAATAATAATAATAATAATAATAATAATAATAATAATAATAATAATAATAATAATAATAATAATAATAATAATAATAATAATAATAATAATAATAATAATAATAATAATAATGTAATAATAATAATAATAATGTAATAATAATAATGTAATAATAATAATGTAATAATAATAATAATAATAATAATAATAATGTAATAATAATAATAATAATAATAATAATGTAATAATAATAATAATAATAATAATAATAATGTAATAATAATAATAATAATAATAATAATAATGTAATAATAATAGTAATAATAATAATGTAATAATAATAGTAATAATAATAATGTAATAATAATAGTAATAATAATAATGTAATAATAATAATAATAGTAATAATAATAATAATAATAGTAATAATAATAGTAATAATAATAATAGTAATAATAATAGTAATAATAATAATAGTAATAATAATAATAATAATAATAATAATAATGTAATAATAATAATGTAATAATAATAATAATAATAATGTAATAATAATGTAATAATAATGATGTAATAATAATGTAATAATAATGATGTAATAATAATGTAATAATAATGATGTAATAATAATGTAATAATAATAATAATAATAATAATAATAATAATAATAATAATAATAATGATGTAATAATAATGTAATAATAATGTAATAATAATAATAATGTAATAATAATAATAATGTAATAATAATAATAATAATAATAATAATAATAATAATAATAATAATAATAATAATAATAATAATAATAATAATAATAATAATAATAATAATAATAATAATAATAATAATAATAATAATAATAATAATAATAATAATAACAATGTAATAATAACAATTATAATAATATTATAATAATATTATTATAATAATTGTTTTTAATTGGTGGCTATATTAATTTTAGAAATATATTCATATAAGCTGTTCATGAGAACTGTAAAAAACGCTATAATTAATGTATTTATTTTCGAAACAAGAGACACTTAATTTTAAATACCACGAAATTTAATATTACATGAACTATCGCTAACCTGTGAAAGGTAGAAGTATCTTTCTCCAGACAAAACTACTACTTTGAGAATCGGAAATGCATTTAAAAAGAAGAAAGGGAGATTAAAATGGTTGAGATGTGTGCGAGAGAGAGAGAGAAGAAATAACGTCATTAAAAGAATCGATAGATACCTAAGTTGATACTAGAGATTTATGTAAAACCACCTACGTTTCATGTGTCAAAACTGTTTTTATTTTCCATTGTGCGCCTAACTCGCTGGTCAGGTATACGGAAACTGAACTGTCCTGACGCAACTAACTGAAAAGAAACACGCCTCCCTCACGTAGGCCAGTCTTGCATGCATCGGTAAACATTTGCACGCGTCTGTAAAATCCCATAAGCTTCTAGAACCCCTAAATACGTAAAATATGAGTTGTTGACAGTGAAGCAAACAAAAATGTACAAATATAACAATTTGAAACTTAAAATTTCCTATGTCTTATAACGAATTTGAATACTCAAGTATCAAAAAACTGTTAATGAGAAAGGGTAGAGCGAGACTGAAGAATTCAATGCCATAGCCGGGATTTGAGCCACGGACCTTCTTGTTTCCGTCCAGCCGCTCTAACCATTTCAGCTACTATG
Organism: Mantis religiosa; assembly: GCA_030765055.1. Lineage (NCBI taxonomy): Eukaryota > Metazoa > Arthropoda > Insecta > Mantodea > Mantidae > Mantis > Mantis religiosa. Next base: position 81,204,529 of record CM060949.1, read on the forward strand.
GCCAACGTGCCAACATGACATTAAAATCTCCAACTGACTCGTGTTTCTCCCGGTAAACAACTAGGGGTTCTCATAAACACATGAGACAACTACCTTAATGGCGACTTACTATGCTGTAAGTACTTCAATGCCCGGGCTTTATAGTTTGGATCACTATTAGATACAATTAATGGAAATGAATTGTTCTTTCACACTAGCCGTGTGTAGGATGCACTATGAAAGGTTAGAGCCAGACTGAAAACTTCAATGCCATAGCCGGGATTTGAACCACGGATCTTCTGGTTTCCATCCAGCTGCTCTAACCATTTGAGCTACTATGGCCAACCTGCCAACATGACATTATAAAGTCTCCAACCATTTCAAATGGTTGAAGCCAACCTTCTAATAAGTTTGGACGGTAATCGCTGCTTCAGAGTATCAATGGTTTGATACCCATACATATCAAGAACACAAAACATCTATATTGTTTGTAAAACTAAGATTTGTCGCTTATCATTTTTATCACTATTACAATTTTCACCAGGACTTCAAATTTTTGCACCGATTTTTAAAGCGATTTTCTTCACTGTTTGACCACCAAAACTATTAAATAATGTTTTGAGCTTTCTAAACTTTAAACAAACACTTGGACTAGAAGGAAGGGTATGAAGCATACATAGTTTTCCCACTGACTACGTAGAGCTAAGGGGTGATACGAAAGAAAATAGATAAATGAAAAGAAATGAAAACGATATGCAGAGCAGATGAAAGCAAATCCGCACTATAATCCTTGAAAGGGAGATGCTGGGCATACAGTCAAAAGAAGTTAGGATTTGCGATGAGGAGATGGTTGTGATGAGGAAATGGGCTAAAGGTCAAATGCGAAAGATGAAAAGCAGCGCAGAAAAAGAGGAAATTTTCAGCTCATGCTGCAAAACAAAGTGGCGGTACATTTTAGTTGATGAACCACTGCATGCGACCTTTTGTAAAGAAGCCTGCCCATTAGCAGTGTTATCCGTGGTTTTTGAAGCAGAAGTGATTCACCATTTGAGGAAATGACCACAGTCAAAGTTGCTTGACATGTCACGGAGGATGGTGACCTTGCTACACGTGCAAGCTATCGGGTCGTTCACTCATCCGGCTCCCCGGCTAACCCCGCCATCGATTTTCCGACGGAATTAAGGCGTATGAAAAGACGTTGCTCCCAAAGAGGTGATCAACAGTTCGAATCCTTCTTCCATTATATTTATAAATGTTCATAATTATTCACAAAAAAATTATTTTGAAAATGGGGAATCTCAGAAGATCCTGGGAAGCATTATTTACAAACTGTGGATTTTCTTCCATTCTAGGATCTCTGTAGGTATACTATGTCAAATTTTGAAGTTTTCTATTCTCTTTAATAAAAAACTACTCCAAATATGTTATATTTGCCATCTTAACAACTTCTGTCAATTTTAATTATATGCAAAATATGTTTAAAAAGTAGAATGTTACCTGCACATAATTTCTCTGCCTCCTTTGTACAAATCATTCTTACAAAAAGGTTATTCCCTATCTACTTCATATTAATGGACATGGATTTGTACAGAAATAGTTTCATTACACATTCCGTTTGAGGTACAGCAGAGAGCAATAAGTTGAAGTAATGCTCAAAACTTTAAAAAAACTCAAAACTGTTAAAACTTAAAAAAAACTGAAAGAATTTTAAAATATAAATAATCGGAAGCTAGACCAAAAAAAAAATAGTGTACGGGAAACGCTGTTACAGGATATATACAGTGCGATCCATATAAACCAGAACCATTTCAGGTTTGGGAGAATATAATAAACAATTGGGAGTCACATTGCACTATTTACATCTCAGAGAAAAAGTTGGAAAAGTGCTCCACCAGCTTCTATACATGTTTGCACTCATCTCAGCATATTCTCTGAAGCTTTACGTAGAGTATGCTCGTCAATGTTACTTATTTGGGTTTGAATGGATTCCTTGAGAACATAAATTGTATGAGACCTATTCTTGTATATTCTATCTTTAGATACATCCACAAGAAAAAAATGGATATGAAGTGGAAAATAAAACCCCACATTCACCCAACACTAGCCATGCTAGACAACTGTACAAGTGCAAAAGCCCCACAGGCACGTCACAACAAGACTAGTAATGCACAAGTCTCACCACAAATATATGTACAAATAAGAAATTTCCACTGTCCTAAGATTGCAAATGTGTGTAATGTGGATAATTTTATTTTTGAAATGTCAGTTTCTAACGTAGGGGTAGAGAATAAAATCAATAACTGACACAAAAGACTGAGTTAAAAATTTATATTCAACTCGAGTGTGCATTTCCTATTATAAATAGCACACTTGAGAAACTGGCTCAAGTAACGAACTTATTTGAAATTACAAACACAAATAAGTACAATTAATAATGAGATATTAATAAGTAAAATAATTATAGACGAATATTTAGAGCTAAGAATATGCTGGAATCCATCCACAACAGTAAGTAAACGTATACCGAGAGGATGCAATATGCGCGCCATTAGGAGCTTAAAGGTACCATACCGTTTAATCAGCACACAAGAGATGTTTGGAACAGTATTACGCTAACTCAAGTGATTGCTTTATCTAAATTGTGACAAAGTGAAAGAACGTCCAACTAGAGAGTATAATCCATTTTATAATGGTTTAGTTCACATGGAGACAATACTCTGACGTCTCCGACTAACTAAAGTTATATATTCCTACTGGATGGAAAGGGCTGGCAACCACATCCTCTATTGCCTAGAGCAGTGCAGGGTTCGATTCATATTTATTTATTTGTCATCAAAAATTTGTCGAAACTAAGAGAAAATAGTTACTAAGTAGTTCCAAAGAATTCATATAAAACGGAATTCCACTCATTTTCAGAAAATATGTTTTAAATAAGTGTGTTAAATTTTTAGAAATATTCTTTCTATTAACAATTTGAAGTTTGCAAATTAATTGTTCTTTCACACTAGCCTTGTGTAGGACGCACTATGAAAGGGTAGAGCCAGACTGAAAAATTCAATGCCATATCCGGGATATGAACCACGGATCTACTGGTCTCCGTCCAGCCGCTCTAAACCATTGAGGTATTATGGGCAACGTGCCAACATGACATTAAGTTCTCCAACTGACTCGTGCTTTTTTCGGTAAACCACTAGAAGTTCTCATAAACACAACTACCTTAATGGCGAACTATTCAGTCTGGCTCTGCCCTTTCATAGTGCGTCCTACACACGGCTAGTGTGAAAGAACAATTCATTTCCATTAATTTAACTAATAGTGGTCCGAACTATAAAGCCCGGGCCTTAAAGTACTTACAGCATAGTAAGTCGCCATTAAGGTAGTTGTATCTTGTGTTTATGAGAACTCCTAGTGGTTTACCGGGAAAAACACAGTCAGTTGGAGAATTTAATGTCATGTTGGCACGTTGGCCATAGTAGCTCAATGGTTTAGAGCAGCTGGACGGAGACCAGAAGATCCGTGGTTCAAATCCCGGCTATGGCATTGCATTTTTCAGTCTGACTCTACTCTTTCAATTTGAAATTTGTTTGGGAAAACAGATCAACATTCCTTTCATTTAGTAGAAAGCACGCTATGCTTTTTGGTGGCCAGGAAAAGTTAAAATATTTATATGTACAAAACCGTTACACAGTATAAAGATATACTAAATTCATTTGGAATGTAGAGAGCTGCCCAGACTATGTGCATAACATACTGGATATCCGCATATCTTAACTGAAGGGTATTTTAATCTTTTACAAAATCAAAACTAAGAAACAGTTCTCCATGTGTAAGCTAGCATCGGGAGACTTTCTGGTAAACCGTCTCACATCCTAGAATTCATCAGCATCAGCATCAGCATCAGCATCGGCATTGGCATCGGCATCGGCATCGGCATCTATCAAAGACAAACTTCTTGCGCTAAACCATTCAAATCGGATCATCCACTTCGGCTGAATTAAAGACCACTCTAGATTAGAAGGGAATGAACAAGCAGATGGGCTAGCAAAACGTGCTGCGATCCCAAACTGTGGAATAGTTAACGAGAAAATACTAAAAGACGTAATAGTAACGCGAGCGAAGGAATTTGGACTCCACAGGTGGCAACAAGGACGAGGTTGGCCCCGTAGCTCAGTCGGTAGAGCACCAGCCTGTCGTCCTAGGGGTCCCAGGTTCAATTCCCGGCGGTGGGGATGGGGACTTAAACTCCGACCAAGATAATTCCTCCTCTTCCCCAGAGCCTGGAAGTACGAATGAGAGTGCGAAGGCGTGGGTGATATAATGATTAAAACCCAACGAATACGAGTTAATATCTTCGATATGTTTTAAAGAAGAACGGCCGCCAATATGACCATTGCAGTTAAAGGCGGGGTATAAATGGAACAATTAAAAAAGAAGTTTTGGACGAACCCAACGAAAGGTGCTTTCTTCCCTTTAGTGAAAAACAGATTACGTCAAAAGATTCCAATACCTCCAGAAATCACTACAACGCTAACTCTACCGATTGAGAATCATAAATAACCCAGTGCCCTTGCGAGAAGAACAGACCGTTAACTACATAATATTTTATTGCGGAAGACTCGATAAACAAAGATTAGAATTGGCAGAAAAGTATAACAAACAACGGGGAGAGATGGCCTACCACCAACGAGAAGATCGGGAACAATTACGTGAAATCGTTTATAATATTTGTAACTTCTATAAATGTCACGGAGATGGACTGACACTTTTGGAGTGTAATAATTACAAATTCAGAACTGTATACAATCAACTCATTGTGGGTTTCATTATAATTTTGTAATTAATTTGAAACTATAAAGCACCATTTCTACAAATATCAGACATTTAGAATGAAATAATTACAGACTATGAACTCTATACAATTATACAGAACAATAGACTCGATTTAGAGTAAATAGTGCCTATAAAAGAAAAATTCTTCACTGTAAATTTATTATAACGTGTATCCAAAAGTGGACATGTATCCATAAAGCATGCAGTATTACTACGTAATGGGGCATGCTGTTGATATCAATAAAGCAAAAAAATACATTATCATCACCATCACTGACATCACCATCATCAATTCGGATTAGGCGGTATACTTGTCTGTACCGATACCAAGCAATTCACAGCTGATCCTACTTCCTCTTTCTGGGTCGTCCGATATTTCTTATCCCTTAGAGTCTATGTCCATAAAGTCCCTTAGGTATACGGCCCTTCTTCATCCGTGTCATATGCTCATGCTATTATTCCTACACTGACCTATCTTCTGCGGAATTCCTTAAGTACCTAACTGTCCTCGGATTTCCTGGTTCCTTTTGTGATCCTGCAGTCGGAAACCTGCCAATGGCCTTAACATCCTCATTTCTGCTTCAATCCTGCGATCAACACTTTAAAATTTAAAGATCATCTTGTCTTACTTTTTCAAACTGCATTCTTTTTTATTGTGTCCAGCGTTTGTTGGAACTTACGTAATTGTTTTCTAAGTCTTTAGAGTATAAAAAGTATCACACACAAAAATTAAAAGGAGGGACTTAATTCCCAATTAATATGTTAGGTCTAAAATGTTCTTGTCCAGAAAACTCCATGACTTAGTTTTATTTACAGAGATCTTTAAATTATAGGATTTTGCCAGTTCATGCAATATCCAGACAGCCCTTTGTAAGTTGTCTTCCGTTTCTGCAAACACAACCTGATCGTCTGCAAAAAGGAGTGTATTTAAAACAACTTTGTTAAGTCTAAAATTATAAAGCAACAGCTCTTATCAGATTTCATTTACATAAATATTAAGCAAAGCACATGATAAAGGACACCCTTGTCTTACTCCTTGTACCTATAATATAGCTTATTTTTGAGTCAGTGATTGCATTGCACCATAATTGTATGTTATTGTTGAAACATAAACTATGTACTGCTCTCATTAGATACTGAGTCACACCATATCTCTCCATTATATCCTATACTTTTTATCAAATGACTCCTACAAACGCCTTCTCATAGTCTATAAAGCTCATAAATGTAGGCATTCTAGCTTTGGCAAACATTTGGATAATCGTTACTTTGAAAGTTAACTGGCTGATGTATTAGCAATTAAACTATTAACACGAAGTAGATAAGCGCTTATAAAATTAATTAGAGAAGAGCGAGTGGAGAAATGCATCTGAGTAGAACACAACATAACGAAACGGATCAGTTTAGTTCAAATGTACCTTTACTTTCTGTACTGTTCAGCAGCGAAGCGAATGACGGTTTATCACTGAATGCTGGAATTCTGGTGGCGATATACTTATGTATACTAAGAAGGTGCAAATATACAGAATGAATCACAAATACTTTTCAAACTTTAAGTACGGTTTCTTTACACCACAAGGAGGAAAGTTCATATGAACGTATGTCCCATAATCCTTTGTTTTCCCTTTAGGAGCTGTTCAACAAAATGGTATACTCATAGCAGACAAAGCTCATAATAAATTAGTAGTTTAAGGTGCCCCAGAGATAAAAAACCAAGGATTGTTGTCAGAAGAGTTTGCGGCCGTTGGAACTGGTCCTCCTCTAAGTATCCATTGGTCAAGGTAATTACTAGCTAGTGTATCCCAAACAACGCAACTAAAACGTGTCGAAGCTTCATTAAGCATAATTTGCAAGTAAGTTTAGAAAATTATTCTGGATAAAGTCCCTGTAGAGCGGACCCTTGAGACGGGCTAGTAGAACGATGGACCAGACAGTAACCCACAATCCCAACCCACACATTAATCCTAAATGGTTTCAGACGTTTAGCTTGAAGTACAGCATGACGACTACAGTCCATACGAGTAGACTGTGGAAATTACTAATGCCATCTCTCCCAGGATGGACACGAAGATTTTTAAAATTTATACTCCCCCTCTGTATAAACAAAAATGACGTGACAAACAATGGATTGGCTGTTTGTACTATAAATAGTTCTCAAAAGTTCTCCTGTGGTGGATAATTTGCAGGCGAAAGTCCTTCCACACGTTGAATATGATATGGATTCAGGAGCTACTGGTGAAGCAGCCTCCATGGTTTACGGTGAAGTGTACTAGATGCCACAGCCAATTGTATCATTCCTGGATCGTCTTCAATACAATGTAAAATTTGTTCCTCCGTTCCAGCGTACGAACAACTCTTGGTCTTCTTCGATTATTAGTCCCTAGTGCAACGGTCCCTGTGTTCAGTAAAGCAACGATAATGAGTGAAAAAAGTTGGATAGCTCGGTTGTCTCCCGTCTAGAAATCCCATCTGGGACCCCCGCGACCATTAAAGTTCGCGCAACCATACTTTAAACTCATGTCTGCCCGTTTACGAAATGAATATCCAGCTATCGTTGAAACGAAACACGTGCAGTTTACTCACTATATGTACACAATTGAAACGTTGAAGACAAACGATAAAAGTAAAGAAGTATGCATGGCAACACTTCGCCATTTACCGTATATAGTACAATGGGTGAAAACCTTCTATTAGTAAATTTAGCATTGAAGTTTGTGAGGTTGGATCCTGAGGGCCATTAGACGTACACTTTAATTAAGACATAATAACGAGAAAGCAAATGAATATGGGACATTTGTTCACATAATTTTTTTCCTTCTTTTGGTGTAAGGAATTCGTATCCGAAGTTTGTAAAATTATTTCTGCTACATCCTGTACATACGTACTTGTCTGATCCAAATTCTTAGCAATGTTTTCACGCGTTAAATGTTGAAAAACATCGTTTTGAAACCGCTGTTAAAACTGGCAAGATTATTGCTATTTTCTCAAGTTCGTGTACTTTAACAGGAGTTGCCTCCAAATTCTCTCCCTCAATAAAACCAGAGAACTAGTACCATGTTTTATTTGCGGAACTTTCCATTGCAGCACAAGGCACGCATTATTACTTTTGAGTTCTTCGAAACTTAAAAGATAAAGGATGTAGATAAACATTTTACGTCTGAATTGGAAGTGTGTTAACATCTTCAGCTGCGTGTTTAGATTCAACGAATGTTTTTATTTACTGTAGCATATTAAATTTTAATATAATAAGTTACAATAATGTGCAAAATTTAATTGTGTGTCTGGGAATTTGAGTAAGATGAATCGGAATATGAAGTTAGTTTTTCTCCATCATGTGGCTGTTCTTCACAGTAGAAGAAATAGTAAATATGAACTTTTATACTCTGCAATATCGATATTGCTATATTATTAAATAAAAGATAATATAATTACAATTGGCAATACAACAGTCTATATAATAAACTAATATTTGACGTCTGTTCTAAATAATCACATATATTTGAACATTGGACCAGTTTTTACACTTTACCTTGAAATGCACTCTTTAGTGAAATCGTTCACCCTGCTTCTCGCTGACACAGCCAATATTTCCTGGTAGAGAGTCCAAATGATAGTGCAGGAAATGTACTTGCACACTCATATTTCAGCCCAGGTTTCAAAATTTCTCAAGCATAGATTCTGGAATAAATATATTTAATTTGGATTCTTGTAATTTCCTAGAAAGTTTTCGATGACACTCTTAAAACCAATCCATACGTGTTGTTTTGTATCTGTCATCTTTTCTTCAAATAAGGTATCGGAAGTCAACTTCCTAATTTGTCGCCCAACAAATATTCTCTTTTTAAATTTAGTGTTAGATACTTTAGGAGACTTCTTACACATTGACTTGTAGGAGTTGCCATTTTTATTTAAAGCCTTAAAAATTGCTTCATTAAGCATAATTATATGTGGAGAGCTGGTAAGAGTAACTTTTCGGCCCTAAGGACACTCATAAATAATATATAAGCTGAGGCTTTCACGGCCGGCGTCCGACTTCTGCTTCCACAGCAGACGGCTCAACCCTGATGATGCTAGGCGCAGTTCCTGGGGAAACGTCGGTTCATTCAAGAACTTCTAGACCATGGCCCATTAGCCCAGAACACAACATTTATATTCATAAATAACATTTATGCCTAGCATTAAACTGTCTCCCTGCTTCCAATTTTTTTCCTCCAGTACTCTGCTCAGACTCTGATTGCTGACCTAATAGCATGCCAATAATTTTCAAATCTACACATAGCTGTCACTTATGTTCTGAAAATTTGACTTTCTCCAGAAGTGATTTTAGGTTATGATATGTTTCCTTGGGGTGAACTGAATGGGCCAGTGGAAATGATGCACATTTATGTTCATTATACAACATTAACCTTTCAGACTAATTTTAGAGGAATCCAGGAAAAGTGTTCATTCATGAGCTCCGAAACAGGATACTAAACAGAAATATCGTGACAATATGTAAGATTTCCTTCCTGAGAGAAAAACGAAATAAATTCCTCTTCACGATGTCTGTAGCAAGGAAATGAGTCCCAGATAGAGGAGTCTTCTTCTTTTAGTCGAACCCTGATAAATCAGCATAAAGCTTAGAAATATTTAGGTCTCCAACTAAATCATTAAGTTCATGTGTGAAATTATGTGATTCAAGTTGATACAAATCTTTTTCTTGAACTATATCAGAATCACCGCTGTTGGCTTGAGAACTTTCTTCGGAATCCTTTCCAAATGCACCTAATAGAGAATGCGCAGTACGACCAGGACCTTGTGATATGGGAGTTTTCGTTGACAATACCTTTTCATAATTGATTCCTTTAATATTCTTTGTGTAGTAGCCTGTAACATCACATACACAAAAATAGCAATCATTCTCATCTATGTTTATGCCAGATCATATGAACAAAAAAGGGTATACTAACTTTTTTTCCTTAACCCCATTTTCCTTAGTTGTTCCACGCAATGATGACATACTTTTTGGTACTCATTTTTTTTTAACATCTCCAACCTCCATATGAAAATAGGCAATTGCAGCCCTTTTAACAAAATGTATAATATTTTGTTTACTTTCGAACAACAAAATTGCCACACATATGGCAACTATATCAGGGATATTTTTGCACTTTCCAGAAGATATATTACCTTCAAATGTTACAGCCACTCACATAAGTAGATTCTCACTATTTGAAGATAAATTACAGACTGAACTAAATTTGATAGGATTGAACTTAGAATACGCTATGTATTGTTGTCTGTTATATTTTTGCCTGCTACATTGGCGTTGTTAGAAAATATATTAATTCAAACAAATAAAATTTGTTAGTATTTCTTACTTCCATACAAAATATATACGTAGAACTGCATTAAAACGATTAAATATTAAATATGGTAACAATGGTACGTTTAAAAAAAAACAACTGATTACAGTTTTGGAATCAGCTATTCAAATCTAGTAAAGTAGAGGTACCTTGGCTGAAACACAAGAATCATACATATCAGTGTTAATATGGAATTATCTATCAATGAAAATTAGATCAGTGTCTATATGAAAAACTAGAAAAATCTTCAGCCAAAACAACCTTCAGTTTGTACCACCTAATGGATGGTTGGATTTTTTTTTTTCCTTTTCCACTACATTCTTATAATAAATAATAGAAGCATTACATTCTGTCCAAAATTTTGATAACGAAATTTTACTGAAAATTCATAAATCTCTGTTTTAGGACACCTGAAGTTAAAAAATAGAAGAAAAGGTTGTATGCGTGCCTACTTGTGTGTGTGCGTGTGCGTGTGCGAGAGAGAAAGACAGAGAAAGACAGCAGCGTAACTCAAAAATAAGAGCAGTCTGTGAAATATCAGACTATATATGTAAGCTCGCCATCTTCTGGGATGTTACACAAAAGATTTTCAAAGAAAACCCCACATCCCCGACTACGCTTTGCATGGAACCCTTTTCCAAAATTGTTATTTCCTCAAAAATTGCCTTTATCGGCTGCGATGTTCGACTTCCACCAAGGCGGCCGTTCCATCCTAGGCTACCGCGAAATGAGATTTCTGGTGGACAACACGGCGCTGGGGTGAGTTTTCTCCGGGTCCTGCAGTTTCCATCATTCCTCCAATTACTCCATCATCAATCTCTTTTACCATTCATTTCACCTTCGTACTATCATCCACTTCTCTCGCTTTCATCCCAGGCGTTGGGCTGTCCCGTCAACCCTGGTTCATCTACCAGGTCAGTGCTTCAGCTCCCTCGCCCTGACATTCCGGGCCAGTGCAATCCGAACAGCACCCAACACCGGCATCGGTGATGTATGGAAGACAAAAAAATTGCTTTTATGACTTTCCTTGAAATGCAACTTGTTTTAGATATTTCCATAACAAACGAAATTTATAATTTGAATTTTCTAGGAATGTTCTCAGAAATTCTCTTAAATTTTTATTACTTTTTCATATATGGTAAGGAAAAGACTTGCGACATAAAACATGTAGATCTTGTTAAAACACACAACTTGCATCAAATTCCCTTTTGTGGGCAGATCCATTTCTGAGATATATCTTGTCATTTGTTTGAATTTTCACACACCTATATTTTTTCTAATGCAAAGTTATCATCCGTATCCTAATCTCCTGACCATACAAAGAGAGTGCATACTTAAAGAAAGCACTACCAACCAATAGTGTTCTTAAAGAGTTTCACTATTGGTTAAAACCTATTTTATTCCTATTTTCTTATCTCCACCGGAAAATTAGCAATACATTAATTTCTGCAAATGCTTTAATTAACATTATTTAGATACAGAAATAAGGGATTGAAGGAATGTTTTGTACAAGACTAGAGAAAGTCATAACTGCTACGCATAAGAATTTTATTTAATGAAATGTATGCAAATGTATGCCAAATTTGCGAAAAATGAATCTTAAATGACCATTTCCAAATATTCATCTCAGAAGTGTCTATAAAATTAAATGCTACATATTTGTGGTATAGCCTTTAAATGTTCTCTGTAGATTTTTAAGATCATAAATTTGTAATACATTTGTTTCGCCCAGAAAAATTACTAATGCAATGATATTGAAAGGGGAAAAAAGACATTCACAACAAAAGCAGCTGATCTTTTTTTAATTTACGTCCTCCAATGCTAAGTCATATCGGACGATGAATAAAATGAGTGAAATGATGCTCAAATGAGCACAGTGTCTATAGAGCCTAGAGTTACCCCACATTGGTCTTATAGGATAAGGGAAAACCCCGTAAAGAACCTTATCCAGGTAATTCACCCTGACCGAGAATCGAACTCGGGACCTCTTGAACGTGTGGCAGACACGCTACCATCTACGCTACCGAGGCGGGAAAGCAACTGATAGATACTCACATGAGAGTTTGTTTTATTTTGAATACTTTTAAATCATGTTCAAAATCAGAAATATCAATACATTTTATTGTATAAAACGCGCCTACAATTTGTACATTTTTGTAGAAAAAATATATTATCTCTTTAAAGCGGTTCCATATGACGTTATACTGGTGGTGGTGGTGGTGGTGGTGGTGGTGGTGGTGGTGGTGGTGGTGGTGGTGGTGGTGGTGGTGGTGGTGGTGGTGGTGGTACTGGTGGTGGTGGTACTGGTACTGGTACTGGTACTGGTACTGGTACTGGTACTGGTACTGGTACTGGTACTGGTACTGGTACTGGTACTGGTACTGGTACTGGTACTGGTATTTATTATTTATTATTTATTTCACATGTCATATTTTCTCATCTTCTCAATTGCAAGGAAGTTTCATTCCTCATTAATTCAACTTTCTACTTTTAGAATAAATTAATAAATCTGTTCAGAAGAGCATTTTGTTCGTCTGAAGACTAACCACTAAGTTACATTAACAATTTTTTATTTTCTACAATATTTATCAGTTCTTTTATTACTCGCCTCAGTCTAAAAGTTCTAGTTAAAACTGCATGGCTACAAAGGAAGTTCTTGGAACGGAAAGAACCGTAAACTGGCGACCTAAGTTGTTGAAAACCTAGAAGAAAACTAATTTACCCTACGACTTGGAAAGAGTTTCGTCAGGGTATCACCTTGTAAATTTCTTATGTAATTTCGTGATATAAGGCTGGCTTCAGTTAAGTAGGTTCATCCTGTGGAGTAAGAAAATGAAGGGGTGAAAGAACGCACTTTATAAATTGTATTAAGTAAGAAAGCCGGGAAATAAAAATGGAGAAGGGGTAAACGAAAACAATGAGAGTGTTATATAAAAAATGAGAGTGTAAAAATGAAGTAAATAAAGAATAAGAACAATTAAAAAGGGGGGGAAGACTGGTGTGTTGGAAAATGACAAGGGATAACATAAACTAGCGGAGCGTTAGAAAACTATTAAGAGTATGAAAATAATTTATTCATCATTTAATTACAGAAGCTAAATGTCGTTGAATAGTGTTATTTGCTCACACATAAAATTCCGAACTTAAGTTCCAGACTTTAAATGCGCAGTAATAAAGAATTTGCTTATTAAGTGCTATGGTGTTAAACACTGAAAAATATTTAAGAAATACTTTATACGTTCAAATAAAACAGATACTGAAATAAACTGATGGAGGAGCGTCCATTTCTCATAATAATTCCTTAGCGCAGATTGCAAAAAAGTAAGGAACATAATAGGTATATAGTAGCTATTTATGATACAGGTGTGAAATATAAGCACGAAGTTCGGATGTAAGGGACCCTATTTAAATTTAAAGTACTCCGAATGGAGGAATGTTGTAATATATGTAAATATTTGTGTAACATAATGCAAGTAATAAAAATTAATTCATTCATACAAGTGTTAAAAGTGGAATTTTATATGGGAGTAGCATTACCACAAGCAAAATAAAATAACTGAATTTGAGTTGTCATGTTTTACTTCATACAACTTATTATATTGGATTGTAAATTATCCAACTCAAAAAAGTGTAGAAACTTCGGATATTCGCAATGAGATCTATGCTGATGTTGTGTGACCTTCATAGCATTTATAAGATTCTGTTATATTTTGACAAAATCAGGACGTCACTAATTTATGCTGCATTGATTTTATTTGTCAACAAAATTGTTATCACAGCGCTAACTTACACTTCACTTTTACAAAATGCACAGAGCAAACAGATCTGGTACCTGAGACAGTCAGAGGGTATCCAGCAAGCCGAGAACATTTTACATGTATACATATCTATGATGATGATGCTGCTGCTGATGATATAACCAATTGAATCATATATAATAATTATTTTCGGGGTGAACGGAAGTTTACGTCGTAGCGTTAATGTTTGTCTCTGTTGTACACATAAATTTGCGCTGCTCATTGCTTCTCGACGCTCATTAATTCAATGCTCGCCAACTGACATTGATGTGAACCTGAAAATTTCTTAAACTCTGCGGCCGACTCTGTAATCTACTCTACACTGACTTGGCAGTCCATCCATCCGTCCATTCATCCGCGGCTACTGGCAGGTTGAGATTCAGCCGTATTGTTGCTAAGTACTGACTCTCCAGAAAGATTTTGGAAATATATTTGTTAGGAGACCTTGTTTTTAGGTTAGAAGGTAGAAGAAGGAGTATGTTGCCCCTCAAAGCCAAGGATGCAGGACCAACGGCACGCTTGAGGGGTGGTTTAGAAAATACTGCAATTTTATTAGGATTTGTAAAAATGTGTGAGCCAATCAGCTCTTAGAGGGGATTAAGCGGAGATCAGCTTTACGTGCTGTTTCAGTTTGCGTCTGTGCTATCTCAGGTGACCGCAAGTCATGCATGAAGACCCTATTTTGCATGAAGCGGCGTCTTCTAGGTTCATAATCTCTTAGAGAGCTAACCAGGGCGCTTTGAGTATGTGGTAAATTGGCTTACAATTTTGCTGCTCGGCGACTAATTTTATCCTCCAGGATGGAAGAAATTTTACAAAGTAATGTCAGTACCTAAGATACTATATGGCCGTCAACTATGGGTCATAACTGAAAAAAGATAAAGGAAAACTTCAGGCAAATGAAATGAAATTTCTAAGAAGCATTGCCGGATATAGAAAAATCGACCACAAACGAAATGAAGATGCACGCGAAGAGCTAGAGATATTCGACCTGAATGACAGAGTACAAGAATATAGAGGTAAATGGGTAACCCATGTACAGAACATGGAGATAGACAGATTACCTCTCTATTTTATGAACTATAGACCAGTAGGAAAGAGACGCATGGGAAGACCAAGAAAACGGTGGTAGCAGTAAACTAAATTATGTAGACTGCAACTGGAAGTAAAGCCTAAAGGAAGATGATGATGACGATGATGACGATGGTGATGATGATAATGATGACGACTACGTATGGAAGAAATGAAGCTCTTTGAGTTAGTCTCACGTGAACGAGCGTCCAGCAGAATAGGTGCACCTGTTTCATCTCGTATTTTGATAAAGCCATTACATTTGTATTTATCTCCCGCAAACAATATTAGAGCTAGAGTGTTTAACAGTCACGCGAATGTCTTTACCCAATGACAATTAACCAATACTTCCTTATACTTTGCTTTACTATGCACTAATCATGACAGATTATTTTCTTTTTTTATCAGAAGAAAAATTGTTATTGGTGTTCAACTGAGACGAAAAATGGCAGGTGGCAGATATACAATAAACAAATTTCATCCTAGAAAAGCTCAAACGTAAAAATCATCAAGCAATAACTCTTTTGAAATAATGGTTTGATACTGATTGTGTAATTTAAATCTTGCGTATCTCTTATGGTTCACATTTATAGAAAATTCAAAAAGTATTGAGAAACTGTTTATATAAACGCAAAACATGAACAGTGGTTTTCGGGAAGACATTTAGAAATTTCCAAATATTAAAGCCAACATGAAAGGAAATAAGTTAAATTGCAATTTATCCGATATTTTATCTTTTAGTCAAACTGTTATATTTACCACCTGTATCCATATTTATTGATATTGAAAAGTATGTCAACATTCAATGATACACATAACAATAATACTTAAACTACTGCTACTACTCTATTACTACTAAGTAATAATAATACTACTAATAATAGTAATAATAACAGAATAGAGTCAGACTGAAAAATTCAATGCCATAGCCGGGATTTGAGCCACGATCTCCCGATCATTGTGCGGTTTCTCAAAACCACTGAGCTACTATGGCCAACTGCCGACATGACATTAAATTCTCCAACTGACTTGTATATTTCCAGGTAGACCACCAGGGGATCTCATATGCTATGACGCACGAGACCCTGGTATGACATTAAATTTTTCAGTCTGACTCTACCCATTCAGACCTTAGCTTAGAATGATTATTTCCATCAATTTACCTAAAATAAAAACATAGTGGTTTAACTATGAAGCCTGGGACATAAGTACTTGCAACATAGTGCGTCGCCCACAAATGGTGCGTGTCTCATAGCATATGAAAACCTCTAGTGGTCTACCGGGAAACACACGAGTTGGAGAATTTATTGTCATGGCGGCAGGTTGGCCATAGTAGCTCAGTGGTTTAGAGCAACCGCACGGAGAGCGGGAGATCCGTGGTTCAAATCCCGGCTATGGCATTGAATTTTTCATCTGGCTCTATTCATTCAAACCTTAGCCTACACACAGCTAGTGTGAAAGAAATGGTTATTTCCAATAATAATGGAGTTAAAATAATTTGGCATAACGTAACCGTAAGAATATTACTTCTATCAATTCTTACAATTGGATTATATCACGAATGAAATCAAGCTTCTCTTGAATGAGATTGTCATTACTATTAGGTATGTATAATGTATCATTTGTATGAATTATTATGATGACCCTTCCATTTTGGTTTCTCTATCGACTAACCAGTAGGTAGACGTAGTATTTCTTTCCATTAAAAACTTCTATATTTGATACGAATGCCTGGCTGTGTAAAAATAATAACTCAAAAACAAAATTCCTGATACATGCTGATTTCAACATCCAATAATGATGCGATGCGAAAATTTTCAAGAATATTTCTGCATTCCAAATTAATTTTAAATGAGAATCTTTCATTTTATTGATTTTCTGAGGAATATCTCTTACTCAGTTTAAATTATATATACTTCTATTTATTCGATCAGTAATATTCACCTGTATAACATTTATTTAGAATTTTCTCTAAATAGCCCGTGAAGTCTTCATTAGTAATGAATGTTGTATAAGACCGTAAGTTTAGTCACTCCATGATAGTGTAGAGGTCTTTTTATATCTCAGTTTACTTCAAATAATCTTTTTGTGACATAGGTGTTTCCTGGGTAATTTTTTCTTCCTTATATCAAAATATAAATTCTTGAAACAGTAAGATTAGTCTACCAGAGTTGTCAGTTATAGTCAAATTAAAATTTTTCTCCTGGTTTTAGAGAAAGATGATCATTGATTTTAGTATGTAATAAACGAATTAATATTTTAGAAGTGAGAAACCAGGTGCTAAAATTACCATAAAAACTTGTAAGGGGATAAGCAACTGTGTCACTAAGAAGATAACGGTGTAGTACAAAAATAAAACCAAATGGCAATAGCACCTTTGAAATATTGAAAGTATTAAAAAGCTTCAATAATAACGGATACCTCTGGAAGGGCTCCTGCAACAAAGGAAAACAAGAATCAATTACGCTTACTGCCTGAGTATATATATATATATATATATATATATATATATATATATATATATATATATTGTCACGGCAACAGGCATAAAAGTTTCGGCACAAGTAAGAAAACAGTCGGCGGATAAAGTTTCATGGCAATAATGAGCCTTGCTAAGCAGTTAATGATAGCGCGGCTATTGTAAACAAGCGCCGGCAAGCAGAGATAACTGAGGTAAAGGACTCGCCGGCAAAGATTAAGTTACACTTCTGGAATGTGATAGAATATTCGGATTACGTCATTAGATGCCTTGTTTTCCAGAAACATCTAGTAATTGACAGAACAGTCTGGTAATCATGTATGGTGTATAAAAAGAAGCCATGGCTAGTGATGACAGTTGTAAACATGAGTGAGAAAGCAGAGTCAGTTGTGAAACAGTGTTGTGAAATGAGAGACAGACAGCTGTGTTGTAACGAGAGCTAATGATGTAATCTGCTGTCACTGTTATTGTCATCGACCTTGGTAGACTGATGGTGTATGTAACGTAATGCTGCTGTAATCTATAAGAGTATGTCTACGAAAATAAAGGAGATTTTTAATTTCTGCAACTCGGCCTTTTAATTCTACGAACCCACAAAGTCAAAATATATACAGCTTGTTTCAAAGCAACTCCGAACGATTATAGCCATTGCGTAGTTTATAACTTAACTAGTCCGAATTTCGCTGTCGCAGCTACGAAATTCTGTTAGGTATAATTTTATGCGGCGTTAAATATTATGCTTTTGTGATTAGGCAGCGCAGGAACCACTGGCGTGCGAACCTCATAAGTTGTTATTGGGACGCACCGGCCACGAAAACAAAAGCTTTGCGCTTTATCAGTGACCCTAGCCTACCTTTCAGGTAATGGGGCAAAGGGCAGTTACTGTGGAAAAAGTCGAATAATGACTCGGTCTTTTCCAAGGTCGCTCATTTTGCTATAATCTCAATTATACAGTGCTTTCAACTAGTTACTGTAAAATCAACTTCTTCCTTTCCAGTTACAAATGTTTTATTTAGTATTATTAAATACAGTAAAATAAAATGCTTGTCTCATCGCATAAGGCATTTAGTTTCGGCTAACTTTATGCGAAATTCTTTGATATTGTTCTCTATTCTTTTTATCATTTAATGCTTCAATCCTCAATTTCACTAACAGTAACTTCTATCTAAAAGGTTTAAGTTGCATATGTCAACCAGTTTGTTTGCCATCATGGACTGCTATAACGGAATTTTGGAACAAGTTAAACACTCCTAAGCAGTAATTTAGTAATAGCTTCTTTATTGCGGTTTCATAAGCCATAGAAATTCTTAATAGTAGCAAGCAAGCTCCTGCGGAGTATGCCAGTGTGTTTACAGTTACAGCACGCGGCACGGCGTATGACCTGCGCCTGCGAACTCCGACAGCGTGAGGCACGGGTCGTTGTTCCTGTCATTGCCTAATTCACATTCTTTCCGGAGCACTTTTATGTGGCTCTGTTGGCGGTAAAAACTATTTATATGTGAAAAATAGAAGCTGAGCAACTATTTGTAAATTATATATATATATATAAGCGGATATATTCAGATTAATGGTATGAAGCGATTTTATAACAAATTAGTACTTAAAAGCAAATTTAGAACGGTGTACTAGCTTACTGAGATTTGGAATGCTTCCTTGAAGTCGCTTCTCTTCTCATTTCCAATGTTGTTGCCGTAAATTGCTATAGTTACTTAGCCACTTTTTCATCGGGTTGAGTAATGAGATTCCACTGTTTGTGTAGCTTTATCCCAGTTAAATGAAGGTAATGGTTTATTCTCAATAAAGCCTTCATATACTGGACATGTAATTCATTTTCAGTAATTTTCAGAACTGCAGTGATATTTCAATTTCTTTCCACAGCCACCTAAATGTGTTCTACGCTTCGTTCAAGAGGCAACATTTAATAAAGAAATATTTTAAAAATTAATTAATGATTTTCACATTTATTTACTTTTCTATGTGTTTCCTCTTTCTCTATTTTTCTATTTTATCCATCTTTATGTCCTATCATTATCTTCTACTTGGATATGTTTCTTTCTACGGTTTCTTATTTAACAGTTTTCTTTCACAGTTTCTTTCACTTTAATACGAGTCAGTTCAAGCAAATGCCTATTTAAAACAAAGAAGGGAGCAAACCAAAAAAAGCAAAGCAAAATGAAACCTTATGCAGTATTTGTCCAAAACGTTTTTCTCATTTCCATCTCAGATACCTTTGAGAGAATATATTAGAGAGACGCTTCCGTAGCCCAACATTGAGGTAGACGATTATGGTGGGAAATGATTTGGTCAGCATCATATTTCCTCCATCTAGAATATTGCTTATGACCTATCATACACAGTTGCTTATAATGCGGAGTGGCTACATGTCTTATACATGGCCTGAAAAATCTCTTCCTAGACGCTCTCCTTGCCAGGAACCTGAGCACTGGTACTCGACCCAATACGCCACGGCGCAAGACGACCTTTCCTACCTGCCTGATTCACTCTGGCTCTGTTTACACTGAGAGCTGCGTCAGATTTAAAATACCCAGTGCCACAGCAAGAATTGAAACCATGGATGGCTATTAATTCATTTCTCTCATAGCTAATAATCTAAACGTTCTTACTTGTGTTTGATGTTTAACAACTGTTATCCCCAATCATAAATTACGCTTGGTCCAAGTTCTATAATATGATTATAAAAAAAGTGTTCCACTCACATGACCTTTTTACTCAACCTTATAAAAAGAATTATTTTAAAAGGGTATTCTTTAACTTACTTCATTAATCGAAGTAAATATTTGCCGAAATTACTTTATTGCATATTTTCTTAGAAGTACAATGAAAACAAGAATGCAGTAGGTTTGAGCTATAATCAAATCGTTAAGGACTGACGTTATGTGTTGACATTGAGTTTTCCTTCTGTTTCAATAGCCAGCATCTAATCAGTCCAATAATGTTTTTCTTTTTGAGAAAAATATAAAGCGCAATGACAAAAAGTATCTTCAGAATAATAATCTACACAAACAAATGAATTTGACATAAACTGTGTGCCTTAACTACACCTTTTCTGGCAGTAAGATTTTTTTTCAATCTCTTACACTTTGTTATATAGGCAAAGGTTACACGAAATTAAGGGGACTTCCAGGCTTTCAGATTTACAGACTAATCCAACAAAATTCACGATTTAAGTTTAATTTGTCGTGAAAAATCTTAAACGTATCTCAACATAATAGAACCATTTCCGAGCAAACTTTTGGAAATATTTTTCCAATTAAAGGGGTAGTATGAATAACACACTTTTCTTGAAACTGTTCCTATTGCATGATTGGCAGATATTTAAGTTAAATTCCAGTTCGCTAACTAACTTTTCATTTTGGAGTTACGTTGCTCAAAGACAGACTGATAGACACAGAGGTATTTTCAGATCTTTTCTATGCCTTTCCTTCTTTTCTAGAATATGCTTCACTTTTTGTTTCAGCGAATTTTTAAAATGAAATTCCGTATCGAATTTATGGGTGGAATACAGTATTTCCTCTATTTCTACGTACGCAATTGAGATATCTATATTTGAAGAAGTTCAACATTTAAAGCACTATAAATAAATAGCGTTACTAGAATAAGTTAAATTTTCGATATGTCGATTATATTAGCGTTATCTTCTAACTGTAGCATATTGTAGGGTTCTGTTAGGTTATGTAGGGTTTTGTTAGGTTAATTATGTGGATTATCTTGAGTTTATTAGAGAGTCGTTATTACAAATGTCCTTCCGTCCGTCTGTTACGGAATAGGCTGTTCCAAGTACTGTTTGCTCCCTTGGCCCCACTCATGTAAATAACAACAATAAATAAATTAATGGAACAGCCCTTGTGGAATTTGTAAATAAGGTATTGCGTTATTTGTACGTGAAGTATTGAGTTATTGGCACGTCGCCCAGCTTGTTATTTGTGTATGAAGTGTTGTATGTTGGGGTGTGTGAGCGGTTGTTGGAATAGCTTGGGAAGCTATGTTGGACGTGACTAAGCGAAGGTGGTGTGAGTATGGCCGGCGAGATGGAAGTATTGTGTGATCGGAATAACTCTATGGGCGACGCTGGATACTGTAAAAGTTTATTAAGGAAGTACAATAAATATAAATAGTGATTGTGAAAGTGTCTTTAATATTGTTCTGAATTGTATATTAAGCCTCTGAGTGAAACCCCCGAGTAATGTGTTCTCGTTCGCCAGCTCAAAAATGGTAACAGTTTTTGATGTGAATGCAATACATTTTTCAGCATTCAGTAAAAATTGAGATCCCGGATAGCGCCTGGCAGCGAGGAATATTACATTTTGGTGGAGGCGCCGTGTTTGTTCATTTTAGCATCAGTTTAAGTGTAAATGTGCTTTATTGATATATATTTCATTAATTGCGTTCAATTTCAGTTCTGCGTAGGACGGCGGTAGCCATCTTATGATAAGCAACTTGGGTAGTGACGTCACCCCGGCATTATTTGTTCACGTATTAACATGTTCTTTTGTTTTGTGCAGGAAATGCAGTGCTTTTTGAGCTTAATCCTTGTGGTTCTGTTTGCGGTTATGCTCAGTTAGAAATTTTACGTTGATGATCTATCTTTTTGCATGGTTTTTCATTTCCATCTGCATAGTAATAATCAGGATTTTCTTTGCAGCATTTTGTGCAGTGCTAGTGTTATTCAGTCACGTATTGTGTTCTTACCGTGTTGCTATTTCTGCAGGAATTTCAAATCTTGTGTTCTATTACGAATAGTAGTCACTATCAGTGATTTTTGTAGTAATTTTGCATGTGTACATCGTTATCTTTTCTTTCACCATGGAAAATTTTGTGGAGAATAACACCATTGTACATACATCCTCTGTCGGCACAGATGTCGAGCCTGATGAACGTAGTTCGGTGCCTGATCAGTCACCCCCCGGAATTATTGCACAGAATACTGACTTTCTGGTTGCGGTACAATCCACCATCACTAACACGATGGCTTCAATAAAACCTGTTTCTCAAACCTTTATACAACCATCTTGTTTTTCAGCTGCTCCTAATGAATGTGTTAACGATTTTATGACTAATTTTGAAATGGTTGCTCGTGCTAATGCATGGAACAGTACTCAAAAGTTGCAGTTTTTCCCATGCTATCTTAAAGGTACTGCTATAGCATGGTACAAGACGTTTTGCCATAGGTGTCCCGCTCACGACTGGTTTATTTTGAAAGATGCTTTTCTTACAGCTTTTCAGGTAGCTCACCAGGATGATGTGTATGAGATCCAACTTCGCCAACGTGTTCAGCGTGATTCTGAGCCTGTGCTTAACTACATTTATGATGTGCTAGTATTGTGTGATAAAGTAAATTCTCTTATGTCTCAGCCAGAGCAAATTAAGAATTTGTATAAAGGGTTGAAACCACAGTATGTCCAGTTTCTCTTACCTTTGAATTTGCTTACCGTAGAGGAGCTTTTGCAAGCTATTAAGCGCATTGATAAAGCTGAGTTCTACATCCAGAACCGACAACACCTGGTGTCTAATCAACTGCATAGTAATGTGCCGCTGTCCATACCTGGATACCCAGTTGTTTCTGCACCTCAATCTATATCTGGCCATTCTGTTGCAGCGTCAGAGTGTTTGTCACTCCCGTCGCCATCACCAGCACCTTCTCAGGATATGATGTCAGAGCTTGCAGCCAAAATGGACCGTTTAGCCAATCAACTTCAATCTTTGCAGGTTCCTGCTAATTCTGACCCAGTAACGAGCTCATCTCCCCGCCAAGCTGGTAACTGCTCCAATGGTGGACGTACTGCTAACTTTGTATGCTATAATTGTAACCAACCTGGTCACATAGCACGTTTTTGCAGGCAATCTTCAGATGCTTATAGTTCAAAAAACGCCCAGCGCGGTGCCTCAAACAGGCCACGGTAGCAGAGGTTCATCACGACAGCAAGCCTGATCAGTCGTCAAGTTCAACTTTACCTTTTGGCCATGTTTTACAAGTTTCAGGGTCCATTAATAATACCCCTGTGAAGGTTCTTCTCGATACTGGCAGTGCTGTCAGTATTGTCAATGCTGTACACGTATCTGATAGTTCTAAATTGCAGCCTGTGGACATTTTACTTAGAACTGCTGGAAACAAGCTTTTGGATGCTGCATACCACCTACCTTTGGATTTTTCAGTTAATAACTGTCTCTTTCAGGAAGATGTTCTTGTTGTAAAAGGGCTAGCACATGACTTGATTTTAGGTAATGATTTTTTGTCTGCACACAAAGCTATTATTGATTATGTTAAAAATGATGTGATTCATGTAGATGACAAGTTGTGTCATATTTCTATGGTAGAGAACACAGAACTCCCCATGTCAGATATTGCTGTAGTGCCGTTTACTGAGGATGATGTTACTAAACCAGCAAACAAAGTGTTAAAGAAGATGTCCAGATTCCTCTATTTTCGGTTTGTCATGTAGCAGTAGAACTTTCTTCACCCATTGATTGTGATGTAATGTTTGAGCCTGTGCCAGGTATTTTGCAAAAGAAACAGATATCCATTCCTCAAATGGTTTGCTCACCCCGACAAGATTATATTGTGCCTGTTCAAAATGCATCACCGGAGCCTAAGACTTTGTTTTCTCGCACGACCTTAGCTAATGTCCAAGATGTTGCTTTTGTTCAGAGTCATTCAATCTCGCCTCAGGATATCACGCCCTTGGAAGCACTAAACTTTCAGTTTAATGTAAATAATAAATTGTCTTCTAGCCAGAAAGATAAACTTCATGCTCTTTTATTGAAATATTCTCATGTTTTTGCAACCACCTTGCAGGATTTAGGTATGACCAATGTTGCTGAATTTGATATACAGGTTTCTGACCCAACTCCTATTAAGCAGCGCCCGTATAGAGTTCCTATCAAGCAACGTGAAATCATCGATCAGCAGGTTCAAGAGATGAAAGATGCTGGGATCATCAGGGATTCTCAGTCTCCGTGGAGTTCTCCTGTGGTGCTAGTTAAGAAAAAGGATGTCTCGACCAGATTTTGTGTGGACTACAGGAAGCTTAACTCGGTGACCATGCCATCATCTTTTCCACTTCCCATCATCGACGACTTGCTTAGCTCATTGCATGGAGTGTCCTGGTTCTGCTCGTTGGATCTTCTTTCTGCTTATTTTCAGGTCCCCCTTGAGGAGCACGCCAAGCCATTCACGGCGTTTGTTTGCCACAGTGGTCAATTTGAATTTGAAAGACTTTCCTTTGGACTAGCCAATGCTCCCCGTTTCTTTTCATACATTGCTGAAAAGTTGTTAGGTGATTTAAAATTTAAGAAAGCTCTGGCTTACCTTGATGATATCCTTGTTTCTGCTCATTCTTTTGAGGAACTACTGGATAATTTAGAGGCTGTTTTTCAGCGTTTGGTGCTTTTCAACTTTAAATTGAAACCGCAGAAATGTTTCTTTGCCATGAACCGTGTCAAACTTTTGGGTTTTGAAGTCTCTAATGAGGGCATATCTCCAGACTCAGACAAGATAACTGTGATTCAAAATTTACCTCAGCCTAAGAATGTCAGGGATGTCAGGAAGGTCCTTGGTTTGTTCAATTTTTATCGAAAGTTTGTGAAAGGTTATGCTGACATTGCCCATCCTTTAACACAATTGACTAAAAAGAACTGTGATTTTGTTTGGGGTTCTGACCAACAGCATGCTTTTCAGGCCTTGAAGGATGCGCTGACTTCTGCACCGGTGTTAGCACACTATACTCCTGGAGCGTACACAGAGCTCCACACTGATGCTAGTGGTGTAGGCATAGGGTGTGTTTTGTTGCAATCTGTAAACGACCAGTTAAGACCAGTTGCTTATGCCTCTAGATTGTTGTCCAAGCGTGAGCGTAATTATGGTGTTCCACAGTTGGAGCTCCTAGCTATTGTTTTTGGTTTCACACATTTTAGAACATTTGTATATGGTTATAAAGTTCATGTGATTTCTGACCACCATTCATTGTGTTATCTAAGTAATCTGAAAGATCTTACAGGGCGTCTGGCTCGCTGGAGCCTTAAACTACAGGAGTTTGATTATACTATCTGTTACAAATCTGGTAAAAAGCATAACGATGCAGACACTTTAGGTTTCCTGTGCTGCAACCCCAGGATGATGTATTAACTTGTTTACTTTCTCCTATAGAAGTTGCGGAGAAACAGAAAGCTGATCCACTGCTGCGTCCTCTAATGGATACCTTAGTGGACGACACTAATGCTACTCCGAAGCTTCTGCGCCAAACTGCCACCTATACTCTTAAATCTGGTACTTTATATAGGAAAAATGCTGGTTCCACGGGTCCTCTGCATTTACTGGTGATTCCAGAGTCGTTGAAGCATGAGATTCTTACCTCTTGTCATGATGATCCACTTTCAGGTCACCTTGGGTTTTCCAAAACTTATAATAAGATTCATTCCAGATACTATTGGATTGGCATGAAGAAAGATATCGAACATTTTGTGAGGACCTGCCCGAGCTGCCAATCGCGTAAAGGCCCTAAGAACTTGAAGCCCGCAGGATTATTTCAATCTCTTCCTGTTTTAGCTGTAGGTCAACGTTGGGGTATTGACCTTTTGGGTCCTCTTCCTAGGTCATCCACTGGCAACCGCCACATTATTGTGTGCACCGAGTATGCCACTAGATGGGTCGAGGCTGCTCCGCTTCCAGCGGCTACTGTTCCTCATGTCACCAGGTTTATTTTACAGAATGTCGTCTGTCGTCATGGTGCTCCTGAGACATTGCTATCCGATCGGGGTACTGTGTTCCTCAGCCAGGTCACGCAGGAGTTACTAAAATCTCTGTCTATTTCTCCTAAATTTACTAGCTCTTATCATCCACAGACGAACGGGCTCACGGAACGTTTCAATGCCACACTAGTTAATATGTTGAGCCATTTTATTGATGACAATCAGCGTAATTGGGATACGGTGTTGCCTTATGTTATATTTTCTTACAATTCTTCTGTACAGCAGACGACCAAGTTTTCTCCGTTTTTCCTGATGTATGGACGAGAGCCTGTTCTCCCTAATGAAGTTCAGTTACAGGCTACTACTAACGACTTGTTCGTCCGGAAGACTTTAGAGGACATCCAGAAGGCCCGTGAGCTTGTCATCCACAACATCAACAAGCAACAGATCAAACAGAAGTCTCAGTATGATGCCAAACATCGAGATGTGTCCTTTAATGTTGGTCAATTAGTTAAAGTTTTTACCCCCGTTAGGAAACGAGGCAAATGCACCAAGCTCCTACACCGCTATTTTGGCCCGTTTGAAATTGTGAAGAAGCTCACACCTGTGACTTATGTTGTACGTCGACCGAATGCCCTTAGGGCTAAGTTACAGTCCATCCATGTTTCCCGCATCTTCCCGTATCACGATCCTACTGGCCCTTATCGTGCTTAATTTTTTTCTTTTTCTTTTTTTTCTCTCTCTCTCAGGGTCAGTTCATCGTCTGATAAACTCAGTTAATGATGCTGTGCTATGCTTTACATATAATTCTATTGATGCATATTTTGTTTAACCCCTTGTGTGACTACCATTTCGTCATTTGCTTAAGTCCACTTAATTGTTCATATTTCTGATTATTTATGATGTTCTCCCAGGAATCCCGTGCCAACCATTCCGTTTATATCAGAGCTATTAACGTTTTATCGTGACTGTTTCAGTGTTTTACTCATGTACCATCTTTATCGAAGTAGCAGTATAGTGTGTGGCCCAGCTGCGAAGCCAGCCGCCACATCCTAGTGGTTATTCGAGTTCAATGTGAGCACCGTCGTGACTGCAGCACATTGTAGAAGAGGAGTCGTCCCTGAGGAAGCCGCTGCGCACCTGGGAGCGACCCCAGTACTGGAGTGACGCCTAGTGAAACCGCTGTGATGCGCTCACTAGTGCGAGGAGGTTTGAGTTAGGGTGGGTATTAAGTTTTGTCACTGGCCAGTCACTGAAGTATTATTTCATTTGCTGTTAAGATGCTTAGTCCTTTGTTTCAGATTTTTCTTTTAAATATCAGGGTTGAGCTCTCTTCACCGCCACGGCAGTTCCTGGATGAAGAACTTTCTTAGTTTTTTTATCCCAGTTGTAGTATTTTAGGAGTCTTGTTGTGTGAATGAGTGTGTGGAGATGGCCATCTCAAAAGTGTATTTAGTATCCGGATAAATTTCATGTTATAATTTTGTTTTGTTGTTTTTATGTTTTTGTCACTTTTGATTTACCCCCTTACATTTCCCTCCAAAAGTATATTTAACTATGGGTAGCCTTATGTTATACTTGTCCATTGTTAATTGTATAATTGTTTAGTTTTGTGCGGGAGTGCCCCAGGAAGAGTGTCGTCGTCGTCTGCAGCTAGCAAGAGCCCCGGCCACCCTCACCTATCAGCAGAAGCAGTAGTTGCAGCAGGAGAGGTAGCAGCAACAACGCGGCAGCACCAATACCAGAGGCAGTAACGCTGGTTATGCCTCAAAGTTTCAGGAGTGACCACAGGGGTCACTTCATCAGTTTGGCAGAACACAATTCCAGCAGGTTGGTTACCTTTGCAGTTCGTCGTGGGGTGATGTGGGCAGTCCCCCACAGGTGTGTGGCAGCAGGAGAGCAGCACAGCTTGCTGGCTCCCCTATGTTTGGAACTGTCTGTGACATCGGGTATGTGCCATTTGTGGTAACCACCAGTTTGCCCAATTTTCATCTTCAGGGTCGGTCTGCTACTCCAAGTGGTGGTAATCGTCGTGCTGCGCCTCTGTGACTTCCATCAGTGTTCCGGTGGTGTAGGGTTGGTTCGGTGGACTCTTGGACTAGTGGTGTAGACAAAATCATGCATCGTGATTCATTGGGAGGGGCCTCCCAGGAATTCATTTATTGGTACTTTTCATGTTTGTGTTTTCTAATGATAGGTTAGGGGCTACCCTTAATGCTTTTCTTTTGTGTGTTTTGCTGTTTGCTATTAGTCCGACGAGCCCCTCTTTTGTGTGTTTTGCTGTTTGCTATTAGTCCGACGAGCAGGGGCTCGCCCTTTTTTTCTAGAGGGGAGGGAAATGTAGGGTACTGTTAGGTTATGTAGGGTTTTGTTAGGTTAATCATGTGGATTATCTTGAGTTTATTAGAGAGTCGTTATTACAAATGTCCTTCCGTCCGTCTGTTACGGAATAGGCTGTTCCAAGTACTGTTTGCTCCCTTGGCCCCACTCATGTAAATAACAACAATAAATAAATTAATGGAACAGCCCTTGTGGAATTTGTAAATAAGGTATTGCGTTATTTGTACGTGAAGTATTGAGTTATTGGCACGTCGCCCAGCTTGTTATTTGTGTATGAAGTGTTGTATGTTGGGGTGTGTGAGCGGTTGTTGGAATAGCTTGGGAAGCTATGTTGGACGTGACTAAGCGAAGGTGGTGTGAGTATGGCCGGCGAGATGGAAGTATTGTGTGATCGGAATAACTCTATGGGCGACGCTGGATACTGTAAAAGTTTATTAAGGAAGTACAATAAATATAAATAGTGATTGTGAAAGTGTCTTTAATATTGTTCTGAATTGTATATTAAGCCTCTGAGTGAAACCCCCGAGTAATGTGTTCTCGTTCGCCAGCTCAAAAATGGTAACAGTTTTTGATGTGAATGCAATACATTTTTCAGCATTCAGTAAAAATTGAGATCCCGGATAGCGCCTGGCAGCGAGGAATATTACAATATGTTCAATTCTCAATAAAAATTTTACTTTTAATTACCAAATTCTTCAATATAGTTAATTTTTAAGGCTTAATCTTATAAAGAATTTTTGTTATAATTATTATTAATTGTTCTTGTATTTTAGTTCGTATTTCGAGGAACACCTTCTGAGCTGGAGAACTTTTTCATTCACGGATGGTGCACGTAATTATTCATTATGTTTTCTTTGCACCTATCAATATTCTAGCAATTAATAAAAAAATAGAAACATTTAATCTGTGTTCAAATTTATGTAGCCATGGTAGCTCAAGTGCAATGAATAAATAATTGAAATTTCCCAATGTTGCAGTACTCTATGAAACTGAGCGCTGCTTTATTTTGTTAAAACTTAATGTAAAATATACTAATAAATCAAAGTTAGCTATACTTATCAATTTATTGACTATTAAATGGTGTATACTTGAAGCCTCCACCGCTAAATGCTGCAACTATTTCTTGTAAATGTGGACTATGGCCAGACACAGCTAATAATATTAATGCAGTTGTAACCAAGCAGAGACCAACGTCATGACCAGGCAGAGAACTCGCACATCGATTGAGGAGAATCGGATGAATTCTGGTTAACTTTTTTAAGTACGGCACTGTTGTTTACAACAACACAATGATGCTGTCTCGGTGGAGTCCATGTGGAGATGATGGATATGCCAATGGTGTATAGTTAAGCATCTGAGAAGAAACAGTGCATCTAAGACCAACAAAGTACATGAATTGCATATCAGGTATTCACTGTTTGATGTTTTGCCCCATTATAAACCATTTGTCTGCATCATATCATGTAACCTAGAGAGTACCTTCCTGTAATAAAGACAATGTTTAAGTGAAAAGTGCAGGATATTTACTTTTTAGATCTTTAGAAAATGAATTGTTAGAACTCTTAAGTGTTACCTTTATGCATATAACGAGTTGTATATGTGCCATATAAAATAGAAATATTTGTTTTCAACCTTATGAATTTAAAAGTAAAAAGTGCGTATTGTCGTGAACCCGTTATCTACGATAGCGCGGCTTGTGTACACAAAGAGCCGGCAGATAAAGATAGCACGCAGATAAAGGTCTGCCGAAACAAACTCAGATAAATGGAAATTTCTGGTGACATCTTGATTGATAGAGATTTTTCGGTTTCTTTATTTTTCCGGAAATATCTAGAATTTATCAATGAGGTATTTAAGAAGGCGATGACTCACCAAGAGTCAGTCGCGAGAATCGTAAGCAGTAAACAGCTGTAGAATGTTGTAACGAGAGCTGATGTAATCAGAACGCTGTTTGCTATTGTCATCGACCTTGGTAGATTGTGGTGCGTATGTGACGTAATATTGTTACGTGAGAATTGAACAGTGTATTTCTACGCAAATAATGAACATTTGGAATATATGCAACTCGGACTTATAATTCTACGAACCCACAAAGTCACAATATTATTATTCATCAAATAATTGTACATTTATGTGGATGAACTAACAATTTAACCTAAGTAAGGCATCTTGAAAATCATTAACTGTAGTTTTCAAACAGTTCAAAGCATTAATAGTGACGTAAGTATGTCGGATGCTGCGTCATTTGCTTACAGTAGCCCTCTGCACTGCTGACCATGACAAACTTTGGTTTAGATACATATAATGTTTCATCTGTGGCCAAATTTTGCTGCCTGATCATGATTAAAATTAAGAATATGGAAGCATGTTTTTGCATACATTATTTGTACAAAAATTAAGAAATTAAATGACAAAGAATAGAGAAATGAGTATGAATGTTAAGCATTGGTAGATTTCATCTTTTAGCTGAAAAGGAACCATAATAATTAATTTTTTAATGAACGAATTATTTAATGTGCATAATCCAAAATTATACAATTTATTTTTACAGTTTAAAACTTTTGGCTACATTTTTCTTTACCTTGTTGCTACCTTGGCTTACATGACACCCTGGTCTTTTGCTCTGCCAGGTAGCTCTTAACCTCCATGCCTCTTTGTTACTTAATTAGCCTCTTTCATCCCCACCCCCCACAAATCTTCCGTTTTTATATTCTTTAAATTTATGGCCCACTTTTCTTTTACTTTCTGTAAGAACTCGCCGATACTTCTTTCCTTCTTTTCCTCCTTTTCTGTTAGCAGTTTTATAGCTATTATCCTCTTCTCTACTTTCTCCCATTCCCCCCCCCCCCAAGCCTTTTTGGTCCATATTGCAACCTCCTCGTATTCTGTTGCATAATGTTCTATACTTACTTTTCCACCATACAATTCACAAATTCCCTTTTCCCTACCTCTTATCTGTTCTCACCCAAGCTAGCCCTTCCCCCCCTCTCTCTCTTGCCTATTGCAGTATGATTTCATATTTTCTAGACTTCCTCATATTTTCTGCCTTTCTATATCTTCTATTCCGCATTTTACCATTTACCCACATCGCTTGTATTCCTTTCCTCTAATCTCCATATATTTTCCATTCCTATTTATTCCATAATTCCTCCTATTTCTGCCTACCAACTGTTTGAATTCCCTAATCTTTTTTGCTACCTCATGCATAATTTCATAATTTCCCCTTCTTTGGCCAAGCCCCTGTACCAGAATGTGTTTATTCTTTCCATTATTATTCCATTTCTTCTTGTTTTTTGTAATCCTGCTAAAGCTACTTCCCTTGGTGCTCATCTTCGTAAGCCTAGCAACTCTTTACAAAAGCTTCTGTAGTTTTGGTCCACCATCTCGTTTACCTCTGCGCCCCCTCCCTCAGATCTCCACTGTATACAACATTTTAGATTCCACTAGAACTTCATACATTTTGTCTAACCACTTGGTAGTCATTTCTAGCAATATTTGCATATTCTCCCCATTTTTCATTGTTATTCAACTTCACTCCTAAGTATTCAAATTCATTGACCACTTCTACCCTTTTGCCATTTAGTACCCAATTTTCGAACTTTTTTAGTTTAACTGCCTTCTTGAAGACCATAACTTTCGACTTATTTATCTTTTTTTTTTTACTCCACACTCTTCACAGAATTTCTGGATTTCATTTATTGCCTTCTGCAGTTTGGTTGAAGTGCTATTTCTGGAGGACAAATAAATACCACAAACATTTCGAAATCTAGTCTAAAAACCATAGTTACTTATGTGTTTGCCTATTAAATCTTCGATAATAAGGTTATTTGATTTCATTGTTCTATTGATATCCGGCCGTTAACCGTAAAAGTACATTGGTGGCCTTTTACCTTAGGAACATACGAGGGGGGACCCAAAAGAAACCGGACTCCGAGGGCGCTACCACTCGTAGACGTAGTGCAGGGTTCTTACGCTAGATGATGTTAGTAGAGACCTTCATGAAACAGCTGTGCAGACGGTATCAGTGTAGAGATGAACGTGCAAGTGTGGTATTGTGTTTCTGTCTGTTGGCGGATTACCTCTGCGTAGTCGTTATGGCAACTTTAAAAGAACAAAGAGTGTGTGCGAAATTTAGTTTCCTGCTTAAAAAAACTGCAACGAGACACACCAAATGCTTCAGGAAGCTTTCCAGGAGGACGCTATGAGCCGCACACAGGTTTTCGAGTTGTTTGTGCGCTTTAAACGTGGTGAGATGTGTGTTGAAGACCAAGCTCGTTTTGGACGCCCTTCATCACCGCAAAATAAGGAGAACATTGAAAAGGTTCGCCAAAAGATCAACGAGGATCGTCGCCAAACGATCGACCAAATTTTAGCCGCAACAGGAATCAGTTGGAGCTCGTGCCAGCGGATTTTGAGGGAAGATTTGCACATGAGACGTGTTGCTCGTAAATTTGTTCCGCGCCTTCTCACACAGGAGCACAAAACCATCCGCATGAATGTGTGTCAGGACTTGAAAACAGAGATTGCACGTGATCCTAACTTCTTGAACAAAGTCATTACAGGGGATGAGAGTTAGTGTTATGGGTATGACTCAGAAACCAAGCAAGCGTCAAGCCAGTGGAGGACTCCCAACTCTCGCAGACCAAAAAAAGCAAGGTAAGTGAGGTCAAATGTGAAGATGATGATCATTGTCTTTTTTGATGTTCGTGGAATTGTGCATCGGGAATTGGTACCCTCTGGTGTGACTGTTAATAAACTCTTTTACTTGGATGTTTTAAGGCGTCTGCGAGAGGATGTGAGGAGGAAACGCCCCGAACTTCGGCGATCAGGTGATTGGTTTTTGCAACACGACAGCGCTCCAGCACACACGGTCTTACGAGTGACCCACTATTTGGCATCTCAGAGTTGGTCTGTCGTTCCCCATGCTCCGTATTCGCCGGACCTAGCCCCGTGCGACTTTTTCCTATTTCCACGAATGAAAAAAACGCTAAAAGGGGAACGTTATGACGATTTGGAGGCGGTTAAAACAGTTTCGCAAAGGGCACTGGACAATATCAAACTTGAAGAGTTCCAAACATGCTTCCAACCGTGGGGAAAGAGACTTGACAAGTGCATCGCATTTAATGGAGAGTATTTTGAAAGTGACTGAAGTAATTTTGTAAAAAGGTTCATCAATAAAGTTTTTATGACAACAATCCGGTTTCTTTTGGGTCCCCCTATTGGCGATTGTCTAAATATGCATACAGTGACTTATCTTTGGTTTGTGTACATTTGATCACCAATACGCAAATCCACACACATATGCGCGCGCGCACGCACAGGCATGAGCACACTCATATTGCTCTTTCCGGTGGATAGCGAATAATCTTGGCTACAGAGGAAGATGAATCAATGGAATAGGAAACTGCTTATGTAATGTTTGTACATCCACGAAATGCATATCATTTACAGTAATTTCATAGGTAGCGGGTCAACTTCAAATTTCTATCAGCCAGCCTTCATACCTGGAGTAATTCTCCGCCTAATATCTAACTGGCCCGTGTCTCGATTCAGGATAGTGCTAAACTACCTGACTACGGTTTTTATATGAAGTTTTTCATTATTGTAAAAAAATCATATTGATCTAAATTTCATGGACTACATTATCTTTTGAACAACTCCAGGTATTAAATTCACTCTGAGGTATATGTATAACAGACGTTAATATTAGGCAGTGTTCTGGTCTATTTGCTTTTTAAGAGGAAGTATATTTATAAAATTTTCACAATCAACATAAACAGCTAACTTGCAAACAGCTAGAAACAGAATTAAGGAAAAGGAAGTAGAAAGCATACATCATTTAAGAAAATAACGCAAGCAGAGCTGCAGCTTCTAATAGTGCAGTACAGAACTCCTTGGAGTAATCTGTATTTCCCTAACAAAATGGGAAAAAATTAAAGGGAAAAAAGTCACGAGAGATTCAAGTGTTCCGCATTCTCTGGAAAACGGAAAACAAAGACTCCAGTTTCTAGAGAGTTAAACTGCAGATTTTGCTAGGTGTGGTGGAATTAAGAAGAGAATGTTCATCGCATTGCTTCAAAAGCGACGGCACTTTAGTATTGGTAAATGGCCCCTACAGCAAGGCTCCTCAGATGTTTACAGGTGGGACTTAAGACTTGCGGTTAAGAGCCCGTGATATCGATTTTAACACTGACTGCTTCAGAGGTAGACAGCAACATGTCCTGCCCTCAGCAATAGACATTCTATCATTAGCACTTTTTCAGCAAGCATTCATTCCTTCATTATGTGTTAAAATAGAATATTAGGAATTTCAGAGTTCCTCTATACTATCTATTACTGATATGAATGAGTAAAATAGATGACATGATGCATAAATGAACCCAGAATCGACAAAAGCTTATAGCTTCCCTACATTCATATAAGTATTATCGCGGCAACTTCCTAAACAAGTTTCAAACTCGGACCTTCTATCTATGAGGCATCAATTTACCTTACATTCCGAGATACATGAGAATACAGACCCAAGAAACTATGAGTGGTGGAGTTTGAAGACGCTCGTATGGCTCCTTTTGGTTTACCGGGAAACATAGGAGTCAGTTGGAGAATTTAATGTGAAGACGGTACGTTGGCCATGGTAGCTCAATGGTTAAGAGCGACCAGATGGAGACCGGGAGATCCGTAGTTCAAATCCCGGTCATGGTATATAATTTTTCAGTCTATCTATTCAAATGTTAGCCTACATAAGGCTATTATGGAAGAATGATTAAATTTCCAATAAAGTGTTGTATTCATATAAATTGTTTATTACATTACTGATAATTTTTAAGTAAAATCCTTATATAATGTTACAAAAATGTTAGTATATAACAATAATGGCATTATTTTCTTTGCTGTATTTGCCCTTTTTTTCTGAATATGCCGCATACTTCATTTCTTATTGGACGCGCTTTTCTGATATATTAATTCGCACAATTCGCACTCAGAAGCAGTGTATTTCTTTGGCCAGATTAACCAGAATCTTAATCATTCATATTATGTGAAATAGCTAGCCTTTGCAGAAAAATGTATTTGTTCATGACGATTTGTATATGACGATCACTGTAAATTAAAAAATTGCTTACATTTGTTACTTGTATAATATTGTCACCGAGGCATTGTTATATCGCTAGCGCAAGCTGCAGCCAACGCGTGGGCGAGCGCT
Source organism: Mantis religiosa (assembly GCA_030765055.1). Taxonomy (NCBI): domain Eukaryota; kingdom Metazoa; phylum Arthropoda; class Insecta; order Mantodea; family Mantidae; genus Mantis; species Mantis religiosa. The sequence goes on from CM060949.1 coordinate 81,240,277, forward strand.
GAACGTTTGCCGAGAGAGAGAGAGAAACAGAGAGAGACAGATAGTTTCGTCTTTCCCGCTGTATCTGATTGTTATCGAACGATTGACAGAATTCTAGAACAATGGCTGAAGGTATAACAGCTGGCAAGGAGTTGAGTTGCTAGTCTGTTGCTATTGAGTTGTTAATTGTGTGTGTCCAGCTAAGTAGTAATTTGAAGTGTACCGCAGTGAATTTTTTCGTTTGTTTACGGGAGGCGGGAATAATAAGACGACCTTGAAGATTGCGTTTCCGTATGCTATGTAATTTTGCTGCTGCCAGGGTTGTACAAAGGTTTTTTTTTTTTTTTACTGAAATAAAGAGCATTTTAAATTTCTGCAAACAAGATTTTTAATTCTACGTACCCACAAAGTCACAATATGTTTTGTTCTTTAATAAAGGATTTGTATGAAAAGTTAAGTTATCATTTGCATTACAAACATTGCGCTGATCGACCGTATCGTAGCTTTTAAATTGAATAAAATGACTAGTAATATCCAACGTAATCCTTCTTTTAGAGAGAATTCATAATAAGGTTTACTTTTCTATAAGCTTTATGCTAATCAAGATAAATTTGCGGAAATGGTTTCATTAACCGTTTCTTTGTAGGTACGATAACCTGAAGTGACAGATGTTTAGCAGACGGGTCGCTGTATGAAGGCTGTAAATTCCCCCTTAGGATGGCCACGAGAAAAGTATAAATATCTATAAATTCAAATTAATAAAAGCAAATTTATGGGAAACAGTTAATGGCATATACATATATATTTCCATCAATTGTGTTTTAACAAGCTGTAGGCTTTTGTAACTAAGTTCTAACTCATATAGAAATCTATACTAATTTCATTACGAACGAAGAACTTTCTCGAACAATTTCTAGAAGTATATCGAGATATGAATTTTATTTCCTTTTGCACGTGGCATTGCCTTTAACTGCAATGGTCATATCGGCGATCGTTCTCCTTTTGGAACATATCGCCTACTGGCGATGGCGTTAACTCCTAAACGTTGGGTTTACTTTGAATTTTAATCATTAGATCACGCACACATTCGCACTTTCATTCATAATTCCAGACTCTGTGGAAGATGGGAAATCATGTTGGAAGGGGCAAAATCCCCACCTCTAATCGGAAATCGAACCCGAGATCCCTCACATGGCAGACATGTGCTCTACCGACTGAGCTGAGAGGCCCGTCATTGCTTGAATTGTAATCAAAATTGTTCCACGAATAGTCTTCGTCATTTTAATAGAATGCTGTGTAATTTTACAAAGATGGTCCGAGAGAGATAAAAGTATATTATGCAGTGAGACTATAATACTAGTAATTAAAAAGCGAGTTTTATTATTAACCGAGCGACCGAAGCGAAGGTTAATAATTATGTTACGAGTATTTTAATTACCATTATTGTCAAGTTTCACACACCTGTTTATGCTCGATCATGTATCTAAATTAAAGATTTCATTTCAAAGTATTCACTTCTGGTTTGAGTGATATGTTAGATTCGTTATTGCTTTGTCTTAAGTGAGACTTAGTACGTAGTAAGCAGGCGCAGAAATATTGATTACTTCCCTAAAACATCTGTTAACGTGTGACACAGTTTAACCTAAAAACTTTAAAACAAAATATTGGTAGCATTAAAAGTAGAAACTTACTTTTATGATGTATTTAACATCAGGTGCTTCATCGGGTGTAAACATTTTTCCTTTTGTTTTCCCTTTATGTCCTTCTGATTTGCGTTTTAGTAAGCTGTTCAGTTTTGAGTATTTAGATAAGTCAATTTGCTGCCTAATGTTGTGTTGATTTCAAAATAGAATACTAAGTCCAGATGTTCCATGATTTAATATTTTAGGCAATTCTTCGAAATACACTAGGAATACATTTTCTTAGAACGAATTTATACCTTTGGTTATTCTCCAATCCTTGAATTGTGAATAGAATTTCTCATACATCTTTCTTGACTTTTGTGGCAACAAGTTATTGGTAATATTGAGTGTTTTTGCCGTAATTTCTGGGGGTATAAGTTCAATGTCACTATTACTACTGTCAGACTTTTAACTTTTTTTCTAAACTGGCGCTGGTACTTTTGTCGATCGAAACAAGAATAATTGATAGTTGCGCTTTCACAATGTTACGTGGCCACTTCTGATTGTTCGAATAGCAATACCTTAATGAGTAGGTGTACCTTAATGAGGCCCATTAAAGCACTGCTAACAGTCGTATAAATACTGAAATTTGGCATGGTCGAACATGAATATTTATTATAAGAGCGTTTTAGTACCATAATACAGTCCATTACCTTTACTGTAGTTTCAAGATTCTTGAATTATTTGCTCTTGGAGTTTATAGGTTTGCCCAAGTTGTTCTGCGGTACATCTTCTATTTCCTCCCGCATATATGTTGTATCAATAGGAAAATTGATGTATAATTTGGGAAAGTTTTGAATACTTTCTATGCTGTACGTATATATGATCGCTTAAGAGATTACTTCAAGAGAAAATGTAACAATAATTATCGCAAATAGAATTATCATTTTTATATGACTACTTCATGTGAAACTGCAGTTTACAAATATGAATATTATATTCTAAGTATTGCTGGGTTTCTAGTCAGGTGAGTTTATGAAACAATGTTTTCGGAGTCTGCATGTCTCCCACCATCAGGTTGCTCAATTTTAAAGGGTTATTTTGCTTCTCTTTGTCCTTTTTTGTGTTTTCAACGAATAGGTGGATTGAGAGTAAGGAGGGGCTAAATGGGTCCAGCCAAATGCTCTGTTAGTAAAGGAAAGAGAGGATGAAAATACTGCGGCCTATGTGAGACCTAGTAAAGAAATGCTCTCATAGGCCCAAACATATCGACAGGCACACGAGATCGTGAAAGAGTGAATGTCGGTCTTGGGAACGATTGTAGGTGAGATGCTTCTTTGTTGACAGCCAAAAAGTCTGGTGTGCATAAACAGTAATGTGACATTTTAGTGTCTGAATGGTTCATCAGAAACTGTTCCTGAAGAACTTCCTGATAAGTAAGTAGCTTTCATGAGATTCTAGTGGCGCTCTAGGAGTTAGTCTAGTCTGGCAGAGCAGTCTATTCCTGTTTCAGGCGTGCCAATTTATGGTGTTCAGGGGTGATGTTTTCCTGTCCCATTCAGTATGTGATGATGTTTTATCTGCTCTGTGGTGTGTTGATGCTGTTTCTGTCAGAGTGTTGGTGTTGGTATGAGTCAATCAGATATCCGTGAATTTCACTATTAACATTATGCTGTTAGTTATTACAAAATTTAGTGAAATTTAGTGTTTGGAATTAGTATTCTGAGCAAAGGAGTTGTCAACGCTGTTTTGCACAGCATTGAAGAAAGGTGTTGACGGTGGTGCTTTGGACCAGTTCTGTTTACTTGGTGCTACTGAATGGTGAGTTGCGGTGTTGCTCAGTATGGTGCCTGTATTCATGTTGCTAGTTATAGTCTCCTCCAGATTCCCCAAATGAAGATCAGATCCTTTGCCCGAGATGCTGGATGTCTTCTCTTGAGCGCTGCATGGTAGTGGAGGCGGTGAATGTGGGTGTATTTCCCTCTTCCTTTACAACTGATGTTCAAATCTTCCACAGAAGATAGCTTCCGCATGATGAAAGCTGCTATGGTGTCTGTTGCGGCATTTTATGGGGAGGAAGTCCGCTCCGACACTGGCGTTAATGTGGGGAGTAAAGCGACTTCTACGTGGATAATGTGGGCACTAAGCTTGATCCATTAGATGGCCAAACTGCAGGTAGCGCAGCACCTGCGAAGATACCTCAAGTCATGTACTGTGCAACAGACTGTGAGTCATTGGGCGCTATAGCTGTGAATTTCAGTGCAACGGTGCAAGTTACAGCATATTGACCGATCATACAGCAATGCCTGAAGCAAAGCTGGCGGTCCACTCGATTGTCTTCAATGCGTAGGAGCCGCTCTGATAATTATAGACCAGGCCACAAGGTCACTGTGTTTGCTATGGTCGGTAACCTCTAAGCTGAATGAGTCTTAAGTTTCCCTACTTGTGTAACTTCATAAAGTCCCACGTTATATGTCTTCTATAAGGCATTGTCAGTGGTGTCAGCGCCAGCGATTATTTATAGTGACATGAGAAGCTCCACGTGATTCTCGGCGGTAGATGGCGGTGGCGTAGGGATATTCAACCGGGCAGATGCCGCGTAACGGATCTCAGTGGTGATTGAGTCTGGAAATGGAAGCAACAATTGCAATTCCAGCTATGTTGTGGTCTACAGTTGTGGCGCAGAGTTGTGCACCGAGATATTACGGGTGGCGATGGCGGCTGCTGGTCGCCTTGACAGAAGCCTGGTGAACAGTGTATATAATATGTAAACAAACAGAAGGGCGCCGGGGTAGCGCGGTGGTTTCGTTCGCGGCTCCCGTTCTAAGGGTCCCGAGTTCGATTCCCGGCTCTGGGGTTGGCGATTTTAAGTCGGCCCTATCCACGCCTTCACCTCTGTCTAGCACACGTGAAGTATCCCCTATGCCCAACGTGGTTCGGAGTCCACGGTAAAAACTGTAGGTCCTCTCACCTCACCGCCATCTTCACTATCACCCTATCATCGGAGGTAATGGACACCGCCCTCTGGGTGCCTCCACCTGAGAAATGGGTCCGGTCATCACTTGGTGGGGTGAGGTTACCCCGAAGGCCAAGGTTGCCATGTGGGGAGTGTTAGTAACTAACTATATGTAAACAAACAGTGTAAATAATCCTGTGTTGGTTCTCTTCTTATATCCATGGTCAACGTTTAGGCGTCGCTTAAAGCTGGGGTATTTCTACGTAACTTTCTTCTTCAAATTGTGGAGGACACAACGGTGACTATGGGTCTCGCCCCAAAGGAAGTATACTATTATAAAACATTCATCGGATTAGAAAGGAGATGTTAAGCAGCGGTAATGCCCAAAAAATACCTGTATTCCCAATGAATTGGGACTGGTACAAATTAATGAGATAAGGTATTGAAGGTGGGAGACAAACTGTTTTAAAGCCTAGTTTACTTTCCGCGGAGTGAGTTTAAGAATATTAGAATTTCAGCTGTTTAGGAATATTCTAGGTTATACAGCTGCAGCAATTTTACGGATCGCTGGGTCTTTTAATAAAGTGTGCCTTGCATTACCGGTGTCTTGCCACGTCTATTAAACAAATAAGTAAAATTAAAGTAACATTATACAAATATAATTTATTAAATTGATGCAAGATTGAATGGTGTTTTACATACGGTGTCGTTATGATTGTATTATTCTAAAACTCTTCCGACTTAGGGCATCGTATGGCTTCTGTAGGCCATTATATGTATATCGCTCATCACGATTACTAGTGCAGACCTGGTAGAACTACTAGGTTTGGGAGTATTATGCGGAATTACCTAGACCCTACCTGCCACAGAAAAGTTAGAGCAGCGAGTTTGTAAAGAATGAGGTTGGTTCACGTCTTTAATCACAATTATTGTTTTCAGTATTTATGGAAATGCTTATAAGAAGAGATTAGATTTCTAAGCCCTAGAATGTCAGAGGAATGTTTGGTGATCCTGCATAATTCCTAAGTGGTTGAGGGCGTGACCCACAACGAAGGTTCGAGTAAAGTTGTAGCTAAATGTTACTGCTGTTCCAGAATGCGGTGTTTGTAGAGAATGTAATGGCTGTCTTCCTTCTGAGATAGATCGCGGCGATCCTCCGTGCTCTCTGACAGGTTCTGCAGCGCTCATGAGATGGATTCAGTGAATCTAGTCTGGAACCCTGGAATTAATCAGCGCTGGTGTATTTTCGCTTATGGTAGCGTAAAGTTTGTGGACCGTGGATTTTATGGTGTTGAGCTGGTCCTGTTTTGCCGCGGAAGTGTCGGGGTTGGTTGGTGTGCTGATGGCGGAGGTGCTGCAGCTTCGAAATACGCAGTTTCGGATACAGTATCTCTGAATGCAGATTGGAGTGGAGCCTAAGGAAACGGTAGTGACGTGATATGCTCTTCGATGTAAGCCTAGTCGGGCTCTCATATTCAGTATCTCGAAGCGGAGGATCTGAGTGCTTCCCCTATATCAACTACTGTTGTTGTGTAGGCTGGTAAATCGAGTGTAATGTGGCAGATATTGCGTTTGGTGGCATTCGCTCAAGAACGGGAATTGCTATAGAAGGCTGCGTGCGGATACTGAGAGCCCTATACCTGGCCGATAAAGTTCCGGAAGTATTTAACCGCATATGGTGTTAATTGAGGTGATACAATGGTGGCTTGGATTAAGAGGCAGTGCCATGGCCACTCATAGCAGAGCCCCCTGCTGTTGTGAGGCGGTGAACAGATGCCTCGTTGGAAGATCCCGTGGAACATCGCAATGACAACGCTAGGAAGGTACTCCTACAGGCGGCGATGCCTCTGTCTAGGGTTATTGGTGAAGATTCACGAGAGTTACGACGGCGGTTGGCTGAAGAGGTGGTCGCAGCAGGCTGGGATGCAGTGTCTGGTGGCAAGAGAAGTGTCAAAAATTGAGAATTTTGGTTGGCAGTGGTAGTAAAGTGGTCACCCTGCCGAAGATTGGGAGTACGAGTGTGCTTCTCACCTGGCAGCTGTATCGCTGAGAAAGGGATGCTTGTGTTGCATTACTACGGTTTTCTGGAGAGAAACAAATGAGTATCGAGGCGTTTCCTGAACTCCCGGGCAATTGCCAGGAGGATGGCATTGTCTGCCTTCTTTTGCTGCAACTCCGGTTTAATTCGGAATCAGGTCTGGATCTGGTAGTCTGGTGTCCAGAGTCTAGACTTGTCTGGTGAGGCAGAATCGAGCCTTCAACTTTTTCCATTCCTTAACATTGTTCCTTGCTGACGTATGGATGCGGAATTTAAGAAAAAAATGGTGGGTGGTATGTATTGGATGGTTAAGGGCATTTTTGAAGAGTTTTTCCGTATTTTCAGTTGGATGATGAGCTGATTATTTTGTTTTGTTGTTTCATTCAAGGAAACTTATGGTAAACCTAATTCAAACTGAAACGTAACCGAAACGTTCTCGGAGATCGAGGTATTACTCTCCGACGCAGCAGATGAGGTGATTGAGGATACTGCATTGATTTTAGGCATAACATTTATGGACAGTAGGAAGACACGTTTATTCTTTTAACTAAGGGAAGGAAATATGCGAGTGGGCATTATCATTAGGCATGTATCGGTCGGCCAGTATTGCCATCTGACAATAGCATTTATGAAGAATTTTTCTTCATATAAAGGAGCTTCTAGAAGTGAGTTTTGGCTGTGGCTACACACATTTAGAAAGCATAGGTGAGTAGAGGACGTAGTGCGTAGAGATTTTGTGCTATACATTGGTATATCATTGCCAATCGTCTGCACAATTTCAATCTAGCGAGAGCATATCTTGAAGCACTTCAAGGCAGGTTCCCTCTAGGTACAATACGACGTGTTCTCCAGCAAGAATGAGGTGTGCTACATCCTTCACCTGCTGTGAGAGATTTGGTGGGGCTAATCTTCATGCGCCAAATAATAAACCAAACCGAGAGCGAGTTAGCGTAGAGCTGAGCAGCTGCACTGCGTTCGCATAATGCTTTGACGCACATGTTACTGCAGTATTGTCCGAAAACTACTATAAGTTGCAACCTCGTTGAGAGGATATTTATTTAGGAAAGAGCCGTCTCGTTGCTAGAGGTAGCTCTAGGTAGTGGTTGCCCTAGAACCTTCCTTAGGAAAGGAAGGATGTTTTTGGTGTCGCAACATATCTTGAGTGCTGGTAATTCCAAAAGACAATCATTTCTACCCTGATTTCCTGCCAGACAGAGCACTTGGAGTGACAAAAGCTAAAGGTATCAATCACAAAGGACCTGAAAAAATAACTATTCTATAATATTAAAATGAATTAAAACAACAATTTAATCAATATTTGAAAAGATTCTTCTTAGACATGAAGATCGCCGCCGTAGTTACAGTACATCGATTATGATTCTGAAAATGGAAACTGGCAAATCTGCCATTTTTGAGGACTAGAGCAGGACGGCTCTGATCTGCAGCCCGCCGCATTATGCATAAACTGCTTTCAGAGTACGCCACATTTTGACTCGAATGACATCGTTGAACACTTTTATCTCCTTGTAGATATTGGTAGTACGGGCTACCTTAAGGAAGGTCTCACTTAGGTAAGGCAGCAATATCGGAGATTGACTACAGTGTGAGTATAAGTGTCCAACACGTTCCACAGGGTAACCTAGCTCATATAATCTAGCTGTGACTCGTCTGTGATGTATCTAAAAGATGTACAGATATTTTAGTCTGGTGTGCACCAGTTATCAGCTGGCAGCACTGTGGTGAGATATTGCATCGCGCTTTCGGAGAGAAGTTTCCTTTTTTTGTAATTTTACGTCCTCCAACGTTACGTCATATCAGACGATGAATGGAATGGGTGAAATGACGCTCAAATGAGCCCAGGGTCCATAGAGCTTTGAATTACCCGACATTCGTCTATCAGTATAAGACAAAACCCTGTAAAAACCTTACCCAGGTAACTCACCATGACAAAGATTCAAACTCGGGACCTCTTGAACATGAGGCAGACTCGCTAAAACCACGCTACCAAAGCTGGCTTTCCTTATTCTTCTGGGATTGTTTGGAGTGGCAGGAGAAAAATCAATATATCCATCCATGTTGCTGATGATATAGTTCACTTCAGGGTATCAAATATTGTGAAGTAATGCTATCTGCCGGGCCTTGCTGGAGTCACGGTGGAATTTGGTGGTGGGTTTGGAGAGTGGTAGGGAGGCTGTTTAGGTATGTGGCGCAACTTATTGTACTACAAGAAGTCACGCAATATATAGTTGTTGCAGTGGACAGGGTCTTCCTGGACACCTCCTTTTACTGGAGGAGGGCTATATGAGTTCTTTCGCATCCTGGACTTCCATTGAGAATGCCTGAAACCTGTTCTTGGTGGTCAGTGATTCCGGCTGTTGGACGTGCTTCTGTGATTTGGCTTTGATTTCGAAGTGGGTATTTGCCACTGCTGCGAAGTTCACTTAACCTTATATTTATTAGAGAATGTGGTAATGGATTCTGCCCTCAACAAATGTGACGTATCATGCGATACCCATATGATACCAATGCCAAAATTATTTTATCCCCCAAGCAAGAAAGTTTTCCTTTATTTACCACTACCAATGAATTGCGGCTTGGTGGTTGCCCCTATCACGATATTCAAGAGTTTGTTGTGCTACCTCCAGTTAAGGAGTCTCTCCTCGTTTTTAAATTGCAAGATTCTTGCACTACCGGAAATTCAGTGCTGCCACAGCAGTTTTCTCTGGTATCTGCTCCATATACTGACCAATTAGAGAGTGTAGAACACATGAGAATCAAGAGGCGTATAGAAACCAATTAGGGAACTTCTGAATGGCACAGATAGATGTTTGCCCAGCTCCACGTTTTAACTATGTAACCATAATCTATTTTACATATACAACACAATGCAACACAGGCTAAATATTACACTAGCGCTTACAGAAATAGTTTCGATTCAACGCCAACATATCTTTATTACGTAGATAAAGTTTTTCTTTTTCGTTGGAGGAAAAATACATTTACGTACCTCCACCAAGTTAAAGGACAGAGGTGTGATGTGACTCTCGCTGTCCTTGATATTACATCACTAAAATCCACCGGATAATGCCGTGTGTTGAAGGAATGGAGCGGATTAGTAAGGTCCAGCATAGCAGTCATGTAATTATCTATCAGTTTCTAAGCTGATACCTACTGCACCGAGCGTGTGACGGTATATGTTAGGCTGCAAAGATGGAATCTCACTTTAGCTAAGGATCAAGATAGGTAAGGACAGGTTAAGGGTTAAACTATAGGATTGGTATCCTGTCATCATCGATTCCTCAGTCCTTCGATGTAGTTGTTGGTGTTCTGCTTTGGTATGTGATGCGCATGGTCCGCGAAGCTGGAATTGATTCCTAATCTGAACCGTCAAGATTTCATTCAAGTTCACTAGCATTTGGTGGTTTGTCTCTTTGGTAGTGGGCTCCTGTTACTGTTGTAGACGTGTTTCTCAGAGAATGTCCTCTATAATTGCCAGCTTGGCAGCAAAGTTAAACTTCAAATGAATATCCTGGACCGCCTCACTTAGTCCCCTTCCTCTTTGAGGCCCTCTCTGGAGATGAGAGATACGACCGAAGGGGATGATATTTCTACGTTGGGTGAGGTAGTTGAGGGCTGGCTGCTGTGACGTTGGTGTCGGCTATGCAGGCAGAGCAGGCGATGTCTTCCTACAGGGTACAGAACCTGGCCAGTGAAGTGTGAATCCTCCATATGTAGCCCAGAAACGCCTTGCGGCGTCGGAGGTCGTATTCCTTGCAGGCTTGCAGATCCCGGGATATTCCGGTAACGATACTGGAGTGCAGGAGAGTCGGTTAGCAGTCGCTGGTAACTGGTTTCCCCCGTTTGGGTGGCAGGACCAGTTTGCAGCTACTATAAAAGCAGAGGATTGTCCTCGAAGGGTTTTACTGTGTTCACAGTTCTCTTAACAGAAAATCAGGTTATTGTGATCGCTGCTTAGGTGATCTTACTTCTGTGCTTTTCGAGTCGGGCTATTTCAGTCTTGATGGCTTGATGGCTGAGGAGAACTGTGTCCCGACATCCCGGTTCAGTGTGCCCCTCTCGAAGCAGATGGCCAGGTCCTGCTTGACCTTATGCCTCCATTAACTGTCATACTTGGCCAAATGATCGTGTCGCCGAAGAGGGCTCTGTAGTCTATTTCCAAATAGTGTTCCACAATTCAACTTTCACCAAGAAGTGTTCCGCTAGACCAGATTTCCCGTGCAAAATCAAACTGATGGTCCTCCCATGTTCCCTGATCCTGATGAATTTTATGCTATGTATGGGGCCCATCACTCACAGGGAATATGATAAAAACGGTACATTGACATAAAGCTGGTTTTCACTTATGTCGCTAAGTTTTTTACCTTCGCAGGCGGTTTGTGGATGGTCCAGTGGACTGTCGACTAAGTTGCCAGTGCATGGGATGCAGGCTGTGGTGGTAGGCTTGTCTGGTGGTTACTGTGAGAGCCTTCTCTTTTTTGGCACTTGTGACGTGATTAAGAGAAGCCGTTTTAATAGAAGCTGTACTTCAAGTGTGGTTCTTCTGTTAGGTCGCTTGCATCTGAAACATCACATCTTATGTTAAAAAAAACGCTGTAATTTAAGTTCTGTATGTATGTAGTTGCCTAATGTAATAAAAATTTATAAAGTTGGCCTTTCAGCTTGATTAGGAACTATGTATACATAGCTACATAACAAGTGGTAATACAAAGAGGTATGTCTAGAGTATAATAAACTCAAAAGCGACTTTTAGGACATAAGTCTACAAACAAGTGACACAATTATTATGAATGTATGACTATGACTTCGAAATTACGATTTCGAGATTTTCCCGAAATTATATCCCTACAACATTAGTTTTAGAAAAGAATCTGGGTATGACTTTTGAAACTTAAATTCAATAATTCAAAAATAGTCACAAGATTTTCTACAAACTATTATATATATATATATATATATATATATATATATATATATATATATAGTGTTATATGGAGGAACCTTCGAAATGTATTTGCTTAAAAGACTGCCTAACTATTGTTTAAAGTACCACATGTCTACAAGTAAAGTAGACTATGTGACAAGCAAAGTGTATATACGACATTTCTCGGAGCTTTTGAAGTCCCGTTCATTCGAAGAATTTTATACAATTTTGTATAACTAGCAAACAATTAGAGTTAGACAAACCTTAGTACAAGAAACTGTAGGTATCTCTAAAAAATATTGTTGAAATAGCTTTGTTGGAGCACATCAGCCATTTCGGATGTAATAAAGCCTAAGTGTTGAATATTATTGTCATTTTGGAGTTGCTTTCTGGTAAGGTCATGAAAAGAGTGTGGAATTTGAATGCTTGCATTTATGGAGCCGCTTTTAAAAGTTCGTCTGTCTACTTCGTTTCTGTGGTACTTAGCTATATCAAAATGTCTAACACTTATCTCGATTTGCACGAAGTATAGTAAACTCGACTAACTGCATTGCTTAATGCCAACCGCGCTTAAAAATAATGGCGTGGGGAGGACAAACTGAAAAGAAAAGAAAGAAAACGAGATACTGAACTTCTCGCTCGAAAATTAGCTGCGAATATTAGCAGTGTCCTTTTGCCTAAATCTAAATTCCAGTACAGGTACTTGATATTGTATGTGTATGTATGTACATAGGTGGTCTGAGAAGTTTCCGACCTAATAAAGATAAAAGACATTTTTCAGAATTGTTATTTTTTATATTTTATTTTTCAACATAGTCTCCTTGTAACTCTACACACTTCTCCCAGAGATGCTCCCATATCTGTAACCCGTCCAAATAGTACTCGGTGTTTTTCTCTACAAAATAATTGTTCACGAAGGTGATTGCCTCTTCATTTGACGAAACTCTCTGTCCTCCGAGCGCAATTTTCAGACGAGGGGGGGGAAAAAATAAGCTGCTTGGGGTTAAATCTGGTGAGTAGGGCGGATGGTCAAGCAGTTCGAAACGTAATTCGTGGATTTTCGCCATTGCAACCGTTGAGGTGTGAGACAGTGCGTTGTCTTGGTGAAACAGGATTTTCTTTTTCTGTAAATATGGGCATTTTTCCTCAAGTTATGCCTTCAGCTTGTCAAGTAATGATACGTAGTATGCTTCTGTAATAGTTTGACATTTTTGAAGATAATTGATTATATTAACTCCATGACTAACCCCCCCCCCCCCCCCAAACAAAGACTGTTGCCATCACTTTCCCGGCCTTAAAAACAGTTTTTGCTTCTTTTGGAGCTGGTTTCCCCTTTGTAGTCCACTGTTTGGACTCTATTTTTGTTTCGGGCATATAATGGTATATTCAAATTTCATCTACAGTAATTAATCGGCGCGAAAACTTGGATTTATTGCGCCCAAACTGCACCAACAGAGCGTTAGAAGTGTTCATTTCAATACGTTTTTAGTCTAACGTGAGCAAACGCGGCATCCAACGCTCAGACAGCATTCTCCTGTGTAAATGTTGATTTAATATGTGTCGAACGCGTTCTTTTGACATGTTCATAGTCTCTGCTATCTCTCTCACTTTAATTCTACGGTTGTCTAGCACCATTTGGTGAACTTCGGCGATGATTTCGTTGGTAGTTGCAGTTTTTGGACGTCCCGAAAGTGCATCGCCTCCCAAGCTCTTACGGCCACGTTTAAATTCAGCTGCCCAAAATTTCACTGCGGTAAATGATGGTGCAGAGTCCCCATACACAGAATCCATGCCGTCTTTGATTTGCGTAGGCGTATTGCCTTTTAAAAACAAATATTTAATGACAGCTCGTTACTCGATTTTGTCCATTTTCATAAAAAAAAAAACTCACGTCAACTCTCTCAAACGACTGTTACGTAACAAATGAGGTTCCAAAATGGCAGAAACTTTGGTAACTGTCAACAGATGAACAACGAAATTCACTAGCTTTTATTTACGAGTGCTGTCATCTTTAGGTTGGAGTCGGAAACTTTTCAGACCACTGTCGTACGCATTTCTTTTTTCTGTAAATTACGTCCTCTAACGTTGTCATATAGGACGATGAATGAAATGGGCGAAATGCTGCTTAAATGAGTCCGGGGTCCATAGAGCTTAGAGCTACCTTACATTCGTTTTTCAGAATAAGGGAAAACCCCGGAAAAATCATATCCAGGTAACTTACCCTGGCCGAGATTCTAGCTCGGGACCTCTTGAACGTCAGGCAGACGCTACCATCTACGCTACCGAGGCGGGCGTGCGTAAGTGTGTGTATCGTTCATTCTTGCATCCTAACACACATGACAAAATATTGCACACTTCAACAAGTGTTACAGACGCAGTCAATGTACAAGCCTAGTTAATTTACACTTGGTATTGGTCAGTGCGGTTTATTTGTGCCTAAGATGTCACGAAAGGAAAACGATAGAAATTGGAAGCCGACAGCAGGGTAAGTATTCAGAGCATAGGAGATAAATAATAAAAATTCATCAGGAAATCTCGATGGACCATATTGAATTAGGGCACTGTGAATAACCCAGAAAGTAGTCCGTCTTGCATTACACACTACAAAGCAGTGAATCAACAATACAGTGCTTATCAAACGGTCTCAAGCCTTGCGAGAAGAAAGTTCAGAAAAATTAAATATTCTGATAAATACTGCGATGCATATTCTAATACGGAATACAGCGAATATTTCATATTAAATTCCTTACGCGCATTTCGAATGTAATTATTTTCTTCTTGTTGCTTCTTAAAATCGTTAACATCGATTATTCGAAATGCTTCTAGACGACTTAGTTCAGTTAAACGGAGTTTTTTAGATAGAAAAATACAATTTTGGAAAAATGGGTTGGATAGGTATTTGAGAGAATAAGCCTAACCACGGGTTGCAGGATTACATTACCCCTTATGGTTCCTATTGTGAGGAACTTCTCCGTTATGATTAAGAACGTTTGTAGAAGATACAAATTAAAGATAAACGATTTCGTTTAGAGAAAGTCACGTGTGTGTCGGGTTTCTCGTTGTTTCTCTATGATTGACTAAACCTTTAACTTGTAAACTGTTTTACTTAATTTATTTACCAACTACCTCTCTGACACAGAAATCTATGTGCTGCAAATGTGATGTGCTATTTTACACTTTGCTCGTTTTTCCTCAGTCTCTATTACACTCAATTGGGATACCAGCAACATACACCGGTTTTAAATATTGGCTCCCAGATAGCCGCGAGCTTCACTAACACTTGAGCCATCTTGCGGAACACCGCTGATTTAAGGCAGCGGCCTGATAATTGGTGCTTCGCCCTCTTAGTCAAACTCTGCACTAAGTGCAGCATGTGCTGCTATCTATAGAACGGCTGTTGAATTACACGTCCCCTCGCTGGGTTGCATTCTGCGGAATAACGCCGATTATCCTCCGGAAAAGTAAAAAGATAACCAAAGCAAAAATGGTGGAGCATGTGTATTGAAGATGTTGGTTGGCGGTACAAGAGCAGCAGATATGAAGGTATGTCAGCATATTTTACGTAAACAAGTGAAGGTTGCGTTGAAGGCATGCACATTGTGGTTTGTGACGTCAAAACCCGTTTTCCCCCACCCTTTGGCGGGTTAGCGTAGAGCACTCAAACAAGAACAGTGGTAGGAATTTTCTAACTGGTAGTCATGGTGTTTGTTTTGCATTGTTGGCGGCCTTCAGCCACAGAGAACCGCTCCAAATGAACTGGAAGCCTCAGCATTGAAACTATAAACCATTATCTCTTTGTAGCAGTAACAAATTTAAATGCTGTTGTATATTTGTTAAACTGTCAGTTCAATAATATCGATTATAAATGTGTCACAAAACATGCATTTCTGTTAAGATAAAATTCCAAAAATTTGCAATTAGCAACCAAAGTTGAACAAATGTTGAACTACTAGTAAACTGTTACTACGAAAAGCATTTATATATTTCGAATTAACATTTTTTCACAATCGATAAGAAAATGATTTGAAGTAGTTTGCCTGATATTTAAATAAATTACTCAACAAGAACAAAATTTAAAGAGATAAACTCCAGTAAACTTTCTTGTAGAGCTGAAACATTTGTGGTTGTATATTAAGCATATTAACATTTTAAAAGTATGTGTTTTCAGAATTTGTAAGCACTAAATGTTTGAAGTATCTAATGTAGTAAAAGAATGTTTTATTATTCCTGGATTTATGAAGAGGACTTAAGCAAAACTGCATCATATAGAAAAAGTTTAAATGCAACAGAGAAACATATAAATAAATAAGTAAAAAGTAATTAAATAAATTATCAGAGTTACATAGGTACAGAGATGGGCAATGGCAGTTGCAACAGAGATTTCTGAAAGCGTTGTAGCTGAAAATTTATTACGTTTTAAAACTCTGGCAAAATTTCGTTTAAGAATTCCATTAATATTTTGTGTAAAGTAGTAAATAGCCTAACAATATTACTAGGTAGCTTATTCAGTTAACCTGTAGGACTTTTGTTTATTTTTACTATGTATATTTTGCGAATATAAATGTAATATTTTACCAAATTTATGTTCTCAAAAAAATTATACACATTCTCAAAAAGTTAATGGTTTACAAGTTTTACGTACTTTTCCTTTCATTTTGAAATAGAGCTTTTGTCCTTAATAAAAATGTCCCGCTAATTTAGCTTTCTATTTTGCATAAACTAATTAAAACATTAATTAGTATTAAAAGCTGTAATTTCCTGACACATTTAAATGCCAAGTATTGACAGCAGGACAACTAGTTCCTCTTTCAGATACGTTTTCAATCAAAATAAAATTCCGTAGTAGCCGATGTGAATGTGATATGTATATTATGATTCCGAAGTTTTAAAATTCGTTGTAATTAGTTGTAATTAGTTTTTCCATAGATGAAGGCTTTCTTTTTAAGTTAGCTATTTTAATTTGAATCTTCTGGAAATTATCTCATTAAAAAAGAGATGTTCACAAAAATGCTTCTGGTATCTTACACTGTTTTGCTTTATTCAATGTTTGTGGAAGCTCCGTATGTCTTGCGTTTCCTCTGTATGTTAATCTTACAGTTTTAAGCCAAGTGCGACACGCATTAGGCTATAAACAAAGCTGACCTAGGTGATCGGCGAAAGGTAAGGATTACAGAAGCATTCCACATGAGTGGATGGAAGGCACGTTCTACGGCGATCACACCATCGTGTTTGGAGGGAGAAAGAGAAATATTAAGTGAAATGCTAAAAGAAGATCTGGCTGTAACAGAAGTGGTTTAGCTTTTTCTTACCAATATAAACCACTGTGGATTATATCAGTATCATGCTACGTACTCGGCTGTACCACAACATGGGCTCCTATTTAGTTTGTGCATACTAAAACGAAACGTAATGCTTCTATCTTAGGACGAAACAGAATAACGATATATCAGAATATACATAAAACATGATTATAAGAAATATTTCCCACGGGAGAAATATACAATTAATGCTAAGGAGCAGCCGACTCTCTTTCCACAACTCGCCGAGGCTTTCCTAATGAAACCACAATTAATAGCATTAGTATCTATTCTCTCTCCTCGCTGGACACGCTGCTAAAGTCATTGTAAGTAGCATTGGCGAGGATACTCTCCGTAAAACTTCAGAGAATATGGTGAGACGAATGCAAACATGTATAGATGCTGGTGGAGAACACTTCCAACATTTTCTCTGAGATGTATATAGTGTAATGTAATCTCCCAATTGTGTATTATATTCTACCAAAGTTACACGTGTGTCCTATTATTCGTTCAAAGTTTATGGCCTATTGAAATGGTTCAGGGTTATATGGATCGCACTATATGAGAGAAATGATCCCCTTGTTAGAAAGGAAGCAAAATAAAAGTTAATCGCGTGCTGAAAGTTATTGATCAGCTTCCCTGCGTTTAAAAAACTCTATCACAGTATGGTTTCAACTGGAACATCGAGCTATATTTGCAAACTGAACCGTGTTAGATTAAATATGTTATTAGAATGTAACACAATATAGGATTATGTATGCTTTGTACAGTTGACGTTCCAATTACTAATAATTTCATTCAAAAGATTTTAATACATTTCACTTTATGGCAGTGGCAAACGAACTAAAATTAATCTGCACACTTCTGCGAAATCAGCTGCCGAAGGGCTCTTCGTCCCAATGTGTCCGAGGTTCCCCTTGGTCGGGAGAACTCGGATCCCCGGGCAGCTTACTCTCATAAACGAGTGTGAATCCCTTTTGGACGGCATTGCCCTTTTTCGGAATTCGACCTTGGTATTCCTTTGTTGAGGCACATCAGGCTTCCATTAAAACCTCGTTCCGCTAATGGATATTAAGGACAATTTTTTCAAAGCTAATGTAATTGCACTTTTTCTTTAATCTCTCTCCAAATTTATTAAAATATGCGTTCGCAATAAAGAGGGCTTTTGGAAATTATACAGAAATTAACTTTTCGTGTATGATACAAATGAAGTTTTCGTAGTCTTTCCTGTAGTCCAACACACATATTTAATCAATAATATCGAACAAAAATTGAACCAGTTTTATCCGTTATCCTATCACCAGTAATGAGAATTAAGGTATGTACAGTATGTTACACTTAATTACAGCACAATAAATAGGGAAGTTATGGCGAGCATTCGGAGGCTCGCGTTCGATTCCCTTGGCCGACCCACCTGACCCATGGGTTCTTTTCAAGGGGTTTCCCGATTCGCCTTGAGAATGCTGGGTATTCCTTCAATAGCCCTGTCCCTCCATTTTATCTCTATTAACATTTCACATTCATCTCTCATTTGGTGGTCGGCTTCAGGGTAGAAGTGTCGATGGGAGTCTCGGCGGTGCATGGTAGGCTAATATGCCCTGAGGAAACTACTTCCTCCTCCGGTAGGTCGGATGCGGTCTCCGAACCGGCTGCCGGGACCACTTCCGAACCACAGTAGGGGGGAATGTCCTGGCCTAACGGGGGAGGTCTCTAAGTAAAATATGGGGACCCTGCCCTCCGGAATGTCGTGGCTCCTCTCGCATGATGCTTCCTCCCGGAGATGCCCCACTTGAGGGCATAGGTACACAAGATCAAGACTGGTCGCAGTGCCGAATTCCCTCCGTAGTAATCCTAATCCTAATTAGGGAAGTTAAGAATTCAGAATTTTAGCGCGGGGATTTTTGAGAAAATGTACCCGTGGATACATTTCCGGAAAATTTAAGATATAAACTTCATTTGTATGGTGAAGTCTAGAAATCGAATTTTTTGGTGGAATGCTATTGTTTCCGTATTTACCAACACTAACAAGTTAAAACAAAATAATTACACACATGTCTTAAAATTTTTGAAACGCAACAGGATCAGGGTGTTGAAATACACTTATCATCGTTGTCGTCACCGTCGTCGTCATCATCATCATCATCATCATCATGTAGCAATATGTGTGGCGCACGATTACACGTTGACACTACAGTTTGATACAATAGTATGGGTATCTCAGGGTTGAGCAATGAGGTTTCTCTCAGGGTATGCGTGAGTATGTATGAGAAGGATGGTTTTAATGACACTGCAGTGCCCATTTCAAACTGGTTTAATGACTGCTTCTTTTTATCATTACATTAAACTCGAAGTTGCCGACTAAGGATTACCAATATCACTGTTTAGAGTTAATATATGTGAAATGCTTATTACTCGATGAAACTTAATTCGTTCTTCACGTATATATGAACCGATAAATATCTTCTCTCATCGCTTCTGGTCTGCCCTCGACCAAGACAGAAGAAGAGGACTGCCCTAATCAGCTCCAAGCCACCAACTGAATGTCCTCCACAGCTGCGCGTGGGTGTGTGTGACTTTCACTTTCTCGAAGCCCTTTATTAAACCAAATATTCCCTTTGTGACTATTTTGTCATGCCATTATGAATGGTCCGAAGAATACCCTATTCAAACAAAGTCAAGTGCTACCCTTTAGAACTCTGCTAAGGGCACTGTTTCTTACCTTTCTTTTGTTAAAACAACTATTCAACCCCAACTGCTATTCGACTCAACTGCCCCTGCACGTTTTGTAACAAAGAACCAACGTTCCTTTGAAATCCATCATGATTCGTTACTTATTTCAATCCTTTAATTTCGGTATCAAACATCAAGACTTTATATGTACCAACTAGTGTTTGGTTAAATGCATAACTTTTCTATGAATCACCACAAATCTCAACTTTCGGTCGTTTGGTGAGAGCCGAGCGATCTAAGCACTCAGCTACGGCGCGGCCTCCGCATTGTTCAGCTGTACTTGGATCTCAGCAATATTACTCAGTAAAGTGTGATAGTGCAATAGGTTTCACTTACTGTTCAGTCTTTTAGTAAAATTACATGTATTCGTGAATTTCAAAGCAGCACTTTCCAAAAACTAGTCTAAAATTATTCTCCTAGAGTTGGCCTTTATTCCAAGATTAGTGTGCTAGGTGCAGCAAGCCCGCCTCGGTAGCGCAGATGATAGCATGTCTGCCTCACTTTCGAGAGGTCCCGAGTTCGAATCTCGGTAAGGGTGAGTTACCAGGATAAGGTTTTTTCCGGGGTTTTCCCTTATCCTGAAAGACGAATGTCGGGTAACTCTAAGCTCTATGGACCCTGAGCTCATTTGAGCACCATTTCACCCATTCCATTCATCGTCCGATATGACATAACGTTGGAGGACGTAAATTACAAAAAAAAAAAAAAAAAAAAAAAAAAAAAGTGCATCAATAAATGAAAAGTAACGGGTTTAACCAGGTGCCGTCTGAACAACAAATAAGATTGTGGTAAAACCATCGGCACATTTTCGAGCACTCGAGCATGAAGTGAATTTGATCAGCGTTGTCTCTTTGATCCTGTTCATTCGTTTCAATATGTATTGATTTCTCTAAACGATTGTTTAGCAAATATACATATTACTTTTCTACAGCTTAATATCTGAACGCTTTTACTGCTTTCCCGCAGCTCATTGTGACATTTCGGAAGTCCTCGACCCTCACAGTGGGTGGGAGCTGTCTGCTCCCTTAGAAAATTAAACTTTTAGATGTTTTTTGAGTGCCTCTACTATGGAGAAAGTAACGCCTTTTTTTTGGCATATATTTCTTCCTTCTTGTCTGAGTACAAATCTATGCAATGTGTATTTATCTACAACACCATTTTTATGTCCTGTATCAGAACAGCTTGACGTAAAAAAATTCCATACCCGAAGAGACCTGGAGCCCTGCACTATAGCGTAGGTGGCAGTTTCTCTGTCTCACGCTTAAGAGGTTCGAATCTCTGTCAGGGTGGGATTAGAATTGGGATTTCATTAGGGAGGGGATTCGGTACGTAGGCCATAAAACTGGACCCATTGTTCCTATGCCCCCAAGTGGGAGGAAGGATGGGGTGAAGGAGACAGAGAGCGGCCGGCCCAAGGAGCCACGACAGTACAGAGGGCAGGGTCCCTACAGTTTACTTGGATAGAGACCTCCCCCAACAGGCCAGGACAACGAACTCACTCCCCTACAGCAGGAAAGCAACGAGCCCAGCAGCCGAGCCCTAATGGTACCAAGGCAGGCGATCCGAGCACCAAAGGTGCTTGCCTTGGGGTCCTGAAATATTCCCAGCAGAGCAGCGGAGACCTGCAACCGACCTACCAGAGTAGGAAGTAGTTTTCCTCAGAGCATATCTTCCTGTCATGCACCGCCGAGACACCCGCCGACACTTCTACCCTGAAAGAGACCACTAGATGAGAGATGATATGAAATGATAAACGAGAGGAAATGGAAGGACATGAAATTCGGAGGGTGTAATTAATCTACCCAGCATTCGCCTAGCGCACGGGAAACCCCGAAAAAAACCCATGGGTCAGGTATGTTAGCCACAAGAATCGAACACGGGTCTCCCAAATGTGGGCCACAGATGAAACCGCCTGAGCCATCCCGCTCGGTTCTGTCAGGGTGAGTTACCTGGATCAGATTGTTTGCAGAATTTTCCCTTTTCCCGGGTAATCCTGAGCTCTAGGGACCCTGAACACATTTGAGCATCATTGCACCTCATTTCATCCATGCCCGGTATACCTTAGCCATAGAGGATGCAATAAATAAACGAAGCACCAAAACAAACGCTATAGTGTGTGTTTCGAGCTTGCACCCACAGTGTAAGACGCGAAATGCTACCAACATGTAACTATGATTGGTTGGTTGGTTCCCAACACTCAACATGTTTCCACATGGCCACCTTGGTCTTCGGGGTAACCTTTCCCCACCACATGATGATTGGACTCATTTCTCAGGTGGAGGCACCCAGAGAGCCGTGTCCATTACCTCCAATGGTAGGGTGATAGTTAAGATGACGTTGAGGCGTGAGGACCTATAGCGCATATCATAGACTCCGAAACACTTTGGTCATAGGGGGCACTTCACATGTGCTAGACAGAGGTGAAGGCGTGGATAGGGCCGACTTAAAATCGCCACCCCAGAGTCGGGAATCCAATCGGGACCCTTAATACGGGAGCCGCGAACGAAACCACTGCGCTTATCCGGCGCCTAAATATAACTATCATACTAGATCGAAGTGTACATATATACAGTCATGTTATACAATTTACATGCAGCCGGCCTCAGTAGCGTAGATGGTACCGTGTCTGCCTCACGTTCAAGGGATCCCGAGTTCGAATCTCGGTCAGGATGAGTTACCTGGATAAGGTTTTTCCGGGGCTTTCCCTTATCCTTAAAGACGAATGTCGGGTAGCTCTAAACTACATGGATTGTGGGCTCATTTGAGCATCATTTCACCCATTTCATTCAGCGTCCGATATGACATAACGTTGGAGGACGTAAAATTACCCCCCCCCCCAAAAAAAAACTACATGCAAAGATTAATCGCAATTTACACCAACGTACTGGAGATGCAGGACCGCAAACTATCATTTTTGCTATCTCTACTATAATACGGAAAAGTGTTGTATTCTATTACAAGTTTAATATCGAGATTTCACCGGAAATACAAATTTTAGGAAAAGATTTTGTGTGTATGATTGTACAGCATAATGCAAAGCGACTCCAGGCTACCTTATATGATTCTGATTAATGTTTAAGCTAGTTTCACAACACACGAAAGGTGTTTCTTGAATTTTCTGGGAATGTCTGAAAAACCTCTTCATACAGGATGACTTTTGCATAACTGATAAACTGTAAGGTAGTAAAGAGTGTAAGATAGAATTTTCCAATGCTTACAGTTTTCTCAAATAGGAATACGTTATTTGTCTTATTCTCTTGGCCATGCAAAGAGAACGGAATTTCAAAGGCATCACATACCACGTACGAACAGCCCTTTAAATATTTAATTATCGCTTAAACTCTACTCTATATTCCTCGTGCACTCCCAAGAAGAGTTTAATCTGTTATCTCGATTAACATGAAGTAGATGGAGGAATAAGTTTCAGAAGGATACTTTATACAAGAGTAGAAAGAGTAATTTTTGTCCAACACATCACGTATTTATTCTTCTTTTATTGCTTTTAGATTCTGTAATTTACAATAAAACAGTCCGCTTAAAAGTTCATTTTAGATATTTCTCGTAAAATATACCTTACCGCAACACTATTTATATAGTCAACATGTGTAGACAGGTAGGCGAGTTACTCTGTCTCTCTCTCTCTCTCTCTCTCTCTCTCTCTCTCTCTCTCTCTCTCTCTCTCTCTCTCTCTCTCTCTCTCTCTCTCTCTCTCTCTCTTTCTTTCTGTGTATGTGTGTGTGCGCGCGCGCGTGTGTGCGTGCGTGGGTGTGAACGAAAATTAAACGCTGAGTAATGGCAAGCTCTTATCCGAATCTGTTAACATCCAGTATGCAACACGAAAATTTGCAGGGATGTCCTCCCCCTACAAATCACCATTTGCATGAAAATTCTTCACTTAGTTTTCATCTCAAAAAATAGCTCTAACGGTTGTAAAGTATCTGTATGCCTGATAACTGTTATACCTTAAATCAGAGGAAGATAGCTTCGAGAGTTGTGACGTATTTCAGCCGGGAGCGAGGCCTGCAGTGCGTGTGACGTCAGGCAAGAGCAGTGTAGTACAAAGTTGCCTATATAAATAGCGCTGCGAGTACAAAATCTGAGGATTCAGAAGGTGTAGCACACTCGAAGCTATGTGCTGCCACGTAACAAATGGAAATATTAAATTTACAATGTGACGATTTATTGAAGGACAAATATACACACAAGAATATCCCCCAAACCAGATTTTCGAGGTTGTATTCACTTGCCGCATGGACATTGTGTATGTTTGGCTCGACATATATGTGCGAACAATTTTTTTTCTGTTATGAAATAAGTTAAGTCTAAACCCCGAAGTACCGTGACGGATCACAATCTAAAATGCAGTTTTCGATTACAAATTTCCCAGACTTTGGGTCCTGAAATTGATAAACTACTTAGTTAAAGAAAAACGAAACAGAAAATGTCGGAAAATGTCCACTTAATTCTGTTCTGAATGGGTCTCCTCTAATTTGCAGAGAAAATATTTTGTTTTATTTTATTTACTTTATAACATGCATGACCTTCAGATAAACTACGAATTGAAGTTTTATATATTTTCTCATAGCACAGAGCCAAACTGTAATTGTTTATAAACTATGACCAATTGTGTAATTAAAGCAGCCAGCATTAATATTACAGCACCCAAGATGTAAGTTGTACATATTAGTAATATCCGATACGTTTCCTGTCTTTCCTGCGCTGTCAGTACCCCAACACATCAAACTATTTCCTTGCAGCAGAAATCCACGCGGTGACGTCGCACGCTAACCTGCCTTTAGTTCGGGAGCATATTTGGTGGTTAGAGCTGACGTCACACCGCCATTACCTGTCTTCCCCTGCCTTAAATGTTCTGTAAATATAGTAATTTTCATTCGGAATGACATTAAACTTATTGCTCTAAAACATATATATAATATCTCTTACTGTTATAATCTTAGCACTTCTAATAAAACGTGTTAAGCCATTACTGCAAATATTAATCTTGATCAACATGAAGCAGATAGAAAAACATTTGTAAAATTCCTGTGAACTGGAAGTGACATAAAATAAACGATAAGAGGTATTTTCTGTCTCTAACTTGAACGATTCTAGGTAAACATATGCTGGAAGAGAAACAGAAAGATGGATGTCCACTTCTATAAACACCCCTATGAACTTTTCCTCCAGCAATCAGCTAGCCTAAGAACGTTCCGTTATAGCATGTGTCTCGCTTTTTCTAGCCCCCGTCTGTTTACAACTGGAAGGTTCTAGTTTGAGACATCTGTGGTGGTTTCTAGAGCCTGTTAGTAGCTGATATTTGCATGCTATTATTATTATTATTATTATTATTATTATTATTATTATTATTATTATTATTATTATTATTATTATCATCATCATCATCATCATCATCATCATCATCATCATCATCATCATCATCATCATCATCATCATCATCATCATCATCATCATCATCATCATCATCATCATCATCATCATCATCATTATTATTATTATTATTATTATTATTTTGTTGTAATTTACATCCTTTAACTTTTCAAGGCATATCGGACAATGAATGGAATGGGTGAAATGACGCTCAAATGGGCCCAACATTCATCTTTTAGGATAAGGGAAAACATTAATTTTGTACCAGGTAACATGTTTGTTAAATTAGCCCTGAATTCTAACCACTGCTTTTAATTTGTAAACCTAAAACAAAGTCATAAAGCACTAATGGACCACCTAGAATGTGTAGAACTTTTACTACAGATTTGAAATAAAACGTTCAATGAATTTGCAGCATTATAACAAGGAGTCGTTAGTTAATCTCCAGTTCAAACTTATATCAGCAGGTTAAATAAAAGTTTATTAATATGTGTAAGTACATATGTACAAACAATTTTAGAAATAATTCCTTACCAAAAGTTAAAAATGTGATTTATTATGAGGTGTCTAATAGAATTTCATTATTAATACATATAAGACAATTAATTTTCAATTTTCTTAAAATCCATTTTCGTAATTTAAATTATTAGTAACCTATATTTAAATAATGTAAACGAGATATGACGTATTACTCCGCCAATGACTGTAAATCCGACTCACAGAAATAAGCTTACGTCCGGTATTCAAATAAGACGTGGGGAGAGAAGGGGAAATCAAAAGAAAAGAGATTGCATATTTTAAAAGAAGCATGTGTTCAGCAAGGTTTCCTATCCAAAAAGCTTCCAGAGAGAGCCCGAGGCGGCCACAGGAGAAAATGATTGAAACTGTAATGTTTCCACCGGAACTGGCGACTGGAAGATTTCGAACCAGTCCGTCTATGGAAGATGTTGGGGTTGTAGTTGTAGGCAGGCTGTAAGGAAAGGGTCCAGAGAAATTGGGGGAGTTGTGGAGAGGGGTGGCGTAGGGGGGATAATTCCAGGGAATGATTGAAGAGGGTCTGTGGAGGAAGAAGAAGAACAAATGAGGGGGAGAATAGACAGACGAGGCTGGAGAGGAGAGTAGGGTCTTCTGGTGCAACCTTGAAGGAGCATCCGTTCTCTCGTCCTGTACGTAAGTACTAAATTTTGCTGTCACATTTCGTAACTATCTGCCTCAATTCCTACTACAAGTAGCGCATATTGGTGCACCCTGATATGGCCTTCAGAATCAGGTGTTTAGACATGGGGGCGATGTGATTTCATTGTCCAGAGCATCAGCCTTTGGCATTTCCGTCTGGAGTCCGACAGCTGATGTCATTGGTGGATGTCAAGGACGACTGGAAAGATGGGTATGGGCGTAAACGTATAAAAAATTCTGGAAGGCACCTTGTATGTCTTTAGCCTGCACGTTTTACTTGGTAGGCGGATACTAATTTTCATTGAGCGGGTTCAGAAACTGTTACACATATTATTTGTTTACCTGTGCATCACTCAGTTCGTAGTAGTGTAACGTCCATAAAAAGGATTAATTTCCAGCAAATTGTACTATCTTCTATATTACCTTCAAGGCACTTGTGCTACTATGAAGGCTTCGTTAATAGTTAAAAATAAACTGCAGAGCTATTAAGATCTTAATGGAGATTATTTGAAAATATTTTGAGATAAAATTCAGAATTATTTCAGTGTTTGAGAAACGAATAGAGTAATAATTAGAACAGGAACACAGAATTAAATTGATGAACCAATTAGAACATCACAAAAAAAAAGGGAGATTAAATTTCAAATATTCTAATGTAGGACATGTATCTTCGCTTTTTTAAGGCAGACTTATGTTGAAAACCTCCCAATTAATTTTTACACATATCTTCTTCACTCTGGTTGATCGGAAATATAGCTATTAAACACGTCTTTGATCATTTGTTACGATTTATGTTCCCTTGTTGAAAATATTCTCAGAAACTTGCCTTAGAGAAGTCTGTGGATTAGTTTTAAAATTCAGAGGAAACTTCACTGTAAACAAAAGAATATATACTGCATATATTTTCTACTTGATTTCAAGTTGAACTAATTTTTATGAAAACTTCTGTTCACTATATAGACAATTATGGAAAATAGCTCTTAATCCATTAATCTATTTTTTTTTTCAGAATCATTTAAGGAAAAAAACAGATGCTAATATAGAAATGCATGTTTGAAATAAACATTATAAAATTGTTAGAGTACTTTTTAATTCGAGAAAAATCATAAAAAAGATTTAACCTATGAAAGTAGTTCATTGGAGCATGTCATAATATTTAATTTAAGGACACTTTGTACCAAAGAAAATAGTCACTAACTTGATGATCTAGACATTATCAAGGCCGTTTAGCTACCACTTTAAAAATACTACGTAAGGCAATCATCATAGTATGAACTTTTAAATGCATATTTTGATAGAAGTAGTGTATTAGCTTATATATTATATTAGCTTATTTATTGATGTTTGCTATGAAAACTAAATTTAAAAGTCATATTCCTATATCCAAAAATGAAGATTTAGGATGCTTTATATATCAGTTTTAGCCAAATTTTAGATGTGCTGCTTAGTGACTATTAACTTTATGCATACCGGTAGCCAAAGCGACGGTGTTATTTACTGTAATTTAATTGAAAGCTACTAATTGCATTTTTGCTTCATAGCATTTTATTTCTAATATAACCAAGAGTGAAACGAGTGGATTGTGGAGCAATTGAACCTGCCACAACTAAATTCTAAACATATTTAGGTGCGATCCATATAAACCTGAACCATTTCAAGGAGAATATAATACACAATTGGAAGATTACATTATACTATTTACAATCTCGGGGAAAATATTGGAAGTGTCCTCCACCAACATCTATACATGTTTACACTCGTCTCACCATTTTCTCTGAAGTTTTACGGACATAATATCGAATTGAGAGAAGGTTATTTCCAGCAAAATGGAGCAACGTGCTGTATATCTAATGACACCATGGAACTTGTAACCAGTTTCTTTGATAATCGAATAATCTCAAAAGCTCTGTGCTCCCCCCCCCCCCCCCCTCCCCAAGATCCCCTGACCTAGCCTCACCGGATTTTTTTTTTCTTTTTCTTTTGTGAGGGGTATCTAAAAATAGAGTGTACAAGAATAGGCCACGGACAATTGATGTTCTCAAGGAATCCATTCAAATCGAAATAAGTAACATTGGCGAGGATTTTCTCTTTAAAACTCCAGAGAATATGGTGAGACGAAGGCAAACATGTATAGATGCTGGTGGAGGACACTTCCAATATTTTCTCTGAGATGTAAATAGTGTAATGTAATCTCACAATTGTGTATTATATTCTCCCAAAGTTGCACGTGCGTCCTATTATTGTTTCAAAAGTTATTGGCCTATTGAAATGGTCCAGGTTTATATGGATCATACTGTATTTTACATTTATGATTAAAATGGAACGAATAATACTGGACATATATTTGCTCATCTGGCTTTTAAAGCTACGGAAAAATACGCAATTAAACTTTTCTGATAACTTTTTTACACAAGAACTCTACCGGTCTTCTGGAAAAAGGTGAGACAAGCTAACAGCTCCAGTGATTGTACGTGGTTTTTATGTGAAATAACTTGACCTGCGTTGAGGCAATAGTGCTATTGCTTACTATTATAATTATTAATTCGAATTGAAGTATATTGTAACTAGAACTACTTCACAGTTTGTACTACATATTTGAAAACAGCAAATTGCTCATTCACTTTCAGGTACCTTAAGCTTAAGTTAATACTTATTCACGAAAAATGCGATTAAGAGGTAATTGCACAAGTAAGAAGCTGTAACTTCTCAAAGTCTCCAAGTATTAGCTTTGCCATGGTTATGAACTCTATTCACAATATAGAATAGTAATTATAGTGCGATCCATATAAACCTGAACCATTAGGTAATAGGACACACGTGCAACTTTGGAGAATATAATACACAATTGGGAGATTTACACTATTTACAACTCAGAGAAAATATTGGAAGTTTCCTCCATCAGCAATGCAAAGAAGATCCCTGAAAGGAATGTGCCAACCTTACAAAGTGGGACAAGGACAGCAAATGTGTATGACAGAGAACGCCTGCTACACAAGGAGCAGAACCGTTAACAAATGCGCCCTGTTCACTCTGTACACTAAAACCGAGAAGATTCATTAAAACAATTAGAAGTCGTCAGAATGTTTTTGAATGGTCTGTAACTGTACTGACATGGGGTGTCTTAAACCTGTCCAGGGAGGGTGTGGGAACCTTCTCTAACCCTCCTGCGACTCAGGGTCGGGAAACTTTCTCTCCTGTGGAGGACAGTATACATGTTTGCATTTGTCTCCCCATATTCTCTGAAGTTTTACGGAGATGATATCGAATTGAGAGAAGGTTATTTCCAGCAAGATGGAGCAACTTGCCTGCATCTAATGACACCATGGAACTTGTAACCAGTTTCTTTGCTGATCGAATAATCTCAATAGGTCTGTGGCCCTCCAGATCCCCTGACCTAAACTCACCGGAGTTTTTCTTGTGGGGGCATCTAAAACATAAAGTGTTCAAGAATAGGCAAAGGGCAATTGGTGTTCTCAAAGAATCAAGTCGAACCGAAATAAGTAACATTGGCGAGGATACTCTCCGTAAAACTTCAGAGAATATGGTGAGACGAGGGCAAACACGTATAAATAATAATCTTAGGTCGTGATATATTTTCCTTTATGTTTTATTAGATTTTTTTCTTTAATATTCTTTTCTTTAATAAGTTTTCCTAATAGTAAAGGCAATGATGCAAATAAAGTATAAAAAAGTAAATAAATACCAGCTTGGAGGCGTTGTTGGAGGATACTTCCAACATCTTCTCTGAGATGTAAATAGTGTAATGTAATCTCCCAAATGTGTATTATATTCTCCCAAAGTTGCACGTGTGACCTATTATTGGTTCAAAAGTTATGCCCATTGAAATGGTTCAGGTGTATATGGATCGCACTGTATAAAAGGATCAAAAAGTAAATAAAAAGTTAGTAGTTTATAATGTAGTAATGTAGTTTATTCCGGGTAGCTCCAACATTGATATTTTAAACTTTAGCGAATGAAATTTCTAAAATGTGCTAATAACTATAAGCCAGAGAATCACACAGTCTGTTTTTAAAGTCTTCGCAAGTGTTTAAATAAACAGTTGTTTAAACATCTGATATACTCTTATTATTTTAGGTTGTAAATTATAACTGATTACCAAAATGCCCGCTTTGGTAGCGTAGATGATACCGTGTCTGCCTCATGTTCAAGAGGTCCCGAGTTCAAATCTCGGTCAGGGTTAGTTACCTGAATAGGTTTTCCGGGGGTTTTCCCTTATCATGATAGACGAATGTCGGGTAACTCTAAGCTCCATGGACCCCGGACTCATTTGAGCATCACTTCACCCATTTCATTAATCGTACGATATGACTGAACGTCGGAGGATGTGAATTACAACAACAAAAAATTGCTTACCAAAATTATAATTAAGGCTTAACGCAGTTTTTGGAAATGGTTGTAAATAGCAGCTTTAAACCTTCTTCTAAAGTTTTATATCAGTATGTAATGGAAAAGTTTCACGCACATACATACACATTGTGCGTGTGGGTGTGCATTTTTCTAAAACAACATATTTAAAATCCTATAAATGTGCTAAGTATTTAGAATAGGAAGAATCTTACGGATGGGATTAGGCAGTTTAAGCCTGAAGGATCTACCCGAAAATCCGAAGATCTTGGCCTTCCTCAACCCAGGAGTGATGAATACTCTGGGGCTCTTTCCACTAGGGCAATATCTGATTTCCTAACCCCCCCCCCCCCATTGACAACATCAAGACGGATACGCCACTTACGCACGTCAACCCCGCAGGGAAGACTACCGAAAACCTTGGTGGGGGTGCCTGGTGATCTAGCACACCTTCTACTAGCTTTGCAATCTAGTACTCGGGACTTCTTAGACAACCCTCTACTCCCTCCGAGCGCCGTAGCCTGGCCGGAGGTACCCGATCTCCCACGGGTGTCAGGAACACACTGCCCCATCGAGTCCAACCCAATCCGAACAACTCCCCTTCGGGAGGGGCTCGAATGTTCGGCCCGAGGTTCCTCCATTAACGTCAGAGCTACCATGAGTGCAAAGGGTCCGCAACGCCCGCACAACGGCAGATGAAGGGGACGGATCCCCTCCCCTACTGCGACCAGACTTGATCTATTGTACCTAGACGCCAAGTGATGCATC
Source organism: Mantis religiosa (assembly GCA_030765055.1). Classification (NCBI taxonomy): domain Eukaryota; kingdom Metazoa; phylum Arthropoda; class Insecta; order Mantodea; family Mantidae; genus Mantis; species Mantis religiosa. The sequence goes on from CM060949.1 coordinate 81,271,538, forward strand.
TCCGGAAGGAAGGATTAGGAAAGAGGACACGGAGGGCAGCCGGCTTAAAAGGTCACGACAATACAGGGGGCAGTTGGAAACCATGGAATCCATTGACCATTTGGAAGCTCCCCGGCAGGCCAGTACATCTGGCATGCCATCCACCGTGTTCTTGAAACGGCCTGCCTGGAGACTGGGGGCCGTGCTACCGTAGGGGCATATCATCCTGCCATGCAGCGCCGAAACTTCTATCACTGGATGAGGGTTGTTGTGAAATAATAATGGAGATGAAGTGAAGGGACAGGAAAATCGGGGGATGTAGTTAACCTACCTAGCATTCGCCTAGCGACCCGAGAGAATCCTCGAAATAAACTATGTGGGCCAGACTAATCCGCCTGAGCTATCCCGCTCGGTTACTAAGCATTTAGACACTCATGCAAACACATTTTGTCTTTCTCGATGTCATTCAGACAGCATTTCTTACTTTGTTGTCACATACAGACCACATAATATGAATTATGTAATTGAATGAAGTTCCAGACACGTCCTCCAACGTTAAGTCATATCGGACGATGAATGAAATGGGTGATATGATGCTCAAATGAGTCCAGGGTCCATGGAGTTTAGACTTACCTGACATTCGTCAATCAAGACCAGGGAAAACCCCGGAAAAATTTTATCCAGATAACTCACCCTAACCGAGATTCGACTTGGGACCTCTTGAACGTGAGGAAGACACGCTACCATCTACGCTATCGAGGCGGGCTCCAGAATAAATCTGTAAAACCTGAAGTGTCTTGATCACACTTTCCTTAAATAAAAGTTTTCGTACTCCTTTAAAAGCAATTTCACATTAATAAAACCACTTGTATTCAGCTCCGACAGTAATTAATACCAGTAATCATAGCCAAAAAGAAATCTTGGCTTACTGTCTTGGCTGCACTTCATTTTGTCCCTCTTTACCTAAGGAAACACGCTTATCACAACACAAGTCCATTCCTAACACGAGTTAGGTGCACTTTGATATTTGATCTTCGCCAACGCACGATTATTACATTGTTAAATAGAACATTAAAGAAGAATGGCGACATACATTTGGATCAGATCTTTAGAACCATTAAGAATAAAAAAAGAAATGTGTGGAGTGAGGTGGGAGATTAGAATTATTCTCTTATAATCACTGAAAAACAGAGATCATACAATGGTTATATTTTCCATATTCTTATATATTATGTGCTGTTTCGTCAGAATCACGAAATTAACCCTTTATTACCCAAATTGTTTTGTTACGTACACCTGTCTTTCTTAATCGGTACACCGGTTTTATACGCCTTTCAGGAGCACCTTGAGGTAAGCGACTCGAATAGCGCGTTCCCTAAATCGAGACGAATGGACTGGCTATCCGCTCATAGCTGAACGTGAAATAAGACTATGGTAAACATGGGAAAGGGCCACTCGTGATGACACGAGTGGGTGACGACTGTGTTTCATTTGTGTTTTTGCTTCTTTTATTTGAAAAACAAAAAAAAAAACACACTGCAACTCAGCTGTAAAAAATATAATAATAGAATCAATTTAAAACACGCGTTTTTATTGGTAAAAGTTGATGTATTTTTAAAATAAAAGAAAAATATTAAAATATTTTAAAAGCTTGGATAAAACCCATTGTTGCCTAAAAGTCAGGCTGGGAAAAAAGTGTTTTAAAAACTGCTTCTTTTTTTTTCTAATTTTAAATTTAAAACCAGAAGTTGTGGATTCAAATAAATAAAAAATAGCATACTTTAGCAGTTGAATTCATATTCTTAAACTTTCGCATCTCTTAAAATTGTACATTAGCGGTATATTACCCAGGAATACCATTTTATAGTTAATTTTTTTCTCGTCAATGCTGACGTTAGGAGGCGCTTGGGTTCTCCCAGAGCGAGGGAGCCGAAGCATCTGACCTGAGATGAAAACAGGGTTGAGGGGTAGGCCCAACGCCTGAGATGAATGATTGATGGAGCAATTGGTGGAATGATGGTGGGGTAACCGGATGACCCGGAGAAAACCCACCCCAGCGCCATGTTGTCCACCACAAATTCCACTTTGCGGTCGCCTGGTGTCGAAACCGGGCCGCCTAGATGAAAGTCAAGTGGTCTAACCACTTAACTATAGCGCGGCCATTTTATAGATATGTAAACAAAAATATATGAACAAATACTGGAAATTTGAAGTAACGATTTTAGGAAGTTCTGATCCGTCATTTCTGCTGAATCTTCTAATGAACATTAGACCATCTTAAAATAGTACCTGTCGTATTGTGCTACTTCATTTATGCGTCACATATTTAATATTAACCAGGAACATTCACCAAAGCCTTGGATGCCGAACTATCAGGGTCGTTTTTCAATCCATATGCTTAATGCACATTCAAACAGTCAATCTCACCTCAGAAAGATATGCATTGACAAAAATGTGTCGTATCAAAAATATTTTGATATTAATTTTAACAACAAGAATGAGTGCCACAAGCAAGAAGGTCATGTGATCCTTCGCGCTTTTAGTAACCTTTGGGGAGGGGGAAGAGATGATGAGAGAAATTCGAAGAGCGACTGGATCCAGATGTTAACATTTTCGGTTGGCAGGCATCTGACGACGCCCCCTGAGCCCGTACCGTAAGTGGGATCTAGCTGAGCAGTCCCAGCGACTCTAGCAAGAATCCTCTTCTGAGCTGCAACACGCCGATCACTGTGGGTTCTTCACTCCTGAAACACATGGCAATGATAGAAACAGGAAATGTCGCAGTAAAACCTGTGGTCAAAGTAGGCAGTCATCAAGAAATGAACCCGGAATTTCCAGCTTACATATTACTACAGAGCCATTGGATCGATAATTTAGAGACCAAATATTTTCTCGTTTACACTGTTGGTGTTACTGAACAAATGTTCCTTCATTTAGAATGCTATGATATGACAGCCAACCAATGGCAAATCCGTCGACAACTTGTAACCTTCCATGAGGACCCATAAATAAACTATTCAAGACTCTTTAGAGCTCTATTTGTAGTTTCTCTGAAACCTTCTATCTTTGCTGCCAAGCTTTAGAGGCTTCTAAGAACCTCGATTGGTTCGTTAAAGTAACACAGAAGGAAGGTACTGTCGCATTGAAAAGTGCAGACAATAATTTGTCGTTTTCCATTTTGCCGAAGCAGCACCTCCCGAAAATTTATCAGAATCAGAATCGTCTTTCTTGTCCTAAAACAAGGCCAATATCGGTTCCATATTTGACAGCAAGCCATTTCATTTTGCGTAGAAGGTTATTTCGTGCATTCGTCACCCCTCCATTATCCAGATGACGCAAAAGAAGTCGCTCTGGGATGTTTAAGATGAAAAGGGAGAGGCGGTGCGTAAAAGGTTTCATTCTGCATAGTGGTTTTATGTAATCCTGTTTTTGCTGTTTTTTTCCTTTCGACTTAATGTTATTAGGTACACGCAGTATTCTTGTTAAAGATGTTGCAACCAAACATATTAGTGGCATTAGTACACTGACTCGTTGGCTCAAATGACATTAGTTTCTTTTTCTTTTCCTTTTCTTTTGAAACATCTTTTATACTGCACTACTCTCTGCCACGTGGTTAGACTATTGTATTTCTTCAAAACATTTGATATCAAATTTTTACGGATAATGCATTTTTGAAGCGTCTGATCCATCGAAAGAAAAGTCATTTATGAGTCTGTGTGTCTGTGAACGACATAACTCAAAAACGAAAAAAGTCGTTAAATACAAAATGTAGTACTTCCATGGATATGACATAAAGGTTTAGAAAAAAATCCTACTACCACCCTTTACTTGATTTTTTTTTATGTTTGCTTGTAGTAAACCATAAGAGAGATGAACTCAGAAATTTGAAATATTGTTGAATAACACAATTGATGTTAGTGAACACTTTTATAGCTTTCATCATTCCTGGTATATTCTTTGTTATTAGTTTGAAATTTTGAGTACTTTGTACCTGCAAATATTTTTCCCTTCTTTTTTCCGCATTCGTGAAAGACAGTCTTCATTTTCTGAAGGAAATCTTATATGAAGGAGTTACAATTTGGACGCCTGAAGTCCATGCCTCTTAAAGAGTAGACAAACTCTGGATAAAAAAGAACAGCCAGAATGGGTTACCAGTCCAAAATGTGATGAAACATCGGTGGAATGAATGGCAGGGTAAACCGGTGAACCAAGAGAAAACCAGTCCAGACACCGTTGTCTTTTGTCTCCCGGCATCGAACCGCTTTGGTGAGAGGCGAGTGGTCTACCCACTCGTCTATGTTGCTGCCTGCAAAGAAAAATAATTCCAAAATGAGCACAGCGTGACTGGTTTTGAAACTATTCAAGTATCACTTTTCCCTATCGTATTCTTATGCCTCCCATGTATCTGATCGAAACCTAGGGAAAGCTTCAGTTAGGGAGAACAGTCCTGGTAGGATTGAACTGTGGACCTCGCTCACAAGTTTGTACTTTAACCAGCTCGGACACCCATTTCGGTCCACATACGTTCCTGATAGCTCAATTTTGGGAGGAAGACACGTACAACTAATGTAGCGTCTGTTCATTGCTGTAACAGAATATTGCATCTGATTCTTAACCACCTGTATTTTGTCATTCCTGATATCAAATTTTCGGTATCAGGTCAACTAGTGTTATACAAAACCTCACTTTTCAATTTGCTCCTTCTTAATCGAGATAAACTTTATTCTTTTCATTCCTAAATATCATCCCTTTATAAGGATCACACAAGGCTAAAGCCTTATTAAAATTTGGATTAGTTTGTGATACCTTAGAAATTGCATGTCTTTGTATGATCGTGGGATAAAATGAATGCGACTTACCACCTGAAAAGAATTAAGTATTTGAAAATTCAAACCAATAACAAAAGACATCTCGGAAATGTATTACGCCAGAAAGCGTGTTGTCATAAATTGGGTGCTTTAAGGAGATACACATTTTTATGTGCAGTGACTTATCTCTCTGAGTTATGATTTAATAATTATAAGAAACACATTCAGAATAGTGGGGACTTCACAGCTTGTTCCCAGTAAATATTATATTTATATTGCACCTCGCATGGAAATATATAAAGGATATGGTATTTTATTTAAAAGTGTTAGAGCTACTTTGACAAAGCCAAAAATAACCACATATTTGGCATATAAAGAATAGTCTGTAGTTCAGTTGAGGGGATATTGTTGAACATCTTGGAATCCTTGGAAGTCGCATCCTTGAAAGATACTAAACTGAAATACTGAGTTTGATATTTCATCCAAGTTTTGTTTTTGAGTTACGTTCACAGAAAAATACATAGAAAAAGGGGACTACTACTGCTACTTCCACTGCCCTTGACGCCGGTACTACTGGTACTACTAGTAGTAAGGAGATTTTAGGGCTTATTTGTCCATGGGTTTATCTCAACATGGGCTTATTTCGTCCTAGGCCTGTTTGGTTGCTGCCTCTTCATCCTTGATTTTATTTTGTGATTTGTGGAAACAGGCAGAATTTTTTTGCTTTGTTTATGTTTACAAGGGTTATTTATTTACTTATGTATAGAGTCAGTATAATTGTCATATATAATACTTACATATGCCTATATATTTATATAGGTTGCGTTGCGTAGTTTATAACTCAACTAGTCCGAATTTCGGTGTCACAGCTTCTAAGTTCTGTTAGGTATAATTTTATGCAGCATCAAATATTACATGATTGTGATTAGGCAGCGCAGGTGTGCGTACCGGTCACTAAAACAGAAACATTACTCCTTGCTCTTTATCAGTAACCCTAGCCTCGCTTTCAAGTAATGGCCAGTTACTTGTTGTTACAGTTACTGGCCAGGCCAGTTACTTGTGAAAAAGACGACTAATAACTCGGGCAGTTGCAAGGTTGCTCTTCAGTTAAGGCCAGAGGTTCTACTCCCATTAGCCCTGGAAACGTAGGACCAAGGGCCCACACCTCCTTCGACCAGGGAGTTACCGAGCTATCCCAAAAGGGCGCCCGGCGCCTCCGTGGGGCTTTCTATAGGGCAAGACCTAGAGACTAACAAGCCCCTCATCTGGTCCTGTGGACTCAAGACGGGATGGAAGTGGATACGCCACTTAGGCGCGCCAAATCCAAAATTGGGAAGGCTACCGATATGACCGCGGTGGGGCCGCCTGGTGATCTAGCACACCTTCTACTAGCTATGCTGGCTAGTACGCGGAAATATTAATGGCTTCCCTCAACCCCGTCCGGAGACGTACCCGATCTCCCACGGGTATCGGTAAACACTGCCCCCTCGAGTCCAACCCAATCCGAACAACTCCCTATCAGGGAGGGGTTCGAATGTTCGGCCCGAGGTTCCTCTAGTAACGTCAGAGGTACCACGAGTGCTTGGGGTCCGCAGCGCCCGCACCACGGCAGCTGAAGGAGACGGATCCCCTCCCCTACGGGAGGCTGCTCTTCAGTGTAAAACTACACATTCCGTCCTAACAGGGAGGATTTTGCGCGTACTTTGATAGCAAATCCAATCAATATGGAGCGCTATACGAACACCGAATTGACGAATATGGTTTTGATGGATGGAAGAGCTGAAGGAAGTTCAACGAACGCACGATTAATTTAGTTTCGTTAAAAATATGAATTGTAAAAATAGTTCCATCGATGATAATATTTGTTTAACTTCAGAGCATTTTGTCATGATCTTAATTGTATAGTACTTTCAATGGCTTACTATAAATATCAACAGCTTCCCTTTCAGTTACAAATGCTTTATTTAGTATCATCAAACACGTGAAATAAAATGTCGTCTCATTGTATAAGCCATTTAGTTTTGGTTAATTTATCTACAATTCTTTGATGTTGTTTTCTGTTCTGTTTATAATTTAGTGCTTCCATCCTGAACCTCACTAACATTAACTTTCCTCTAAAAGGTATAAGTTGCATATGTTTACCAGCTTATTTGCCATCATGGACTGCTATAACGTAATTTTGGAACAAGTTCAACACGCATAAGCAATAATTAACCAATAACTGTTTATTGCGTTTTCATCGGCCAAAGAAATTCTTAATAGTAGCAAGCTACTGCGGAGTATGCCAGTTTGTTTACAAACAGCTACAGCACGCGGCATGGTATGTGACTTACACCTGTGAACTCCGACAGCGTGAGGCACGCGTCGCTGTTCCTGTCACTGCCTAATCCACACTCATTCTAGAACACTTCATGCGGCTCTATTTTCAGAAAAACTATATATATAATATATGTGTGTGTGTGTGTGTGTGTGTGTGTGTGTGTGTGTGTGTGTGTGTGTGTCTCACATAGAAGCTGAGCAACTACTCTGTATGTTCGTGCGGTGTGGTTTTGAAACATCCTATATATATGCACTTCCTGTGGAATCTCAATATAATACCTACTTTTGAATGAGTTACAATGAGTTTTCTATATTCTTACAAGGTAGGTAGTATACAAAGTAAACACCGATTGCTTTAAATTACAATAAATAGCTCTCCTCCTTCCATAACAACTGGAAAACAGTATTTTGTAACAAGAAATAACTGTTAAAATCCTTGTCGATACACCAACCTTGACAGTATTATGTATTTATTCTTTTCATGCAACATGTAATCCCAATTCGGCTTATTGTGAGTAGTTTATAGGACAGATATATCAAGTTGTCTGTCACGTAACTCCGGCATTGTTGAGTATAATAAAACATTTCCTCTACTGGCAATATTTTAACGGTGAAAAGTTGTCTTGATAAATGTTTTTCTCTATCAGAATTCAGTACTAGTGAAATACCACACAGCAATCCAGCAATAAAATGTAATACAATGTTTGTTCTGGCTGTTGAAGCCCACAAAATGGTTTTAAAATAATTTACTTATAGGTATATAATCATGCCAACCAACTATATAATAAAATATAAATACGGGATGTATACAGATTTATAGACCAAAAGTGAAGTCATTGAAAGACAAGTTGATAGACAAAAGGCTTTGAATTAAAACGAACATATCCTCAGGTTGCTAATGTATGGCTTTTACCGCCACTGGCTAGCTCCTTTGTAAACATTTGTATAGCTCGGGGACTCTATACACTCCAAAAAGGTACAGCAGAAAGATTATTTCTAACAGAACTGTCAGCTGCGCTGTACTGTATACGAAATAGACCAAGCTCAGTGCATATGTACAGTTAGAGCAGTGGTGGCTCGTCACACATGGGCAGTATCGCAAAAGACTGATCTACAAATCTGTGTTTAGTGCAGCTTAGTGGTTTCTGTAATCTTGTTCTTTTAACAGCTTCAGGTAAGCTATTAGTTATGTATTCTGTAATAAAATGCCATGAGGTTAATAATCTATAACGCTACACGAACACTTCAAACGTACTACTGAATTAATATGAGTACGGGTTCAAATTATTCCAACAGTTTAAATGTTTTAAGTGTAGTGAATACCTAGTTTATCTTGAGTGATGCCATTGTTTAGCCGAATTTGACTGGTAACAGTTATCGGGCTGAATAACCGCCCTCTACAGTAGACTAATTACGCGCCTAAGGAGGGTAATGACTGCGCATTTCAATTTAACTATGTGTGGCATGATATATAGTGTGAACAACGTAACGAGAAATTGTCTGTCGATTGTGCTTTTTCTTTGTTTTTCTGTTTGTAGTGTATACTATGTGTTACCAAGCGGGATGGTTCATGGAGTTTCGTCTGTGACCCACATTCGGGATGTCCGGGGTCGATTCCCGTGGTTGACCTATCTGACCCATGGGTTTTCCGGGGTTTTCCCGGGTCACCAGACGAATATTGGGTAGGTTAACTGCATCTCCCGAATTTCCTGTCCCTCCATTTCATCTCCATTATCGTTTCACATCATCTGGTGGTTTCTTTCAGGTTAGAAGTTTCGGCGAGTGTCTCGACGTTGCATGGCAGGATGATATGCTCTTGGTAAAACTTCCTTCTCCAGTAGGACAGTCTGCGTTCTCTGAATCCAGTCTGGCAGGGTCGTTTCAGGACTACAGTGGGTGGGAAGCCGGTTGTACTGGCCTGCCGGGGACTTTCCAGGTGCTAAAGCAGAGGAAGACAGCTTCGAGAGTTGTGACGTATTTCAGCCGGGAGCGAGGCCTGCAGTGCGTGTGACGTTGGGCAAAAGCCATGTAGTACCAAGTTGCCTATATAAATGGCGCTGTGAGTACAGAATCCGAGGGTTCAGTCACTCTAGCGCACCCGATGAAAACAATGTAACTGCCACGTAGCTAATGGAACTGCTAAATTTCCAATGTGTTGATTTGTTGAAGGACAAATATACACACAAGAAAGTCTTGGCCGATTTTTACAAGAATGTCCCTCAAACCAGATTTCCGAGGTTGTATTCATTTGCCGCACAGTCATTGTGCATATTTTGCTTGACATGTGTGTGGGAACAATTTTTTTTTTTCTGTTATGAAATTATCTAAGTCCAAACCCTGAAGTACCTTTCGAATCACAATCTAACAAGCAACCTTCGATTACAAATTTCAGACATTAAGTCCTGACATTGATAAAATGGTTGAAGAAAACCGAAACGGGAGGTGTCGGAAAATGTCCACATAATTTTGTTATGAATTGGTCTCCTCTAATTTGCAGAGAAAATTGCCTTTTGTTTTATTTTATTTACTTTATAACATGCCTGACCTTCGGATAAACTACGAGTTGAAGTTTTATATATTTTCTCATAGCACAGAGCAAAAACATAATTATTTATAAACTGTGACCAGTTTTACATATTATTGACATTCAATACGTTTCCTGTCTTTCCTATGCTGCTGGAACCCCAACACTTCAAATTATTTTCTTCCTCTTGGGCAGCAGAATTCAGCGCGGTGACGTCACATCCTAACCTGCCTTTCGTTCGGGGACATATTTGGTTAGAGGTGTCGAAGCTGACGTCACACCGCCACCACCTGTCTTCCCCTGTGGTAAAGTATAGGGACCCTGCCCTCGTCACTTTGAGGCACCTCGGTATGGCCGCGCCTATATCCTCTCTCCTCATCCTTCCTCCCGGGAGTGTCCCAATTGGGGGCATAGGTACAATAAGTTTGGACCTCTCTGCCGCATCCTCTCCGTAACGTAATCCAGTCCAGTGTATACTATGGAACAGTCTTTCTTTACTGTATTACGTCTTGCTTGGACACAGACGCATGCTTCAGTTAGCTCAAACCTACAAAGAAGATCTGACACGATTCTTAAATCATAAATGTAAAGTAAATGTAAGTAATAAATGTAATGTAAAAAGTAATTGAATAGATCCACATCACACAAAAAGTGGTAGATATTGCAGCTCAAGAAAAATCAGATGAAATAGTGACTTACATGGAAGTCCAAGTAAAATGTTATTAACTTATAATGCTTGTTTTGTTTTTTTTTCTCGACAAAATAATAACATCTGCGCGATTTCAAAATTAAAAGCTTTCTGATTACACTGGGCAACAATGAAAATGATTTCAAAATTAAAAGCTTTCTGATTACACTGGGCAACAATGAAAATGTTTCGGGCTTAAAAATAGCGAATTTACATGTATTTCCATCTCCTGAATTCAAAAATCGCCATAAAAATTATACATTAGCTCTTGTTTTGAAGATAAAGTGACGTTTCATTTTTTAGAGTGAAGATTTTAAATTTTGGGGAATTTTTGTGGAGGAGTTGGCACACCTGGCAAATAACAAAACACAATCAGAGAGAAATTTTGGAAATTAAGTGATGCAAAAGTTAAGGAAGGCATTTTTGTCGGACCAAAAATAAGAGAACTTGTAAAGGATCCTGCATTTGACCAAATTTTGGAGGGGAAAGAAAGGGAAGCTTGGGAAGCCTTCGAGGGTGTTATTCATAGATTTTTAGGCAACAAAAGAGATGACAACTTCAAGCATTTGGTGACAGTGCTCCTGCAAAAATACCGTAACATTGGATGCAACATGTCCCTTAAGATCCATTATCTCCACTCCCACCTAGACTTTTTCCCTCCTAGTTGTGGAGCTGTTAGTGATGAACATGGGGAGAGATTCCATCAGGACATTTCTGTCATGGAACAAAGATACCAGGGCCGTTGGAATGAAGTAATGCTTGCGGATTACTGTTGGTCTTTGTATAGGGATTCTGCGGAACACCATCACAAGAGGCAAGCTAAAAGACGACGAAGACAATAGGCCACCACATGATTCTCTTCAGACACGACTATCTGCGAAGTATTTTCCCAGCAATTTAGAACTCTTAGCATGTAATTAGCAGTTAAAACAATGAAATGCACTTTCATTGTTGTTAGCATGTATGCAATTAAAATGTATCCTTTTCTCTCAATCCGTTAATATGTAATACGTCCACCTTGTATATATCACAGAAACTAGAGCCAATAAAAAATTTTCATTCTCATATTTGTTTTTCTCAACCCAAAATTTGTAGGAATTGCCTCATAAAGTGCTCGAAACATTAAAAAATTATTTTTGTTGCCCAATGTCATTATATGCGTGTAATGCTTAAATATGGAATTTATGAAACAAATGCCATACACTTGATGAATTTGAACCCAGTTAGCATTTTTCAATATTTGAGCTGCAGACATTCGTTGAGTGTCCAGCTATGCGTTAAGAAGTTGCCAAGTATGGCTTTTTATAACTGGTAAACCGAAAGTGGTAAACGAATTATTGTTGCAAAAACACTTAGAATCTCTTTTAAGACTAAATCGTTACATCAAACAGCATTTTTTGTGGAATTAGCCATTACGGATATTTTGTTGTTACTGGTCTTTATTTGCAAGTGCTTATACTTTTCTGAACATGCAAATCGCTGTATTCTTTATCATGGTTATGCAAATAACATGGAATTCAACACTATCACATAGCCACACGTATTTTAAAATCTTGCCGATAGCTTTACCTACTGTATCGAAAAATGAAAAGTGTAAATGTATATTAACGCGAACAAGGTCTTTGAGAATGTCATTTGAATGGTATATTAGCTTATATTATCCTTTGTACTCTCTGCGAATTTTGAAACTGTATGTATAGTAATTCATCTGCAGTAAATGTCACATGAGATGTCTTGGTCATCCGCAGAAACCTCAGATCAAGTTGTGGCCTTTGGGGATTATTGTATGTATTGAACTAGGCCGCGAATCACGTAGCTGTAATAACTATTGATTCGCTGGAATATGCGTGATGCTTTGTATGCAGAATGAGGCACTACCACTCAGAGCAAACAGTTATGATTATTTATTGACTTAACCTAAATCATACAGAAACTGAGGAACAATGCACATTTGGTTTAGATTTAAAACACACTAACTCATATGATTTAGAGTTAATCATTTAAATTAATGTAAAGTTTCCATTTCAAGTATTTCTACATTAATAGAACTAGAAACTTTATGATATGTGGTTGTTAAATATTAAACATACTGGTGAAGATATAAAAGTGTTTGGTAGAGGAACAATTCAAAATGAACATTTTCATGGAACTCTTTTCCCCACGAATTTTAAGTTCATTACCGCTCCCTCCATCTCACCTCTACTCTCATTTAACTTCACCCCTCATCCGATTGGTTCTTTCAGGGTTGACCCGAGTCGACGCTGCATGGCAGAAAATTTGTGCTTGTAAGCCTTCATTCCCCGGGGGTGCGATCTCCGGCTTCAAAACCGACGAAGAGCGTGTGCGATGTCCGGGCGAAGTTCCTGGTTAAACTAGACGCCCCCGAGGAATTAGTATACAGAAAGTCACATGGCCACGATGGCGATCTCCTCCAAACGCATTCTTTACTTTACAGAAAGTAATTAGTAGAGAACTTTAAGATGACTGAAACTTTTATTGCTTTAAACGCAATGGATTAGATTACATTAGAATTTGTACAAGGAAAATTGAATGTGACATCCCCGGGAGGAAGGATAAGGGAGAGGAGACAGAAGGCGGCCCACCCCAAGTAGTCACGACAGTGCAGAGAGCAGGGTCCTTACCATTTACCGGCTTGAAACTCCCAGGCAGTTCACTACAACCGACATCGCTCCTACCGTGGCCCAGAAACATTTCATATTCCGGCTTGGAGACCGGAGGTTGCCATGCCAAAGCTGGGAATACTTTCGTCAAGCTTGCATCAACTGCATCCCACCGACCGCGTTCCTGAACGACCCACTAGGCTGGTTCAGATACCGCAAACTGTCCCACTAGAGTGCGAAGGTGTTTACCATTAGCACATTCTGCCATGCAGCGCCGAGACACATATAGGCACTTTTACCCTGAAAGAGAACCACAGATGAGAGGTGATATGTGGCCCGCCTCGGTAACAGATGGTAGCGTGTCTGCCTCACGTTCAAGAGGCCCCGAGTTCGAATCTCGGTTAGGGTGAGTTACCTGGATATGGTTTTTCCGGGGCTTTCCCTTATCCTGATAGACGAATGTCGGGTTACTCTAAGCTCCATGGACCCCGGTTTCATTTGAACATCACTTCAGCCATTTCATTTATCGTCCGATATGACAACGTTGGAGGACGTAAATCACACACACACACACACACACACACACAAACACACACACACACACACACACACACACACACACAAAGATATTACATGATAATTGGGGTGAAATTTACAGACAGGAAATTCAGGGGATATAATTAACCCTTCCAGCATTCGCGTGATGATCCGGGGAAACCCTCGAAAATACCCAGGGTCAGGGAGGCCGGCCACGGGTATTGAATCCGACCAAATGCGGGCCACAGACGAAGTCGCCTGAGCCAACCCGCTCGGTTATGCCAGAGTCAAACGCTTTCCCAGATATTCTTTATTACTGACTTCATTTTTCAAGTGTTTGTACTTTTCTCAAATGGAGAATCTTTTTTGCTCCTTGCTCATTGCAAAGCGAACTGAATTTCAAAGCCATCTTATCCCACTAGCCCTTAAAATTTGACTATGGCTTAAACTGTTCCCCTGATCTCATTGTATCTACAAAAATATTTAATAAAATACCATCATCGTCATATTTGCAGGCAGAGATTTGTTCTCCTGAAACTCCGTTCTGAAATTCAAATTGGTCTGACAATCTTGTTTCTGGTCTTCCAAATTTCTGTTTCGCTCTTGTCTTATACATGAGACATACTTCCTGTCCTCTTCTGCTCCTCTATTCTCTGGTCTTTCTACTTTAATCGATATATCTCTATATCTTCAGCTATATAGACTCACCAAAGATATTTATACTTTGGATAGGTAGAGTCAAATTGAAAAATTCAATGCGATAGCCAGGATTTGAACCGAGGATCTCCCGGTCTACATGCGGTTGCTCTTTACCATTGAGCTACTATGGCCAACATGCTAGCATGACTTTAAATTCTCCAATTGACTGTATTTTCCCGGTAAATCACTAGGGGCTCTCATATACAATGAGTTACACGCCTTTTGTGTCGACTTACTATGCTGTAATTACTTAGGTCCCAGATTTCATAATAAAACCGCTATTAGGTAAATTGATGCAAATTAATTTTTCTTCCACACGTGTGTAGACAAAGATTGGGATAGAGGGAGAGTCAGATTGAATTTGGATAGGTATAGTCAGCTACTTAATATTGCTTAATTTCTAATTTTGCCTCTTCTACAGGTTTCAGTTAGTCTCAGAATCGTCGTCTATTCTTAATTGAACCTCTTTTCATCTGTGTTAATTTCGAGGTTTAAAGTAAAATACTAAACTTGCTTTCAGGCTGTTTTATGCAAATTTCAGCAGCATAGATTTAGACATGTTTTCCAAATTCTGTTCCATTTATTTTATTAAAGTTGTTAATTTTACTATCATGTCAGCATAGTTTCTGCAATAAACTGCTTCCTAAATATTTAAAATTACTTACATATCTATTGTATTTCGGTTTAGGACTATTTTCTACTTCGTTGCCTTTGCTTTAGTTTTATTTATGTATATTTTCATGCAATATTTAGAACACGGTGCAAATAAATTGAGAGTGGACTTCTGCAAATGATATTCTGTTGTGTTAAGGCAAGACTTAATCATTAGTATATAAGTAGACACATACTGAAGTATTTTTAGATTGTCTTGTTCGTGAAACTGTTATTTCCTTCCATTCCTGTACCACTTGAATTATTAAACCGTTGAAGAGTGAAGGTGAGAAACCATATCCTTGTGTCACCCTCGTGCTGTTTTTGTTCAATTTGAAAATGTGACAGCTTTTCAGTAATATATAAATTTTATTAGCATTAATTAAAAAGGAAAAGTAGAAGTAAAAGTTTAAAATATTCCAAAGTGCGGATGGAATCTATAATAGACTTGTGTATAACAAGTATTGGCAAATTCCTTTATCCTTACTAAATTATTGTTATTTCTGTTATCAACATGGTTTCAAATTTGTGTCAATCTGGTTTTGAGGTTGTTTGGATAAAATTTGGAGGGTGTATACAACAGAGTAGTTCTTATGTCATTTGCAATAAAACTATATATGTAAATATTTATTGAATTAATATGAAGCAGATATACTAGCTGCAGGAGCAGCTAGTGATGGGTCCAGTAATTTGGATGTAACACTGCAGGACGTTGTGTACACGATTCATCAGACACAATTTGTTTTAAGTTCGGATTTTAATTGTCATATAATGTTCATGTATGAAATATGATTCATATACGTTGATTAGGAATTCTCTTTGATGTGCCCCATGCAAAATGGCTCTCTTTAAATCTTGCTTTCCCTACTATGTGAAACGGGAATACTGCTGTACAGTTAAGTTTTTATTTAAATTATAATTGCCTAACCTTGGTAGTGTAAAATGAGTGCCTACATATTAAATCGAGAGTCGTAATAAAAATGCTCAATGACAAATTCTCATATATCTACGAGGGCTATCCAGAAAGTAGATTACGTTTTCGTCTGTTTCCGCTGGGGGCGGGGCTAGCGCGGCCATCTTGGGGTCAGAGCGTTGCGCAGCTCAGTCGGCATCTAGCCGTGCTAGTGAGAGGTCCGTGCTGTGCTCCGTTCAGATACTGTGGCGGTTTGAAATGTCTGCGTTAACTGAAAATCCCGCGAGCTGCGAGGTGCGTGCAGTAATAAGGTTTCTGACTGCAAAAAACTGTAAACCGATAGAAATCTATCGGCAGCTTTGTGAAGTGTATGGGGACAACATTATCACTGAAGGTGGAGTGCGTCAGTGGGTCATCAGATTTAAAAATGGCCGAACCAATGTTCACGACGAAGATCGAAGTGGGAGACCCAGCATAGTGACTGCCGAACTTGTCGAAAAAGTCGATGCTAAAGTCCGTGGAAATCGAAGGTTCACAATAACGGAACTTTCTTTGAGTTTTCCACACATTTCGCGAAGTTTGTTGCACGAAATCATCAGCGAAAAGCTTGGTTACCACAAGTTTTGTGCAAGATGGATTCCAAAAATCTTGACAGAGGACCACAAAAATCAGCGAATGGCTGCAGCGTTGAACTTTTTGGACGTTTACCATAAGGATGGTGACTCTTTACTCGATCGCATCGTTACTGGTGACGAAACATGGGTGAAACACGTGAACTGTGAAACGAAATTGCAATCAATGCAGTGGGGGCACACAAGTTCTCCCCAAAAACCCAAGAAATGCATGCAAACAATGTCGGCAAGGAAGATGATGGCGACTGTTTTTTGGAACAGAAAAGGTGTGATTTTGGTGGACTTCCTGGAAAGAGGCACTACAATAAACTCTCAAAGGTATTGCCAAACTCTCCAAAAACTCAGAAGAGCCATTGAAAACAAGCGCAGAGGAATGTTGAGCTCTAAGAACTTGTTGATTCACGACAACGCCCGGCCCCACACGGCAAATGTCACTCGTGAAGTTCTTGAATCTTTTAAGTGGGAGTTGTTTCCTCATCCGCCGTACAGTCCCGACCTGGCACTGAGCGACTTCCACCTATTCCCAGCAATGAAGAAGTGGCTGGCTATGCAGCGTTTTGATGATGACGCACAGCTGCAAGAAGAGGTAACGAAGTGGTTGAAGGCGCAGGCGGCTGAATTTTTCGACGAAGGAATTTCCAAGCTCGTACATCGCTACGATAAATGCCTTAATTTGAATGGTGACTATGTCGAAAAGTAGTATTTGAGTGTGGCTTTCATCTGTATATAATAAAATTTGTTTCCTATACTTTGTTTACTTTTTATTCCAAAACGTAATCTACTTTCTGTATAGCCCTCGTATTATAATTTTGATGTTCATACAAAAGTGCTCTTCTAAGCATTTTATTGAATTTAAAATACATTTAATTTCTCCACTATGTACTAACAGTGTATATTCCACATAAAAACGCGATACTAAAGTTTCACCTTTGGTTTGAGACCCTCCCCACCCTAGAATAGTTAAAGGATAGTGTGCGTACGCGCGCACCTGTCTTCTCTTTCAGCTGCATAAAAAATGAAAAGTCAGTTGCATACAAAACCTTGATCTTAAATTTAGTAAGTTCAAGGAATGCAACACGAAGATTTTCAGGAAAATCTCCCTACCCCAAACCACCCTTCACATTAATTTTTTTTTTAAATTTAGATTTCTAAAACCAAGGCTTTCATTAAAATCCTTTTCTTATATGACATTTTCAAGAACAAATGAAATATATCTTAAATTTTCTGGAAATCTTCTCAGAAGTCTTCTTCATTCTGAATGACTTACATAAATTGTAAACCTAATTCTTAATGCACAAAAAAATGTAGTTCTCATCAAAACACACAATTTATCTCAAAATTTTGTAGAGTTAACCGTCTCTAAGTTATTTCTTGTTATATCATTTTTAAATGTTCAATACTTACACCTTTTTTTTCAGATAGAAAATCATTTTTTCAATATCTTGGGCATGCAAAGGAATGGAAAGCCAATAAAAAAGATCACCATTTGAATGTGGATTTGATCCTTAGATCTTCTCGCCTCCCATTTTCATTACGATTCTTCCTAATTGCTATTATTTTGTAATATTCAACCAATATGATAAATAGAGGAAAATGATAGTATTTTACGTAAGGAAATTTGCAACCATCCTTAAAAGATTTGGCCATCCTTTAAGCCAATTTTATTCTGCTATTCCCTTTGTATCTACATGTAAATGCGTATTACGAACGTGTATCTCGATTAATATTAGGTGGGTAAAATAATGAGGGTTTTAAGAATATTTTATAGATGAGCAGAGAAAGTATTTTAATTGTAAGTTTCTATTAAAACTTTACCAACGGTATTTAGCTTGCGTGTCTACTAAAAGAAAAAGAGGAAGCAATGTTTTAAATGAGTGAGAGAAATGAAACAGAATCTGGATTGTAAAATATATAAGGATAATGCGAAAGAACGACAGGCAAAGGAAGACTCAAGCTTATAATTCTATGAATGTCATTAGCTAGCTCAAAGTATTAAGCTGTTAAGTTTATGATCTTAACGCATCACCATGGCAACGAACATCCATTTAAAACAAAAACCAAGAGTTGCTAGAGTAACTGTAAAAACAGAGGTGGGTGGGAGAAGAGAGCAAGGGTTGAAACAATAAGGAAGGGGAAGTGCTAGTAGTAGGAAAAGGATGGTTTTTTAATTACACGCAGATGGCAAATGAGTTTTGAGGGGGACAGTGGTGGAAATTACAGCGAAATTAAAAATACGTGGCTTTCTGGAGACTCAAACCTGATCCAAAATGCTAGACATTCCGTTGCGATAAGACAGGTGTAATTGAGGCTTTCACCAAACAGAGACTAATGTGTACAGACTAAATTTTGAGTTATAGTTTAGAGAACTTCTAATTAACTAGATAAAATTTCAGGCAAGGCTAAATTAATATTCAAGGTTTCAATTAGCATCATACGAAAGCTTTAAAATCACATGACATTTTTTTGCTCACTCTTGTACAAAATATTTTTAAAGCGCATATGTTTTATTTCATGTCTGTTAATCGAGATATAGAGTTGTAGAAATGGCCTTATTACACATTTCCTAATAGTACAATGACAATAGGAATGTGATTTTGTCTTAAGTGATAGTCAAAGAGCTGGCCGCTGTCGCTGTGTGAGGTCTTTAAGATTCCATTCTCCTTGAAGTTTCCGGCCATAAGATTAATGACATTCCGTTTGAAAAAAAACGTAACTATTTCAAAGTTTAAACAAATAATAAGGAATACCTATAAAATGGATTCACTCAATAAAGAAAATGACTTCACAAAAAGTAATGAGTTTTGAGCTTTACATTTTGTGTGCACTAAGATTTTGTATATTTCTTACGCTTTATCAGTTATGCAAAAGTCATCCAGAACGAAGTGATCTTCTAAGGACATTCCAAGAAAATTCAAAATATAAATTTAATTTGTCATGAAGATAGCTTTAACGTGTTTTAATCAAAATCGTCAGAACCAGACACACGTGTAGACTTTTCTTCGCAAAAGCCTTTTTGGATTTAGGGAACCTCAAAATTGGTATCAAACTTTTGGGTGGAACCCAAAAAATGCGTGGTAGAAAAGGTAAAAATTAGAAAAAGTATGTTATGTATTCTATTTAAAGTATACCACGTATTGTCTTAACTAAAGTGAAATCTTAGCTAAATGTGTAGTGTTTAACAACCACTTCTACTACATGCGGCACCAGGTGGTGACATTAATGATACATGAGATGAAGATAGAGCACCGGTGGAATAAGATGGCGTGGGAAACCGGAGATTTCGGGAAAAATTCCTTCCCAGCGCCGTGTTGTCTACCACAAATCTCACTTTGCGATCGCCTGGGATGGAACCCGCACCGTCTTACTGAGAGCCGAGCGGTGTAACCACTCAACCACGGCGCGTCATTATCCTAGCTAAACGAGAAAAAGTGAGTAACATTTCAGTTCTCAGTTGTTTTCCTCTCTCGCTGAATTTAATTTCGTCGAACACGTAGTTCTTAAGCTATTTAAATGGTGCTGGAGCTTGTTTACATATAAAATAATAGAAAATTCCTCAGCTCTGCTCGCATTGTTGCAGTAAATACGAAGATTCTTCTTTCCCCCTCTCGCTACACTTTTCTTTTTCATTCTTCAGCGTTCTTAATAACCTCCCTTCTGTCTCTCCCTCTCTCTGTGCACGTTACATTTGTTTGTTTTATTGTTGACTATTTTATTGTCCTTTTTGTTTTGATGTCTTTATTTTTAAATCCATGCATACTCGCTCGTTACTGAAGCATGATAGGTGAAGATTTTCAAGAAAATTTCGTAGCTCAGATTACCTTTAACCTAAATAAAATTCATTGCCTTTCTTTTTTAAAATTTATAAATAATTTGATTAAAGTACATGTTTTACATACCTGAACTTCTAATAAAATACATTGCGTTTTCAATGAATAGCCAATAACTTTCTCTCGTCATTCTGATTGAATTGTGGATATTCTGTACATCTAGGAAATCATAAGAGATGGACTAAAGCTTGCTACAGATAAGTTAATCAGATAATGCAAGCTATCTAATTTGTTTTCAATATTCCTAGTTACAGGCATAAACTGATTGAATAGCCAAATCACAGCTATTTCCTCATGTTTGTTATAACTAAGCAGTTATTGCCTAGATTATTCCTAGTATTCAAACCATATTTTTATTTATTTGTAATAATGCTAAGGATCGTTCATTTTTTTTTCGCTGCTTTAGCAAATAGGAAGCAGTCTGAAATTTACAAAATCCACGGAAAATATACCGATATCGAGACAACTCCACCCACCGTATGTGATTAACACGACGAGATAGCATCCAAGATAAAACATCCGAACTGCTGAAGCAAGCCTTCCACTTTTTAACTCTGCGCATGCCTGCTGGACGTGCAGTATAATACCATTCAATTTGAATGAAAGTGCTGCTCACAGATGGCTATCTGTCTAGCGTTTTCTCTTTTATTAAATATTCCTCAGGATACGACATTCAAGTCCTGTGCCAAAAGTTCTTGTAAAAGGGAGGGATATCGAGATCCCCTACTCTCTGTGTCCAAGACTTACGTCACTTTCAGTCCTAGTGGTCATTCATGACAGAAGCTTCACCATTAAAGCAAGGCCGAACTTACACACATTCACAACTGGAGGTATTAAAGATCTAACTTAAATGTGAACGTTTGGGATCACTTTAGTTTTGTTGTTGAATAATATATTTCGTCACAAATACCGATATAACTAAAAATATATAATTGTTCATTATCCACTTATCGTCAGTTTTTGTCTTTTCTTTATTGTTTAGCTATGATAGATAGAGAAGGCATTATACGTATAAATTTCATATCAAATTTTCAAGGAAATTACAGATGTTGAAGAAATCGAGATATAAGTAAGCAATTTCAAAGAGAAGGCATGTGTACGTGTGTTGAGAGAAAAAGAAAGAAGATATTTTTACGAGATCCTCCTAGCACAAACAACCATTTAAACTGGTTTGTTTTGTTTTTGTGTGTGTAATTTACGTCCTGCAACGTTAAGTCATATCGGACGATGAATGGAATGCCTGAAATGATGCTCAAATGAGTCCAGGGTCCATAGAGCTTAGTTACCCGACATTCGCCTTTAAGGATAAGGGAAAACCGCGGAAAAATTCTTATTCAGGTAACTCACCCTGATCGAGATTCGAACTCGGGACCTCTTGAACGTGAGGTAGACTCGCTACAACCACGCTACTGAGGCGGGCATTTAAAATGGGGAAATTCCGTTATTTTTTCAATTTATTTAACGTTTCAGAAACTATTGTTGATTCAAGTATTACTATTTCAGCCATAACAATGGTGAATAAAATGTGCGCCATAAATTTTCTATATATAGCTGAAGACCTTTTTCAAAATATAAGATAATTTTTACATTAACCATCTTAAATGTAATCGCTATTGTTCACTTACTTTTTATCTTTTTTTCATTATTTTGGAATGAAATATCGAGTGCACAATTTAAAGACAAGTGAGTTTAGTCTCGGAGCCGTGCCGTGGCTGGTCTGACTGTGTGGTGAGACCGCTCGACTCTCATCAATGTGGCCCGGATTGTCGATTCCAGTCAACCGCATGTGAGATTGGTGATGGACAACACGGCGTTGGGGAGGGTTTTCTCCGGGATATCCGGTTTCCCCCGCTATTATCCACCAATTGCTTCATTATCAGCTTTCCTGTCACTCACTTCGACCACATTCTATCATCCTACCCACCTTAAGCGACAGGAACAAGAATCCCCCAACACTATGATAAATGGTAATACTAGGGAAGTTGAAGAAGATGAAGATGAAGAAGAAGAAAAAGAAGAAGAAGAAGAAGAAGAAGAAGAAGAAGAAGAAGAAGAAGAAGAAGAAGAAGAAGAAGAAGAAGAAGAAGAAGAAGAAGAAGAAGACTTTAGTCTCGGTGTCCTATACGCTCCTGAAATACTGGTTTATTCCATCAGCCACATATATCGTGCTGAATGGTAATAGGGGGGGAAAATCTCAGATTAATTTTAGGGCAAAAATGAGTATGAACTTTGTTTTGTTTGCTTGATTTTTGTATTCTACGTCCTCCAATGTTAAGTCATGTCGGACGATGAATGGAATAGGTTAAATGATGCTCAAATGAGCCCTGGGTGCATAGAGCTTAGAGTTACCAACATTCGTCTTTCACGATAAGGAAAATCCCCGGAAAAAGTTTATCCAGATAACTCACCCTGCCCGAGATTCGAACTCGGAACCTCTTGAACGTGAGGCAGACATGCTACCACCACGCTACCGAGGCGGGCGAGTATGAACATGATTCATATATTGCGTAAAATTAGTCTTATCACTGTAACACGTCAAATTTATATTTGTTACACATTAACTTTTGGATAAATTTCGATTTATGAACTTCGCCAGCAGCAGCAAACACGAAGAAGCCACAAAATCTGTAATTGTTCAAATATGTACATTGAACTGTTGGTTCTAAATCAGTTTCTAGACTTGGTGACGGCCAGGCAGAATAAAAAGAGGCGATTCAGCCACTACAAATAGCTGTTTACCATGTTGAGTAAACAGAGTTGGAAGCTAGCACCGTGACGCCAGTCCCATCAATTTTCCTTCACATAAACGTGAGCATGCAGTTGCGATTGTAGGTTGTGTCAGTTGAAATTCTACTAGAACTGTTTTCTCGTTTGGACATTCATGAAAAGTCCAGCGAAAACCTGCAAACATTCTGTAAAGAGGAATTAAACTGAAAAGCACTACGATACTACTGTCCCCCATTCTAACATTTGAAGTCGGAACAAAAATAATATAGAACTTTTAGGAGACTGCCAGTTTACAAACATTTCAACATTGGTCACCCAAATATTTTCTTATTTCATGCATACTCATTAGTATGACACCTTATTAGGTTTTTCATTAAATCTGTGTGTATTAATTATAAATTGTGCACAGGAAGTTACTTATACATCTTTCAGAACTTTCTCATTTCCAAAGCATCTTAATATTTATGCTAATAATATGATGATACAAATTTTGTACGTTTCTCTTTTATTTCTATTATTTTTTTTTTTACTCTTTGACGTTGAAATTATATTAATCATAGATATAACTGCTATTCCTTTTGGATCATACAATAATGTGAACAATTACAAGAGTATCATTTTTGTTGATTTTAACAGCCGGTTTATGTGCATATGTATTTTATAAGTGAGGTGTGCTAAGCCAATAGAGAGAGGCTGAGGCTGTTTTCTGTAAGGTGAGGGTTGTTATCTGTGTGAAGTAAGAAGAAGGCACTAATGAATTATGGAACTGGACTATAAAGAGCAAGAATTCAGAAGCGTAATTTGGACTAAAGATGATAAATATATTGGTTGTCCTAGTGATTGGTGGAACTGAGTCAAATTCTGACCCTACAAAAGCTTATAAAATGCTGGAAAGCTGAGAAAATAATTAAAATAACAGGCATGGAACAACTATTAGGTGAACAACTGAATGAAATGACAAAGAGCATTAAAAAAATCGTAGGTGAAGTACAAGGAGTTAGAAGGGAAAGGAAGACAAGATGGTTAAGGAAAGGGAGAGAAGATTGGAGGAAAGGGAGGAAAGATTAAACTTTAGGAGGCAAAGAAAGAATATGTAAATAATATACGATTCCTGGATTACGATGTTTTCTAGTTAGTGAAAGTTAGTGAAAA
The DNA here is from genome assembly GCA_030765055.1 of Mantis religiosa. Classification (NCBI taxonomy): domain Eukaryota; kingdom Metazoa; phylum Arthropoda; class Insecta; order Mantodea; family Mantidae; genus Mantis; species Mantis religiosa. Next base: position 81,295,615 of record CM060949.1, read on the forward strand.
GTTAGATAAGTGAAAGTTAGTGAAAAATGCATCTTCTTTCTACATTATAATGTTGTATTAATACAAATACTGTATGGAACGTATACCCTACCAAAGGTGTGTCCGCCTCGGTAGCATGGTGGTAGAATGTCTGCCTCACTTTCAAGAGGTCCCGAGTTCGAATCTCGGTCAGGGTGAGTTACCTGGATAAGGTTTTTTCCAGGGTTTTCCCTTATCCCGAAAGACAAATGTCGGGGTAACTCTAAGCTCTATTGATCATCATTTCACCCATTCCATTCATCGTCCGGTATAACAAAACGTTGGAGGACGTAAATTCCAAAAAAAAGTTGTGCATTGCTAAACCGTGATTATTTGCAAACTATCATAGATTTTGACTAATTTAGGAATAGAATATTCTTGCCCAGTTGTCCTTTATCGATGACCTACCCTCTTCAGCACAATAAGATCATTATCTGACAAGTGTTATAAAATTCTGCTGCTTCTTTCTTCTTCTTCTTCTTCTCTTCTTCTTCTTCTTCTTCTTCTTCTTCTCTTCTTCACTCCATGGTTTGGGCATGTCCCCGTTCCGTCGTCATAGATCTCCCCAGCGTTTCCTGGGTCGTCCTCTGTCTCTTCTTCCTTTTGGATTATAGTTTAGTACTGCATTTGGATATCTTCCATCCTCCATTCTTAATATGTGTTCATGCCATTGTTGCCTTCGTTCTGATATTTTGTCATGGATTGGTTCGATTTCTAATTCTTTTCTAATATCCTCATTTCTTATTTTGTCCAATATTGTAGAACCTTTAACACTTCTTAAAAATTTCATTTCTGCAGTCTGTATTTTCTTTAAATATATTTCAGCCAGACGGATATCTGTTATAAAATTAATTTAAATAAATGACAGGAGTTTGAGATAGCAAGTTAGATAAAGTACGAGTAGAACAAATAGCATAGCCTCGGTAGCGTAGATGGTAGCGTGTCTTCCTCACGTTCAAGAGGTCCCGAGTTCGAATCTCGGTTAGGGTGTGTTACCTGAATAAGTTTTTTCCGGGGTTTCCCTTATCCTGGTAGACGAATGTCAGGTAGCTCTGAGCTCCATGGGCTCCGGACCTTTTGGACGCAAATTGAAAAAAAGAAAAGAAAAGGGGCAAGTAAAATATTTTCAGAATTCCCCGATTTTGTATGTGATTGGTGTAAATATGAATAGCGCTCTATTTTAAGAACCAAAACTCATTTTTGCATAAATGGACATACATAAACTTTTCACTAAGTAATGCCTGAACCGACTACTGTGAAATATGTTAGACATATAATAATTATTAGCTCCCTCCATGAGATTACGGCTCTGTATTTTTGTTTACTTCAAGTAACTTGTGCAAGGAAAGCACGATATCGAAGTGTCGAAATATTTTGGTTATTATTGAAGTTTCTATAATGAAATCTTGTGGACAAAATTCTTCTAGTAAGTTTCACTTGCAAATTCATGGTTTATAACGAGTTAAACGCTATTTTTTTCATTTCATACTTGACAGTGCAGCAATTTGTTTGTTACTATTGAAAAAAGGTACAAGTATGAAGAATTGGCAGAAATGTGCATTATAATAAATCTACTTTACTTTAGTTTTTATTCATAATTATTTAGGAAAAGCAATTTTTCTGTCGCTTTGAAGAGACGAGCGCACTCGCTCATATGTACGCCAGAGTGAGGTTAAAAGAGAGAATAATCTCCGTTGTTAACGCAATAACGCGAGCAGAGCTGCGGTTTCTACAAGTAGAGAATTATATGTTGGCTTCTTAATAAGCTCTTGCTCCCCCTCCCAACAGGATTTTGCCCCTGAGGTTGTGCATAGAGAACAAATTTAACAAACTGTAGAGAGAGAAGAGACAAACATTAAGCCAATGAAAGATGGTTCTGCTTCACGATACTGTTCCACTTTGTAGTGCAATTTCTAGTTAGATGCTGCAGGGGAACCTATCTCAGGGTATGCGTGGGTGTATGCTTAAAGAAATTATGACACGGGCTCTGACTTTGAAACGTTTAGTAAACAGTATTCACTTTAAACGAGAAGTTATCGAGCAATAGAAAGTAATATATAAATATCCGGAGTTAACATATTTGAATGCTATAACTCGCGGTTCTATTCGCGAGGCAAGAATGGCTCCTAATCCAGCTTTCGTCTTGTTCACCGGCGATCCGAACGAAGTGTTCAAGATTCTGCCCAGAATGTCCTTCTCAGCTTCAATATTCTCATACACACGTGCGACTTTGGGAGTATATAATACACAATTAGGAGATTACATTATACTATTTATATCTCACAGTAAATGCTGGAAGTGTCCTCCACCAAGCATCTATTGATCGTGGTTCCATTTTCTTTGATACGACAGTAGACACTGAAGTTTATATGGGTATCTTCAGGACATTTGTAGAGCAGCTGGATAATATCAAATTGAGAGAAGTTTATTTCCAACAAGATGGAGCAACGTGCCATACATCTAATGACACCATGGAACTTGGTCTATTGAAATGGTTCAGGTTTATATGGATCGCACTATACTAATGACTCCAAGACCATACTATAGCTTCTACTAAGATGCCACTTCATTTCAGCATTTCTGAAATCTGTTTCTTTCCTAATCTGAGTCCGTACGTGAATTTCTGAGAAATACTCTCACATACTCCAAGAATTTCCAACTAGCCTGCCATACCTAATCTGGCAACTTCGGATAGTGATATACCGTCTCATCACTTAACCGACCAGAAACACTTCTACGAATTTGACTGAAAACCAGCCGCCGCTAATTAACATGCTTAATGTTTTCTTACCCTGAGCCAAACTGTACTCGTAATTAACTTTCAAACCTACAATACCATAACATTTAGCACAAATGCACAAACTATTCATATTTAATTGTATTATATATTTAATTCATTCAATGGATCCATGTCCTAAAGTTAAGGCATCATGCTTTGGTTCCCTGCCTCGGAATGTTACCGGGTTCAATCCTGGTACGGATTTTATGTCCCGGATATAGGAGCGGTGCCTACTTAGCATCGTGAGGAAATTGAGGAACTTGTGATAGGGAAGCGACACTGGTCATAAAAGCCAACTTTCCGGCTGGGGGTGCCAAGATGCTGACCACATCTCATCCCCGTATTCTTTAGATGATCGCCCACCTCTACCTTGCGTATGCGGGCGTGAGGCCGACAATCGGGTTGGCAGGCCCTGGTCCGATATGGACTGTAGTGCCACGGGGTGTTTAATGGATCCATTATTTTTCGGTATCTAAGACTGATGCATGAAAATTTCAGGTACGTGAATGTTTGGTAAACTAATTGTTGCACGAAGGAACATTGACTTATACCTCTATTTTATTAATCAAACCAATGACATGTTTTCTGAAAAAGATGCGCAATACCTTTAAATACATTTTTAGGAAAACTGATCACCCACGACGGATGCAACTTATGTTACAGATGTCATCTTAAACCGCTGTGCTTTTAGAAAGCTCTGTGAAACAAACGGTGTAGCATTTTTTCGTATTACATTTTCTTCTCAATTATCTCCCACAACATTAGATATAATGGAATAAGAACTGTTAGCAATGAGATTAAAAATCAGGGATTTGAAGTGCTGAATCAGAACTTTTAAAATACAAATAAATATTGGTTCACTCTTTAAAAATAATTTCTACAATCTTTAGTTGTTTTACCCTTTGTTTTCTGCTTTTAATGATACAATATTTTAATGTAGTTTCTGTCAGCTCTATCGGAAAGTTTGTTACAGGAGAGTTAAAAACGCAGCTTTAACAAAAAGATTAGTTGCTTCTCTGGGAGAAAATGTATTTTGATTTTAATATGCCAAAAGCGCAAATGAATACTGAAGTGAAACGTATTACATATCTTTAGCTTCTAGCAAAAACTACGTAGAAGGTTAAGCCTTTGGTTTTGATACCATTTACAGTTCTGTCGGTCTTTAAACCTTAAAACAGAATAACAGAAGAAAAGAAGGAAGAAATGTATCCTTAAGCATTAAATGAAACAGAAAAGACACTGTTTATAAAGAAATCTCTTCATAGGCTGCTTAAAACGACAAGAAGACGACCAAGGAAAGTGTGAGGAAAGATGGAATGAAAACCCTTATTGCCCCAGAGGGATTATCAAACTCAACCTGAAGGAACATGAAGAAGATACAGAAAGAATAAACAGCAGCAGGAGCAGCAACGGCAAGGATAATAATTTACGAGGCAGCGTGTAAGAAGGGAACACCCCTACCCCAGCGGGCACGAGTTTACAGAGCAGGGTGTAGGAGGGCTACACATTGATCCCTACTCTCCCTTTCTCTTATCCCGACAGTGTTCTTTACATCGCGTTGCTCAGCCGCGCCAAGTTTCCCTCGACGCATCCAGCTATGGAATGTCACATGACTTTGTTAGTGTCTAAGAAACAGCTACTGCAGAGATTAACGTAATTCACTCCAAATGTATTCTGACTAAAATAATGCTCTATATTAAAATGTACCTTACCGTCTGGTAAACAATTTACGAGGAAAAGGAAACGTAGTGCTAAAATGTACCAAACACAGACATAAAGGTAGGGAATAACTATGTAAAGTATGAATGTAAATGCACAATTATGTATCTTAGTTAAACTTTCTTTAAAAAAGATGCTTTTGAAGTTCACATTTTTATGGATTTAGATCCTCTTGAATACTTAAATTGTTTAATTCGAATCACTACAAATTTTAAACAAGGATTTAATACGTTTATTGAGAATCTCTACTACATTTTCAGGAATTAGTTTTATAAGCTTTGTTGCGGCAGTCCTATGGTGTTGAATTAAAATATTAAAAGATTGTTATCAGTTAGCATTTTTGAGATCGTATGTAAATGTTAAGGCTTTACTTTTATCCTGCCACACACGTTAATTTCCTGATTGGTATAGTGTGAAGTGTGACATAAAATAACACGTAGTTATTTTTTCTTAAGGAATCTTTATTTATTCATCAATAAAGGCCGGTGCCCGCCCCTGTAGCGTAGATGGTAGCGTATCTGCCTCGCGTTCAATAGGTCCCGAGTTTGAATCTCGGTTAGGGTGAGTTACCTGGATAAGGTTTTTCCGGGGTTTCCCTTATACTGATAGACGAATTTCTGGTAACTGTAAGCTTCATGGACCCCGGACTCATTTGAGTATCACTTACCAGTTCATTTATCGTCCGATATGACTTAATGCTAGAGGACGTAAACTACAAAATAACAACAATAGTACTACTAATAATAAATAAACAAACAAAGACCGGAGAGATGTGCGCTCGCATGCGATACAAGTTAGCTGGACACAGTATGAATAACATCAGTTATACAGCCTACAAATTTACAAACGTTCAAAACAACGTAACCTACTACATGGCAAAGCGAGAAAACGTATCGGAAAAAAATCGCAACACAGATGTTTACCTCAGCTTATCGCACATACACGGTGAGTCCAGTGAATGTATAGTCTGTTCCGATGTCATCATGTCTTCTGGACAGCAATGTGTCATACATCGGCAGGCGCAAGAAAACATGTCATATAGACACACGCAGCTTCCAGTCGCTCTGTTTTTGTTTCGAAACTTACTGTACGTCAACTTACTAATATTTGACTCTTTAATAGACCAGATAAGACCTGATAAGAGACAATCACAGCGCTGGTTACCTGAAGGTCAATACGCCTCAACGCTCTGTCGAGTAGCGAACTAGTGAAGCATTGCCTTGCAAGTGTAAGCAGAAGCAAGGTCAAGGTGTAATATAACGCAGCTGTTTTGTTTCCTCTGGTAGTGAGGCGATTGTCATAGTCAGGTTATACCTACCTGCAGTTGTTTACATGTGCAAGTGATAACAGTACAGTTCGTGTGCAGTGTACCTATGGAAAAAATGCACACGCCTCCGGTCTTTATTCATCATCACCTTTGTTCCTTTCAAAGCAATCCTCTCAGAATCTGTCAGCATTTTTTCCAATCTTGGAAGCTCTTCTGGAACTCACTTTTGTTACGGTGTTCAGCTCCTTCAGCGATTCTATTTTTATCTCATCAGTGGTAGCAAAATGATGTCCTTTCTGGTTCTCTTCAGCATGGGGAATAGAAAGAAGTCACAGGGGGGCCATATCCGGCGAATTCGATGGCAGAGGCAACAAAATGGTTTTGTATCTCGACAAAAAAGTCCCGAACAAGCACTGAGGGTGAGCGGGATTATTATCGTGATGTAATTTCCACGAGTGGTTTTGCCACAATTCTGATCAACCTCTGTTAAAGGTGTTTCGGCGACGCTTCAGAATCATTTTCTTTGCTTCCTCCAGATTGTCATCGTAATTGATGTGCCAGGGCATCCAGAGCAATCGCCGTCTTCATATCTCCCTCCATCCTCATTGAAACGTTTATACTACCTGTAAACTTTTGTCTTAGTTGTAGAGATTCCTCAAAGGCCATAGTCAACATTTCAAATGCAGTTCTGTACTTCATTAGATTTTTCAAGCATAATTTAGTGCAAATTAAATAAAAAATTGCACAGCCCTAAAAAAAATACGCATAACTTTTTGGCTGTAAACAATAAATTAAATGGAAATTAATCGTTCTTGTACACTAGCCGTGTGTTGGCAATATTTGGATAAGTAGAGTCAGATTGAAAAATTCAAACCCATGGCAGGGGTTTGAACCACGGATCTCCCGTCTCCGTCCGGTTGCTCGGACAAAATAACCCAAATATTAAACCTGCTGAAAATGGAAACACAGATCAAGAACATGTGTACCAACAATATAAATAACTTTTGAAAACCAGATATCTAGAGCCCGCGAAATTAAAACTTCCAGCTACCTTTTATCACACAACATATATTTTTATGAGTGGTTAGAATCCTTGATTTAGAAAATTTTAACTAACCAAAACCAAGCATGTTATACTATATAATGCACTAATTGGTAGCAAGAAATCCCATAGGGATTGGTATTAATGTATCAACAATCTAAGTTTATATATAAAATTTCTATGAGATATTTGAGTATATCAATTAAAATGTGTCATTTGTCTGAAATTATTTTTAAGTTGTAACTTTTTCATTTATTTGATGACTTAAGTAGTCATAAAATAATCCATGTATCCGTCTGTCTGTCTCCTTACTCTACCTATAGAGTAGTAGTTATTTTCTAGAATAATGTCCAGGTTCGTTTTTAATTCAATCCCCAGTAATATATGTCCTTTTGCATTCTTTTCTCAACTTGGAACTTCTAAATTGTTGCCCTGAATGTAAGAAAGCAAAATCCTCTGTCGTGTGCGAGGTCCTTTCGATGCAGAAAATTATAAGTTAACACAAATGTCACCTATGTACTGATAATTTACAATGGTGGTACTAACGTAACTTCTCATAATGAAGGGGTAGTTTTGCGTGGTGTTATTACGCTCCCTTGGGTGATGATGATTTGCGATAATACTTTGATTGCTGACGTCATCCACTCAATGCTGGAGACGACGTCACCTCGCGCCTCCTGGTTCTCTGGGACGCTCTTACCTGCTGACGCTGGATTCGCTTCCGTCATCCTCTGCGATGATGGTGATAACGAAGACGCCCACGGCTGCTCTAGAAGTTCTCCAAAATCTTATGGTTTTAGGATTAGGTTCCAGGCAATGAGCTCATGAGGTTCAGGGTTGTGTTTGTGGATCACTTGGGCGTAGAAGGAAAGACAGTTTTCTTGTCCAATGGCAATCACTGATATTTTTCTTGGCTACAAATTTTCTCACGACAAACTTAATGCGGACCTCGTGTCACTAAAAGTGCCTTTATCGAGAGTGCTTTTGTCAGCGTATACTACAATACTCCGCAATTCTCACCCGCACCATAAAAATAAACTTATTACGTCCAAGATTATAGAGGGATAAGTTTAATGAACACAAGTTACAAAATATATACTACAATAATAAATAATAGACTGAAAACTATTACATAATGTCTTATAGGAGAAGAGCAGAGTGGATTCCGCAAAGGCCTGTACAAATAACGTATTTGTCCTTAATCAAATAATTGAACAACGAAGGGAAAAGAATTTGGAAACATATCACATTCATTGACCTGGAAAAGGCTTTTAATAGAATAAATAGATCAAAACTGTGTCAAATATTAGAAAGTAAGGGTTACCCACCACATATTATTAATGCAATAAAAGGCATATACACAAATACAACTATAAAAATTGATACTGGCGATAGGTTAACAGAACAAATTTCTACCAATACTGGACTAAGACAAGCGTGTAGCTTATCACCTACTCTTTTTAGTACCTATGGACGATATTCTAAATGAATGGAAGATTTTTTTAGTAGACCCAGGAATCAAAATAAAAGAAAATATTTATATTAATACTCTGCTGTTTGCGGATGACCAAATATTGATTCACAGGAATGAAAATCAACTGCAAAAATCAATGTATATTCTAAATAATATAGTACAAAGGTATAATTTTAAAATATCAGAAGAAAAAATTATGGCTTTTAAAGGAAATTATAATGTAAAATCAAAAATTGTTTTAGGAAATAGGATTTTAAAGCAAATATCGAGTTTTAAATATTTAGGATATAACATAAGTTTTAGAAACAATGCTGATATAGAAGAAAAGTTGAACAAATTCCGAGCAATAAGTGCGACAATCCAAAGGACTTTTAAAAACAGAGTGAGAAGGGATTCAAAAATGAAAATGTATAAGGTAATGGCTATTCCAACTTTGCTATATAGAAGCGAAACCTGGGTGCCAACACAAACGGATTTAAATAAAATACAGAATGCAGAAATGAAATTTCTAAGAAGTGTTAAAGGTTGTATAATATTGGACAAAATAAGAAATGAGGATGTCAGAAAGGAATTAGAAATCGAACCAATCCATGACAAAATATCAGAACGAAGGCAACAATGGCATGAACAAATATTAAGAATGGAGGATGGAAGATATCCAAATGCAGTACTAAACTATAATCCAAAAGGAAGAAGAGACAGAGGACGACACAGGAAACGCTGGAGAGATCTATGAAGCCGGAGCGGGCGATATGCCCAAACCATGGAGCGAAGAGGAAGAAGAAGAAAATGAAGATGATGATGAAGAAGAAGAAGAAGAAGAAGAAGAAGAAGAAGAAGAAGAAGAAGAAGAAGAAGAAGAAGAAGAAGAAGAAGAAGAAGAAGAAGAAGAAGAAGAAGAAGAAGAAGAAGAAGAAGAAGAAGAAGAAGAAGAAGAAGAAGAAGAAGAAGAAGAAGAAGAAGAAGAAGAAGAAGAAGAAGAAGAAGAAGAAGAAGAAGAAGAAGAAGAAGAAGAAGAAGAAGAAGAAGAAGAAGAAGAAGATATCCACGATATCCCGCGCGACTTAAGAGTAACTTATCAAACCCGCGAAGTACACACACACAAACTTTTCGGGTTGACAGATATGGTTTCACTTCCGCATATGCAAGAGCGACTGGATAATATTCCGCGCAATCTTTTCGCGCTAAGCGACGTATGTGGCAGCGGCAGAGGAAAATTCTGCGCGAACTTTTCGCGCTAACAGACGTGGTCTCTCCCCCCCACGAATATGGCAGCGACTGACTAAAATTCAGCTTTTTATTTTTATTTTAACTGCGTCTACAAACATCCCTAACTTCTTACATGGGAGCGTGATGTGGCTGTTCTGTTATTGGCCGATCATAACCACCGAAATCACTTTTTATATTTTTGTAGGAAGTATTTTTTAATTGATTTGCTGAGAGAAAGCATATTAAGCCTTTTTGGGGAATGACCTTCTTAAATTGCTAGGATTTACCCGATTTCTCCGGTCAGAAGTTAGCCTGAATAATAGCACTTGTGACCCTGAATATTTATGGCTCTGCTCGCCTTTCGTTACTGGAACAAAACACTTCCATTGACCCAGGGTACGTTTTAAGTTTGTCTGACATACCTACATACAAATTTTGAGAAGGGTAACAAAGTGCTTTAACACATGGAAACATAAGATTTCGTTTATACATAACATATATTTGACAAATGCACTAATATAGCTTTTAGCTTTAAAGCGGGGTTCGATCCCAGGCGACCGCTAAGTGAGATTTATGGTGGACAACACGATGCTGGGGCAGGTTTTCTCCAGGATCTCCGGTTCCCCCGCCATCTCATTCCACCGATGATCAATCTTCATGTCATGTATGATCAGTGTCACCGCCTGTGGTGACTCATGTAGCAAAAACGGGCGTTAAACCATTTCATTAGATTGCCGCGAGTCCATATTAATTTCAACTAATCATCATTTAATGTGACTTTTCTGGACTTTACTTTTAGTAATACTTAGCGGGTGATTTATTTATTTATGAGGTCCCGCGTAAACTGATAGGAAGATAGAAGTTTTTGAAAAATTTATCTATTTGCATTTGTGTCTTAAATGGCAAAAAAGAGTATGTCGTCACTAGTTATGAATGTGTACTACTTAGTAGCCAACTCCGCTTGAATGCATTATCTCCGAAGTTCTTACTTCGGTCTTGTACAAATACATGTGCTGTTTGTGGGGTGGCAAAAATTCAAAACGAAAATGTCGTTGGAGCCCCTGTTGTCACAGAATATTACAAGTCGAATTTAACTTTCTATCAAGTCCTATGAGGAAGCACAGTAGCCGAACCATATGTAACTGGTTTAATTTTACACGTCTCTTTAACTGCTAGCTACCAAGTGAGTTAATGTGTAAAGTTCATGTTCGGGAGGTCCAGGGTTCGATTCCCGCTGACCCTGATCTTGGTTTTTCGAGGTTTTCCCTGCTGGGTCGGCAAATGCTGGCGCAGTTCGCATCTACCATGATTTATGTTTATATTATTTCCTTTTCATTCCACTTTCCTATCTTTCAGCTGTGCTACTAGGTTTCATAGCGTCAAGTGATACCGGTGAAGCGGCTGTTTTCTAAAAAGGAGTACTTCTCATGGACACTAGAGAAATGTTTGGTTTATGGGTCGTTCATCGCCTTTTTCTAGGCAGCTCTAGGATGAGTATAAGAGTCTGGAATTGTAGGTAATTTCTGTCAAGTATAATTTTATCAGGGCTAGGCGCTAATTTTGAATATGCTTTAAAGAAAATAGTTGCTTAATATACCCTTATTTGCAATAACTAATTGAAATAAGTAAGAAACAAATAAATTGTAATCAATATAAAACTTATTATACAAAAAAAAGTCAAAGACAATCTAATAAACATAAAGGCAAGTATATCATTACCTAAGATAATTATTTATATTATCTGTGACGTCTCCCTGCGGCCTATAGCCTCCTGTGGCTCCTTCACTTCATTACTTCCTTCTGCGGAATGAAGGGTGGTAGTGACCATGTATGTAAATGACGGTACAGACATGTCTCATTGCATTATATAACTTATAACTATAACTAATGATTTCTTTGGTTGGGTTAATGATTTCATGTATCTTCTTTTATATTTGGATTTAGTTTAATTTGTGCAGTTCTTGAGTTGTGGCATTAAAATATTGAATCCTATACTGGGTGCTGAAGGAACCCATTAAGAAGGACAAAGCCCACCTCGGCAGCGTTGATGGTAGCGTGTCTGCCTCACGTTCAAGAGGTCCCGAATTCGAATCTCGGTCAGGGTGACTCTCCTGGATAAAGTTTTTCTCGGTTTTTTCCCTTATCCTGAAAGACGAATGTCGGGTAACTCTAAGCTCTATGGTCCCTGGGCTCATTTGAGCATGATTTCACCCATTCCATTCATCGTCCGATATGACTTAACGTTACAGGACGTAAATTAAAAAAAATAAGGATGAAGAAAACCTAGATAAATAAAAACCAAACGAATAAATTAGTTTCCGGAGTCACATATCCCACAGATAAATACGAAAATTATAACAAACCCTTGAAAATGCAAGCCAAGCATTTTAAGGAAACTCAGTATTTTCGTTATTATTTTACTTCCAAAGGCTAGCTAAAGATTTCTAGTAAAGCAGTTCAATTTTGTGACATTTTAGCGATGAACTAAAGCTACACTTAAGGCAATCCTGAGTTTCTCTTTATTCTAACTGAAGTATATAACAGCAAAACTTCGAGACAGACAAGACACTACTAAATAAAAAGAAATGAGTGTGGCATTTACCTTTTCTGAGATACTCGCTTTTGATCATTTAAAATTGTTTCACTTATAGTTGTACTTTGAAATATTAAATGCTAGTTTTGTTTCACATGATTGAATACAAAAACTGGTACAACTTATAGTTAATATATATTTATTTATCTCAGTTCTAAATTTGTCCTTTAAAACCATTTGGGGTAGTCTCGGACAGTAATTTGCATTTGGCCGTAAAAGTACACAAATTAAATTATTTATGATGATTAACATGATATAGATAGAAAAAGTTCATCCCGTAGCACTATAGTAGCGTTGTTGCCTACGATGCAACGGAATGTAGTTCGAATCCTGGTACTAGAAGGGGGACTCTCCCCTTCGTAGATTCACTTAAAATCGTGAGACCGATTGATGACCTAATTGATGGAGAGGTAGCGGTTCGGTTTGGAAACCGCATGTAAGCGGTTGGGGGAGCACAGAGACCACATTCTCCCTGCCTATGATGTTCTGTGTGGGCGGAGGTGGAGGATGCAGCGATCGTGTGTGGGCTCCAGAAGTGTTGTTGCGCTATACATACAAAGCAGGAAATTAAATTAATAATTAGTGAAACAAATATAAAAATAATGTAGTTGTTGCGTATTACTTTTTTGAAATTGTACCTATACTGCGTAGCACCCTTCAACTTGTTCTGCCACAAATTAGCTTTACAAAACTGTATTTGGAAACGAAATTCCGAACAAGCCTGTTGGATAGAAAGTGCCTTTATGTAATTATGAGTGCCTTAATGATTGGATAAATAAAATTAAATAAGTCAAGAGTGTAATGTAATATAATAAAAGGTCCTTACCACTTGCCATGCTCTCCTAAGCTCATTTTCAGCTGGCAATGTCTATGAGAATACCTTCTAAGGGCGTTCCTGGTTACGTTTGGTTTGATGAACGTGTATGTACGAGTAGGTCGGAACATGCTTCTTCCATTTTCTTTGATAGTTCCTTTCTATGCTGACATTCTTTACTGTTTGGCCCTCTCTTTTTTAACTTTCCGTCATGACGGTGTAATCTGCTTGCTCTTTATCTTGGGTTTATTTTCAGGAATTATAATAAAGAAATAAGTCAGGTTAAGTAGCTGGGAATTCCCCAAACGAGCCAAGCTTTTTTTCTTTTTCTTTTTCTCCAAGTGGAGGAAAAGTCCATTTATGGACTGATCCCGACTGAGCTGGGATAGCACAGCCGGGAGTGTGAGCTTTACCCGAAGGTACTACCCACTGAAAAAAACCTCCACCGGAGAATAGTCAGGAGAGGAATTCCGGCAGTACCGCTATATGCACCTGCGGATTCATGGAGAAGGTGTGCAGGTTGGCCGCATGGCTTAACCGAGGGGAGACTAGTTGCCAGGAGATAAGCATGGCCGAAGCGCTGAATATGCCCTCGCGGATTCGAGGTGATGGATGTAGTGGGGTGCAGTGTCGTTTCCAATAGGAAACACTGTCTTAACCTAGAAGTTGCGTCCCCAGTACTAGAGGAGATGGTCATGTGTGAGTTATACTGCTTTATTTGCTCTGGCTTTTAATTTTTAACTACTGGTCTGTCCACTCTTTAGCGGGTAGAACGCATCATTAATACTATTAGTGGGCGCTAAGAAAGCGTTAGTCATGCATTATATTCTTCTTCTTCTTCTTCTTCTTCTTCTTCTTCTTCTTCTTCTTCTTCTTCTTCTTCTTCTTCTTCTTCTTCTTCTTCTTCTTCTTTAACTTGTCTCTTATACTACTACGTGGTGTCTGAGTATTCTTCTTCCTCTTAACCCTTATGCGTGTTGAACGGAATCTCTGGATCAGTGAGAGAGAGAGGGGGGGGGGGAATCTAGGATGGGTGATCAGCCCGATGCCTGTTATGAGAGTGAGGGGAGAGGATGACTGAATGAGGGCGAGATGAAATGTTAGGAAAGATGGAGCAGATGATGGAGAAATTGATGAAATGCTGGCGAGGGAAACCGGAGGACCCGGAAAAAAACTATCCCAGCGCCGTGTGGTCTACCACAAATCTCACATTGTCATCGCCTGGGATCGAACCCAGGCCGCCTTGGTGAGAGACAAGCGGTCTATTCACTCGACCACGGTGCGGTCGGAGTCAAACATTCATGTATGACTTTGCAATGGGTTGGTTTGCGTGGTTGTTACTACACTCCCACGGGTGACGATGATTCGCGATAATGCTGTGATTGATCGCTGACGTCGTCCACTCGACAACGCTGGAGGCGACGTCACCACGAACCTCCTGGTTCTCTGGGATGCTCTTACCTGCTGACGCTGGTAATCGCCTCCGTCATCCTCTGCGATGATGGCGAGAACGAAGACGCACGTGGCTGCTCTGCAAGCTCTCCTAAATCATAGGGTTTTAGGATTAGTTTGCAAGCAATGAGCTCTTGAGGTTTCGGGTTGTGTGGGTGAATCACTTGAGCGTGGAAGGAAACTCAGTTTTCTTGTCCAATGCCAATCACCTATATTTTTCTTGGTTACAAATTTTCTCACGACAAACTTTGTGCGGACCTCGCGTCACTAAAAGTGTTCTCATTTATTGAGTATGCTCTTGTCAGAGTATACTATAAGGCTCCTCAATTCTCACTCGCACTATAACAATAAACTTAATATATCCACGATATCCTGCACGACTTTATGGGAACTTATAAAATCCGCGAGTATACGCGCACAAACTTTTCGGTCTGACAGACGTGGTTTCACTTCCACGTAAGCAACAGCGACTGGATAATATTCCACGCAATCTTTCGGGCTAAACGACACGGTTTCTTCTCTACATATGTGGCAGCGGCTGACTAAATTCCCACTTGCTATCTTTATTTTTAACTATCTACAAGCATCCCTACTACTGCTTACATGAGAGTGTAATGTACGAGGGCTGTTCAATAAAGAATGATCACTTTTTTTTTTTTTGGCAATGTACCTCTGATCATCCCCATAACTTTGATGGTTCTTCCCAAAATAGTCTCCCATGAATGCGATGCGCTTGTTCCAGCATTTCTGCCAGTCTTCAAAGACATTTTGGAAACCATTTTTGAGAGATCCTTCAAAATCGCCTCCGCAGCCTTCCCCACTGCTTCTGATGGTGGATAATGCCTCCCACGAAGGCGTTTCTTCAAGTGAGGGAATAGAAAAAAGTCACGTGGGGCTAAATCCGCACTATAGGGAGGGTGAGGGATGCACTTCACGTCGATTTTTGCAAGATACTCAGCAATAACATTGACAATATGCGGCCGCGCATTATCGTGGTGCCGCATCCAGCCTGCTTCATGGAAATGTGGTCTTATGCGCCAGATATGGACTTGCAATGTTTTCAGGACATCCCTGTAGTATTGTCCAGTTACTGATGTGTGTGCAGGTACAACATGCTGATAAACCATTCCAGGAATATCAAAGAATGAGATGACCATAACTTTCCCAGCAGAAGCAACCACTTTTGCTTTTTGGGGGGTTGGTGATGGAGGAGATTTCCACACTGAGCTTTGCTGTTCGCTCTCAGGATCAAAATGATGTAGCCAAGTTTCATCAGCAGTGATTACGATTGAAAGAAATTCCGGATCTTCCTCTAACATCAACTTTAACTGCATGTTACTTCCATTGCAGCGGTAGGCGATATTAAACATGTCTGAAATTACCTGGTTGTCACAGGCGGGAACCAGGAGTACCAACAATGAAACTACTACGGCATGTTTGTTTCACATTAAGCTAACAGAATATAATAAGATCGAATTTTAGTGCGAAGAATTATGACCGTAAAAAAAATCATGATAATTCTTTATTGAACAGCCCTCGTAGCTGTGCCCTTATTGCTCGTCTGTAACCGCCGAAATCACTTTTTAAATTTTTGCGGGAAGTATTTTTAAGCTGATTCGCTGAGAGAATGCATATGACGTCTCTTTTTAGAAAATAACCTTCTTCTTAATATTTTTAGGATTCGCCCGCTTTCTCCTGTAATAAGTTCGGTTGAATATAACTCTTGCGACCCTGAAGATTTATTGCCTTCCTCACCTCTGTTACCGGAACAAAACACTTCCACCGACTGAGGGTCCGATACAAGTTTGTCTGACACATGTACAAGTTTTCACAAGGCAAACAATTTTTTTTAGCATGTGGAATTATATAAGATTTCGTTTACACATAGTATATACTTGTCAAATAATTTAACTTTTGACATATGATTATCAGGAGCAGAGATTAATGTTTGAACCTTTAGCTTTGAAAATATTATTTTTTCATATCTGCTATTGTCTTAGCACACAAACATTTCTAACCCCTGTCCTGTTTTACATGAAGTATATTGAATCAGTACTTGTTTAAATGACCAGAGTCTCAAAAGATAAACATAGATATTTTAAGGATAAACAGGCCCGCTAACTAAAACGAATTAACTATGTAGCAGTGCTTAAAGCAAGCAATAATGATAGTAACAATTCTGAAGCGTTCCATTCAAGTGACTCCGTCCATCCGTGTTGCTTGCAGGCTCCATACAGCCTAAAAGTTTTTGCTGCGTGCCCACCCTTTAAATGGTTTAATCGCAGACAGGGTTTATTAGGATTTTTTCGGAAGGTGTGGTGCTTTTAGGGTGTGGTTTATATTTCTTGGATGCTGTCACTCGTACTTACCTGCTTCGCCGATGGCCATTTAAACCCTTCAGGGGCCGGAAACGGTTACCCAATAAACAGAACAAGACATTTAAATTGTTAAATGCTGTAAAAATGCATCATAAATACAATTCCGTATCTTCCGTATTTATGAAGTTATTTAAACAAAACAAAAACTGGTTTAAAACCCATTAAAGGCAGTATACATCTACAGTAACAAAAAAGTAGAAACTACATTAATAAATCGTTGAAATTTCACTATTTTGTTTCACTGTAGAAAAAGCCATTCTTTGAGCCAAGCGCGCCTAATATTTGAATCATTTGCAGGCGACTTCTCCGGTTCAAGGTTTTACATTTTAGTTTATTTATGCTATACCAAGCGATAGTCATACGAGTATATGTTGTGTTACACTCACACGCTGGAAAGAAAATTCCCTGTCAGCATCTGTTATTACAAATCCATTATTACAAAGTTTCTGGTAGCCTTACGCAGCTGTTTTCGCTCAGTATTTTAGTTATTTATACTCTCTCTGTGTTCAGAGTGATTTCTTATAGCTATCAAGAGCTAAATGAATGGCACATTTGAAATTGTTAAATTCCAATGTTAACCATTGCTTAATCCTCGTAATGTAGCAAATAAATTAGTTTGCGTATGATGTATACAGGCTTCTGATATTACTGTAGAAAATCTGGAAGATTTGTTGTGCGATTATGAAGGAGATGTTTAGGATATAGGTAGCAGTGACGTGTGCTGGTCTACAGATGGCATGTTAGCTACTCCATTGTTTGGGGAAATGGCGGGTCAAATATAGGTGATGCAGATCAGCTATTACTAGCTATCCCTCTTTACGAAAAATAGTTAAATGGTAAAAAAGGTATTTTTATACCACTGGATGTAACCATGCACAATTGTTTAGTAATTTTCAGAGCTGTAAATTCATGCAAGACATTCACCTACCTGTACTTGCGCTTATAATGAGCTCATAACCTAATTGAGTACTATAATATGCAGAGGCCTCTTTATACTTGGGGGGTAAGTAATTCAACACGACATCACCCCTCATACTTGAGAAAACACTTTCCAAAAAGGATAACACCCACAACCAAAAAAATCGTAACCATTTCGAAAATGTCTAGTATGTTGCTAAAAAGAAGTTCGCAAGGAAACCAATATTATTTGGTGTGAAACTGCAGATGTGCCTTTGGGTGTTTATCCAGGTTTGGAGGTGTACAATTCAAAAAGAAACCTTTAAGGGTACGTTTACATCCCTTATAGAACTAATTTAAATTTATTGTACAATAGGAAGATTAAAATAATTGGCATTAAATGCATGTATGCGTAGGACGTCTATACACGTCCATATTGGTTTGGGACATTTTAACTTGGACGTCATATGACGTCCATATCGGTGAAAGGGTTAAGGTCTCCAGTCTTACATTAACGTATTCTTTCTTAGACTTACTGTTAATAAAGATAAACGTTCATTATATATTTGGGTATTTGTCTAGATATCAGAAAGATAAAACACGCTAATCCGACAGTCATATTTTTAAAATGCGGTTCGCTATACATATAAGGGCCCTAAAATTCCATGCCTTTTGCATAACCATGAAAAACAAATATAAGAACTGGGAGATCACAGTACAAGGGCCAATTTCTTCGTCATTAAATAATACTCTTAGTACTTGAAATGCAATCTGTCATTTTAAGGCAGCGGCCAGTCCATTTCACTAGCTTTTATTGGAAGAACAGCACATGCAGCAAAATAATTCATGCAATAGAAAATTAAATAAGTAGAATTTGATCTTATAGCTAAAAAGAAAATATAATGAATGCTTTCCTTTTGCGCTAGGCGTTGTACTAAAGAAAGATTTGAGTATAGGAAGCTTGCAATACCCCGCTAGGCATGTCTCTGTTACATTTCAACTAGCAGGATTTATGTACGAGTTTGGTGTAGGCACAACCAAGCGAATAAGCATTTCTAAACCGCATCTTGTGCAAGAGTAACTCACACATTGCCCTATAGAGCCTTTGAACCTTAAGCATTCAACCTTGTGCGTGTATTGTTCCACTCCGCTCGGATACTAACAGTCTGAAACGCTCATGCTGCTTTGGTGTCCATCAACTGTAACGGAATCTTCTTCAAGAGGGAGACATTATTTTACATTTAGGATACGATTTTTCTTTGCTGTTCATCCCTGTGTTTAATAACATTTTCGACTCTGTGGCACTAACATGTCAGAACCATTCCATGCTGATACAAACGAAGCTGTTTTTAGTGACAACGTCATGCAAGGCTACAAGTATGTGCTTTGACTCCGAAGCTTTGCGTATTATTCTATAAAATGATATTATCTAAATACATAATCTACAACAAATCGCACTGCGCCCCACAGGAGCCACCTCTCCAAAGAGAAGAGTACGTAGTGAGAAAAGCATAGAAGCAAATAGGACATAAGCACACAGATTATAGACGCTCGGAACTCCCTAAGGTTGCTGGCTTGAAGACCCGAACCACTAACGGAGCTATACAAAGAGTGCGATGTACAATTCCAGTCACCTAGTGCCCACGGGAAATTACTTTTCCCTTGGAGCATGCATCCGCTTCATCTGTCGTTAACCACCACACACCACGGAACATAGCACACTAGAAAGATGAGAAAGAATCATATTAGGTGAGAAATCACTCCAAGCATTCGCCTACCGATCAGATAAACCACAAAAAACTAAGAGCAGAGTGGGCGGTCGAGGGTAATCGAACTGGAGGCCTTCCAAATATGAGCTTCATACACAAATGTTACGGTTGTACAAATTCTATTCTGATCATTGTTTTGTTTCAAAATACTAATTCATTAAGGATTTTCCTTTCTTTGTGCCTTCATCCTCGTGGTTAGATATAAGCTTTATTACAGAAACTTACATTTTTAACTCAAGTATATTGTTTTCTTACAGAGCGGGATGGCTCAGGCGTCTTTGGCCTGCATTCGGGAGGCCGAGGTTCGATTCCCATGGCCGATGTACCTGACCCATGGTTTCTTCTCGGTGTTATTCTCGGGTGGCTAGGCGAATGCAGGGCAGGTTAATAAAATCCCCCGAATTTAGTGTCCCTCCATTTCCCATTATCATTTCATATCGTCTCTCATCTCGCGGTTTCTTTTAGTTTAGAAGTGTCGGCGGGAGTCTCGGCAGTGCACGGCGGGATGATATGCTCTGAGTGAACACCTTTTCTTCCGGTAAGATTGACTCCGGTCTCCAAGCGGTCAAGTGGGGCGATTCACGAACGCGGCTGGCGGGATGCCAGTTTTGCAAGCCTGCCGGGGAGTTACGAACTGGTAAATAGGAGGGTCCCTGCTCTCTGCACTTCATGACTCCTTGGATCGGCCGCCATGTCGCTTTGTCCTTCTTCCCGTGAATACTCCAACTGAGGCTCAGGTACAATAACCCACAGGTTTCGGTGCCGAATCACCTCCGTAGTAATCCTAATCCTACATCAAAAACCTAAAATTAGTACCGTTGTCGATAGCAGACCTCGTTAAAACTATAGGACCAATGGACTACTATGAAGTTTACAATCGTTTCCTGAAACAACACACTTGAAATAAAATTAAGGTTACTTATAAGACATCATCTGTGCTATTGTAAATTACTCTTAAGATAAAAGCCCACAGGGCGTAGGTGCCATTTGACATTTAATAGTAAGCCTGGAAATGCAGTGTCTGAATTTTTTTTTTAAATTTTTTTTTTTTTAATTTACGTCCTCCAGTCATATCGGACGGTGAATGAAATAGGTGAAATGACGCTCATATGAGTCCAGGGTCCATAGAGCTTAAATTTGCCTGACATTCATCTTTCAGCATATGGGAAACCCCCGGAGAAAACCTTATCCGGATACCTCACCCTGACCAAGTTTCGAACTCAGGACCTCTTGAACGAGAAGCACACTACGCTAACTGCGCTAACTACGCTAACGGGGCGAGCACTTTTGACAGTAAGGTGCACAATAACTTCTTACTAATCGAGAACATGCATTAGACTAAAGGGGCGTCGCATCACTATGTGATGACTTTAAATTCAATGCTTTTCCATGATCACACAAGAAAAACGCGAATATTGATTAGCTCTTCAAAAGTGTGTGTTTGAAACTCAAACCAATAAATAATTATAAAGTCGCCACACATTTTTGACAAATTGTGTAATTTTACAGTAAGATTTATCAGTCTCCTTACAGTTCATGCTTCCAAACTTTTACAGTCCGACCAACAATATTCGTTTTGCAGCTCCCCTATGGGATATCCACTAATCACCATAAATAGTTTGACATACTGTATAAGAATCTGTTGGGGGGAGCACTAACTAAAGCACCAACATGAAGAATTTCACTTATAGTGCAGTAAGTTATACAAAATATAATAGATAATTTCTGTCTAATATTTATAAAAATTGAAAATTAAAAACGGAATGGAATGGAAAATTTATAAAGACTTTATGACTAAGTTTCATTTCATTTCAAATTTCTGTCGAGGTTAAACCATTCTTTGGAGGTGAAGATTTTTTTGAAAATCTTAATGCCGAATCTTTGAAAGAGGCTGAATTAAACATCAATTTTCGTATGAAAGCGAACGTTCCTGTTTTTATTTATTCTGTTACACACACACACATACACAGAGAGGGAGGGAGGAAGGGAGAGAGACAAAATTCCACTAAAATATTTCTTTTGAATTCAGGACCTCCAAAACATGTACTATTTCCGCAGTGATCTCAATATCGAATTTATAACAAGAATGAAATGGCTTCTCTGTGCACCAGGCGCACGTTGATAAAGTATAAACAAGAAATCAATAACAAGTTTCATTTATGTGTAATGAATCGCTTATTCAAATATGTTAGATGCATGACAAACAAGGGGACACCGATGATCCGGGAGCAGGTTTAGACACATTCACTTCATATTACTCATTGCCTGGTTGGTGGGTGGGCTTTTAAACCTAGAGATTCTTGGCCGAAGGACTCTGCTTAATTGGAATTGTTCCTTCAAGTTCGCAGGGCTCGGCGCAACAACCGAATTGAAGTATCCATGCTGATTGTGGAACACGTTTACAACGCTACATTAACGAAGAGCAACATTGGTTAAAAGCTAGTACAGACACAAAAAGCTTAACCTATATTTGCAGCGAACATATTGTTTTCAGTTTCCATTCTTGCTTTTGGCGTTGACGTACATATCAGCAAGTAAACTAAACTCTATATCAAAGTTCCGCCTTCCATCAGGCTTGAATTATTACATCAGTTATTATCCCTAGAGGTGACTTGTTACAGTTTATTTCGTTTATTTTTATTGTTGTATACGCCATTAAGGAAAAGCAAGAATACACGAAACATATATTATTTGAACCAACGTATTTATTCTCAAAATGTCATTTAACATTCTACAGTATAAATAAAAATTCCGCATGTAAAGGAAGGCAATACACAGTGTTCATTTTTATTTGTAATTTTACCGCGCAAAATTTGACGTCATCAATAGCATCACTGATGGAGCGAGTTTATATACCATTCCCCTAGAGACCTGCGATCGTATTTGATGTGCTGACAGCAGCTTTGAGGCCTCCCTCTACCGGTAGTTAAATATACTATTTGAGAAGTGGGTCTGCCCGCGTAATATAAAGGTGCGTAATTTCGCCTGGTGCGTAGATACGATAACTGTTTAAAAAATAAGCGCTATATACTGCAATTCAGTGCACTGCATAGCTAATTATGCAGCCATAAAAATACCATGAAGAATACACGAAATGATAAGTCAATGAACACTTATTTCACACTTATTTTCTGTTATAGTAGACATATATGCATATTGTAAAACCTGACACATAAAATAGAAATATTTCAATTTGATCTCAATTCTTTTCTATCAGCCACAGTTTCCTCACAATGTAACTTCATTACAAACCAGAAAATTAGCAGAACATGTTCTGGGAATGAAAAATAAATTAATGTTACAATATGTACAAAGGTTTCATCCAAGTCTAAACAAGAAAATATCTTCAGTACAGGGTCTTATGTCATTTTCTTATATTTCCTTTCTCTCTTAACCTTAAATACTGTATTGCGAGAAGGTATGCTTGAGGCCTTTCTATCGTAACATTATTTACTGCTTCTAGATTGGAACCAGTCACTTTATAGCGTCCAGTATCTCTCTTTTTGCGAGTAACTGATCTTGTATCTTGGAAATGTTTGATGCACCTATTCGTTTTAAAAGACATAAGGATACCAACATCAATAGAAATTTTAATTGAACGTGAGAATAACAAAACATTTATATCATATAGTGATAAAACGTAACACATTTATGTTGCAAACAAAATATATCACTTTGACGGTACCTGGACACTTTTGACAATACAAAGTCCTCCGAGGGACTTGTCTAAGTGCTGGATAGCGTTGCATAAACTCCTCAATGCAGCGGTTTAATTTGTATTTATATGTTGCACCAATTTTAATGCCGGTACGAAAGTAGCATTCAACCACGAAGTCACGGTGCTCTGTGTTCATATCCAGGGGAAGCTGCTTGTATTAGTTACTAGTGCAACCACACTGAAAGCTCTGTAATTTGCTTATGTTCCACAAATATTACCGCTTCTTCTCCGTAGAGGGCACTATGATTTCAAGACATTTCACCAGTCAACTATGACGTCATTCTTGCACAATTGGAGGGTGGGAAATATTAAATAAAAATGAACATCGTGTATATTTGGCAATGGAAAACCTCGACTTCTACAATTTATATCAGAGTGGGAAATGTCTATGTAAACCAGCGTATAAAAGTTAAAATAACAGATTGAAACAAATTATGAACATACATACGAAGTACTTTAAAACTGACTTTTGCAGACGAATCAGATTTCACTTATTCCACCATATTGATGCATTGTTTACATATTTGAATAGGAAAATAACTGTAAATGGTCTTGCTGTACTTTTGTTTTCTTTCTCCAAGCTAACTCTTCATCGATTAGAAAAGCAAATCCAACCCACCAGTTTTTTCAACTTTAGAATTATCACAGTAAGAATTTAAGTGAATTTCAGATTTCACTTATTCAAACATATTGATGCATTGTTTACATGTTTGAATAGGAAAATAACTGTAAATGGTCTTGCTGTACTTTTGTTTTCTTTCTCCAAGCTAACTCTTCATCGATTAGAAAAGCAAATCCAACCCACCAGTTTTTTCAACTTTAGAATTATCGCAGTAAGAATTTAAGTGAATTTATTTCATTTCATTAAAAACAATTGCTCAGTGGTGTGTGGAGTTCATTCCTGCTTGCTTGCCCTAGCAATTGAACTAGAAACAAAGCAACTGAGCCAAGGAATGAGTGCATGCCAAACCAGGTTTCTCGGGGAGGTCCCTTTCTTGTGAATTAAAGTATGCCATTTTTAGGGTATATTGTGGAAGAACTACGTAGCAAACATATTGCTTTGAAATTTCTTACACTTATGGCCAATAATCCTTGGTTCTAATGGTGGTGTTTATAATCTGTAGATTTATAACTGAATAAATGTTGCAGCTTATTTTGTACTAATAATGAAAATGTCAGTATATTTAAAAAAAATAGTGTTAAAATTTAGCTATTCCTGCGTAATGTACTAAAAGACCCCAAATTATATCTTGTGTTTCACTGGTTTATATCAACCATACTTATGTGTCCTACCGATAATGATAAACTTGTGAATGTACGTTCTGTTGAAAGTATGCGTCCACCGCCATACCCTGGAATGGAATACACCTCAAACCAACTGTTATCCCATGAACCCAAGTATAAATCTCCAATGTTTACATCCAACTACCGTTGACATTCACTTTCCTGTTCTTCCTTGGCGTAAAAATGGCATAGTCTCGGAAGATAACATTTCCTTTTCTGTTTTTCTTTTTTTCTTTTTTCATTTATTAGTTTTTTCTTTATATTTTTATGTGAATGTACCCACACCACTACTACTCATTATACGTCTCATTGTATTACTTTCTTTATTTCCTACTTAGACAAATCATAGAAGTGGTTTCTGACCAAAAATTTATTTTCGAGGTTTCAGCTGATACTTATGGCACTGCTTAAAAAGGAAGAAGCAGGGAAAAGTGGTGTGAGTGTGTGTAAGTTTACGGCATTTGAGATCTACATCTTCAAGGGTGTGATGCATAATTTGTCAAGATAATTTTTCTACCCCAAACTATCAATCAAAACGAAAATTTGTTGAGCATTTGATTTTATAAAAAAATGGCTATTTGGTTAATATCTTGAAGGTTATTTCATGAATTGAATTTTTTGTAATAGATGCTAAAGTCTTGTTCATGCTGGATAACTATTTCATAACTTGTAAACAGTAAAAGAGATAAAATATCACTGCAAGAAATTATAGATCTCCTTAAACTAAACAAATTAATTGAAGTAATGTTTTCTAAACTGAATTATTCCTGCGAGGGCTGTTCAGTAAAGAATGATCATAATTTTTTTACTGTCTCAATTTTTCGCACTAAAATCCAATCTTATTATATTCTGTTAGCTTAATGTGAAACAAACATGCCGTAGAAGTTTCATTGTTGGTTCTCCTGGATCCCGCTTGTGAGAACCAGGCAAGTTCCGACATGTTCAGTATCGCCTACCGCTGCAATGTACGTAACATGCAGTTAAAGTTGATGTTAGAGGAAGATCCGGAGTTTCTTTCAAACGTAATCACTGCTGATGAAGCTTGGCTACATCATTTTGATCCTGAGAGCAAACAGCAAATCTCAGTGTGGAAATCTCCTTCATCACCAACCCCCCCAAAAAGGAAAAGTGGTTACTTCTGCTGGGAAAGTTATGGTCATCTCATTCTTTGATATTCATGGAATGGTTTATCAGCATGTTGTACTGCAGACATATCAGTAACTGGACAATACTACAGGGATGTCCTGAAAACATTGCAAGTCCATATCAGGCGCAAAAGACCACATTTCCATGAAGCAGGCTGGATACTGCACCACGATAATGCGCGGCCGCATATTGCCAATGTTGCTGCTGAATATCCTGCAAAAATCAACGTGAAGTGCATCCCTCACCCTCCCTATAGTCCGGATTTAGGCCCATGTGACTTTCTTCTAATCTCTATCTTGAAGAAACGTCTTCGTGGGAGGCCTTATCCATTATCAGAAGCGGTGAAGGGGTGAAGGCTGTGGTGGCGATTTTGAAGGATCTCTCAGAAAATGGTTTCCAGCATGTCTTTGAAGACTGGCAGAAACATTGGGACAAGAGCAGCGCATTTAGGGGAGACTATTTTGAGAAGGACCATTAAAACTATGAGGATGATTAAAGGTACGTTGTAAAAAAAAAAATTGTAATCATTCTTTATTGAACAGCGCTCGTAGTTATTGCTTTGAGTCCTATAATGTTATACTTGTAGTTTCTCAAATACGAAATAAAGGATTTTCTGTCTCTCTCTCCCCTGGGCATGTCACCAGCTCTTAGATTTGATTATTCTCAAGCCTTCTGTATGCTCCTTCTCCCATTGTACCTACAAGGATACGATATGATAGAAATTTACGGAGGGATTGGGCACTGCGACCAGTCTATTGTACCTATGTCCCGAAGTGGAGCATCCTCAGGAGGAAGGATGACGCGAGAGTTGACAGAGGGCGTCCGTCCCAAGGAGTCACGACAGTACAAAGAACAGGGACCCTACAGTTTACCAGTTAGAAACTCTCCACCACTTGTCCTAGAATGGCCCTCTAGGTCAGCCCCAAGACGGAGGCGGTTCTATCGGAGGAGGAAGTGTTTATCAGGAGCATATCATCCTGCCATGTACCCCCGAGACTCCCGCCGATACTTTTACTCCGAAAAAGATCATCAGATGAGGGATGATGTGAAATGGTATGGAGGTGAAATGGGACAGGAAATTCAGTGAATGTAATTAGCCTACACAGCATTCGCCTGGCGAATGAGAAAACCTCGACAGGAATGCCTGCCACGGGAATCGAATCCGGACCTTCCAAATGCGGGCCACAGATGACACCGCCTGAGGCATCCCGCTCTGTTACGTACAGGAAAATATATAGTGAAACAATTTATAAATATTCTTTTCTGCATTAACATGAAGTAAATAGAAAAATGCATATCAACAAGAATAGCTGGCCCACCTCGGTAGCGTAAGTAGCATGTCTGCGTCACGTCCAAGAGGTCCCGAGTCCGAATCTCGGTCGGGATGAGTTACCTGGATAAGGGTTTTCCCTTATCCTAAAAGACTAATGTCGGGTAACACTAAGCTCCATGGATCCTGGGCCCATTAGAGCATAATTTCACCCATTCCATTCATCGTCCGTCCGATATGACTGAGAAAGTTAAAGGACGTAAATTGAAAAAAAAAAATAGCTGGTTGAAAAATTGGATAGAGAATGTCACGCGCCTGTAGCCCATCAGGCTTTTTCCACTTATTGTCTCCTTCCTTTCAACTGCCGAACCAAAGGTGTGAATAAACTTGCACATACACCACCGTTTTCTAACTCAGGGAACATTACTAATTGATCAGTCAACGCTGGCTGAGAGCATTCACAGTACTTGCTCATTTGTTATTTAGTGACCCACATTTTATGAAAGTTTAGCCTTCATGTGTATATGTTTGGCGGGTTGATCGTCTTCTTAGCGAATTCACTTATTGAGTCCAGTTGATGTGAATGATACTAGTCATGATAATTCCTCGAATAAATATATGAACATTTAAATTTTCTCCTATGTCTCCTTATTCAAATAAGCGATAATGGATACAGTTTAAGCCTGTATAGAATGTTCTCATGAACTTCCTCTGAAACGAATAGTTTTCATCTGAATTAGGCCATCATCATGAATTGATCTGATACAAACTTAGACTTCACTTTTTCATGAAGCATCTCGTTAGTCGCTGTTTGCTTTTAAATATTTGATCTGGAAACTCAAAGGACTGGCCTCCCCAGTAGTAGTAATACGCAGACTCCTTTACCTGGTTGGCGTTTCTCTTAGCTACCTCTTCATCCCTTGCTTTCAGCATATGCTGCAGAGGAAGAAATTATTTACGTCACGTGCTTTTATACCGGACTGTGAATGTTGGAGAGTAGTGAGTCGGATTAAATTAATCTCGGGGATTCAAGTCTTGAACGAAGCGGATTATATTTCTATATCAGTTTGGAGTCGAAGTTTAATGCAGTATATTCTTCCATTTCCAATAATGAAAAGAAATCGAAGAAAGAATACATTAGCTTCTATTCTCGATTTATGTAGTCTATCATCTTTAAGTTCTTTACAGTAAACATGCTGTGAAATCTTCTGTGTCTTACCATAGATGTTCTGTTCATATACATGTACTATAATTACAAACTGCTTTCAGTTTTATATTTATTAATCATCATAAATATTCGTAATATTAAAAAAATTACAGTTTATAGTCTGAAATACGCTCAGATGTTTAAAATGCATTATAAGCTTTACACTACTCTCTCTGCCTAAGATTTACAAGAAGAAAAGCAGTTAATTTCAAGAGTACTAGCAAAAGTAACAGAAAAATCATAATAGGAAAATAAAACACTATGGAAATGCTTACGAATACCTTTTTAGTGGGTTTTCATTCATATGATATAACTTTTAAAGTATTTTCAATGAAAAATTTAAATATATTTATACAATTTTAATATTTGTT
Organism: Mantis religiosa; assembly: GCA_030765055.1. NCBI lineage: Eukaryota > Metazoa > Arthropoda > Insecta > Mantodea > Mantidae > Mantis > Mantis religiosa. The sequence goes on from CM060949.1 coordinate 81,324,022, forward strand.
TCTTCTGGTCTTACTATATTGTGACTTTGTGGGTTCGTAAAATTTAAAGTCCAAGTTGCCGAAATTCAAAATGGTCTTTATTTCCGTAGAAACACGCTGTTTGTACACCCTTGGCAGCAAGATGACGTAACATAACCCTACACAATCTCTCGTCTCTTCTGCACACGCAAATAAACAAAAGAGTTCACTTTCAAACCACAGTCCTCACTTTCAAATCGAGTCAAATTACGAGTGTCCGGTGAACTAGCTACGACTTCTTTTATATACCTCTCTCGTCATTCCAGAAATCATTGGAATAATCTGTAACAATCAAGACGGCACCAGACGAAACACGAACCTTACAGTCATCTAACTTGATCTGTTTCGGTATGCCTTTTATCTCCGCACTGCCCTTTCTGTCCCTTTGTACGCGCCGGCCTCGCTATCGCAACAATGGGTTCGCGACAATATGTTACTCTTTTCGCTTATTTTATTACGTTTTCTTTACGAGAAATATTAATCATATGCGGCTGTCATTTATGAAGATTCCCCCCCTCTTTCCTTAGGATTATAATTATATGAAATTAAATTTAAAAAATAATATTTAAAAAAGATAGACAATATTAAAAAAATAGCGAATCTTTTAATAAAATAAGGCGTTGAGGTGTACCAATAGAGAAAATTACTTCCTCTACATAAAATGTGCTGAATTTACTTATAAGCGATTATGATTTGTTAGTATCGCTGAAACATAGATCCATAAATTAAAAGAAATGAGCTGTTTTAGAAAATAGCTGTCGAAAGCTCATAGAAGAAATCGAAGAAGTCAACTGGAAGGACAATTGAGCAGCGTTTTCTCAAAACTCGATAGATGCAAAATTTTGCGAAATTGAGTTATATATACGAGGGCTGTTCAATAAAGAATGATCACAATTTTTTTTTGACAACGCACCTTTACTCATCCTCATAATTTTGATGCTCCTTCTCAAAATAGTCTCCCCTGAATGCGATACACTTTTCCCAATGTTTCTGCCAGTCTTCAAAACCATGCTAAAAACCATTTTGAGAGATCCTTCAAAATCGCCTCCGCAGCCATCACCACTGCTTCTGATGATGGATAATGCCTCCCACGAAGACCTTTCTTCAAGTTACGGAATAGATAAATGTCACATGGGGCTAAATCCGGATACTATAGGTAGGGTGAGGAATGCACTTGACGTCGATTTTTGCAAGATATTCAGCAACAACATTGGCAATATGCGGCCGCGCATTATCGTGGTGCAGCATTCAGCCTGCTTAATGGAGATGTGGTCTTTTCCGCCTTATATGGACTTGCAATGCTTTCAGGACATCCCAGTTACTGATGTGTGTGCAGGTACAATATGCTGATAAACCATTCCATGAATATCAAACAATGAGATGACCATAAATTTCCCAGCAGAAGCAACCACTTTTGCTTTTTGGGGGTTGGTGATGAAGGAGATTTCCACACTTGAGCTTTGCTGTTTGCTCTCAGGATCAAAATGATGTAGCCAAGTTTCATCAGCAGCGATTACGTTTGAAAGAATCTCCGGATCTTCCTCTAACATCAACTTTAACTGCATGCTATCTCCATTGCAGCAGTAGGCGATACTGAACATGTCTGAACTTTCCTGGTTCTCACAGGCGGGAACCAGGAGTACCAACAATGAAACCACTACACGTGTTTGTTTCACATCATTCTTTATTGAACAGCCCTCGTAGTATCGGCATAATTTTCACTTTCTGCGTCGTTCTTTGAAGTCAGATTTTGCAAAATTTGATTCATATCCTGTGTAGAAATTAGGGAATATTAGCAGCTTTTCTTTTTTTCAAAACTCGATAGATACACCTAATCAGTTAAAGCAAAAGTCGATAGATGCACTTCTATGATTTTATGATCCAGCGAGAGCAACCTCAATTCCATGAAACCCATTTGGCATTGACTGCTATATCACTATTGCGATTCTTGAATTTCTCAGTCATTCCTGCAAGCTTTGTACACTGCTCACCGTTGGCAATAACTGCGAACTCCGATTGTGCTCTTGTATTTCACATTCATTTCTGAAAGACTTGTTATTCATACATGGCATTTTTATTCTTAGTTGAGACATTGCACAGTAGTAGGCACAATGGACAGGAGTTCAGATTGTGAAACTGAACCAGTGGTAGAATGCGCGGGAGGTTGGAATTGCAAAAACAAGGAAAGGAAATCAAAATGCAAGTCAACGAAAGGTTATGCTCCAGCAATTTCATGTTCACATGGTCTTGAGTGCACTCCACGAAATCCTAAAAGTAAAGGGCATAAGCTCTATGATGTAGCTGATTTGACTTATATCATTACATGAAATTAAATAAAGAAAAGAAATGAATGTTTAAAAAGGTAGACAATATTAAAAATAGAAAAACAACGAATCCTTCTATAAAATAAGGCGTTGAGGTCTACTAATAGAGAAACTCACTTCCTCTACTTAAAAGGTGCTGAATTTACGTATAAGGGATTATGATTTGTTAGTATCGTTGAAACATAGATCCATATATGAATAAGGTGAAATGGGCTGTTTTAGAAAATAGCTATCGAAAGCGCATAGAAGAAATCGAAGAAGTCAACTGGAAGGACAATTATTGCGTAGTGAGGTCCTCAAGAAAGGTTTAATGTAGAGAAAGGCAAAGCAGTCATTGAATTCGCTTGTTCATTACTCTTCTAAAATATGGAGGAAGCACTGAAAGGAAAGCCTCTGAGTTTAGAACTCAAAAGTTTGACTGCCTTCCAAGCAAAGTCAGTAGCTATGCATAAGTGTGTGAATTGGTATTCGAATTGTGTCGCTATCCATCCTATTCCGAGGCTAACCCTTACAGAAATATTGTAATCCAAACCTAAAGTTTTCTTTTTGGCCAGAAATGTTCTGAATACCATTGACCGTTTTACAAAATTTGAATCAAAGTTATAACCCTAAATTGGGATTATGTTGAAAATAAATTTGAAATATCCCAAAAGGGAGTCGTTTTAGCCTTCTTTTACTATGGCTTTCAGTTGCAATATAGATTCTTAATAAGTGGTGTGTGTGAGAGAAGAGAGTGAGAGAGGCAGTCACTGATGTTATTCGGTGTTATGCATGTTTCTCTAATACAGGCAAACGTGTTAATATTTTCATTGATGATATTGTTAATGTCTAAGATTATGTTTCTCTCCACACTAATTGTTTGTATTCGGCATTCGCTAATCATTGTTTGATGGTAGAGTTATTAATGTACCGCTTTTAGTTTCCTTGTTAGAAAGGGCTATTATTATTTTCGGATCATAAAGCTTCGGAAACTTAACTCCGATGAGAGGGGAGCTACTTCATTTGTCTGTTGTCATTTGGAACGACACGTCAAAGACTCCGCGGATATCTCGACACATCAACTACCAAATTCCCTCCAAAGAACTTGTTAGGGATCGGCTGTAACAAAAAGAACTACGAAATACTCCCCAGGGGATGGTGCAACTTCACAAAAGCCATCGCAGGATGTCACTTCTATTTAAGGGATGTTTTAGGATTATGGGTTCCAGAAATGCAACCGAAGAAACAAAACGCTGAGCACCCTGTACTACATCCCACACGCAGCGAAGGGGTGTGGGAGGCACCCAAATGGACAGACTAGGATGGGGTGAAGCAAGGTTCACTGGTGTAGGGGTAGGACAAGCAAGCAGCACAGGGGGAGAGAAACGTGTGGGTGGACGAACATTTTCTACAGTATTATTGATCTGTGGTGTTGAGGATGGGGTGGGTGGGTGGCTAGATGGGGTGGGGACGAGGGTGGGTTAGAACGTCGAATCAATACAAGGGCAAGTCGGGGTGGGAGGTGCAGGGAAAATCTTCACATACACTATGGGCATGAGACTCTAGGCGCTGACGTCACCATGTGTATAGTGGAGAGGCTAGATTTTCATTGGTCGATGACAGGTGTTGACATACCTTCTCTTATTGCATTTCTGCATATTGGTAGCAGTACTAGAGTGAACAGCATCTGAAGTTTTTGTGTACCCCCTATACATTTCTAACATGTGCATGCATTTTAATTTAGGTGAACACATTTCAGATAAAGATCTCGATTCCCTAAAGTATGTTATGCACTTATGGCCGTTGCAGGTACCTAAAGGAAAATAAAATATTTTGTTAGTAGGGTTATTCCCATATGCACCCGTGGAGCCTTCTGTTTATTCTGTTAAATACTCAGTCTTTCAAAAATACATTCAAAAGATTTTTTTTATTCAGATGAAGATAAAAAGACGAAACTTCGTTAGTTGGGGAAAACTATGTCTAATTCAGTTCTTTAGGAGACTAAGTTATATTATTGACTATTAGGTATATCAGGCTGGAAACAGTAGGATCCCCTTGATCGCCAGATATGTGTAATTGAAGATAGAATAAAAGGAATCTTTGACATAAGAGTTCCTCTGGTCAAACCATACACTGCTGAGCATTTTGAGAAATTTAAGCTAGCTTTCAAGGTTCTCTTGAATTAGCCTCATAATATCAGAGTCATTTGATTTTCACTCAGAAGTATTGAATAATAAATCTTCTAAATAATCTTCCCCAATCTTATTGAAATCTTCCCAATGATTAACAGTGCAAATCATGAGACAACCGAAACTCTTGGCTTACACCAAGTTCAAAATTCTCATTAATTTCATATAGGAAAAGTACTTTGACTTGTTTTTAACTTCCTTTGCATAAATTTTGATGCAGGCAAAGACAAATTTAATAGTGTGCTTCAGCAGCGCTTACGTCACAAACAAGCCCCATGTTTATTGGGACGTTGCATCAATTATACCTTAAGCAGGTGCCACATTTAAGCTGCCCGCTTTGGTAGCGTAGATGATATCGTTTTTGCCTCACGTGCAAGAGGTTCCGAGTTCGAATCTCGAACAGAGTGAAATACCTGGATAGGTTTCATCCACGGTTTTCCCGTATTCTAAAATATGGATGTCGGTTGACTCTCTGCTCTTAGGACCCTGGGCTCTTTGATCATCATTGCACCCATTTCATTCATCGTCCGATATTACTTAACGTTGGAGGATGCAGATTAAACAGAAACTAGGCTCTATTGTAATGCACTTCTACTTTAACGCTTATTTAGCAACCGGATATACCTAGGTTTCAGCTACCCATTATATCAAAGAATTTGCTTATGTCGCGCCAGAAACAGAGCATAGGTCCTTAAGACTTGAGGGAATACACTAATTCGACTTTGAAGCAAATTTTAAACCAAAATCTGTTGTACTTCTCATATGCAATTCCATAATGTCAATTTCAGAATCATGTGGAAATGGTTTACAAACTCTCTGCCAGGATTTAGACCCAAATGACGTATGTGGTCATTGTGGCTTTATAGGTAATTAAATACACAAATTTGCCAAAAAGGAGCTCAAGACTTTTTCGTTGTGCAGGAGAGTAAAATTTCTGTTAGAATTGAACTAAAGCAAGGGTCAACTAGGAACAGTCAGGCCGAGGCAGAAGAATGCAATTATCTAGAAATACGCAGATTTGTAACCTTCAGGAGGAATCAGGAAAAAGATATAATAAAATCTGTGTAGGAAACATCTTAAATCTCTTTCAAAGGAGAGATCTGTAGCTATAAAGTTAACAGAGTACAGAAAAAATATACGGCTGGGAAACAAATCAAATAATGTGCAAGCAATTAAGCTACCTATATTAATCCTAAGGAACGGGGGAAAAGCTCGAGGTTTTCAACAAGACAGCTAGATGGTCTCTACTATTACCCCCTTCCTCACTATTTCAGCTTTTTGAGAATCTCTGTCTATGAGTAGCTTAGGAAAATTGAGAAAGCCTTTACAGTTATGTGGTGAGGCATTTAAGTAAGAGATTTTGGCGAGTCCAGGGAGAAGATATTTATGACATTTTAGCTAACCTTGCCAATCATCCTTATGGAGAAAATGGGACTAGGCATTAGATTTTCCCCAAAGTTATTGAAGGCGTCTAATGCTGGAATACTTCTCGTATAGAAGACATTGCTTCAAATAGTGTGATGTGGTTGTTTATGTTCGTTTGTGTTTGTGTGTATAGCATCTCATTCTTGTTGAATCGTGCACAAAGGGAAAGTTTAATTTAAGAAGTAGAAGGTTGAAAATATAGATTATAACACCCTTATGTATTATACGACTTCCTCTACCCAACAGAGCTTCAAATAATCCACTATATACCATTACATTCACTTATCGTTATTTATATATACTTTTGAACCATAAGAAATCTCAAATTAAGCAGTGTGTACTGACTAGCATACGTGGTAGCACAACTGCTCCTGTATCGCATGTTTGGTTTTGCTTCTAATGAATCTATCCGTAGAAAAAGAATTATCGAAGACTTGCCGCATTACATTTCAGTCAGGGAAAACTTAATATTTAATGTACAACAGCTAATCGTACCAAATGTTTGACAAATGACATTTAAAACAGTTTCACGTGTTTCGTGCCGAATTTTTTTCTGTCTTTCATAGTTTGTCAGCTACAAAAGCATTGTAAAAGTTAATATCCTATGATAACACCATAATTTGGGGTCCGGGTAGTTTCTTTAAAAGCTTCACTTACAAGACAGGTATTAAATTTGACACTCAACTGAATTAAGCTGTTGACAATATGACCAGTTTTCAAAAAGTTGGTTAGTTTTAATGTTAAGTAGGCATCAAAATGCTTCTTTCACACGAGATCTTGATACGGAATTTTTAGGTAAATCTGTTATAATTTACTGCCTCTACCTTCTATGTAACATCAAAATAAAAATAACAGTTTAATAAACAAATTAAATAACAATTTAAAATCTTCGTAATACAAGAATTAAATGTTAACATTCTTAAACCATTAACAAGTTCGTTTAATGAACCTTCTTTTTCGATTAAGAGCTTGACCAACAAAACGAAACTATATATAGTGTTTGAAAAGGTTAAATTATTTACTAATCAAGTGGTCATATGTCAATGTTAATTACTTTACAGCGTTACGTGGTGTGGCAAATTGACTTGAAGCTGAATCTATCCGAAGACTTGTGCACAAATAATAATAATAATAATAATAATAATAATAATAATAATAATAATAATAATAATAATAATAATAATAATAATAATAATAATAATAATAATAATAATAATAATAATAATAATAATAATAATAATAATAATAATAATAATAATAATAATAATAATAATAATAATAATAATAATAATAATAATAATAATAATAATAATAATAATTTCAATGATTCAATGTTTATGTTGCCTATACCGCAAGCAATCATGCTTGCAACTGATCCATCTGTAAGAATGCACTGAATCACATATAAAAGTTGCATTTATGAAAAAAACTTACTTTATGGTGTGAACTATTTCTGGAGAATTCATTATTGTTAAACTTATATATCATGTGCATTTGAATGCCATCTCACTCTCTTCAAATAATATATGTTTCTTATCTTTACGATTGCAGACGTTTCCATGCAGAAGTAATTTCATGTCTGTCGTACTATAGGTGGAAAGAGCTGTAGCTTTTCAGTGTTCTAGAAATGTTCTACACAAAACCTACTTTTTATATGCATTTTTGTTAACATTATAAATATTTCATAAAATTTATATGCATATTGCTTCAATATTTGTTATAGTATACAAAGAATCCTCAAACGTCAGTCCAAGATCTAAAAGCAAGTCAGATATGTAAGCATTCCGAAATAAAAATATAACAACTAAAAAAGTAACTGGTTATTGACGGAAAGTTCTGTATATTATTTTCATTTACTAATACCTTAAATTTGTTGCACTATAATAAAAACACTTAAGCGTTTCTTTGAGAAATTAAAATAAAGTCACTCTTTTGCTATGTGATATGTTGTTTGAGAGAGATAAATTACATAAAATATTTTTTACTCTCCTATATTTAAAAGATTTTGCTTTTAAATGTTTAATATTGCCTTAATACATTGCATTATAATAAGAATTTCTTTGAGAAATTAAAATGGTTACCCTTTTGCTTGTGCGAAGTATTTTTTTTAGTTGGATAAACACCATAAAATGGTTTTTCGTGGTATCCTTAAAATATGTTGGTATGAAGTTTGGTACTTCTCGTGCTTTTTGGGGTGTTTGTTCTACAAACCCACTGATCTTTTTCTAAAAATGCCTTCTCTAGATTCTGACGGCCTATTTGCTATGAATTACTGATATTGAATTTTGTGCCTAGTAGATAACGGTAGCATAAATTAAAATGTATTTGTGGATATCCATTATTCTTTAAAATATCTAGGGGAGGGCGTGTGTTTCTGTAGCGTTTAAAGATTTTAAAGACATCAACTGTTCAAAGAGTAGACAAACCTAACTTTAGCAGGAATAAAAGCACTATAAAATAATTCCCAGTTCCAGATCATTGGCAAGCAAAACGCTATGGAGAGAAAATCAGCTTACCCGACTACCACCCTAGGACAGGAGTAGACCGCATCATTAGCAAGACGAACTTAGTTAATAACTCTGTGAGTTAAGTACGAGTTTAAGATCAACTGCTCAAATGTTTTGTTACATTATTGGACAGAAGACGATCAGTCAGTAGCAACTATTTATTAAAATGCTAAATGTACAAGTCGTTAAGTATTGAGAAATTTCAGATTTGGTAAGCATTTAGAATTAGGAAACTGCAGATATTTGTAATTACAAATCAGAATAATACAATGAAGAACACGTCGTCAACATTTACTTGATTTACACTCTAGTCATTTTAGTTACTTATATTAGTATATTTTCAGGTGGGTTAGATCCAAGTACGCGTGGCGCATTCAAGTCCTACTTGTTTATTTTCTTCGAGTAAGCGGAGCAGGTTGTTGCAATGGGTAGAACAGAATGGGCAGTCGCTGTAGACTCACTCACAGGAACTTTTAAAACGCAGAGGAATCCTTCAACGTTCTTAATTACCCAAATACTATTTATTTGTATTATCTACAATTTACACTTTCATGCAAAGGAAGTGAGAATAGGAAGTTTAAACACGTTTAATTGTGAACTTAATGTCTAACCATGGAATTCCATAAAGGCATTAATTTAATGTGCAACAGGCCGAATAGTTTCTGTAAGACTGAGTCTGTACCGCAAGTCAGGTGTTGAAATGTGAATGCCTGGAAGCAAAGCGGATTGTCTATACTGGCAGGCGTTGTTCGTTTTGTGACTCAGTTACGACCTTGTAGAAAACATTAGGTAGTAAATTATATTATGTGTTTGTAGGGAAAACTGATAAAGAGAAAAATAATATGTAGCGCTTATGAGGGACCAAAAATCAACTTGTGTGCACTTGAACTCCAAACTCGCGTATACAAGTATTATACTCGTATAATACGTTAAGAATTTCATTATTCAAAAGAATTTTATATGTATTTGCAACAGTTTATAATAATCGCGTCTTATGGCCTTAAACTGAGAGGAAGGCAAGCGTAGGCCGTAGGGCCAAATGAAAGAAATCAAAATTGGAAAAATTTCTAAATTTAATCTGTTTAACTTTATGTGTGTATTTATGTCACTTGATTCCAATATAACTACGTCCTCGACAAGTGATCTTCGTTTTTATATTGGTTACAGCGTAGCTATTTAGAGCTTTGTGCAATAACAGTAGCAAAACTAGGGAATTTTGTCGAGTAAAACAAACATTAAATCAAAACATAAAGCAATATATAATATAAATTGTACGTAATTAATCACTTACTTCTATATAATTTGATACAAAATCGAAATATATGCCATTTTGCTTACAGAGATTTCCAGCTTTCCAGATGTGCGATTGTTTATCTATTAAAATTCACCAAAACTAATTCTTATGACGCACTCTTGGGGTATTTGAAAATAATTAGTATTAGAAGTATAAGCACCGAAGAATATATCACATGACATTTATAATTAAAATAAATGCAGTGGGAGTATACTTCGCAAGGACGTGGGCTGGCCAGCCCACCTGCCAGCTTTATGTGCTCCTACGCACTCAGAGTACGTCAGGCGATCATCCAACCGATAAGAGGTGATGAAACCAACATCACGTATCCCTCAGCCTCAAAGTTGGTCACGTGCCAAAAACTACTATCTATCGCAGTTCCTTACTTCACTCGAGATATTCAGTGAGCACTTCTTTCATATTATACACAGGACAGAAAAGCAACATCACGAACAAGACTGAACTCAGGTGCACTCCGTAATCAGAACCAGAGTTAAAAGCTCTAGCCTATAGAGCCAAAGGACACACTCATAGTTATACCATTTAATTTGTGATTGGGTTACACAATTCGGCTCCGATAAATGTACAGAATAAACATATAAATAAACAAGGGATATGATGTACTATAGTTTGAATGGTCTTGTCACTTAGGACTATTGGGAGGACAACCTGCTCGAATATTAACTTTTTTTTTTTTGCAAAATCTGCAACGAAACATTTCCTTAACATCCCAATTTTAGATCAGTTCAACATATTGCGTTTAAAACGTCCAGCTTCTTTTGCTTTGTGCAAAATTAATTAGTAATTTTGGTTAGATACATTTTTTTTTTTTTTTTTTTTTTTTTTTTTTTGTAATTTACCTAATTTTACTTTTCTTTTAAAGTCATATCGGACGATGAATAAAATGGGTGAAATGATGCTCAAATGGGCCCAGGGTCCATGGAGGTTAGAGTTACCCGACATTCGTCTTTAGGATAAGGGAAACCACCGGAAAAAAAACCTTATCCAGGTAACTCACCCTGTCCTAGATTGGAACTCGGGACCTCTTGAACGTGAGGCAGGCATGCTACCATCTACTCTACCGAGGCGGGCGAGAGACTTTGTTGTTAAAGAACTGTGTCGTAGTGCATATATTTCCTATAAACACATAACATAGCAAATTCAGCACTATTGGTAAAGCAAATGTATAAAGTTCTGATCTAGAAATGATGTCATTTCCAATTTGCTAAGAAATCCCCATTAAGAGAAAGCATGCAGCGAGCATGATTCCAATGTATTATGCACAGTCACACATCACTTTTAATTATTAATTTTCTTTAGACTCCTTTAGCTTATATGCTGTAATTTCCGGTCATTTGAGAAATATCAGATGGAGTTATTACTCACTGAACGTAGATTTCGATAATGCTGTTTTTACAATTAATTTTTACTGGCTCACTTTGCTTATCACATTCACATTTCTAAACTCTGTGGAGCACAGGAAATGATTTAAGGACCTAGAACACTGTCCATTCAATTCCGATCTGAAACTTTTCATCTTTATTTTATTTTCCACCACTATTTTGGATGCATAAGCAACATTCGCTTGTTTCATTAGAGTTTATGCGCTCAGTAAAGCAATTTGATTTGTATTTGTCTTAAATCTAACATGTACGATAACTCCATGTATATAAGTGCACCACACATCATTGACTTGAAATTTGAGTGTATCAGTCGCGATAGTATTTCGCTTGTCTGGAAATAATTCATTTGCCTCTGGTTATTTGATTGGTGATTAAAACACATTTTGACCCCCTAGCAGGTTTCAGAGCTTATGATAAACCATACTATGCTATGAAAATAGACGTGCTCTAGAAGATTCGATTGTGGTGAAAAAGCAAGGGTGATTAGTCTTTGAATGAAGCTAGTGTTTCTGATTAAGAAGTGTGCTCAGGCTCTGTAATTAATATGGACATGTTACGTTTAGGTAACAGCACAGATTTCCAGTCTTATTTACGTCTCAGGAACTAAGATCAGAGGTACATTGTGTGTAATAGCTTCATTCTAAAGGGTACCACAACTGCAGAATGAGCTAACAAGGGCTATTGTCACGTTGATATTAAAGATCTAACTGATGTTTTTTTTACGACACATGTGCCTCGGCTTTCTCTCATATAGGCTAAAATTTGGAAAGAAGTGTATTGCAAACTGCAATAATTCACTAATAATATATAATTTTTCGCATATATCGGTGTTTAAAATGTAACAATAGAGACAACTTATAAAAAGTGCAATTTTTATCTCTTCAGTTGTATTTCTGGGAGCTACCCATAGCTGTGGCTGATTTTCTCTTTGCCACTTGCTGTCTTGGTTCTAAGCTATCTTTGGTGTGGCCTTGCCCTTAGATATTTATTATTATTATTATTAATTATTATTATTATTATTATTATTATTATTATTATTATTATTATTATTATTATTATTATTATTATTATTATTATTATTATTATTATTATTATTATTATTATTATTATTATTATTATTATTATTATTATTATTATTATTATTATTATTATTATTATTATTATTATTATTATTATTATTATTATTATTATTATTATTATTATTATTATTATTATTATTGTTATTATTATTGTTGTTATTATTATTGTTGTTATTATTATTGTTATTATTATTGTTATTATTATTATTATTATTATTGTTATTATTATTGTTATTATTATTATTATTATTATTATTATTATTATTATTATTATTGTTATTATTATTATTGTTATTATTATTATTGTTATTATTATTGTTATTATTATTGTTATTATTATTGTTATTATTATTGTTATTATTGTTATTATTATTATTATTATTATTATTATTATTATTATTATTATTATTATTATTATTATTATTATTATTATTATTATTATTATTATTATTATTATTATTATTATTATTATTATTATTATTATTATTATTATTATTATTATTATTATGTAATTTACGTCCTCCAACGTTAGGTCATATCGGACGATGAATGGAATGGATGAAATATGTTCAAATGAGCCCAGGGTCCACAAAGCTTAGAGTTACCCGACATTCGTTTTCCGGATAAGGAAAACTCCCGGAAAAAGCTTATCCAGGTAGCTCACCATGGCCGAGATTCGAAAACGGGACCTCTTGAACGTGAGGCAGAACCCTCAGCCAGAATTGTTTTATCATCCTGCTCCAGGCATATGATTACTGAGTGAAAGACTTAACTCGGCCATTATCACCGAAACTTTATTATCCCCGTATAGGCAAATTATGAGCTCTATGGGAAAGACAAAACGTGGGTATTTTTTCTATGTAACTATTTTCACCATGAAAAATTATCTATGACATCCATATGATAATGGTCGCTAATAAGTTTAGATTTCCCTACTCAGCTTTCAAACCAAAAGAGGCTATTGGATCACTCTGTATATTTGGATGATTACTTTCATTACGTGCGCGTCTTTTTATCCATCCCGGTACGAGGAATTGATTTAGATAAGGAAAAATAAAAGGGAGTAAGGAAAGTGATCCTAAGGTGTGTGTACTCCTACGGTACCGGTGCGGTGTCCGGTTACGTCATCGAACCCCACCCTGCGCGCGCGGGCGGCAGTGTGGGTGGCTAGATCCACCAGGCAATTGCACCCAAACACTGTGACATTCATTCCAAGCCGTTTTTCATTCTCAGTGTCTCTTTAACAGCAGGGAAATGCATTACGCAATGATTTAATGTGTAACGGTCACACGACTTTCTCTTAACCATTATCCGCTATTCCACAAATTACCCACACGGAATCTTACTTTTTTTTCTGCTGCTTATAAATCACATTATTTCATGTCCATGAACTTACGCCGTTACATACAATGTCTGAAATGGGAGCCAGTTAAAAATGCAGGGTATTAACAAAAGACAAATAAGTATTTATAATTACGTTCTAAAGTGTGCTTCATAGCAATTTAAATAAAATGGATTATTTGTAGCATGTAACCATCATTCACAATTTATTTATGTTTGCTTGTTCAATATTTAGTTTAACATAAACTCTGGTATACTACGGAGTAATCTAGAAATTAAAGCATTTTTTTTTCTGAAATTTGTTCATTCTACATTTATAAGGTTATTTTTATTAAAGTATTGTATTCCACCTAAAAACTCGATATTGAGATTTCGCTGGAAATACATTTTTCAAGTTCTCTGAAAAGAGAAAAAGCATTGGTAGAAAAAATATGGTTGGTGTGTGTCTTGTGTATGTGTGTGTGTGTGCGCGCGTAACTCAAAAACGAAATATGAGTGAAAACGCAAACTTATTATTAAAGTTGGCCATCTTTCACGAGGATCTTTAAGAAATTGCTACCCCCTCCAGACTATTCTTTACATGGAACGTCTTAAATTGTTTATTTTTCAAAAATGGCTCTAGTGCAACGATAAACGTATCATATATTTAAAATATTTTAAGACAAATGAAATATCTTGAATTTTCTTGGAACAGCGTACAGCGGTTCTTATTTTGCTGACTGAAATGCTTGTTATATAAAAGTATGTAATTGTTTTTTTTAATTTACGCCCTCTATCGTTAAGTCATATCGGATAATGAATAGAATCGGTGAACTGATGCTCAAATGAGCCCAGGGTCCATAGAGCTTAGAGTTACCCGACATTCGTCTTTCAGGAAAAGGGAAAACCCAGGAAAAAACCTTATCCAGGTAACTCACCCTGACCGAGCCTCGAACTCGGGACATTTTGAACGTGAGGCAGACAGGCTACCGCCACGCTACCGAGGCGGGCTATGTGATTTAATATACTACTGTTACAATATTGCGTAAATATGTAGGTAGAGTAACTTCAAAAGTCATTTAATTTATAGCGATAAAGCTTTTACCAATGGAATGTGCCATTTTTACGGACTAAAGAGGCTATAGGTCATTTTGAAAAATATAATTGCGCAATTTACTCAAAATAATATTGCTTTTTATATATTGAAAATAAAAAAATAAAAGTAACAATTTAAAAGAGGACTGGTAGAAGTTTTCGAAAACTAAGGCAGATTCTAAAACGTTCATGTCTATTAAATTTTTTCAAAATCATTTTGTGTACATAAAATGTTTGGGGAAGTAAAACACTATTTGAACTTTCTAGATATTTGAGGCATTACCTTTTTATTTTATTTTTATTTGCGTCTTCATTTAATAACATACATTCACTTTGGGTGCATTCTACCAACATTTGAAATAATAACATTTCAAACGTCACTATTTCATTGATAAGAGCAACTTTCTGTATAATCTGTTTTCAAATTCTTGTAAAAAGAAAGAAAAAGAAGGAGACATTACTACTTAAAAACTCTGGAAAAAGTTGCTTGTGAATGGAGGAGTGACTACTAGATTTCAGGAAACATCATATTT
Organism: Mantis religiosa; assembly: GCA_030765055.1. Lineage (NCBI taxonomy): Eukaryota > Metazoa > Arthropoda > Insecta > Mantodea > Mantidae > Mantis > Mantis religiosa. Next base: position 81,339,188 of record CM060949.1, read on the forward strand.
AAAAATAGAAATAGAAATGAGATAGTTCAGTAACTTTAAGCTTTTAAAGTTCCTCTTTGGCAAAAATTGCTTAAAAACTGTTTACTTAACTTTATTTTACTATCCTTCAATAGTCTTACATCTCTGTATCCGCTTTCTTAGCAGTTACAGGCATGAAAAACTAATTTATGTGTGTTTCGATCATGTTCTGAAATTATTATTATAGTTTTCCAAATTTTAATAATGTTCTACATCACATTTCAAACACTTTTAGATCATCAAAATCTAGGTCATGCTCTAAAACGCACTATGAACTGTTTGATGTCACCACGTGGGTTGTTAATCATGAAGCACCGAGTGCAGAAAAATTTATTGAACTGTGCGAAATAAAATTACGTACTATAAATACAAGAGATATAAAAGCCATTTCTTAATTTTTGATTAGATGGTTTTTAAATTAAGTTGGAGGGAGTGTGTAGTAAGCGTACGTAAAAAATGAAAATATGTTTAATTTGAGTGTTTAACGTCATTTCATTAAATTACTTGTTCATAAAAAATATTAGTTAAGTTTCTCTTCTCAATAAATTCCTATCTTAGGGATCTTACTGCAATAAATCAGTGTTTTCTAGAGCAGGTATGAAACTTAAGACGTAATACCACAAACTGCCTACACATTATACTTCTTTGGATAAAAATATTTTAATCTTTTGTAAAGTATATTTCATAATACTTTATTGCAATAATTACTGAGTCTTATAGTACGTAATGAAACAAACATTTCTGAAAAATTAATGTTTTGAATGGAGGGTACCCTCCTAATATAAATTATATGGAATCTGTAGAGCAGATTAGACGATTAGAAATAAAATTACTTTTGTAATAATATACCATGGAATAATGCGAATCACGAACCCTAGAAGCTTCCTTATATCTTCAAGTATTAGCTTATTAAACTCAAATTTTGACTTGATTTTGTTAACCCTACATTGAATTATTTGTTACTAACATAACTACATATTTTTTTTGTTACAATTTTGAATCTTTAGTTTTTTTATTCAACATTTAATTTTAGAGTTTTCATAACGATATAAAAAACCCGATTTAAAATTTATTCTAAAGCCCATAGATTGTCCATAAAATTATCAGATTTCTGTATAATTTTATCTATGATATTAATTTACCTTTAATGAATTAATGGCCGATATTTCATAATATTTTAGGAAAACTACATCGCTAAGTTAATTTTGAAAATTATGTAATGGCATACTTTGAAAATAGAAGTGAAAACAGTAGAAAGAACAGATTACTACTTTTCCATTCTTCCAATTAACTTTCACTGTTGCCCAGACTTATGAATGAACATTTTAATGAGCAGCATTGTCATAAGTATCTTTATTTGAATCACTTGAACAATTTTATTAACTATACGTTTAAAAGAAGTTTCAATGCTTTATTTTTCCGCCAGATTTGATCCTTTGATTTCAAATTCCAATTGATCAGACATGTTTTATTTAACTGAAACGGATGTTGCAAATTTATTTGCGATTCAAGGTGTGTGCATCCTGGTGCTGTATTTCTTGGGAAGAATAAAGCCAGAAATTAAAAGAAAATCGCCTCATACATTGTTAATTTTAGCTGTATATTCTTTGTCTCCTACTACAAATACATTTACATTACAGGAACAAGAAAGTTCCCACTAAGCATTTGCAATATTGCTATCCCTTTCACTTAGAGCTAAACTTCTACTTCTGGTATTTTACAATAATTTCTGCTACTCATTCAGAGTTCTGTGAAACGACTTGTATTTATTTACAGATAATAAATTAATATGTTTGTCAAAAATAATTAGCATTCCAATAATTATTTATTTTCATGTTATGATTTTATGCATGATATAAAGTATGTCTTATAGACATTTTAAAGTCGGTTTGAAACAAAAATACTTGATAACCAACTGTAATGCTGTTATTTTTATTCCAAATTTAGAACAAAAGTCAACATTTGGTACCAACACTAGTGGTCACTGTATCATTTCTCCCAATCTATTTTGGCGTGGTTTCCAGACCGCAGCTGTTATTTCTCCTCCAGTAGATCCTAAATTGGTCACCAAGGACCTCATGATACTGAGTATACTCCAAACTAACATGACAGAAGAAAAAAATCCTCGTACGTACTGAACATGGAAACCAATTCCCTTGCCCCGCAGGCAACAGTGCTGCTGCGTACTGCAGAGTGCGTACTTCAGTGTTTATCTTAACTTGTTAAACAATTGACATATTATTTGTTTATAAACACTTGAACCAATCATAAATAAATAGCGGAATCATTATAAATCTGATGTAGATCTGATAAACCTGTATTTCCCCAAAGTATGCTGCTAATTGTCTGAATTAGCATATATTAGCTCAGAATGGATATGGAGTTGTCTAAATAGGCATACTCATTTTTAGAACCCGGATTTATATACTAAATGTATGTTTCATACATAAATTTCGCAGTGTGAGTCACACTTCTGCAAATAAATTAAGCGCTGTTTGACAGTGCATACAAATGCACATTTCAAGAGAAACTGCGTATTTTAAATGTTAAAGAATGCATATTTTCATGTTCCCTCTTTACCTATTTAATAATACAGAGAACTTAATAAAGTCTCTGAAATAAATATGTATATATAATGTAAAAATGAATGTACGTTTGTATTTGTGTTTTACTTCCAGCATAGCTATGGAACACATAGAGCAATTCCTACAAACTCGATATACATATGACTGATAATGTTGAAAAGAATAGCGTGAGGGTGTTACAAGATGAGTTGCAGTAATAATAAATAGCAACCAGCAACAGCAAACAGCAGCATGTAATCTGTAATTTACAGGACCATTGAGTTGAATAGTGAACTCCCAATTATGTCCAAGTTCATCCCTCAAAGCAATTAATTTGTTTTATTTTCCTCGTTGTTTTTGCATAACATGTTGCATATTATGGCTCATATTTATTAATTTGTTGTGCATATATGCGTACTTTACTGTCTGATTTTGCATGCAAATCTGAGCTCTAGCCTTTGTACATGCAACACTATTTTGCGGTTGAAGACTCTGTTTCCTTTTTCAAAGGTTTTCTCATCCTAATTAGAAACTAAACATACGAGACTGAGACATTGTTTATCAATATAGTTCATAGATTTCAACTTGTTTCTTTTACACTTCTGTGTCATCTATCTTATACAGACGAAGTATGAATTTATACATCAAAATTCTATATTAAAAAAGCATAACTAGTGCTGATATAAGTATGCGAGACCAGTATTTCTATGAAACGTTAGTCTAATCGAGCCGACCATTATACACAAAATAAATCGTTATTTTGTATTCACTTAAATTTGGCCTTTTAAATATTTTGATTAAAATAGTCTATGCTGAGATATTCACATTACAAGCAAAATATGTATCTAAAATATTCTGAAATAGCCCCTGAAGCGTTCCTCCTTTTATTTGAACTTTGTAAAACTTGCATGGATAAATAAATAAGCAAAAGCTTATTGGAGAACAATTTTGGTCTCGTTAAATATTCAGTTTGTCACACAATTTTATGCCATTAAAATCCCCGAAATATTTGCAATTACTAGTTTCGGTATACATTCATGCAAATAAAAGTGATGTCTATATTAGCATTTCTCACCATATTTTACGCAATGTTTACAAAATAATGAATTTATTTATGTTGAACGGTGTAAGTTTTGACCTACTTCTAAAAGTATGTTAGTTTTAGAGCAGTTCTTGGTAATAGCAAGGTTAATGACCATCCTTGTTATAGTGAATTGCACCGAATTGCGTGTCGCTAGTTTCAGAAAATTTTAAGCAGACATGTACTAATGGCATCTCTGCTTTGTCTAAATAAAGTACAAAGTTCATTGAACACTTCATTATTGTAGTACTGAAGGACCATTACAAATTAGTTTGGGTAGTGATTTCTATGAAAATCAATGGAGGGGAAAAAGAGATTGATTTTTTAGGTCATAATTTTCTTAGGATTCTCTCATTACGAATATATCATGAGGAATTTCGGAATCTTTAGGATAAATGGACTTCAAAAATTATAGCCCTAAAACAAATATGGATAGTGAGTTTCAGAAGCACTAAACCTCTCTGGGCAATGCTCTCGAGAAAGCAGGTGTTTATTAATTTATGGCTTCAGAACTTAACTCTCATCAGAGACTAGAGAATTATTCACTCCCACAGGTCTCTTGGTCTTAATTGATAAAATGATGAAGCCATACTTTAGGATGAGTTATATACTCAAGGGGAGGGCTCAGGGTGCTCAAGCCTCCCTCCCTGCCTCCCTCCCAGATACCCACAATTGTAATATACGAGGGTCGTCTGATAAGTCCCGGGCCTCACAATAAAAAAAACATTTAAATTTGTGGTTTTTTATTTCTCAATATAATCTCCAGAAAGGCTAATACATCTGTCATATCGGTGTTCTAATTTAATTAAACCATCTCTGTAGTGCTATTTATCATAATTTCCAAATCATCAATGACCTCGTTGCTGTTAAATCTTCGTCCTCCAAGAAATTTTTTGAGGTTCGGGAACAGGTGGTAGTCACTGGGTGCTAGATTTGGTGAATAGTGTAGATGTTTAAGTAATTTGAACCTTAATTCGCACGTTTTCCCCATTGTAATGAATGAACGATGGGCCGGAGCATTTTCGTGAAATTTTTTTCTTTGCCAAATGAGGTCCTTTTTCTTTTCACCTCATCCCTCAAACGTTGCAGTAAGCTTGTATAGTGGTAAACGGTGATACTACTGCTATCCTTTTCCAAGTAATCAATAAAATAACTCCATGTGCATCCCAGAAAGCACTCGCCACAAACTTATTAGCTGACAAAATTGACTTTGCCTTTTTTGGAGTTGGTTCACCTGGCGCAATCTACTGTTTGGACTGAGATTTACTTTCGGGAGTGTAATAATGTATCCAAGTTCCATCCATAATAATAAGTCGTCTCAAAAATTCACTGGGATTTTTACGGTAGAGCCCCAAGTTCTTAACAAAAACAATACTTTTGATTAGTTGTCAACAAACGTGGCACCCATTTCGCAAAGACCATGTGAAACCACGAAATATTGCTTGAAATATTACCTGCACTTTTTTATATATTTACAGCCTCTGCTATCTCAAACTACTTTAATCTGCGGTCTTCCAGTAATACATTATGAATATTTTCAGTGATCTCTGGAGTTGAAGACTTCCACAGGGCGTCCAGAGCCATGCTCATCACTAGTGCTCGTACGTCTCATTTTGAACTCTGCGAACACCTTTTAATCATTGTATAGGAATGGGCAGTCTCAGTGTACTGCCATTTCCTTCTTGATTTCTTTAGGCGCTAACCTTTCAAGTGGAAGTATTTAATCACTGCTCTTTTTCCAAATCCTTCTATTTGTAAAACTCTTCACTTGTCTTGTTTAAAATTCTATCATTCAAAAACTAAATATGCTATTGACCTGTAATTATGGATACAAGCTAGTCTAGAGTTAAACTATATGATGCTGCCCGTTAAACTGGCCCAGAGGCGCCATCTCTATGTGAATTCCGGGACTTATCAGCTGACCCTCGTAGAAGTCTCATTTAAAACTTGGATAGCTGAAAGTTTTGTGCAGCACAATGCACTTATTCATAAACAAGAAATTAAAATGCGATATATATTAAAGTAGTGGCAAATGTTCAGGTTTGGAAAAGAGTTAATTCCATCTTTTCGGAAAATTGTCATTCCATATATTGGTTGGTTACATTGAATGAACGGCTTGCCCTGCTCAGGTTACAGTTCACACGTATTTAGTCACAGATATGATTGGTAACAGAACACCGCTTGTAATCTTAGTGGAGTAGTGACTGGGTCTTTACGTAGTCTAGTGGTTAAGCACCTGGCTGGGAGTTTGGATCCTATAAGATAAGGTAGTAATTTTTGTAATGTCCAAGGGACGATAATGACTCAGGTCTAACCAACCTCCTTAGGTTAGTGTGTTAGACAGATACGACCCGCCCTACGAGAATGATACCTACTACAGTGATTTATAGCTGCCATCTGCAATGATAATGGGCTCGGATATTGATTATTTAAAATGCTTGAAAAATTATGCATAAAATCATTCTACAATTTTTTGAAAACTGATATAAAAATTGCAAAACATGACCTGTAATATTAATTTATACATGGATATAAGTAGTACACAAGCAGTAAAGGTATATATAATATTGAGATTATTTAGAAAAATATTATAAATATACATATTTCATGTTCTTAATTGAAGAATCTGAAAGGAAAAATAGAAAATTGTTTTTGAAGCAGTTCTTACAAAACAGTAACATTAACCCTCTTTGACTTTTCGACTACCTATGTAAAATTCATAGCGAATGCAAAGGACTTCACAGCCTGTCACATGACGCAAGGACAAGGACATCAGCAGCCTGACTGGACGTACTTATTAACGCAAAAAAGGGAAACCTGACAAACCTCATTCTGAGTTTGAATATAAATTCATAACTCTAATGATACCTGCTCCCTTTCAACCCACGAGCAGCCCTTTCCAGCCCATTAAATAGGAATGCCAGCAGTTAAACGATGGCAAGTCATCAAAATCCTGGCTCTGATGATACGGTGACATCATATGCAGCGGTCTTGAAACCTGTTGTAGAAGTTTTCAACTGAAAAATCCCCATTCCGCCCTGAAAACCAGCTCAAGATCCATGAGGGACAAAGCCATGATAAATTTATTCACTGGATTACACTCTTTATATCACAATGTACAAATTGGTATTAGCGGTACATTTCCTGCATTTTTTATTTCATATATTTACGAAGAATGCTCTAAAGATTACATTCTGCAACACTTTCACACAGTTTTGATAAAAATAGGCACTTATATGGAAGCAAAGGCACTGATTTCGAAAATGATAAAACTTTTCGAGTAAGACTTACCACTTTTATGAAATTTATAGTTTTTATATATTGGACACTATACAAAATTGGAGTGGGCTGCCCCCGTAGCTGAGTCAGTAGAGCACATGCCTGCCGTACTAGGAGTCCCGGGTTAGATTCCAGGCGGGGGGGGGGGATATTTCTCCGACCAAGACAATTCCTCTGGAAGTATGAATGAGAGTACGAATGTGTGCGCGATCTAATAATATGTATGATGATATATGATATCTAATATTATATATAATATAACCTTTGATATGTTCCAAAGGACAATGGCCGCCGATATGACCATTGGAGTTAAAGGCGGCATATAAATGAAACAAATAAAACAATTGCTGTATTCTCAGCATTCATTTTGTGATTTGTGAGAAATCCTTACATGATAGAAAAAAAATGGAGAACCATTCAATTTAGCACATCCATGTTAGTCAATATGAGCTCTCAGATAGCAAATTTTGCATTCCGTATTCATTTTATAATGCACGTGTTTTTGCACCAAAAAACAGCATTTTCAAAATTTATTTTGTGTTATTTGAGAAAACCTTACATGATAGAGGAAAACGAAAATCTTCATTCAATTTAGGACATCAAAGCTAATGTCGCCTTTCAGATCGGAAAACAGAAATATTTTGCAGGACAGTGCTATTTGCACACATCTTGGTTACCTAGGCAATCTAATCTTACTTAGGAACTTCAAAGTCTACTAGAAATTTAGTTACAGTATTTCAGTTTAAGTTACATTTCAACTTTGTTCTTCTAGACAGAGTTAATATAATGACAACCCTAACTTTGTCACAAAAACTTTATTACTTTTAATACTACAATATTTTAAACTACGTTCATTGTCATTAGAAAATTATGCAATTTTGTGGTAACATCTCTTAAGGAAATGAGAGTAGATTTTCTGTTATGTAATATTTTTCTTTTTGCCTCGAAGCTAGGGAATACACTAAAGCGTTGCTGAGTATTATGTATCTGCAGATCTAATGCAATTAATTATCTTTCACTTTCTCTACTACTCCTTAAAGTAAGTAGAGAAATTATATCATTCTCAATTGTATTTTTGGGAAGGAACACGTGTGTATTCCAAGCGAACATACGCGAAGCCCAAGTAAACATATCCACTTTTAGATATAAGTGCGCACATAGAATAGTTTTTAGAAAAAGGTCTCTGTCTGTCTCCCTGTCTGTCTGTCTGTGGCAGCACAACTCAGAAACAAAAAGTCGTTAAAATTCGATGTTAGTTCTGTTTCTTCCAAGGACATGACAGTTTCAACAATATCCCCTCAGCCCATACTACTATTTATCGATAATAATTCGTTACATTTTACCCTCTCAAAAGTGGCTCTAACGATTTCATATGCTTAAATTTAATGACAGATAAAACACATATCTTGAGTTTTCTGAAAATAATCATGAGCAACTCTTCATTCTGAATGGTTTTTGTATAATTGTTAAAACGTTAAAATTAGACAGGCGCATGGGCTGCATAAATTATTTTGATACATTTCATTAAAGCACCTAGATTAATTTAAATGTGGTTTTTGTTGTATTACCCATTTCCAAGATATTCCTTGTGCAAGTTGATATTCTTTCTTCGTGGGCTTTTAAGAGAAATAGAATTTAAAAGCCATAATATAGCGATCCACATTTTGAACATCTGTCACTTTATTCATCGTGACTTTGTTATAGCTGCAAATAATCTTGATCAGGGTCAGTTTAAATATAAAAAGTACATGGAATAATAAGAATTATAAGAATGGATTTTGAAGAGTTAAAAACTAATTGCAACACAAGTTATTTTGTGTTTTGTTTTGAGACATTCCCCATTGTACTGTGTTGCTCATATACCTATAATTCATTGATATCTTCGTGGCTTCTTCCAAGATAGTTTGTACGAATATCTGAATCTTGAGGTGCATCTTTGATATCGGGTCAGATTTGAACCTCTCGATGAAGCTTGTGTTTTGTTTTATGTCCGCAGTTAGGCAGCTGACGCTGCCACCTACACAGACAATTCAGTCTGGACATTTTCTCCTTTTTTATTTTACTCCTTCTCTTGTTTTGGGACCCACCCTGTGGTGGGTCGCCTCCTCCCAACCCAACCTGGCGGTCGCCTAGCAACAAACCCTCCAACCCATTCCCCGGCCTCCAGTCTTTTTTTCAGGGAGGGGGTATTCTAGCGCGTACGTACGTATGTACGTGCAAGTGTGTGTGTGTGTGTGTGTGTGTGTGTGTGTGTGTGTGTGTGTGTGTGTGTGTGTGTGTGTGTGTGTGGACGGAGGGAGAAGGCAGAGGAGGATTGAAGAGGGATGGAGAGAAAGGGTGGGAGGAAGTAGTGGGAGGAGGAGGAGTAGGGTGGGGAAAGGGGGAGAAGCTGGACTCGGTGGGTCGAACATTCATCCACCAACTTCATAGCAGGTGACATTAAAGTGAGGTAGTGTTGCGAAATTCTTGCGATTTGGAGGTGTTATATCATTGCAAAATCCAGTGAAAATGTTGACAAAAGCGTGTGGAAAAGCATGCAAAAATGTACATATCCGCAGAGCAAATAGCAGCTGAAGGAAGACAACAGAAAATAATCAACAAACAGGTAAAAAAGGAAACGTGGAGGGGGGAATGAAATAAGAGAAAAAGGAGGAAAAAGTATTGTCCGGGAAGGAAACTAGCGTATAACATATAAACGCATGCTCCGTGACGCAGAGCTTCCTTACCTCTCTGCCACTTCGAACTTCCCGCCCAATTTCTGCCTGCTCTATGTAAATTGGAGAGCATCCGACTTTAAAAGCAGGTTCCACTTATCATCGTAATGTCGCTAGCTCTGTTGTTGCTCTCCCATTCTGGGAACTAAAATGAATTCTAGTATTACACAAATGGACTTCATCGGGAGTTCTTCATTCAGAATATCTCAATATATCCCCCTTTTAATCTTGCTTTGAAGTTTTATTTGTCCCTCAGCACAATGCCTTGGTTCAGGATTTATTTCAAATAATTCCAAATTGGTTATCTCAATTATTGCGAAATCCTTCCTTAACACATCATACAATTGCATAGTTACACCTACCGTTCTAGTACTCGTAACTGTTTATCTCGTATTTTGCCGTTTGTTTCACCTCAGGCTGTTTCTTCTTCTGTGTAGGTTGCTTATAATAATGATTTATCTTTCATTCATGCTACTTATCGATGTGTTCTTTCCAGGCGTATTTATGTTTTTAGTTTTATTGCATTAGTTACAGATGTTTAATTCTCTTATTGCTTTGTTTTAAAACTAAAATTGATTAACTTTTCATATTTTATTTTACTTTTCGTAATTATTCCGTTAATATACCCTTGTTTGTTAAATTTTCTATTGCTTATTAATTATTACAGTCCAAACAATAAAAAATTACCTGGTTGTTTGAGAAGTTTACTTTCAACACATATTCGATGTTATGGTTGGCATTAATTTGTCTTCTTTGCATAAATTCTGAAATTATATTTTAAATTTTGTAGACGAAACGTTGAAAGCTCTATTTATTCTCTTGATTAAATCTATTGTGGCAACAAAAGTGGTTAAGTTGATGTGCCTTGTTTGCTTGTTCATTTCCAGCACCAAAATAGTTGCCAATCAGTCGAGCATGTTCTGTTTTAAAATAATGCCATGATAGTTTTAAAGGCATAGTAGATCATTCAATTTGTTAACTTAGTGTTTTGAAATGTGCCAAGATTTAAGATGACTTGTTAGTAAATGTCCCATGCATCTCAATGTTTCAAGCCCGTTTAGGACTTTATGAAGTGGATTAAAAAGGTTCTTTCTTCTATTTCCCTCTGTAGTTTACGACTGTTGACAAACTCTCACCTTGAAAATATTTTAGATTGTAAAAGGATAATACTTCATAATGGTATACATAAGTTGATTCGATGAAGCCAAACTTTTTGTAATTGATACTGAGCATTACGTAAATTAAAAAATATTTGAGATTAATACTAATGTATCATTTTAGGAAACCAATTGTTTATTTTCTTGAAAACTGTGTTCCGAAATAGGCACTAGCAGCCTACGATGCACATCTTCAAACCGTTGTTGTTACATTTCAGCTGGAATACCATTACTTTCTTTATGTAGATTGCTTTTAGAAACTACAAAATTGTTCTAGCAAAATGGTAAAACGGCACACACTTGTGCCATGTCACTCTTGGTTTTTAAATGTGCAGAAGTGCCAGCCCAACGTCAGTAGTTTTACTGGTATGTAAAACAACTGCGGGACAGCACTTCGGCACATCACAGAGCTGATGTGGTATTGACAAATGACGGCGTCATTAAATAAAAAACAAAGATGAAGGAAGGGAGGATCGAGTTATCTCGAGAAATGGATAGCCCATAGTTAAAAAAGTAGTCACAAATGTTTAAATCCATATTTTACTTGCTTACCGTTAATTATAAAAATGTTGCTGTTTTTGTTAGATTATTAGGTTTTCTCTGTGAGTATTTGATAAGTAAGATTTATTCAAAGTATCCACGTTTTGAAACGCAACATTTGTAAATTAATTTACAAAAGCTGTTCACAAGCCTGTGGTGCGTATCATAAGACTATCATCTCGATAACAGAAGGTTTTAAAGAAACAGCAGCTTTCAGGAAACTAATGTTAATGTCTTGCAATAAAATTTCACATTATTGGCGTAAATCTCACATAGTTTTCACTTACATAAACAGTATAAGTATGTTTACCGCGCAATTATGGAATGACTTCATTGAATCAGACGTTTCAAATACACAAATTGTAAAACAGCATTTGTTCCCTACTAAATGTTGTTTCTAGAATTTCCGGTGCTTTAAATTTTATATTTAAATGTTGTAGTTTAGAAACAAGCAACTGTCATATAGCGAAGAATTGAAGTCAAGCGTAAGAGAAGTTGAAGGCCAAAACTCCAGAGTAAGAAACTGTAATGTAAAATATTCTTTATTGTGTAGAATTTTGTCGTAACCTTTGGTGATTCCAAATAAAAGGGCATAACAAATGCAACGAACTGGTGGAAGTCTTAGAAATGAGGTTCGTACTAAAATATGGTACACAATAATTTAAACATATAATTTTAGGGAATTGTAGCTCTGATTATTTGATAACACATTCTTACAAGTGATAGGTTTATATCGAGTAGCGTAGCGCTATGTGGAATACTGATTAAATAAATGTTATAATTAAAACTTTTCGCATATGGTCCCCTTATTTTTAATTGCTTTTATTACACTACAATGAAAGTTTAAAGATCCATAACTCATTGCTACCTTTTCCAGAATTGTGGCAAGTTTACGTTGCTATTTGTAATAAATTGCCAGTTTTTTTAGAATAAGTAAACGCATAAACGCATTCTAAAAGTATGCTGACAGATAAATTTCAACATCAAGTCATAATATATATTATACATCCAAGTGGAACTAGTTTTAGATATGTGTGCTGGACGCTTAATGCGTAAACAGGAACACCAATCAATTCCTAGCGTAGCCATGTATACAAGGTATAGATGCGATACCAAGCGGAGATCCAAGGAACTGCGTGGAGGATTTCCGTAGAAGACAGTAGCACCCGTATTAAAGCAGCTTATAGCATCCAGGCTTTCAAATATCTTCCAATCTGTTATTATTGCCCTCGGTAATACCCCTTTCAGTTCCTAAAATTCATATAATAATTTTGCCCAGTGAAACAATGTTTATAATAAGTAATTGTGTAAAATGTTTTATTAATCTAACGACATCGTCGTTAAAAACTAAGTGATTTAATTTAGTTATGCATTGTTAGGAGGAATATTGGTATAACAATGTTAAAGGGCAGCCTCAGCTTATTAGTGAATAATTATAGTTAGGTTAATTATTGAATGACTCGATCAAATAAAATGAAATGTGAACTAACCACATTTTAATGAACTGGTAGTGAAATGTTATTCATGTAATTTACTTGCCCTCCTCGGTAGCGTAAATGATAAGGTGTCTGCTTCACGTTTCTGCTTCAGGTCTCGAGTTCGAATCTTGGTAAGGGTAAGTTATCTGGATAGGGTTTTTCCCAGGGTTTCCCTTATCCTGAAATATGAACGCCTGGTAACTCTAAGCTGGGCTCATTTCATTCATCGCCCGATATGATGTCGGAGGACGTAAATTGTAAAGTAAGGACGTAAAGACTTAGTTTCCTCCCTATTATAATCATTGAACTCAGCATTACGAATAAAGATCTATTTATTATAGGTATAGGATACACAACGGAGGGGGATACCTCGAACGCTTAGATCTATTACTCGACAGAGCGTTGAGGCGTATTGACCTTCAGGTGACCAGCGCTGTGATAAAATAAATTCTTCTTTGAAATTAATTTTATTAGTTTTATGATCCATTATTAATGATTAAAAGATTAAATTTGCTCGTTTTACTTGATTTTGTTAATTATTTTAAAATTTAAAGTATTTTTGAATTTGGTCCAAATTTTAAATCATTTCGATTCTATTTTTTTCCCAAAGCATTATCAGGTCTTATCTGGTCTATTAGAGGAGTGAAATATTAGTAAGTTGATGTACAGTAAGCTGCGAACACAAATAGAGCGATTGGAAGCTGCGTGTGTCTATGTGTTTTCTCGCGCCTGCCGATGAATGACACGCTGCTGTCCATAAGACATGATTATATCTGAACAGACTATATATAATACTGGACTCGCCGTGTATGTGCGATAAGCCGAGGTAAATATCTCTGTGTTGCGAATTTTTCCCGATACGCTTTCTCACTTTGCCATGTAGTACGTTAAATCAATTGGCTAACAACCCCCAGGGGTAAGGAATTACAGGGGGCTACAGACCGCATGCAGACCTAGAGATGCGCTGAAGACCCTCATAGTTCTGGGTTCGAAGATCCGGCCGGCACATTGCTGGAGCTGTCTAGAGAAGGTGATGAACGATTCTTGACAGACTTACCTTCTAGTTTCAGGGGAAGTACTCTTTCATTTGAGCAAGCATGCCCACAATCTGTCCAGCACCACAAAACCTAGAAGCACATCTGAGAATGAGAAGGAAACGAAACGAAGAGGAAATGTTTAAAAGGAAATCGTGATATAGGAGAAAGCATTTCAGAATTTCTTCCACGGGGAAAAGGAAAACAAATCACGAAAAACTCAAGTTCAAATTTGGCATCCGACGGGTGTCAAACCTGGTTCTCCGAATGTGAACCTCGCACGTTACTGATGAGCCAACTGGCTCGGTATAAGACTACTAGTTCATGCACAGGACTATTGTGATTAGCAGGAAATGCGAACCCTAATGATAGGAGCTGGATTGTAACACGCGCCCTAGCAGATAACGTAGCAATTGCGAAAATGGCGGCTAATGTTTCAGTATATACATGTTGTTCCTTTCAGCATAACCAAAACTGAGGGTGTTACAATGTTTAACTTCTCCAATTTCTTGATGCACTTGCATGTAATCAAGCTATAGCACTTGTGCATAGTATCTGTTCGATACTCCCGCATAATCAGGCACAACTCGACTCAAGCAGGTTATGATAAGCCTGTGGTGTAGTAGTTCAATTCGCAACAAAATGTTGACCATAAACCTTTGTTTGACAACAGTTAAACATTTTAGAGGGTGGCTTAGAATATTTGCCTCCAGTTGCATAGTTTTTTCTCAACCGAATTTTTGCTGTGCATGGTATCACGTTAGAGTTATAATTTATAACTTAATAAACTTTACAGAAAATAAAGGACATTTTCTAGATGCAGAATTAATATTCTGCAAACAATGTATCCATATGATGTGTTGTAAACTCCTGCAGTCATCTTATTAAAATATTGTTTACAGTTTAAGAAAATAATACAAAATGAGTAATTAATTTTTCTTAAATTATCACTTCTTTCTCTATGACAAATACTATAAATGTGCATATTACGGAAGCAAAATATATTTAGAAAATATTGCATTATTGAAGGATAAGAAGTAGGCAATTTCTTTAGTTTTTCTTTAATATTATTTTGGTCCAATACTTCGGTGTAGACCGCGTCTTGAGAGTAAACTTGCTCATCTTATGTTGTGCCTTCATCAGGGCTGAATAGTTCTTACATACGCTCCCTAAGAGTAGAAAATTGCAAATTTCAGAACTCGAGCAACAAAGTTGCACCCATACCATCAGCTGAAACTTAATTTAGCCATTTAGCTATACGAATGTTGGTATAACTACTCACAGCTTTGCAATACAAAGAGAAACCATTTGTGCAGTTTGAAAGCACAGATTTGTAACGGCAATAATTTAATGCGTAGTGGTCGAAAAAATAAAAAGCATTACAGTCAAACCCTTTGAACAGAATATGCCAAACCTGATTACTTGCTTCTCTTTCTCCCTTTTATTTTATCTAGTATTTTTAGTAAGCAGGGGAAGTATTGTATTCCGTTCAAAAATTGTATGTAGAGATTTCACCGGAAATATTATTTAAGGCACCCTCCCCGAAAGCATTACAAAAAAAAAGTTGTGGGTATATGTAGGTGTGCATACGTGTGTGCCTGCACCATGTGTCAAACTTGTTATTTAAATTTAGCATCTTCAGAGATAGCATATGAAAATGCGCTTTTCAGCACTTTCCTGTGTCTTAGTGCTTACGCTATTCTGTTGCTTCTCTATAATTTCTAGGCCAGTAAATAACGATACAATCTTTAAACTATAATAATAATGATGATAATCATCATCACCTTTGTATGGCGACCCCGGGGTTCCGAGCCAAATTTAGGAAAAGGTTTGAATTACTGAGCTTTATAAATCCCGAAGATGATCTTCTTGAAATTAATTTAGTTAATGCATTGTCTCTCATTATAGGTACATGGCTATTTAACTAAAATGGTAAAGTAAGGAGATAATACAATAAATCTTTAGATTTCTGTGTTAAGAAGATGGAACAGAGCTCCTCCTTTATAATAAGCCATATCCTTTGCATCTGTAATAGAAGGATTTTCCGGAATACTTTTGGAATCTAGAGAAACTTATTTGAATACAACTTACGAAAATGTATCGTACACAGGTATTGAACAAGGCGAAGAGCCATGATTAAATATTTCTTGTTTTTGAGAAGGCTGCGAAAATGAGAGTATTTCCAAAGAAGCAGAAAGTTTTCATCTATCAAACCAAATTCCTACTGGTACTAATTAATTGCCTTACGAAGATATTAAAGAAACTTCAGTGAGCTGAGATGCACATGTCCACGTTTTTTCCCCAAATTATACTATTTGAGGGGTGTGTTACATTTAAGAGCATTTAAAAACCACGTTGTGGACCTGCCAACTTGAGATCACCAAACCAGTACCTAACTGAACCATCCAGATTCACACACACACACACACACACACACACACACACACACACACACACACACACACACACACACACACACACACACACACATGCACACACAAACCACAGAATGGGACACCCCGAATATCTCTTAAATGTCTGGAGACATTTTTTTTTTAATTTACTACCTCGAAGGTTAAGTCATGTCAGACAACAAATTATATGCATGAAATGATGCTCAAATGAGCATCAACTGAACTCTAGTTCAGTTATCTTTCAGGATAAGGGAAATTCCTGGTGAAAACCTTATCCAGATAAATCAACCTGACCGAGATTCGAACTCGGGACCGTTGGAAGGGAAATAAAGCCAGTGGTCCCTTGTGGCAGATTTACGGTACATAAAGGAACCTCAAACCTGATAAAGAGCCCCCTGAGGAAAATTAATCGGTCTTACATGCCCGGTATAGATGGGACGCTGAGAAGCATGGCAGTTAATGTGCATCTACAAATAAAAACAATATGAAAATGACCTCTAAACCATGCCAGCAATAAAGCGGGCGTGATTTACGCCACGTTAGGAGACATCTTCTGGCTTTAGATGTAATCTAACCATAGTGGATAGAAATGGGATAGCAACGAACTCTACTTTAGTCAGTGAGAGATGCGGTCGCATATTTAATGATATAATAAGCTTCATACATATCGAACCTGACAAAATAATCTAGAATTGCATTCGCATGACATTCTTTAGGCAGTATAATTGATTTACGTATAGGTAACTTCCATGAATTATTCTTACAAAAACTTATTTTTCTGTCTACATAACGTTAATCCAAACAAATATTCGCAGAAATATTTTCATTTTACATTTGTATGCAGCTACAAAAGGATAGTCAAATGTTTAAAACACTCGTAATATTATGTTGGGCCAGAAATTGAATACTTTTTTCAGAAATTGCGAAACAATTAATTGCTACAATAGGTAATTGAGAAAATGATAAACCCATTTCTACATTGAAACCAAAATATTCAAACCAGAATATCTCAGAAAAGGTTAATGCCACTCTTGTTTTTAATATATCTAAACTTTTGTGTGATAGGTTACTATGTCTTATCAGGTATATATACCCATTTATATAAAATGATAAGCAATTCATTCCGAATGAAGAGGTCCTCAGAGGTTATTTATTCTCAGAAAATTCAAGAAATGATTTTTGTTTTATATATAAATATCCTAAATGTATGGAATTTTAATCGTAACCCTTAAAATACAATTTTGAAACAATAAAAAATAAATAATATACTGTAAAAGATATTTTAGATAGAGAATTTTCTGAAAATCTTTATGTCCAAACTTTTAACTTATTTTGGAGACATTCTGTTCATGGTATCATATACGTGAATATTTTTCTAAACATACTATTTTGACTATGGGAGAACTCAAAACATATATTTCCTATGAAATCTTGGTATCCAATTTTAGGTGGAATACCACCACTTAATTACCTTTCGGGAAAAGTAAATAATTAGGTATTTTAGGAATGATAATATTTTTCAATAATATTAAGACTTAGTGAAAAGGTTGGAGACAGGACAAAACAAGTAACACGTCGAATTTAGCTAAGACTAGCAAGAAACTAATATTAATAAGCAATACAGCATAATTTGAGAATCGTATAATTATTCATAGTAAAGGAATGTAAGTTACTATGTACATCATCCATTTTTTGTGTGTGTAATTTACGTCCTCCAACATTTAGTCATATCGGACGATGAATGAAATGGGTGAAATGATGCTCAATGCGTCTGAGGTCCATGGAACTTAGAGTTACCCGACATTCATCTTTCAGGATAAGGGAAAACCCCGGAAAAACATATCCAGGTAACTCACCCTGACCGAGATTCGAACTCGGGACCTCTTCAACGTGAGGCAGACATGCTACCATCTACGCTACCGAGGCGGGCACACCATCCATAGGCTAAATTTACAAAAAGCAAATATCCACCAAATATGAAATTGGGAAATCTCAGTTTGCAAAGTGTATAGTACAGCCTATTTAATGGCAAAGAGTTCACTTGAAAACACAGTGTAAATATCAGGTAATCAGAACAATATACTGTGATCCGGATAAATTACGGTACAACCACTTCTACCGTTGCATATTGATCCTTCCATAAAAAATTAATGAATGTTTAGGATATCTACTGCAAATTCCATTAAATAACTGTTGATAGACTGGTTTGTGCATATGTTCTTTGACGGTGGTGTTCAGTTCTAAGTTGATTTTAGGCAGAGAAATAGTCCAAGGTGGGATGACAGATGCTGAGTCTGTTGGTGACACAGGAGGGATACTGATGATTAGTTCTTGCAGATACTTCTTTATTCTGAAATGGAAGGGTAGTGGTTGATATCCTTTTACATGCACATTATGTTTGTTAGGAAATACGTAAATGTCCATTCGTGAATCCTTCATTGCTGATATCTTAAGAGCATATCTTAAACTGACTGGTGATTCGTTCGTTTCCATCTGCATACTGGTTGCTGGACTGGTATAAAAAGCTCCTAATGCCATCCGAAGGGCTGCAGTTTGTATTGGGTCCAACATCTGAAGCAAAGACTTAGTTGCAGAATTGTAAACAATAGCACCACAATCAAGCATTGTCCTGACGAATGCTTTATACGTATTTAACAGCACGTGACAATCGACTCCCTAGTTTTTGGCCGCTAGGATTTTAATGACATTTAGTCTTCTTCGACAGTCGTCTTTCAGGCGCTTCAGGTAAAATGTCCAGGTTAATTTACTGTCGAAGTGCATACCAAGGATTTTTATTGTTTTGCATACCTCTATCCTGTGATCTTCTATATACAATTATGGTTGAATGTCAATGTTTCTGCCTCTAGAGAAACGAATACACTTAGATTTTGGCTTGGAAAATTTAAGCCCGGTATTTTCTGTCCATTTTTGTATTTTGTCAATTGTGTTTTGCAGAAGTAGCGGGGTTGTAATAATATTTTTCCCTGCACAAGATATTGATAAATCATCTGCAAAAAGACAAGCTTTAACAGGTGCTGAAATATTTGAAACAATATTATTTATGGCTATTAGAAACAGTGTTACGCAGACAACTGAATCCTGAGGCACTCCGTTATTTATTTCAAATTTCTTGGACAGAGTCCCATAACTTTAACTTGCATTCGACGATCCTGGAGGAAGTTGATTATGAAGTGTAACATATTTCCTGAAATATCACATTTCTTCAATGTTTCGAGAATTTGTTATTTTCTTACAGTGTCATAAGCTTTATTAATATCTAAGCTAACCACAATTAGGTGCTGTTTGTTGAAAAATGCGTTTCAAATATCAGACTCCAAACTGATCAGATTGTCTGTGGTTGAGTGATACTTCCTAAATCCGCTTTGTATGGTGCTGAAGACGCTTATACTTTCAAGGTACCAGTATAATCTTCTGTCAACAATCTTCTCTAATAATTTGTACATAGTATTTGTTAGTGCTATGGGTCGATAATTTTCAGGAATAGACATATCTTTTTCTGGTTTAGCAATTGGTATAACAATGACATGATGCCATTGCTCAGGAAACACATTTGAGGTCCATATGCAGTTATATATTGCAAGAAGGCATTTTGAAGCAGTGATTGGAAGCTGTTGTATAAATTCATATGGTACAATGTCTGGTCCAGGGCTGGATGTCTCAAAGTTGTCCAGTTCGTTGTATAATTCATGTAGTTGTGGGTGATCATTATATAGTTCATCTATTTCAGGAGAAGCTTTGTGCCTAACTGTAAAATGGCAAGTTTTCTGCGTAGGGTTATATTGAGATAGTTCGAATTATTGGAGATTTTAGCAAAGGTATTGCCAAGAGTGTCAGCTATGCCTTGATTGTCGTTTATAAATGATCCATCCGTTGGGTTACTAAGGGCTGTAGTACTAAACTGGCTATATTTGCCACTTATTTTCTTAATTTTGTCCCACATTACTTTTAATGGGGTTTGCGATGTTAAGGAGGAGACAAACGAAAGCCAAGAATTTTTCTTACGTTCTTTAATTACCTTACGAGATACTGCTCTGTACTTCTGAAAATTTATTTTATTTTCAAGTGTAGGTTTTCTTTCGACTAACAAGCTCTGTTCTTGTTTTTTATAGCTAGTTTACACGATTCATTCTACCAGGATACCTTTTTCTTTGAAGTCGCCAAGTTTAATTTGGGAACACTATCATCTGCAGATCGAAGTATTAGTTTCGTAAAATCCTGTACAATGCTGTCAATATACTGGGTAGAAAATTTGTCAGGAGGTAAGAGGTCATTTATGAGGTGGTTAGTAATATTTCTGAACTTTAGCCAGTCAGCTATGAGTAAGTTCCACTTCACTGTGTTGCACATTTGACTATTATTAGAACTATTGTTGCTTTTGATTACGATGGGAAGATGGTCACTTCCTTGAAGTGAGGAGTAGACATGCCAGATGTCAAATCTATGCTACTAAAGGTATCGTGAGCGAGGTCGTAGCGAGTAGGTTCTGTTGAGTTCATTAACATTAAATCGTTTCCATCTAATAGTTCTTCTATTATCTTTCCCCGGCCATCAGTGTGATGGCAGCCCCATAAGGTACTATGACTGTTGAAGTCACCCAACAGAATAAACGGCCTTGGTATTTGTTGTATAAGATATTTTAAGGTGTCAATATGAAGTGTATAACTATTTGGAAGATAAACATTGCAAACACAAACAACTGGCGGTAAATTTATTAATACTGCTACTGCTTCTAATTCAGTAAACAAAGGAATTTTCTTTTCATACAGATTACTTTTCACATAAGTTGCTACACCTCCGCTTGCATAACTTGCATAACTTGCATTCGATCTGTTTTTATAATATACGGTGTATTGTTTTATACTAAATGTAAAATCATCACGGAAATTAGTTTCCTGTAAGCTCATTATTTCAGGATTGTGTCTTTTATCTAGAAATTGCAAGTATTCATACTGAGGCCGAAAACCAATTATGTTCCATTGCAGTAATGTGTAAGCCATTTTATGTTTCTAAAGGCGAGTCTGTTCTGGTGCAAGAGGGCAGTTTCATTCATTTGAACCATCAAGAGTTGGGCTATCTTTGCATGTTTCTTCCTCTTGGCTAGCCGCATTTAACAGTTCTCTAATGATGCGTGTGCTCCTGTTTTTAATATTTTTGTCAGTGTAATGAGAATGTAGCGTCATGGAGATCATTTACTAAAGCCTTTAGGTCCTTGGTGTATTCAAGTGCAATTGTTACTATGTCATTTACTCCTAAGGTGTTTTCAAATAAGCTCTGCAGTTACAAGTAACTTAGGGGAAAAGCGTTTGCATCAATTGCTATTATTTCTTTGTCAGGCTTAACCTTATCGCTTAATCCCGTATTGTGAGTCCTTTTTTGGTTTCCTAATGGGAGGATTGCATTTGCTATTAACAGGGTAGCCTCTTAGGGCATACTCGGAGCTTTGAGAGCATTCCTGGTCATCCTCAGCAGAAGCAGATGCTGCTTCACTACTACCTGACGATATTGGCCTTTTGGATTCGGGATATTATGAACAGTTTTCTTTTCTACCGGTATGAGCAGTCCTCAGAATTTAATGATGCTGTTTCGTGATGTATGACACTTGTTGGGTAATTGGTATGCTTAGGGTCCTTTTCTAGGTGAAGTTGTGAAGTATTTTCTTCTGCAACAGAAGGCGCGGAATTGTTATTATGTGAAGGAAGAGGTTCATCTTCATTAGTGCCATTGTTAAGTTCAGGGAAAGATGATGCATCAGGAACAGCATTAGGGGTTTGATCAGGGTAGTTTACTGCATCTGAATTAGGGCATTGTTTGGCAAAATGCCTATCGGCTTTACATATAAAGCAAGTGGGTGAATCTGATGACAAATATACCCAATATGTCGTGCCATCATAGTCAATTTGTAGTGTTTCTGGAACTTTGTTTATATCTTCATTTCTAATGTACATTTGCCTGCGGAAACTGAGGATATGTGAGAAGCCAGATAATGGGATTCCGGCTCTGATAGATATTTTTGAAACTGGTTTAATGACTAATTTTAACAGCTCATCTTCAATTACGTAGTTTGGTATTACAGGGCAGCCGTTAGAAAGTATTATACGTTTATTTTTTGTAATAAGGGGCCTTATCTCCAAATATACATTGTTTACTAGTATCTTTGTGTGCCTATTTGTTAATTCTTCAGCCCATTTCTTTGTGGAGAGAAAGAAACATACTCTTCCGTTTGATATGCGCGAAACATATCGATTGTCGTTAGAGGAGATCAGCTTTCCCAGTGCGAGGACATAATCCTTTATTGTTATTCCATTGTGGGATTCTATCACTACTCCTGTTCTTTAGTGGGATTCACGGAAGTTACTGCTGAGTAGGTTAATTTCTGGGAAGAAACAGACTCGTTTTGCATGTTTTTGATAGGTTAGGTGATGTTCTAATGCTGTCGTTTGTCACTTGTTTACTTGGTTGCTACTCTGTGGATTTGAAGTACCATGCCAACTTCTATTAAAGAGGAGGCCATTATGATTTACCCGGCATCAATGTATAGGTTAACTGCGGGAATTTTAAATACACACTATAGTAACGAATTTATTAGTGCCTTTACTTACAGATGTATATGCAGTGCTCCTTTGCTGTGACTACTTTCAATGTCTGAAATAGTGTTTAGGGCAGCACATTACCTGTAAAACACAGACGCAGAATTATTACGTCACACTTTCCCAAAGTCGTGGCCACCTTCTCCATTTAACCAGATACTGTTTTGTTCTTTAATAAGACGAACCCTACGGTGAATTGTGCAAAAACGGACAGGAACAATTACAGTATACGCTAAACTTTGCATATTTAGGTAAAATTGTTAAATCTAAATATTCAATGCATATAGTACTGCTAGTGCAATGGAGCTCGCTGTTAAATCTTAATAAAAATACTAAGACTTTCACAGAGTTTGCTGTTGTGAATGTCTTCTGGTTGTACTACTAGTATATTATTGATTAGTAAATCCTCTTTTTTCTTTCTTCCCTTTTTATTTAATTTATTCATTCACTGCATTTTGCAGAGCATCCTGGAAATAAAGAGTGAAATCCTTATGCTAATCTGAATTTTATTGTTTGAAAACTACATAACATATATGTAAACAAAATTCATTAACAGAATTCATTAACTTTTATAGTTACTGCTTCTAAGCAATTGGATTCCTGGCTTTTCTTTTACGCATATTCTTATAACAGCACATTCTGAAATGATTTATTGCCGAAGAAGAACTAATGTAGTGATGCTTTATTGACTTTCAGGAGGCGAGAGATGTCAAACGATAGAGGAGAGGACGGGGCGGTTCTGGAGTCGTCATATCCAGTCCCGCCGACGGACTACGGTGAACAATGATGGAAGTAGCGCTACCCATGGCGGCGACGGCCAACATGGATTGTTACGAAGACATGTTCAAGGAGATCACAAGAAAACTATACGGAGAGGAAGGGTTACCCGACGGGAACGGAGAATCTGGGGGAGGAGGAAGTGGGAGTAACGCAAGCGGGGGAGGTGCGGCCGGCGGTGAGGGAGGCGGGGGACTGGCATCAAGCATGCGCGCGGCAGCCGCGGCCGCAGCAGCCGCCGGTCTGAGTGCGGGTGTAGGTGTGATGCCGGACTACGACGGGGAAGGTAATGGAGGTAGCGGGTTCAAACCCGAGGAAGGGCACCACCATCACGCTCATCATGGCGGCGCTCTAACAGCATTTGGACTGGCGGCCCTAATGCAGAACGGCTTTCCCCCGCCTCCGGGGATGCTGAGTGCCCACCACCATTTCCAGAGAGGTGGTGGTGGTGGTGGCGGAGGCGGTGGCGTGGGAGTACTGAATCACCATCCTCACCATCATCATCCCATGCCAGCTCCTCACAATCCGACAACAGCGGATGACAAGTGGATACCGAGTGAAGAAGCCCTTCAGTGGACCAGCTCCAAGATTGCGAGTTACAATCCAGCCCAGAAGCTGTTTCGCTGTGCGGAGTGTGAGTGTGTGGGTTTTCTCTCGAGAGTGGCCGAACACTGGTTGGGCACACATGCAAACCTCCGTGTCTTCCAGTGTCCTCAGTGTCCTTACTCGAGTGCATGGGCGCGCTGTGTCAGAATGCATCTCACGAGGCAGCATAACGTGACCGAACCTCCTGTGGATGGTGGATCAGCGCTATACAAGGAAAATCCTGTTCTCGAAGAAGTAACAAAATACCTCCAGAGACTCAAAACAAAAGTTGAAGCTTCAACACCTTCTAACAACCCTTCTACTAACTCATCCGTGGGCAACACCATTCTCAAACAAGAATACCAACATCCACCACCACAACAGCAGCAACATCATCATAATCATCAGCATCAACAGCAGCAGCAGCAACAACAACAACAAAGTGGCAGACCAACTGCCTCTAGTGAGAACAGTAACAATACAAAACGTTATTGTTGTACTTTCTGTCCGTATGCAACTGATCGCCGCGATTTGTTCACAAGGCATGAAAATATCCACAGAGAGGAAAAGCCCTTCCAATGCTATGTGTGTCAAAAACAATTCAATCGTGCAGATCATGTCAAGAAACATTTCTTACGTATGCACAGAGACTATCCTTATGATTTGAATAGGATTCGGCGCCAGCCGCCCAAGAACGCAAGTGGTATGTCATATTATCATAAATATAACAATAATAATCCAGTTCAAGGGACCAACAATAACAGTCAGCCAGGGATAATGACACCACAGATACATCAAGTTCACCATCATAACCTGAACATTCCCAGTGGCTTCTCAACCATGGGACTCCGAACAAATCCTCCTCCACCACCCATTGTACCTCCACCACCTCCCCCTGCATCAATCATTAAATCAAAGCTGCAAATTCCGCCTCCACCACCTCCACAGCAATTCAATGGATGTAATGCCAAGTCGCATGGTAGCAAGACCAAGAAGAAGGGCGAGAAAAGATATTCCTGTTGTTACTGTGCTTGGTCAGGAGTTGACAACTGGTGTCTGAAACGGCATCTCAACACTCATCTCAAACCTTTTGTTTGCATTTTGTGTGACTACAAGGCTGCACGGTCAGAAAGGCTGGCCACACATGTCCTCAAGGTTCACAACAAGAGGGCATGTGGGAGGTGCTCCTTCCTGGCAGATGACCAGGCTCAACTCAGCGCTCACCTACAAGAGCACCAGTAAGTACCTACCGTGAGTGTGTGAAGCGACAGAACTTCTTCCGTCCGAACTTGCTTAACCCTGACACCTATTTCTCATATTAACACAAGTGCTTGTGTGTTCTTTGTGAAGAAACTTCTAGTTTTAAAACCATTCCTAACCACTGTCCTCCTTTGTTTTTCTTTTCAATATTTGCAGTCCGTTGGAGCATAGGAATAACCGCTCCTCCAACAACGTCCTTCGAAATGTTGGCTTCACAAGCCATCCACCGCCCATGTCAAGCTCATTTGGGTAAGAAAAGACTACTTCCATTTTTGTGGAATCGTTTGTAGCATGTACAGTGTACTAACATTGCTTAAAGAACTGCATGGTATCCGTGTGTAAAAAACACTACATATATGATAACTCGAAGGCAAATGGGAGCTGGGCTGTATTTTCTATGAAGATTTTAAACATAATCCTTTGTGCAATGCAGTTATTATTTTCTGCAGCTATATTCAAAGATGCAAAGGTCTATGCAATATTTATGTACATTAGTTCAAAATTGATCAATTATTTTAATGGCTATTTTGTTGAAATTTCATATGCATGTTTATTTTTAAAAAAAATATTTGAAAAAACAAATATGCAGTGACTTACCTACCTTAATGACTTTTCAGGTAAGCCTTCTTAAAGCTTTCAATTTTGCAAATGAGCTTTAATTGACTTCTTTTTAGAATTAATTCCTCGATTTTTCATGCCAAGATTAAAAGGTATTCAGTTTCACAAGTTTACTGAACGACTTTTCCTTAAATTGGCAACATTTTAATTTAAACAAGATATTTAATTTCTGTTCTACCAGAAACAAAATTAATAAAACTTTGATTGAAGATCTTGGTATAAAATGACAAGCCCACAATTTCTTGAGTTGGAAGAAAATGAGCTAATGAAATGGTATTAGATAAGAAACAGAATTGGAATGCTACATGTCATCAGACTTCAAACATGTACTTCCCAATTCAAAACTCTCATTTATTCTCAAATGCTCCATAAGGACTATTTTATTACGTTTGTGTAGAAATACCTTAATTTTAGCCTTACTGAAAGAATGTAATTTCTGTATGTTATGCTTTTGAACAATAGTGTTTTAGAAGTAGCTATAGCTTAGTGGAAACATTGTTCTGTTATTGTGGTTGAACTTCCAAAATTATGTTTGTTACAAAAAGCATTTTAACTAAGTACATGAAACATTAATTTTGAAGATTTTCTTAGCTTCTAACACAAATTTATTTAGCTTTCCGAAACACATTCATAAAGATCTCAATATGACTTAATTTGCTTTAAAATGTTTAATAATGAACTGTAATCATTGTCTACCAACTTTTGAGATATTTGTTGCAAGATCAAAATTATCTAAGTTTACAACTGAAAAATAAATTTTTAAAATTTGTATAAGTAGTATAAGATTCTTTGTTTGTAATAGTTTCATTAGGGAGGACTTTCTATTAATTGGTTGATGTAGTCCCCTGCCTGTTGCAGGTCCCAGGGCAACACCAGCAATGGCCACCATCACAACATCAACACCCAACACCATCATCCACAGCCACAACCAGAGCAGCAGCAACACCAACAGCAGCACATGGTGAAGGAAGCTATGTTACAAACCAATCGTCTAGGACTGCCTCCTGCCTCCCATCAACAAGAGTACCATCACAATGATCAGTATATGCGACCAAGCAAGCAGCATTATGGGGCTGCACGTTTATTCCACTACATGGAGGCATCTGATAATTCAGATCTTGAGGACGACTATGATGATTCCCTGGCTGGGCAGCAAGGTGTAAAGAACGAGGGTGAGGTGGATGCAAGGATGGCTGATGAAGAAGAGGAACCACCACCTTTCCTCTGCCGTGAGTGTGGGTGTGAATTTGTGGATGACACTTCGCTTGAGACACACAACGAATATGCACATAACCCTATTAAAAGTCCATCTAGTGGGGGCAAGTCCCTTCCTTACCATTGCAGTGTATGTGGACATAGTTCAGCCTCACAAATGGCAATGATGGAGCACATTCGAAGTCATGTGGCTGGTCTTGTTGTCCACTGCCGTGCAGAAAGCTGTGACTTCTCCACAGCTTTGGGTGGGGATGCTCTACAAGAACATGTCACAATGCTGCATAGGGATGAGGGAGTGCCACGATGTCCCCACTGTGGCCTGGGCTTTAATACAGGTGATGCTGCAGAAAGACATGGGGGTGAGCACCATGAGACACAGTGCTCCATGTGCAGGTTTATCTTCAGAAAACACTTTGCAGTAAACAGCAACCAAGTGATGCTGACAATGATCAAGAACAATGCTTTCATTAATGGGAGGTATGGTAATAATAGTGTACCTGATTCAAACATGAACCATTCTGCCTTGCTTCAGAGGGGAGAAGGCAGCAGTCGTGATGATCGTCGAGTAACAGCAGAAGCAGCTACAAAGCGCTCCAGAAAACAGAGTCAGCCAAGGAGGGTGATTCCAGATGGTCTTGGAGGCGTTGAAGCAGAAATCCGGGTCCTGCGTCATACCAGGTATATTGATGGGCAGCAGCTGAAGAGGAGGAGGCGTAAACGTCTTTCCAGTCAATTTGGAAGCAGTGTTACAGCAATGGCTCAACTCAGGGACAAGTACGCAGAACTACTTTTACTTCGGAGGGGACGGAGGTGCAACTGGTGCCATGGTAAACAACAGGACATGTTTCCTTATCACACTCCTGTTAGCCTGGCATTACATAGGCTGTGGAGACATGTGCGCCTTAAATTTCAGTGTGAACATTGTAACCATGGTTACAGACATCGATATCAGGTCATTCTCCATGGTAGTAGGGAGCATATCTCTGATAAGCAGCATTCCCCACCATCCGTACCAATCACAGTGCCTAAAGAACAGACAGCATCAGAAAATTCACCAATAGAATCTACTTTCTCAAGTATCAACGTACCTGATTTACTAACTAATTCTACAACCCCGCCTGTAAATAGCTCATCTCCCAAGGACCTACGCTTGGATGATTCAACCATGTTGAACACTCCTTTGCCTGCACCACTGCCCTCTACTTCTTCACCTCCATCTTGAAATTCATTTTCATTCTAGTTTACACTTTCAATTCTTACTACTGATATAAATGTGTATTAAAATACAGTACTGTATTAAGTGTCACCAATTAATACTCATGTCTTGTAGATTTTTAAATACTGTTCTTAATATAAGAATGAAATAATTACTGTTATTCTGATGGTAAACAGCAAAATAAGATTAGAACCCACATTGGGAAATGTCCTCATTGTTTCACGTAATGTTTCAGATTTTAATATGCTAAATATATTTGGCATTTGTGAACAGTTATTACGTTAATTTGCTGAATACATTTGGCTTTCATGAACAATTATATATTCTCCAGAACATTTTGGAATTTTGTTTATAAAGATTGGTAACTGCTTCACAGAATCTTAGAGCTTCAAAATAACCTCATTATACAATGAAACAAAATTTGTTGATTGAAATTTAAGTTTATCATCTCTATAAATTTAAACTGGAAGTTGATATGACTTTGTTTTTATGCATATTTTTCAAAGATAAAAATATTAAATAACCTTAAAACTTGTTCCAGATGTGTATTTCAATTCAGTTATGTTTTCTTTCATGAGATATATGTACATTGTTTCCTTATTGATATACAGTAACATACCAATATTGTTACTGTGTTGATTGATTCAATTTTTATTTCCATTTGTTGATTAAATACTTCAATATCATACTTAAGTCTGCACCACTTATGTGATAAAACTACATAGCAATTTGCACATATGTCATGTCATGATCTTCAAATGAACTAAATGAAATTATAAGAGCTTTTTAAAATGTCTGGAGTGTAGGTAATTAACATCATATTGATATCATTTTCCAAGTTTTATATAGCTTCATATTTAGGGAGCTTCTACTTAAAAACGACAAATGTTATACGATTGCATTTTCATAAAGAAAAATCATATTATGACTTTTAAACAACTATATGACGGTTAATTGATGGAAATTAATTATTTCTTCACACTAGCTGCATAACCATATGAAGGATTTAAGGGTTATTAATTTTTTTAACATTTTACTCATTTCTGGATTGAAATAAAATTTAACAATATTACCTAGCTTCTAATATTTTAATAGTACATAAATTGTTTTTGTTGCATTTAATTATTTCAACCTTTTTCTGTAAGAAACAGGAGCTGCTAATTGAACTCCTCCTTAACTGCTGCTTTCTTGGATTCTAATTCATCATTTTCTGAGATATTTTTCTTGGTTTTGAATTGATCTTCTCGCACTGACTCGGCAGCATTATCATTATTGCCATTGCTGAAGAAACATTGAAACCAACATTAATAACCCAACAGTTTTTTATGATGTTATTTATTGCTTGTCTTTTATAGGTATTGTATGTTCCATCTGTTCTAGGATATTATGCAGAATAAGTTGCATGAGCTGTTGCTTATATTATCGCTAGTGTCGATTGTCAGATGCAGATCTGCAGATCTCCATGGATTGATGGAAGTACCCTTCTCAATGGTTTAAGAAATTTAGCTTAAAATAATCTTTTGATGTAATGTTAACATTCCTTGAGACCTCATTGAAATTTATTTATATATATCTTCCATATTGTCACTGCTAAACACTTTTTAATAGATTCATTTTTTCTTCAATCTTCTGTTTTCCCTTCCTTGGAGCCTCTTATTAATAAATAATCACTCTCAAATCTGTTAAAAGCATTCAAGGTTCAAATGTTTGAAAATATTGTAAAATATGTTCATAAAAAAGCTTAAGGAAAGCTTTACAACTACATGGGAAAGAATCCTAATTTAAAATTAATTTATCATCACTTAACCTTCATGTTCACCACAGAGATTTTTGCCCACATGCAATTGTAAGTAATAGCTAATGATATGAGCAACAGCTCATGAAACATTTTCTAAGTGAAACTCAAGAATGAGTAGAGCATAGATTGTTTGCTTAACTCAGAACTGTTACTAAGTTATTAAAATAACTTTATTACTCAGCTAAGGATATTAATCCAGCCTTAGTGTTGGAGATGAGCTTAAACACATCCTCTTTTCATCTATAGATGCTATTTGATTAATTAAGAGCCTTTTTGAAAAATTTAAGAAATTTAATAAGAAAAGAAGAAACCAAGTGGTTTTCTTAATTTTAGCTTTAATGCGCTTACCCAGATAAATATATTTCAGTTAAAACGAGGCTTCAAAAACAATGCAGGTTGTATAGCATTAATATGAGTAATGACTATAAACAGATTGAGAGTTATGGAAAGTATGGGAATTAAAAATTATTACACTAAGAAAACTGATAACAAGACTAGGAAGTAGTGGGAGTATAATTATAAGACAGTTAAAACAAATTCCTGATAAATAAACATTTTATAGCAGTACTAGAGAGAATATAAGGTGCTTACATTTATTTCAACTTCTCAATGAGCCAATAATAAAGTTGACTTCTTGATTTATGCAATATGTGCTTTTTCCTTTCTCTCTTTTCTTTGTCTTTGTAGGGAGATTAAGACAGTGAGTGAGAGTGCTTATCATCTCTTGTAATAAATCAGATTTGCAGACATGCTGTATGTGAGATACCTATAAGCAGCAACTGTGTAATATGCTAGCTCTTCAGCCGTAAAAATTCCTAACATGGCTTCCTTCAGGAAGGAATTAAAACTGGTGGTCCTGTATCATGGATATATGGCACACAAAAGAACCTTAAGCCTGATAAAGAGGCCTCTGAGGTGTTTCATGCCTCCTATGTAGAATGGAACAATGCAGCCTACAGTACTTAAGAGTGTCCATAAGCTATAACAAAACGACAACTGTGCAAGTGCATTTGGATCTTTAGAGTTAAGAATTATCAAAAACATAACCTTCGCATAAATCATTTACCCAGACAACTCATTCTAATTAAGATTTGCTCCATTATTGTGAACTTGGCCCATAGAGGGCCAAGGCCTGCCAATCAGAATGCTGGCCTCACGCCCACATATGCAAGGTGAAGGTGGGCAATTATCCAACTGATATGGGGAGAATATGTGGTCAGCATCTCGGCACCCTCAGCCGGAAATTTGGCTTTCTTGACCAGGGCCGCTTACCTATCGTAAGCTCCTCAATTTTCTCACGATGCTGAGCGGGTACCAGCCACTATACGCAAGACATCTGCACCCCTAAGGGTGGGATCGAACCTGGGCCATATTCCGTGGCAGGAAACCAAAGCATGATGACTTAGCCCACTACGTCAAGGCACAGACATTATTATTCTGAATTACTACCCCTATAATATGGAGGAGTACTTAGTGATAGACATTTTTGTAAACATAAAACTTCAAATATAAAAATTTTAAATGAATATGAAGCATAAAATAATGGTTACAATAAATGCACTCCAGCTTTATCACATTAAAAAGAACACTGAGTACAAGAGCAATGAAAATGTTTGTAATTTTCATCTTACAATGTTAAGTCATATCAGACGATGAATGGCATTGGTGAAATGATGCTCAAATGAGTCCGGGGTCCATTGAACTTAAAGTTATCTGACATTTTTCTTTAAGGATAAGGGAAAATCCCAGAAAAATCTTATCCAGGTAACTCACCATGACCGAGATTCAAATGCGGGACCT
Organism: Mantis religiosa; assembly: GCA_030765055.1. Classification (NCBI taxonomy): domain Eukaryota; kingdom Metazoa; phylum Arthropoda; class Insecta; order Mantodea; family Mantidae; genus Mantis; species Mantis religiosa. Next base: position 81,371,344 of record CM060949.1, read on the forward strand.
CTTGAATGTAAGGCAGTCACGCTACCGTCTACGTTACCGAGGCAGGCTGTTGTTGTTATGCTCCTATACTTCCCACAGACTTAGTTCTTTCTCATTCTGTACTCTTCTTCTACTCTCATATAAAGTAGAGAGAGAAGTATGCTGTTTATCTTTATTGACACACTTGTGAAAACAATTGTTCTATGGTAAACAGAGAGAAATACTCTCTTCCTAATGATAATAAATGTGCAGATTAACTTTCTTTACAGAATGGAAAATTTATACTACTTTTTCATACAGTAGTTTAAGAACATAACATGCATTATGCATGATTTGAGGAATTTAGTAACGGTGACATGAAAATTAATGGAAAAGCTATTTGTAGTAGGGTTTAAACACTTTGTCACTTACAGTTTTATATTACTGAGAGACTAATTTCGGAAGCTGTTGCTTCCATTTTCAATTTCAAAGGCCCGACTATCATGTGTTGTCATCTGCTGTATTCTTTGTGGTGGTGGTGGTGGTGGAACTATGAACCACACAATAATTTGATAAAGAAGTTCATAGTTCCTCCATCAGAGAGAAGACAGCAGATGACAAGAGACAATAGTCAGACCTACAAGGTTGAAAATGGAAGCAACGGCTTCTGAAACTTGTCCCTCTATAAATTAAAAATGTAAGTGATGAAGTGTTAAAAATGGATTACAAATAGTTTTTTCAAATAACATGCAATGCTTCTGAGAATACAGAAATTCAATGATGGCATAGCACACTTTGTAATGCAGTATTCAATCTATTACCCTTTCAGATCAAAAATAAAATATGATGCCTTATTATGGGATTTTCATGTTGCTAACAATAATGAATTGATCTAACAACATCCAGCCGTTCAGTCCATTTTAAGATCAAGCATTCTTTTTAATCATAACTTTATTTAATGTCATTTGACAACAGCACAAATCTTGTGCAAAGCAAAATCTTGTTACTGACTGAATCATCTGCCAGATAGATATTTGCTATTTCCTTCAAACCGAACCTTCAGCTCAAGTTTTACTGCCTGGTAATTAAATAATGAATCCAGTTGACTCAAAGAAAAGTCAAAATAAATGTAATCACCTTATTAGTATGCATACTTTGTATTTATATCTGCATAGCTCAAAATAGAAATTCCAGTAAAAATTTACTTATTTTGGCAACCTGTTTTCATATCAATATGCACGTGAACTTTGATGCTCAAAAGTTGGATCAAATAATGCTTCTATATTATCTTTCTGCAGGAAAAGCTTTAAGTTTCATCATCATCACTATCATAAAGCTGAAGTAATGAACACGTATAATAATCAAAGTCTTAAAAATAGTTAGATTATAATTATATAATTTTCTATAGCTTTAAAGCTAACAGAGTCCTAAATTCACCCCATGACTATAGTTACAGCATTTAGCTACTTGTTAACCATAATGATTAGTGCACTTGATTTTGTACTTTGAGGCAATGCTTTGTCTTAAGGCGCAAAACTTTCTAAACATTATTCACTACTGAAGCTATCTTTTGATTTTTGTTCCTTGTGTTTTGGGTTAATAATAGAAAATAAAAGGCAGGCATGAGAAGGAAATAGTATCAATATCTGTGTGCTGTTATAGTCAATATTAATATTGAAGTGTTTTTGGAGAAAACTTTGTCACTTGTATTGGATACTCAGCAGGTTGATATCCACCAGCATTTTCCTTTATGTAGAAACCATATATTATATTTTAAGAAGCAATAAGTCATGAATATTTGGTTTGGTATTCTCTACATAATTTTGATGGCATAACCAAGTTTCGGTTCTAAAATCTAAGTAAATCTCCACAGGTTGTTATAAAGCACTAGAATTAAAAAGAAAGAAATGAAATAGAGAGAAAAGTGGTTAAAGCAAATATGCTTGATGTTACTACTTAAGCTTTGCAATTAAGTAACAAAATTAATAATACTTTAAATTTATCACAGTATTGCTTATTACTACTTGCTGATGTGGTATGTGGATATCAATGAAAAACTATCAGTTTAATTTGAAAGAAGGAAATCACAATTATGTTTTAACTACTTTTATTTAAATTTGTAAAGGGAAAAATTATATTAGGAATTTCAAAGGAAGGTTTGCAAATATAAATTATAAAAAGGTAAATGAATAAGCAAGATAAATAATGGATATCTTCAGTTGGTTTTCTTCAACTTTACAGACTTTGTTTAGGTCAATACCTCAGACTAAAAATTAATTAACACATTCTATGTCAATTATGTCAAAAGTTCCTTCTTATATTTTGAACCATTCTTCTCTTTAGATTGAAAATATTCCATGAGGCATTATCTCTTTTCTAGTTTCACAAGGAAGGATATGCAATTAAAATTGTGTGACTTATATACTTGTTATTTGCAATTTCCTGCAAAGAAATAGCTTTACCAGTATTTGAATTTCCAACTTCGTGGCACACCAGCTCTATTTGTATACACATAAACACAAATAACTTAAAGTCAGTCATAAAATGTAATAATTGTTTTGCTCCCATTCATATTTATTTTTGCACATAACTTAAAAGCTACTCGACAAAAACAACAACAAATATGTTTTATCCAAAAAATTGTGTGCAACTCTGTTATTCATTTATTACTTACAGAAAGATACACTAAAATATTATTACCTATTATGCTTCAATATTTGCATCCCAATTATAGAGTGCACTTGTGACCATCAACAGAATTACTGTAAGGTACATAAAAATAAAATATGAGATACAATAACTGAATAAGCCACTGAGCTTGCACATAAATATAAATTCACCATTATATAAATTATGTTAGTTGTGAGGTAGTTAATTATGTTGTGATGAGTTTATTCCATAGCATTCCTGGGCTTTCACATGCTCATTACATCAGATATGGAGTACATCATATTAATTCACCTCTCATTAAGTTGTCCATAACTTAAGCTTAGCATTATTTCCACCATGCTCCTTGCAGCAAAATTATGTTGCACTTACATATCCTATCCATATTTCTAAAAAGTTTTAATCCTATGAACAAACCATTATCTCACAGAATGCTTGCCTTACTAAAGGATGTGCCACTTACTGAGTATATGCGTAATGTTTCTCCCCAAATTAGTTGGTAACTAGTATTCATACAATAGTGAACATGTATCAAGATCAATCTGGTTATTTATATTTATAAATAATTAAAATTCTGTTAGGATTAAAGCAAATTGCCAAATTTGATAAAATAGTAAATAGAACACACATACTACACAAATATAATTATTTGTAACAGAAACTACATTTATCTTTAAAGAAAATGATGTAAATTTTTCTTATTATTTGAGATCGCAATTTCATGAATATTCATTCATATCTTCAGTTGAAAACAATCTCGTAATTATTAGTAAATAGAAACCAAGAGAAATATCTCTTTAAAGTCCATGCTTCAGTAAAATATTTTAAGAGAGTAAAAGTGGTAGAATACATATGAGATTTTAGTTAATTGATAGAATTTAATCACTTCTTCACACTAGCCGTATATAGGCTAGGTTTTTTTTTATAGATAGAGTCAACTTGAAAAATTCAATGCCATGGCCGGGATTTGAACCACGGATCTGCTGGTTTCTGTCCAGTTGCTCTTAACCTTTGAGCTACCATGTCCAATGTACCGTTCTGATATTCCCCATTTGACTCTTTTATTTCCCTGGTAGACCACTAGGGGCTCTTGCATCTGAGATACACCGTTTGTGGCGACTTACTATTGTAAGTACTTAAGTCCCAGGCTTCATCATTTAACTCTTATTATTTTACTTAATTGATGGAAATTAATCACTTCTTCACACTAGCCATATATAGGCAAAGGTGGTCTACCGGGGAAATATATGAGTTAAATGGAGAATTTAATGTCAACTTAGCCTATATACGGCTAGTGCGAAGAAGTGATTAAATTCTATCAATTAACTAAAATAATAAGAGTTAAATGATGAAGCCTGGGACTTATGATAGTAACTCACTACAAACAGTGTATCTCGGATGCAAGAGCCCCTACTGGTCTACCAGGGAAATATGAGTCAAATGGAGAATTTAATGTCAGGACGGCACGTTGGCCATGGTAGCTCAAAGGTTAAGAGCGACTGGACGGAAACCAGGAGATCCATGGTTCAAATCCCGGCCATGGCATTGAATTTTTCATGTTGACTATCTACATATGAGATTACTTTCCATTACACAAAACCATAAACTGGTAACTATAATAATCTGATTTGTGAATGAAAACATTTTATTCATATAGTACTTATTGCTCATGTATTGATTTTTTCTAATCTTAATCTGTATATTTAACTCTGACACTGGGAAATCTCATTCACAGTGAGTAAATATGTGCATAAATACTGCTACAATGGTAGCTCCCAAAGATGCAAAATCAAATATTTATTAAACATAATAATTGTTTTCAGCATTACAAACAAAAGTAGTAATAAAGTATTGCAAACTGTAATAGAAAATATGTATTATAAATATCCCCTCAGCAGATAACATCAAAGCCTAAACGTAAACTGTAAGTTTGATCATCAAATGGAAAGAAAAATAAGTCTGTTTCCTAAATAGTAGCAGTTTTTATTAATATTACTACATGGCAAAGCCAGGAAGCATATCAGAAAATACATGAGTTGTTTATGCAAGCCTATCACACATACAGGGCAAGTCAGTGTATGTACAGACATAAAGTCCTCTGACAATGTGTGATGCATCAGCAGGTGTGAGAAATCATATAATATGATTGAATATTGCTACAAGTAGAAAGAAGAGAAAATAAAAATCACTTGTGTTCAACAACAAAACAGGTGGCTGCAATGGTAATTTACATTTGCATACACCAATTAATTGGCTAACCCATTATATCAGACTCGCAGCTCCCAAATGCTCTGTTGGTATTTCGTCACTTGCTGTATGCAAGGTTATTAATATGTCGCTCTTCTACTAAACAGAATAACAGAAAGCCCTTAGTGCTTTGCCATGAACAGATGTATTTTTAGATGTGGCACATGACCTTGCTCAAATGTGCATGAGTGTGTCATATGAATGAATGGTAGGGGTAAGATCTCTCCTTTCACCAGCAGATTGCTGATAAAGCTAGTTGGTTAGATGGCAGATGACTAACCTGACACCCCCTTTTTCTTCCAAATAAACAACTGGACTCGACCATAAACTACTGTGCAACGTTATGTCATATGCCATGCCTAAAAAATACCTCTGTAGTACATTAAAACTGTATGAGTGATTGCAAATGTCAAAATTTTAATTTCAGAACAGTTTAGTATAAGTAGATATTATTAAGCCATATTTTGTCAGTTTCCTTATGAAAACCTTAACTACATAAGTACAATATCATCACACGTGCAATCTTTAATCTGTCTGACATCTGAGCATAGGCTTGATATGCATTCTGAAAAGTCTGCATTTTTATAACTTTACCAAAATGTAATATTATTATATGCAAGGAAATATTAACTTTATCAAATAAATTTATAAATTGCAATTTTATTACTTTACATTATATATTAACAATTCAGTTTTGCTCAGGTGTTTGCCTAATAGTGAATGGGTACAAACATTATTATTCATTTAAGGAACATTTCTGAAATTTTAATGAATTGAAATTCAGGAATATTAAATTTCAGCAAGATTTTGTAAAATTATTTTCTGAATCATGCTCTCAAATACACATCTTTATACTTATTTTATGCAGCTTATTTTTAATGTCTAATATGATTAAATCTATATCTCAATTAAAAAGCATTTGATTTCTTGGTAGATATTTTCTGAAAGAATTGATGATAAAAACTTATAGTGAACTTCCAAAATTCTTAAATAATTCAGTGAATTTGTGCATTAAGTTCACTGCAGATTCATATTGTCTTGATAGGAAAGTATATCACAGAATCAGACACTATTGCTGAAAATATTAATTCATTAACAAAAAACTTTTACTGCTTAAACACAGTGTATAATACATATGTAATTGCTCTAGATGTAACTTTCATAACATTTGTGCATTTCTGTGTTAAAAGAAATTATTATGCTAAAAACCTATGCTCAATAATTTTTAGAATACCTGTTTGAATAATATGAAAACAGTAAATATTTCATCTTTTAAAAATGAAATACATAATATATAAGCTAGATTTGTAAGCACACCTATTTGTATTATGATGAGACCAATATACTTGTGCATTTGACTGATCACACTATTTTCTTACTTTTTTTACAAAAGTATGTAGGAAATAAGATGACTTTACCTGCTTGTACTTTCTGAATATTAGGAAAATGTTTGTAATAATTTTTTCAGTGCTAAGAAATTAGATGATAATATAATGTTAATCAACTTAAAACTTCATTCCAATCAGCAATATTACATTAAGAACTGCATTTTTAGAGATAATTGTTATATTTGTTGACTGATTTGAAAGCAATACATTGATTTAAATGAAGCTACAAGTCATGATTGTATAACATTTTAGTTAGATGAAGTTGTACACACTTTTGTACTGATCCTCTGATACTCCAGATATTCCATGTTGTCTTGGTATACTAGAAAATAATGCTTTTTGGACAGGGTATCTAAGAGCAAATTAGCAATTTAAAGTGATATAATGATGGAGTAAATATCATTTTATAAGAAGTGAACTTATACAGGATGAGTCAGAAAAACACTGACAATGCTTAGTTCTTGCGCAGAGCAACACACTGATCATTTTTTAAGAAGGACCCCATGTCTGAAAATGCACGGTTTGAATGCTGTAGAATGTTAAAATTAAAAACCGGTGTCATAAGTGTATGTTTGAGCAGACAAAAATCCACGAGCGCAGATCGTTCAAAGTCACGAACACATGTTTGATACTAAATGTTATGGACTATAATAATTGCTAATTATATCATTCATCTGTAATACTTCCAAACAAACTAACATTACTGATCTACCTCACATTTCTTAGAGATATTTTGCCTGCCACTACACATTCAGCAGGTAATGTGGCTGCAACATGATGAAGCTCCAGCATACTTTGAGAGAAATGTGCGGAATTACTGCAACACTACATACCCTGAACAATGGATTGGTAGAGGGGGACCGATTCCATGGCCAGCATGATCACCAGATCTGACATCACTGGATTATTTTCTGTGGGGTAGTATGAAAACCATAATATATGCTACTCTTTTAAAGGCAGAGGAGAACCCCATTGCACATGTACACGAAATGTTTACCATTCTTTCGGATCAACCACACTTATTGCAGCATGTACGTGAAGCTCAGTGGAGCCAATATAAGCTCTGCATTGACGTAGGAGGTACCCAATTTGAACTCCATTTGCAATGTTGAACTGCTTTGTGCTGCATATCATTTGTTTGTTGTATTGACATGTGGAACGGACACTTTGATGGTTTACTGCACCCGAACCATGTGTTTCCAGACAAGGGTTGCTGCTTGGAAAATGATCTGTTTGATGTCCAGCACAATATACTGGCATTGTTGGTGTTTTTTAGACTTACCCTGTATTAATTATTCGGAATATGAGAAAAATTTAAGTAAAGTTCTCATTTTGACCTTATGCAGATTATAATTTCTTATTTTGTGTTTTGTAGTTTCATTTAAATCATGCATGTTCGCTTAAAAGAATTTGTTTTTTCACTCACTAATGATATAATAAGTTGCTGTATTAAGACCAAAGTTTTTCATACTCCAAAATGTATCTGTGTTTGTTGTAAGAATATATCTGCAATAATCATGTTAGTGAACTGTTCTCCTTTATCTTATTGAATAATGTTTGTTTAAATATAATTATCAGCAATTTCCTATTGTGAATTTTAAATTTAAAGCATCGAATTGTTCTTGTAAGTTATTTTATATGCGTGTTATCTTTACATAATATATAATATGTTTGGTTGCTAGTTTTGTTTGTAAACCTGCTTTTAAGTTTACATTACATATGCTCTTTTATATATCAAATAAACATGTTGAACTTAGTACCAACAATATAAAGCTTTTTATAATCCCTACTTTTCAGTAAACCTTATCATAATGATGAAAAATTAGCTTGAATGATAGGTTACTTTTTAATACCTTTTTGGTTTTTCCGTATTGTGTGTATGAGGAGTATTATTAAACATGTGCCTAATCTGTTTAGGCAAAGGCACATTTTGCTATGGATTCTTCTATTTTGATCTGTGTTACCTATTTGCTTTTATGGGCATTCCTTTTACTTTTAAAATATTTTTAAATGTAGTGGTTCAGAAAGTGTAAAGTTCACAGAGATGGAAACAAAAAAAAAACAAGGCATATTGTTCGTTTACAGACATTAAAACATATGGTAAATTCCATTTTGCTGTTTATTTCCACTGTGCAAGAGAACTGATAGTTGCTGGGAAAAGTGTGTCAGCAGAGGAATGCTAAAACCATATAATAGATGCTGAGAAGATTGACTTCTACTCTCAAACAGGCAGAATATATCATAAAAATGTTGTTTACTTGCCTAAATACAGGAATCTTTGTAATGTCTTGCACAGTATTATTACTAAGTTCCTGTACTGCAGAAGGTTTAGAACAATACACTTTGTCTTTCAATGAGTCCTAAGAAAATTACAACTATGGCACATGCAAAATTTAATGGCAGTTGGCAGGAGGTGCTGATTAACACAACATCCAATCAAATGGTGGTTTAAGTTTACTTGATAGTTATGGTAATACCCTATAAAATGTTTTCATTTCGTCTTGTTACTGCATATAGCTTCTCCCCGCCCTTTGACATATGGCTACATCATGCTTCGCTGCTAGTGGCCAATGTTCAGCCATCATTAAATTTTGCGTCTGCCATAGTTAGATTGGGGAAATAAGGAGGCTGACAAATTAACACTTATAGTTCTCTCCTGTATTACTTCCCTTATTTTATTTAATATTGAAGTAACCATATGTACTGTTGCAGAATTTTGTTGGAACCAACCATAAGATTTTTCTTCCTTTGTCAAGTCATCAAAAAATAGTCCTTCAATAAGTTTCCATTATCACTCTGAATTAATTGTTTCATTAAAGAAAGTACTTATTGCACAGCACATTCCAGTTTTCAGGTCATGATGAGGCATTTCATGCAATAGCGCAGGTTTTACTGAAACCCAATATTAATTGTTGTGAGTGTTTATATAGCCATTTAGGTTTAGGTGACACAAAAATTTGAGAGAAAATCAAAACCTGAGGATCAGTGAAACTTCCTTATAGGTCATAAAAGTTCACTGCAGTAATTCGACAGCTTACAGTGATCATTATGATTTGAATGCTTGCAATTGAGTGTACAGATAGGATTTTAGTTTTAACATATTTGTAGCATTTATATCAGTAGTTGCGGATACACTTGTTTTTTGAGCTGATCACTCTAAAGCAACACCAATTTTGTCTAGTTTATTTTGGGATAAAACTGATTTCTTAAAATGTTTCTTCTCCAACTCCAAACATCAAAACTGAAATAATTAAAATTATACTCTGAAAGAAAGTTTGTCGTATGTGAAGTACAGAGTATCTCAGTCAACTCGTATAATTTTAATTATTACATTACTTCAGAGTGTTAATTCCAATTTACCTTTCAAAATCAAATCTAAAGCTTAAATTTATTCTTTTAAAGACAAAATGTATTGTTCAAACCTTATAGGAAGCTAGTGAAAAATCTTGCAAGAAATGACAAGGATTTCTGCTGCCGAACTTTGGTCAGAGGTGAGAAAATATTTACAAAATACGCCACTTGTTTGAAATTAGAAGGTTAAGATGGCACAATTTTCCCAACAGTTCTGATTATCTTGCCCAGTGAAGAGAGCCCATAATATGGGTTACCATATGCTTTAAGAGATTGTTTACATGAGAAATATACACATTATTATACATTTTCGAGTTCCTTGGAATCAAACTTCATTTATGCACCAAAGCATAAGGTTTGATCCCAGGTGACTGCAAAGTGAGATTTGTGGTGAACAGGATGGCGCTGGGCACGGTTTTCTCTAGGATCTCAGATTTCCCCTGCCATCTCATTCCACTGGTGTTCCATCTTCATTTCTTGTGTCATCATTGTCACCGCCTATGGTGCAGCTTGTAGTAAAAGAGAACACTACACATTTCACATTTCCAGTTTGCTGTCAAAATGGATAAGTAGCTAATTTGCATTAAGGAATTAAATTTAAATGACAGTGATCAATTGGTTGCAAGAATGATGCTCAAACATCAGTAATGCAAGCATTTCTGCCTATAACAAAGCAAAAATTGTTTATGTAGTAGTTACAAGCAATGACACTGCAACTAAAGCAAAATTACAAATATACTCAGTAATTAATGGGCACACGATGAGTGGCAGCTGGCCCCATAGCTCAGTTGGTAGAGCACCTGCCTGTCGTGTGGGTCCCAGATTCGATTCGCGGAAGTGAGGGTGCGGATTTTTCTCTGACCAAGATAATTCCTCATCTTCTCCAGAGTCTGGAAGTATGAATGAGAGTGCGAATGTGTGCATGATCTAATGATTAAAACCCGACGAATACGAGTTAACACCTTCGATATGTTCCAAAGGAGAACAGCTGCCGATATGACCATTGGAGTTAAAGGCACGGTATAAATGAAAAAAAAAAAAAAAAGATGAGTGGCTAGATAAAATAAACATTCGTGAAATAGCTGACAGTAAACAAGGCTTAGGTTGTACATTAAAGTTTATAGCAATACAAGGTTTGAAATTAGTTCTGTAACTGCATGAGGACATCAAAAAGTATATTGAAACAAAAGTAAAGAACATCAATTAGGAAAAAGGCTTTTTCGTAAACAGACATTCTAAGGAACAGACATTCAGACATTCTAAAGAAACATTGAGCATCTAAATAGTAAATAATGTGATACACAATTAGTCATTAGAACAGCATATCCTTACAAAATGCCATACATCACACCTTTACCCATCCTGTGACAGGTTTATCTGCATATGTTGATTTGCAGGAAGCAAATGGTTTAGCTAACAATATATCTTGCAGTCTAGCTATGCACATACTGACATGAGAAAGAAATGAGAAAGAAATTGGTGAATAACTGAAAATAATCTTAAGGTAAGATTTATGCTAAGAATTATGCCCAAATTTAAGTTGATTGATGAAATTATTCATTTCTTCACACTTAGCTGTATACAGATTGAGGTATTGGATTGATAGAGTCGACATGAAACATTCAATGCCATGGTTGGGATTGTATCTCAGGTGCAAGAGCCCCTAGTGATTTATTGGGGATAAATATGAGTCAATTGGAGAATTTAATGTCATGACGGCAAATTGACCATGGTAGCCCAATGGGTAAGAGCCACTGGACGGAAACTAGTAGATCTGTGGTTTAAATACCGGCCATGGCATTGAATTTTTCATGTTGACTATCACTTATGCCCAAAGTTTAAAAAAATTAACTCATAACTACCCATGCTGAAAAACGTCTGATTCTACTGATGTAAGTATGTCGTTATTTTTTTACATAACGGAATAATCAATCAGATGCCTTCCTATATGATGTGCCAAGTAATTGCTCTGACAGTAATTTTTTCTCTGGAAAATGGGCAATTCTATTTTTCAGAGCCCATGATAAGGCTTCTTGAAAGACATACAGGTTTGCGCAGATTTTGCTTCAGAAGCATTCTAATGTAAATGTTTGACAACCCAGTATTCAGCTTGAAATAGTACTTATGTATGTGCAATGCTAAATATATATCACATAAGAAACATTATTTTAAAATGTTATAAGTGCACCTTTCTAATTTTGCCGGGAACAATAAAAACATTTTCTTTAAAAAATATGCAGTGCTTGCAGAAAAATATGGTGCATAAGTATTTGTGTAGACAAAAAAGCTAAATCACATGAAATTTTAAATGTTTCCCATCTTATTTTAAAGCAATTTAAAAAATATATAATGAATATCTTTGAAACAGCATACTGGAATTAAATTCATGTTGTTGCAGTCATGAAAAATATTATTAGCATTTTAATTTAATTCAATCCATTTTGATTCCATGAATAAGAATGTATTGATTTTTTTGTTTTGTGTGTGTAATTTACGTCCTCCAATGTTAAGTCATATCGAACAATGAATGAAATGGGCAAAATGATGCTCAAAGGAGCCAGGGCCCATGGAGCTTAGAGTTACCTGACATTCGTCTATCAGGATAAGGGAAAACCCCGGACCTCTTGAATATGAGGCAGACACGCTGCCATCCACGCTACCGAGGCAGGCATGTATTGAAGTGACAATAGGTATCCTGATGAAATAAAACCATTTATTGAACTATATTACCTGCAAAGTGTTAGTATGCATTCAGCTTACTCTTTATATTTTTAAAACTTTGAAGTTCCATGCATTTAGAAACAGCAGCAAATTCATTATCTATGTTGTCAGTGCGCCTCCATTTAGCGCTTTCCATGTACAATATTTTGAAAATTATACTGGCCAAGAATGAAGTTGTTATATAAACAATTTTGGATGTTTCTTTCATATTTGCATCTGCTGGTTCCAAATATGAAGTCAAAAATTTTTCATTCGGTTGAGGATGGAGGCAAATTCTCTGAAACTTGTACCAGAAAAATTTAAAAGTAAGTGTTGTTTAGTGTCATTAATCGACTCCCTTTAAATTTAACATAAGGTTTTGTTATTTTTGTCATTGTTTTTGTTACTTTTTATTTATATATTTATTATTTGTTAGTTATTTTCATCTTTTCATAATACATAATGTATTATACAACCATAACATAAATAAATGTTGTAAGGATTATTTGACTAGGTATAAACTTAGAAACTAAGTACTGCTACATTCACATAACAATATATTTTACTTTATTTGTATAACAAACATATTGTATACAAAGAAACTTCAAAGAATATGAATAAGTAAGCTTTAAAATTTATTGGTATCTTCTAGTACATCTTCATAAAATTCTTTTGCAGTTTCTGGAATTTCAAACATGCTTTTACTTTTCTTTGCTTACTCTATCTACCCATGTAATGGGTAGATTTGTGAAATGTGGGAAAATTTTTACTCTTCTCCAGGAAAGCAATAAGCATGAACATCATCACACTATTCTTGTTCTGACTAGGGCAAGAGTCTGAATATAAACGAATGGTTTAAGCAGTGTTACTGGACATCCTTTCTTCCAGTTCCAACAAGAAGTGGTGCAAAGCTGAGGCAACCTGGTTGCAGCCTTTAGCAGATTCAGTTTCCAACCATTTGTACAAGGAAATGTCATCTCTGTTCTGGGTTTTAGATGGAATCATTATGCATAGATTATACAGCCATACCTGCCTTGCATAGAATCACTAACAGAAAGTTTAGGCAGTGGTAGATTCTGCTACATATCAAAGCAAATAGTGATTGCTTCAGCATTTTCCTCTTTCAATAGTTGATAAAACCTTTTTGAATGTAACTTGTGCAATCTGTACATGGTTCTTAGTTCGTTTTTCTTTTCCACGTCTGCCTTTGTCTTAATCTTCATCAGTCGCATTTGCATTTGGAGCATGTGTCAGCGTGTGGTGTAAGGAATGAAAAATTGAAGAAGTTGTAAAATATGTTTTTATAGTTTGACAATAAGCAGACTGGTAGATTTCTTTATCTTCTTTCTTTGCAAAAGTTGTTCCACATTTTTCAGATATTAAGTTCTGGAGGTAAATATCCTCTCCTTGATTTTACTCTTCCATAGTGGCTTTCTCTATATCTGTACTTCTTAACGTCTTCCTTTATAGCAGCAGAAATGACCTTCTGTAATATTCCTGATCTGTCACTTCCTCTGGTTTCCTTTGGTGCATTCCCAGATAAGTTAAACTTTCTAGCCAGGGGAGATAATCTATCTTTTGACACCACTGTGATTTCTTGGAAGCTTGCAGTGCATACTGACAATACTCGGTCAACATTAGTTCTCACACTGTATTTAATGCTGACAGACTGTTTCGTATTTGGAGCTTCTTTCTTCATCACTCTCTTATTAGGAGATGTAATACGCATATATTTCATAAGGAATTTATTTTGATCTATTTTATTTAGCATGGAAAGATGATGGTGAAATCCAAAGTCAAATCAACCACATCACAGAGCTTATGCCTTTTACTTTTAGGATTTCGTGGAGTGCAATCAAGACCATGTGAACATAAAATCGCTGGAGTATGAGCTTTCTTTGACTAGCATTCTGATTTTCTTTCCTTGTTTTTGCAATTCTTACCTCCCGCGCATTCTGCGACTGGTACAGTTTCACAATCTGAGATCCTGTCCATTGTGCACAGTACAGTGCAGTGTCTCAACTAAGAATAAAAATGCCATGTATGTGTAACAAAGCTTTCAGAAATGAATGTGAAATCCAAGTGCACAACCGAGTTTGCAGTTATTGCCAACGGTGCAGCAGTGTACAAAGCTTGCAGAAATGATTGAGAATTCCAAGAATTGCAACAGTGAGATGGCAGTCAATGCCAGCATGCATTTCATAGAATTGAGGTTGCTACATGCCGGATCATAAAATCATAGAAGTGCATCTATCGACTTTTGCTTTAACTGAGCAAGTGCATCTATCGATAAAAACTGCTGATATTCCCTATCTTCTACACAGGACATGAATCAAATTTTGCAAAATCTGATTTCACAGAATGATGCTGAAGGTGAAAATTATGCCGATACTATATATAACTAAATTTCATAAAATTTTGCATCTATCGAGTTTTGAAGAAATGCTCCTCAATTTGTTCCAATCACTATGTGTTGAGTATAGTCTGAAGATTGATGTTTAATCATAGTCTCCTTGCAAACAAGCTTGAAAGCAGTGTTATTAAGTAATGGAAATACATATATATCAATTGCTTTAGCCTATACAATTTTTTTTTAAGAAAAATAATGTGAGTATAAAGTTCCTGCAAATTTTCTTGGCAGATGTACAGATTTGAAAGTTATAGCCATGTTACTTGGGTTACAGCTTAGCCATACTAAAGTTTGCTGCTTCTTAAAGTAATCATTATATTAAAAATTCTTGGTCAAAAAGAGAGTAATTTAATTCAGCATAATATAATGTTCTTCACCAATCACTTGTACATTCTGAGAAATTTTATTGCCTGCACTGTATATCAAACTATGCTTGTTTAAGAATTTGTGAAAGGAATGGAATATTATAGTAGTGTTTCTCTTCCTGTAAAATAAATTCCCAAGGATCTGAAGCGGTTTAATGGGATGAAGGTGGAGGCTGATGAATTTCTCACCTTTGGTGACGATCTAGAAGAAATCTAGAAGATTCCCCTGCAACTCTTGGTGCGGGTGGGCGCATCAGTAATTCTGGAGTAATCAATTCTTTTTCCCAGGGTCATGGTAACGGGGCTGAGAAAATTAGTATTACTATTGCTGAAGAATGGACAAATAATTCTCTCTTTTTCAAACATGGAATATCTATTAAATTTTAGATGAGTCGCATTTTTTACACATCTGCTTCACTTTCGAAAGTGAAGCAGATGTGTAAAAAATGCGACTCATCTAAAATTTAATAATTTTTCGCTTCACTGTGGTGTTCCAATACAGTTGAATCTCGATAGATGGAATATCTAATTCTTCCGAAACATTTTCAAATTTCAATAGAAATTTAAATAATATAAATGTTGGAAGGGTAGAGCCAGAATGAAAAATTCAATGCCATAGCCGGGATTTGAACCACGGATCTTCTGGTTTCTGTCCAGCCGCACTACCATTGTGCTACTATGGCCAACGTGCTGACATGACATTAAATTCTCCATCTGACTCGTGTTTCTCCCGGTAAACCACTAGGAGTTCTCATAAACATATGAGACAACTACCTTGATGGCGACTTACTATGCTGTAAGTACTTTAAGGCCCGGGCTTTATAGTTCGGACCACTATTAGGTACAATTAATGGAAATTAATTGTTCTTTCACACTAGCCGTGTGTTTATGAGATCTCCTAGTGGTTTACCGGGAGAAACACGAGTCAGATGGAGAATTTAATGTCATGTCGGCACGTTGGCCATAGTAGCACAATGGTAGTGCGGCTGGACGGAAACCAGAAGATCCGTGGTTCAAATCCCGGCTATGGCATTGAATTTTTCATTCTGGCTCTCCCCTTCCATAGTGCATCCTACACACGGCTAGTGTGAAAGAACAATTAATTTCCAATATAAATGTTGTTCTTTAACAAACAATGACTGGTGTATTGATTAACTATTTCTTTCTTACACACACACTATTTGTGCACCTTAAATGCACACTCAAAAATATTTCTGCACAACCTCGGAGAGACACAAGTGTACATCTTTCTCCTTCGATGTTCTTAAGCAGAAGAAAATCTTTTAGATATATATCAACTTCCTCCCATATCAGGCTGTCATGGTTATATCGTCACCTACCTTATATTTTATCCATTTCATTAAACTTATAATTCCTCCAACTATTCCTCTCAAACAAGATAAAACATCTGCTACAGATCAGTGAACAAATATTTATTGGATCTGAAATAAGGGAAGTGATGAAATGTGCAAAATATGAAAACCCTTTAAAAATGTAAAAAGCAGTTACATGGCAATTTTTCAAGTTGCCATAAACTTTCTAGGAAACTTAAGGTCTGTTAACTACAGGAACCTCTCAGTGATATAACTGAGAACTCAAACATAATGGGGTGTAGTATTTCTTTGAATATATAATTTCTGCACTTCCATCTTGATTTCTTCCCTGAAAACCTAGAGGCTGTGAGTAAGCGAACAGGGGAGCACTTCCATCAGGATATCATGGAAATGGAAAGGTGCTACTATGGTAAATATCCAAATATGTTGGCAGACTACTGCTGGACACTGAATAGGGATGTTCCTCAAGTGAAGTTCAGCCGAAAATCCCATTCATATATGTTTTAGATGAATAAATGTACTTTCTGCTAAGATGTAATAATATAAAAGTACAAAATTTTGAAAGAAGCATAGAGACAGTGAAGCACAAGTTAAAATAAAAGTGAATCAAGAAGATATTGACACATTGCTTCACTGCTTTTCCTGCTTCACCTTCTGATTTTCACAGGACATGTTTCAGGAGGTGTTGCTCCCATCTTCAGCTGAGTCTCGACTAGTTCAGGTTGAAGTGGTTTCCTCTTTCTCTGTATCGTCGATAGATGGTCTGATGTATTCGTCAAAGATATCTGGTGGTGTAATTCTGTGATGATTTTCGTTAATTAAAGTTTACCTATAGGTCTCTCCGTATGGGAAAAAATCTTCATTAACAAAAATCATCACAGAATTATGAACTTTGAAACTTCACCACCAGACAAATTTGATGAATACATCAGGCCATCTATCGACGATACAGAGAAAGAGGAAACCACTACAACCTGCCCTAGTCGAGACTAAGCTCTTGAAACATGTCCTGTGAAAAACAGTGTTAGTGAAGCAATGTGTCAATATCTTCTCGATTGACTTTCATATAGCAGTATAGATTACAGACAGAAAAATCTTTTTCATGTGTTTGCTTGAAAACCCTGGGTGATGGAAAAAAGAATTGAAATCAGCACTAAAACATGAGCTGGAAACATCCATTGTTCCCCTTGTAACATAGAAAGGTTCAAATTTTATTGGCCAGTGTTACTGGTTGAAAAGAGAACCTGAAAATAATAACCATACTTGTGAAGCTTCAGCAGAAGTTGTGATATGCAGTGAATGCATTGTCTTTATTTTAATACATGATACATGCATACTCATGGTAAATTCTGCGCCATGGTGGTTGGCTGGCCTTTGTGCTTTGGTTTCCTGCCTATGAATGCACTTGGGTTCGATCCTACCTCTGGAGGATGCAGATTTTAAGTCCAGTATAGGACGCTCAGCATTGTAAGAAAATTGAGCAGCTATGCTAGGTAGCGACCCTGATTTAGAAAGCTAACTTTATGGCTGAGGGTGCCAACGTACTGACCACATTTCCTTACTGTATCAGTTGGATGATCTCCCATCTCTAACTTGCATATTGGGCGTGAGCCTGGTGGTTGGATTGGCAGGCTTAGACCCAATTTGGGCTGTTGACAACATGGGTTTACTTTTTACACATGTAGTAAGTATAGGTACATTAGTCTGAAATATAGTAAAAAATCTTTTAATATAGCATTCTGTGCTGTTTCATGTGTGAGGGGACCTTAGTTTCAAGTTCTGTCCACCTTGTATATACTATAACTTGAATCATATATATCATAATGGCAATGCAGGTGGTATAGCTTAAGAAAAAGGACTAAACCAGTGCATTTTTCATTCCACCTCAAGCATTGCTACTATGTCATAATGAATGAAAGCATCTTTTCATTTGAAGGGAGTTTTTATTTATCCAGAAGTCCTAGCACATACATTCAACTATTACAAGATAGAAAAGAAAATATCCATTAAGAAATGTAGATTTAGGTTTAGGTTTAATGAATGGGGAGGGCCATGACCATTTCCGATCTATGTGCTTCCCCTCATCTAGTCTCCAAGAATACCAGATTCCTTGATAGAAAAAGCCAGCTTCTTCTGAGAGACCATTGATAGTTCATGCTGATGCATGAACCAATGGTTTAACCAATGGTTATTTGAGTGCTGCCAGTGATTTTCAGTCAGTTAATAGATGAAATGCTAGTTCATCAATTTTGTGGCATCTTCTGCAGGTTGGATCATCTTATTGACAAATCTTATTCTCACAGATGACAGTGTCCAGTTGTTATACCTCTTAACCAGCTAAGTATGGTTCTGTCCATTTTGAGAAATTCTTTGGTCCTGCTTTTGATGACGTTTTTCATAATCATCTTTGAATGCTTATGTCCTGTTACGGACAATCAGTCTTCATTGTGTTTCCTGCCAGTCCACCATTCTTGGATTGCCACTCTAATCTAGGACAACCCTAGGCAGGGTACAGGACCCACAAAAGGCCTGATGGATTCCTGCTTGGCCAAGACATCTGCCCTCTCATTGCCATGGATTCTCCTTTGTCCCGGCAGACACTAAGTTTGACTGAATTGTGTTCAGCCAGTTCCATTAAGGCTTCCTGACATTCGACTACCAGTTTAGATTTGACCTCCCTAGCTTCAAATGTCTTCAAAGCAGTTTGACTGTCTGAAAGTATAGTAATGTGCTGATTCGATATCCTTTACTAATACTTTCCCATAAACTTGCCAGTATGGCATACACTTAAGTTAGGAAAATAGTTGCAGGCGATCCAAAGTTATGACAGCCTTCTACCACATTCCAACCATACCCAAATAGTCCTGCCCCAGACCCATAATTGGTTTTGGATCCATCTGTGTACCATGTGGCTCCACCACCAATCTTGGGATTCATTCCATTCATCCATTCACCACGTTCTAGAATTCTTGTAATCCCCAAGGTATCAATTTATTCAGCCTCATTAATATAAAAGAGTCCAGGTCCTTGTCTCTAGGAAGATTTAAGTGACCATAGCACTGTAGTTCTAGATTCTCAGTGCCATTACATCTGAGTGTATATAGACTGGCCGTCGCCTCTACCTCCAACCAGGTGTGTAGTTGAGGTAAGTCTAAAAAGGAAGCAGTAGGAGTAGTTCTAAAAGTCCCTGTGATGACCATGCAGGCCATTCGCTTTAGTTTTGAGAGTTATTCCTTGTATGATCTCAGTTTTACTCTAGGCCACCAAACTAGTATGGCATAGGAGATAATGGGTCTGACAGTTGTGATAAACATCCAGTAAACCACCTTAGGTTTCAATCCCCATTTCTTACCTAGCAGATTCCTGCATGTCCAAAAGATTCTATAGGTCCTATTGATGCATGCATCTGCTTGTTTTTTTCCAAGTTAATCCCCTATCTAAAATTATCCCAAGGTATTCAAACTTCATTAGAAAATTATAGAATATCACCTCCAAGTCTGGATTTTCTCACACTTATCAAATTTTGAAGTCTGGTGAAAGGTACAAGTTTTATTTTGCTGCAATTAGCAGATAAGTCACATCTGATATACCAGCATTATACTTTTCTTAAGGCTACTTGTAGCACTTCAGAAACGGTTCTGGGGAATTTCCTTTTTACCAGTATGTCTATATCATCAGCATATCTTATCGGGAGATGGCCGCTGTCATTTAGATTTCTAATGAAATCATATACTAGAAGGTTCCACACAAGTGGCAGAAAACACCTTCCTGCAGACATTCTCTTGATGTGGAAACATGAATAGTCTCCTTGCACATTGATGAGATGCTCCTATCTTGCAGCATGGAAAATATCCATCTGCAGATAGTGATATATTTAGCAGCAGATGTGATAATAGCTGCAGTTGAGGTTCTATCAAAGGTGCCCTCGATGTCAAGAAATGCTCTTAGAGCAACTTCTTTGTAGTGTAGAGACTTCTCTATGTTGGTTACAACATAGTGCAAAGCAGTCTCTACAGATTTTCCAGATTGGTAGAAACAATGGTATCTCTGTATAGGTCCATTTATCAATACACAGTCCTTTATATACACATCAGCAAGTTTCTGCATTGTCTTCAATAGAAAAGATGAAAGATATATGGGTTGATAAACCTTATCATTCTGATAGCTAGGATGCCCAGGCTTACGAGTATAAGCTACTCTGACTTGCCTCCATCCATGGATATATATCCAAGTGCAAGACTAGCTCTGAAAATATTACGTAGCAGGGATGCCAAAGATTCAATACCTTAATCATTAAATTATAAATGAGTCGTATTTATTACACATCAGCTTCACTTACGTAAGTAATTTGAGGACATGTTTCTCGAACCATCATTTGCATCGTTGGCTCTTATGCTACTAAAGCTTGATCCAGTGGTGTGGGTAGTTCTGGATTTGCTGCTGCCATCTGTTGATTTTGTGATGAATTTAAATGTGGGGTTTTCTTCTGGCGGGATTTCAAAATTCTTTAGTTGGTTTTTATGTTTTTCTAAATTACTAAAATACGGGTTATGGGATGGGAGAGAATATACATAGAAAAACATAAAAACCAACTAATGAATTTTGAAATCCCCCCAGAAGATAACCCCACATTTAAATTCATCACAAAATCAACAGATGGCAGCAACAACTCCATAACTACACACACCACTGGATCAAGCTTTAGTCGCATAAGAGTCGACGATGCAAACAATGGTTCGCAAAACATGTCCCCAAATTAGGTACGTAAGTGAAGCTGATGTGTAATAAATATGACTCATCTATAATTTAATAATTATTTCACTTCACTGTGGTGTTCCAATACAGTTAAATTTTGATATATTCAATCTCTTGTTGTAGCAAAGCAGGTGCCAGTCCATCTGACCTTGTCAATTTATATGGTTCAAATTTATCAATAGCCCATCTGAACCCAGCTTGATTGATTATTCCCTTAGCTAGGTGCCAATCTTCCTTGTACATCCTACGATTGAACTCCAAGTTGGATTGCCCCTGTCCACCGTGCAGTTCTTCAGTCCCTACAAATCCTGGAAAGTGCACTGCAAACATATGGTTTAAATTTTCTTTTCCATTCATTGCATAGTTGCCACTAGGTAACTGGACTGTGCCAAGCTTGTTGGCGACACCTTTAGCTAGAGCCTTCATGAGTCTAACACCGCTGGGAACAACTTCAATTCTCACACAGTACCTCTTCCATGGTAGGTAGCCTTCCTTATCTCTTCGTTATAACTGGCCAATTCAACTCTATAAGAGCCCCAATTACCAGATAGTTTAGCCAGGTTAACCTTCCATTAGTCACATGGTGTCTGGGAGGCCTCCTGCTTTATTTAAATGTTGTCATTTATGAATGAATGCCCTACGTAGTTGTCTGACTAGGATATCTAACATTACACCTTACTGGAATGTTTGCTGTGCTGACAACTTTTTCTGTTTATTACTGTAGCTGTAAGAATAACAAATCAGCAGTTAGGTGTTGTACGGGTCCAGCAGGACCCTAACACCTACTTTTGTTACATGATGATGATATGTTTTTCTTCAAGTTGAGGAGTATTGCTTTGCCAGTGGAAAGAGCTATTAATACTTTGTCGTGAATACTGAATGATATTAATTGGTATTGGACAAATTGGCCTATATTGGAGAAATGTTTGTAATGTTAGTGAATAACTGTCATAAGCATTATTCTCTTTGGATAAAACATCACTGTCGAACAGTTAACCCGTATTTTGTGGTCCATATGGTTTTAGACAATATATACCATCTAAGCCAAACAAGTATGACATAAAAATATTATGTTTGAGTGATGCAAAACTTTTTACACCACTCATAGGAAATTTATTATGGGCAGCATAAGGACAGACCACATTTGCAAAATAATTCTGCAGAGGCTGTAGTGTTAAGACTAACTGAACCAATCTATGACACTGGCAGAAATGTTACAGCAGATGATTAGTTCACTAGTTTATCACTGTTGCACAAAAGACAACCTTCTTTCGTTGGTATAGTACACAAAAACAAGAAGGAGTTGCCCAGTAATTTTACTTCTCCAAAATGTCACAGCCAATACAAAAGCATATTTGACCACCAAAAATGAAGCACTTGTATCATATGTTCCCAAAAGGGTAAAATAGTAGTTTTGATCTCAAGTCTACATGTTTTGTAAGATCAACTACAGCAGATTAGTTGCAGAATGCACCAGAATCAATGAAACGGAAGCGATGTAAACTCTGCAGTAAAGACGAAAAGAACAACAAAAGTAAATATACATTTGAGAATTGCAATGCTCCTCTCTATTTGAGAAATAAAGCTAAAATTATTTAAGATAACTGCTTAGTCACGGAAAACAGAAGAAATAGCTGACGACACTGAGTAGCTGAACATTTCCAATGACAAGATATATTTTAAAAGAATATGATATAATCTAAATAAAGCCAAAAATTGCAGAGAAAATGAAAAATGAAATGAAAAGAAATACAGGCATATAATCGCATATAATCGCAGGCCTTCTAGTCCCTGCGTGACCAATAGTGTTCTGCCAAGGCACGTGCCTAATGGAGGTTTAAACAATTTCCTGCAATTGCAACTTAGTTTGTTTAGCCTTATAGACCACCAAGTCACATTCCTTTGTGTGGAAGCGACCTTAGCTTTGCAATTAACAGTGTAGGATAGGAGAATAGCCTGCTGCAACTGGTCAACAGCCAGCTCCAAATCTAATGCTGTATTTATCTTCATAGATATATCCTGTATAAGTCCTGAAAAGTCTTTGTGATGTGAATCCCAGTCAGTATCATTAGGGTTTCTGTGTATCACTTGCTCAAAGTCCTGTGAACCTCCTTAAAGCAGATGTACCTATGATCTGATAATGAGAAGATACATGCCAGTTTTTCACCAGGCTCTCAATGAAACGAGTCCCTAGTGTACGATCTATGACCTCTTTTCTTTGTACAGTAACAAGTTGCTTCAGTACCTTTACTTAATTTGTTCAGGTTTGTACTTACCAAGTATTTCATTAGGAGTTCCCCTCTTCTGTTGTCAGTTCTCCCCCAGTTATCCTGATAACACTTATGTAAGCAGTATCCAGTGTTCTAATAACAGTTCATTGACAGTTTATTTTTGATGCCAATTCAAAAGCTGTTTTAATGTATGTGTATTGAAGAACTGACAATAAATGCTATTAATTGCAAATGTAATTTTAACTGTTGAGAGGTACTTGCAAAAGTAAAGGGAAAGTTTTTAAAAGAAATGGAACTACCAAATTGTATTTGTATATACATATTTTCTAGTCTTCTAATTGCAGAACAGTATACATTTTTTTATCATATATACTTATCTCTGCAATATTGCTTATGTATAATATTCATTTTGTGTCCAATATTCAAGTATATAGGCCATTGAATGTACACTCCTATGACATGTGCAAGGTTCATAGAGTTTGTAGCTACTAGTTAACTCAATGAACACAAATCAATCTAATCTAATTTAATTGTTCCATTGGTTTATTTACATCACCATTATCTGATATAATAAATATTGCAGATATTTCGTTACAAATGTTTTATTGTTAGCTTTCATGTACCCTGAAAAATATTTATCTATTTCTTATCAGCATACAATCCAATAGTGCAGTACAATATTTTCACAAATCATTTCTAGTGGTTTGAAAGTAATGATTCGGTAATTCAAACACAAACATCACTTAAATTATCCTTACTTGGACATGTTTTGGAGAACGGTTTGTCCCCATCATCAGCAGTTATCCGACTTATGTTCATGTTCTCCGAAACATGTCCAAGAAAGAATAATTTAAGTGATTTTTGTGTTTGAATCACTGACTCATTACTTTCAAATGTTAAATACATCACTGTTTCTAACCTTTTGCTTCAAATAACATTTCTAGTGGATTTAAATGTTCCATATATTTAAGGACAAAATTACTATAGTTAAGGACAAAAAGTATCTTGGTTAATCATTTAGAACTGCAGTTTTCTAACTGTTGAAACAAACAACTGGTGCAACATGAAACTGTACAAATACAACATACTTCAAGACATTCTTTATCACAATGGAGACAAACAGTTACTTCAGCCAAAATGAAAATACATTCAGTGACACTGGCTATAAGAACTACATTGCTGTTGCTATTGGCAGGATTTGTTTTAATACAAATAACTTGTGAAGGAAACAACAGCATCAGGAAAGTAGTGTTCTACCACATGATAGATATCGGTATGTGCATCGCTCCATACATCCCTGGGTTTGGCGAGGACACAGGGGTACTTCAGGAAGGGTAACACTCCACGTTATCCACATCAGTGAGGCCGTATTAGTATGGACATCTATAATGGTGTCTGGAGCCATCTTCACCACGATGATAGCAGGAACGATATATCTCCAAAGTCTGCTCATGTCCAACATTGTCTTTGTAGCAGTGGGTAATTTCTGGCAAAGAGTATTGGGTCGATCCATGGAAGGCATTTTCTGTAGCTCCAAAAACGGTTGCTGTCCAATTACAGGACAGGCTGTCCTGGACAGGCTCTTATGTTGACATCGCATTATTCCTATTTTAATGTGACAGAATCGTTTCCATACCAATACCCATAGTTGCGGTTGCAATCCACACAGAAAGCAACAAGATATGCATTTTAACAAATTAAATGAGAGTATCATTTTGTAGCACATTTAAGTGTATACAACTTCCTTTAAAAAGAGTTTAAACTTTAAAGCATCAATGTGGAGTTGGAGCCTGAATGAAGAAACAGTTGAACGTACTAAACTCACAAGTTATTGTTGTCTATACCTTTGTTCAATATCTCTTTCTCGGAGGCCTTGGTGTATTCCGAGTTTAGATCAACTATAGTAGAACACATCTTTGCATTTGCATCCTGTTTTCCTTATGGCTGGTTATAAATTTTATGGTTGTGTAATAGCACAACTTTTATCTATTGCCCTAATATTATACTCACTACTGTTTTCCCAGGATAAGAAGGCAAGCTAGAGGAATGTGTATCATAATCACTTTTACTCTTTGCATGGTGTATATGCTCCCCTTCCGAGTATGACAAGGATGGAAGGTTTGTTTAAAATACACAAGTGTTGTTATATAACTCACCCACACATAATACCTATCGCTGCATTTACTACAATAAACATAGATCTGGCAGCATGGGTGACTCATATACACTCTCATACACTCATTTCCTAGTAAACAAATCCATTACCGGAGCAGATAAACAGTTCAAGCTTCTGTGCCCTTCATACCCCTCTAATCTTCTTGTCATGGACATACAGTACTCACTACCATTTACTTTTGTATCTGTTACATGTAAATACAAATAATGTTTACAGAAACAGTTTCATTACACTGCAACAGTATGTTTGTCGCAAAAGGTGTGATTATGGAAGATGCTGATGATTAATTTCTTACCTTTGGTGAAGATCTGGTAAAAATCTTGTAGATTCCACAGCAGCTCTGGAGCAATGAGTCTTACCTCTGGGCGCTGTTTCAGAGCAAAGGAATTTGATACTGCAATTTTTGGAGAGTAAACAAAAATTCTTCTCTTAGATATTGTAGGTTTTAATCCACAATACATTTAGTAAATTCTGCTACAATTTTAAATAATTGAGATGCTGTCCTTTCACAAATAATGGTTGTTGCATCGATTATTTTCATATCTATTGCACACGCCACTAGTGAAACACAAATGCATTCACCTGTATCACTACTATCCGTTTTTTCAAAATTAATAGAAAAAGTAATGTACGTCAGACTTACATCATTCCTCGATAAACACAGTATAATAACAAACAAACAACATGGATTTCGTAAAGACAAGTCAATAAACACAGCAATAGCAGATTTTGTTAAACGTATATATGAATCTATGGATAAAAAAGAAGAAAATATTGGTATATTTTTAGATCTGTCAAAGGCATTCGACTTAGTAGACCACAAAATTTTATTGGAAAAACTAGCTGTTATCGGTATACATGGAACAGAGAACAAGTGGTTTAAAGAATATTTAACATCCCGACAACAGATGGTAGAAATCATTTATACCCATGTAAATACAAATGAAATTACAACATATTTATCATCTATGGCAGTAATAAAATATGGTGTCCCCCAAGGTTCAATTCTTGGACCTGTTTTATTTCTGATATATATAAATGATCTAGAGTGTTCCTTAAAAAATAGTTATCCAACATTATTTGCTGATGATACAAACTTATATATTTCTGGTTACAACTTGAGATCCTTAAAATTTAAGATAGAACAGACAATGTCTGAATTGCTAAACTGGTTCAACATTAATAGATTATTAATAAATACAGAAAAAACAACAGCAATAGCTTTTCATCATAAACAAAATACACTTGCCAGTCATCCCTTTATAGAGTTCCAGGGCAAGTATATCTCATACACAGATAGTACAAAATTTCTAGGGGTATGGGTGGATAATAATTTAAAGTGGTCGGCTCACATTAAAAAACTATCTCAAAAACTGAGTAAAATAACTTATGCCATCACAGTCATTTCAAAAATCATGGACTTGAAATCGGTCATATCTTTATATCATGCATATTTTCAATCTGTTCTTAGCTTTGGAATATTATTTTGGGGTAATTCAACAGGAGCAAAATCTATTTTTAAAATGCAAAAACGGGCAATTAGGATAATACTACATGTTAATAAAAGAACCAGTTGTAGGCCACTATTTAAGGAATTAAATATATTGCCCCTCCCCTGTATTTACATATATGAAACATTATGCTACATAAAAAATAATCTCAGTATGTACACAACAAACTCACAGATTCATTCTCATGATACCAGAAGAAAAGATAACCTTCATGTAATCACACATAGCACTAGTTCTTTTGAAAAAAGTTTTGTATATACTGGCCTCCAGCTTTATAATAAATTACCCAATTATCTGAAGCAAATACCTGCACTGCATCGATTTAGAATTTGTCTCAAAAAACTTCTTTCACTCCATTGTTTTCATAGCATAAAAGAATATTATGATTACTTTGACAATTAATTTTGTTAATGTTAATGATGTTAATGTTTTATAATATAGGTAAATTGTTTGAATATGTTAACTACAAGTGAACTATTATTATTCTTATTCTTATTATCATCATCATCATCATCATCATCATCATCATCATCATCATCATCATCATCATCATCATCATCATCATCATCATCATCATCATCATCATCATCATCATCATCATCATCATCATCATCATCATCATCACCATCATCATCATCATCATCATCATCATCATCATCATCCATCATCATCATCCATCATCATCATCCATCATCATCATCCATCATCATCATCCATCATCATCATCCATCATCATCATCCATCATCATCATCCATCATCATCATCCATCATCATCCATCATCATCATCCATCATCATCATCCATCATCATCATCATACTGTACATACAGTTGAATTTTTATTCCAAACTTGTGTTGTATATATGTATATTGTATAATTTTTAGTTATAAGTACTTGACGTATCCTATATCATGTTATATGATCAAAAGGATGAATAAAAACTAACTAACTAACTAACTAACTAACTAACTAACTAACTAACTAACTAAACGTTTTCTGCACAATTGCAGAGTGACACAAAAACACGTATTACTCACAAGATCGTCGTTTGCAGAAAGACATCAAGTTCTCTGATCATTTTGAATTCTCTGCATTCTAAGTTTCCATAACAACTAAATTACTTATCTTTTATTGGTCAACGTCACCACATTATGTAATTGCATTCTTGCAAATACCAGTAACAACAATATTATGTAACATTTAACTTGTGTTATATCGTTCTGTGGCCTACCCAATTTCAGGTTTCTATTTTTGTACAAATTACTCTTACCAGAAAAATTCAAAATAAATTCTTAAAATTTAAAACACATTAAATAACCATCAAAAATGTCTCTATTTGGGATTTAGGGATGAATTTTCCTTAAAATAATCAAATTAATAATTCAATTCCTTTCTTGGAAGTGTTGAAAACAGTGTTGTTATGATAAATTAAATTTAAAGGGAGTCGGTTAATGACATTAAATTTAAATTAATAATTGTTGGCCATAAATTCTGAATATAGCCCTTGTGTGATAAATATAAACAATAATAAATAAAATTAACAATGAATACAATAGAGAAAATATAACAACAATGAACAAAATTGTGAACTTAAGAATGAACATTTAAATTACTAATTGAACTTTAAACTATAGAACTATTGATCTTTTAAGTATATATATTTTAGCTATAATGCTTCATAGCTTCTTATGAAGCACTGAGCATGATAGTCAGAATTCTACCCTTAGACATAGAACTGACTGAAGTAGTAACATACCAAAACATCACCTGCCTCACGTTCAAGAGGTCCCGAGTTCGAATCTCAGTCAGGGTGAGTTACTCATTTGAGCATCATTTCACCCAATTCATTCACCGTCCGATATAACTTAACGTTGGGGCAGACGTAAATTTAAAAAAAACAAAAAAAAAAAAAAAACAACAACATGAAAAGAAAGAAAAATTTGAGGCAAAACAAATTACAGGAATGGCAAGTTATGGCAGACAATAAAAATTTACATAAATGTCAGTAAATATGAAAAAGGAGTGGGATTAGGAATAGTAATATTGTAGACAACCATCCAATCCATCACCTAAAGTGCAAATTGCATCATAAATGTTGCAATAATCAAGCCAAATAGTTGGTGATCCTGAAAGTAACGGAAAAAGTTAAGAGGAGAGAACAAATTATAAAAAAACAAAATCACAGCAATATATGCCAAAAGTAACATTATCATGGTCCTGCTAAGAATATTTTAACAAAGTTAATAATCAAAGTCATTAAACAGTCATTGTTTATTATAGCTATTTTCAATCCATCTTGGCCTATGGTATAATATTGTGGGGAAACGCATCTGGATGGAAAACAGTATTCAAAATTCAAAAAAAGGTAATATGCATAATGTTACATGCCAGTTTAACAGATTCATGCAAACCATTATTTAAAAAATTAAATATTTTAACAATGCCTTCAGTATATATTTTAGAGTTACTTGCTTACGTATATAAAAGTTATTACAAATTTATGCAAAAACAAAATTGTCATCATTACAGCACTCGTAAAGAATCCAACATAAAATACCTTATGCATAGAGTAACACTGTATGAAAAAACACCTTATTATATGGGTATAAATATATATAATAAATTGCCTCAAAGATTCAAAGAAATAAAGACTTCAAAATTGTTCAATAAAAGTATAAAAGAAATGTTATTAGATAAGACATATTACTCCATACAACAATTCATGGAGGTCACAATATTATTATTACTGACAATTTATATTGCATAAATAATACCTTTCTCTTTTATGTTAATTCTTGTTTTACATATAACCTGACAAATAACCAGATTACTGGCTTAGGCTTACAATATAATCATTATGTGACAATAAAGATTCTGTTCTATTGTTTTCTATTCTAAACAACAATAGCCACAATCACCTAATAAATCAGATAAAAGAGCCATTGGACATTGCACACATTATCTTACTTAACTGCCAGATATATTCACATGGGTTAAAGCCTATGTTGGTAATCTGAGAAATGAGGTTGCTGATTGCCTGGCCAAAGAAGTCTCCACCAGCATAAATCTGGAGCAAGCATTGAATCTTGCCTATAGCAGAGGGAAGGTTTGGTGTATATGTACAAAGGTTTAGATCATGAATGATTCAATGTGAGCATGCAAAGAAATTCAAATAGTGAGTGGCATACTACGGGAATGCAAATAGAGAGAGATCAGAACTATGCAAATATGTACTGGAAAACAGGACACTGGACATTAAATAACAGTGAAATAATGGTATAGCATAAGTTTTTCAACATTTTATAAGAAAATAGATTCGACAAATTGACAAATTGAAACTGAACTGGCCAGACTTCAGGAATATAGTTCACCTAATTTTGAGAATTGTACTGAGAAATATACTTCAGTATCTACTTTCTTCACAATGATCCTTTGCTATATGTTCCCCTATGAAATGTAATTTACAGATTTTGGCTTAGATTAGATTTAAAGAAAGTTTATTGTGTAAATAACAAATGACACACATATTTCTTGTAAGAGTCGAATAAACTGCTTTTGTTTTGAGTTTTAATTTTCCCTTCATTTTTATGATTCTTTAGAGTAATGAATCAATAGTCTTAGGGGTTCTGCAACTCTGTATCTTCTTGGTACTGCTTGAATAATATACTTGGAACTCCAGTAATCTCTTGAGAATATCTTGCATAATAGTTTTTTTTTTGTTTTTTGTTTGTTTTTTGTTTTGTTTTGTAATTTACGTCCTCCAACATTTTAGTCATATCAGACGATGAATGAAATGGGTGAAATGATGCTCAATGCATCCAGGGTTCATGGAACTTAGAATTATCATTCGTTTTTCAGGATAAGGGAAAACCCCGGAAAAAGTCTTATCCAGATAAGTCACCCTGACCGAGATTTGAACTCAGGACCTCTTGAACGTCAGGTAGACATGCTACCATCTACGCCACCGAGGTGGGCGCATAATAGATGTGACTGATAAATTCTTTCAAGGATTCCAAAAACAAATTCTTCACATTATCATTGACGATCATGAATACCTACATTTTACTGCAGTTTTTGTCAAATGAGTACATTGGATCTTTGGAAGTCTATTTATAAAAAGGTAAAGAGTGATGACTGGGGATATTTGAGTATAATGTTTTGCATTTCCTTGCACCATAGATAAGAATGATGAATACTTTCAAATCTTCTAAAACCAAATTCCTGAAATTATTTGAGCCCACATTACAGAATATTTCTGTTTTACTGTTTTTTTTTTGTTCAGGTGCAATGTGGGTACATTTATGAAAAGGTAAAATACAATTAATAGGGATTATTTCACAATACAATGTTTTGACGTCTTATATGACCAGCAGCTTCTCAAAGAATACTTTATCTATGAATGTTCTATTAATGTCATAATCTTGGCTGCTGAATTTCAGTTTTCTTTCAGGCCTTGTGCCTTAGCATTAAACAGTGTTTATGGATTTAGGATAATAATAATTAATTGCAGAATTTGTTTAATTAATGAAAATCACAACAATAATTTTAAAGGATGTAAACAGATATTCGACTTGAATCTTCTTTTTTCATAGGAAATCAAGTACTTTAAAAAATTATTATGGAAAAATTTACTTGCTTACAACTTGTTAAATGTAGATAACTGATATATGGGAGGAGAATCTTAAATAAAGCATGTTCAGAGGAATACAGTACAAAGGATGAGTAACAAAAATAAAGAATTGTTTTAACCTGAGGGAGAATATTTTTGAACAGTAATTTCAAGAGAAAGTATTAGGGCTCAGAGAAGGAAACAGAGTTTTTTCAACATAACAAACAAATATATAAAAACAGCCAAAATGCAGGGAAAAAGCACACACATATACTAATACAGTAGAATACTGGGGGACAACCTTTTCCCCGTGTTATAACCTTACCATGGTATATAGAGATGCAACACTAGAAGGGACAAAAATCAGTCTTGGCCAGTTGGACGAGGGAATATGCCTGTAATAATAAATTACAGTATAGTTACACAGAAAATGAAGCTAGTTACAGTGGAGTAATAAATATTATACAAATAAAAATATTTAGTAATTATCTTCCACTTATCTTAAGAAGTTGATGACAATACTTCTATCTTCTTTATACGAGATTAATTTCATGAGCATTTACCCACATCTTCAGTCAACACACTTTGTTGTCAAGGATACCATGTATTTACGTATTTTACGTATTACCAACATCTGAAGATGAAAGAAACCTAAAAACAGAATCAATTGACGGCATGGCAAAATTCATATTTTTATTTTTTAAAATAAATGTTTTTTCCCAAACTATTAAATCTGTGGGAACATTTAATTGTTTTAATTAAATTTTAAATTTTTCTTTGTTTAAAAAAAAAAAATCAGCAAGTTTTGTTTGATGCACTGATGTGCTACTTTTTATCTTCACATATTGTTTCAAGATGGAGATCAATGCTGTTTGATTCATTTTGCCTTCCATCCACAGAATCATATTGTTTAAATAAGTTATCACTTTACTAACATTCAGAATGTTTTCTACTGCCTCCATGTAATTTTCACCACTATCATCTTCACCATCATCTTATTCTTCATTGTCATTTTTGTGGATGTTATTAAGCGAATTGTTGCATCAACTTCATATACTACTCATATAACATGCCATTAGAAATGTGCTACAGTCCTTGCAGAAAAATGTGCACACAATTTACCTGCTGAATTAGTTGTGCAAATTTGTTCGTATTAATGCAAACATAATTGCAGAATTGTAGATGAAATTATTTAAGATGTTCAATAACACATAGACTGTCTTCTTCACTGGGGACATTTAGAATGAATGTCATGCTTTTCCAGAAGCATTTTCTCTTTGTTTTAGTGTTTTTTCATTTAAAACTCAGTTCCCTCACTATTATGTTTAAGGATGACTTACTGCCCTAAATGTTAATGTTTTCTCTTAAAATAATAACTTAAGTATTATAGGAGCACCTTTTTCCTGAACATAAACATTTTGAATCTTTCTTCTAATGACACATTTGTCAAAATCATCTGGATATTTTATTCCTTTCTGGATGCTGTGGTTCTGACTTAGAGTTCCAAAGATATGCTCTGATTTTCATTTTGTAAGTGTTCCTTAACAGTTCCTTTTCACTGTTCTTTCTGGCACTCCTCTGTCATCTGATATGCCCTTTAGCGTTTAGAATCTTTTAGAAAAGAATCTTTTAATGTAACCAGTTCTTTGCTTTTAGCTTCATTATTAAAGAATGCAGGTAGGCCCAATACTATAGGAGTCTGCAGAAAAGCAAATAAAGATACCTATTACTAATAATTCCAAAATAAAATATAAAGGTTAAAATACAAGGGTTGGCTTATAAATCTTAGGCCTCACATAGAGCTGGCATCACTGGGCCAGTTTGACAGATAGCATCATATATTCCATTGTGTAAGGACTATGATACAATGAAGCACAAAATTAATATAATTTTGAATCGAACTAATACTCAATGCTCCACTTATTGCTAGTATTTACCTAGAATGAATTTCGTTAGGATCTTCCTAACATCATCAGCTGTTGTCGACTAATAGACGTCAGTTCGGTGAACTCCTTGGAGGTGATAGGTGCGTCTCTGTCAGTATTTTGATGAACTTGAAATTTGGGTTTTCTTCAACGGTAGTGTCGAAATTAAACAATTTTCTTTCATATTTCTTTATGAAGATTTTTTCCCACGTGGTTAATGCAGCTGGACCTTGGACACTTTTTAATAAGTGAATTTCTCATTCTATATCATGATTCTCCTTCCAAAAATGGTACGCTACCGCCGATTTATCTATTTCTTTGTTCCTGATGTTCCTAAAATGCTCTTTAAGCCTAATGTTCAAGTTCCTTTTTGTTTTTCCAATGTAAAAGTTGTCACAGCCCTTGCAATTTATCCAGTACACACCTGATTTTTTTGTCTGTGGGTAATTCCTTTGTATTATGTGATTTCAGAAGGTGTTGTACACTAAATTTGTTTTGTGGGACCAAAGTAATATTGTGTTCTTTGAAGACTTTTTGGAAAAGATGTGTAGCTCTGGGATGATATGCAAATTTTCTGTATGAAGTTTCATTGCTGATTGGGGAAAGAGTAGTTACTTGTTTGCATCTATCTTGTCTTTTGAATTTATCAATTTTCTTGTTGACCAATTCAGCACTGAATCCATTGTATTCTGCAATGTGAATGATATTATTGTACTCTTTGGTATATTCTATCTTGTTTAAAAGTACATTAACAAGCCTGTAAGTTAAACTGTTGATAACAGCATGCTTGTGTTGTCTTGGGTTATATCCATCTGATTTTATGAAATTTTCTATGTGTGTTTCCTTTCTATGTATGCCAAATTCAAGTTTATTATGTTTTATGGTAAGTTTCAAATCTAAGAAAGGGATTTCATTGTTTGTCTCTTTTTCTATGGAAAATTTTATTGCAGGATTTTGTAAATTAAGTAGTTTTAATGCATCATCCACTTGTTTCTCATTTACTATTGCCCAAATGTCATCCACATATCTATACCAATGTTTGAAAATTAGTGGGAATGTCTTTGTTATATGGGTTTCCAGAAAGCTCATGAAGAGGTCTGCCAAAACTGGGGACAATGGGTAGCCCATAGATAGTCCTGATTTTTGTTTGAAATTTTTTTTATTGAATGTAAAAAAGGACTGTTCACTGCAAATATTAGTTAAGTGAAGGTATTCCTCTATGATGTTTTGGTATAATTGTAGGGACTGAAGCCATATTTGTATGTATTCTATGAGTTTGTCTCTCTGAACACTTGGGAACAAAGTGATTACATCAAAAGATCACCTCCGAGGAGTTCACCGAACCGACGTCCATTAGTCGACAACAGCTGATGATGTTAGGAAGATCTTAACGAAACACGTTCTAGGTAAATACTAGCAATAAGTGGAGCATTGAGTATTAGCATCATATAGTTTAACTCTAGTCTAGCTTGCATCCATAATTGTAGGTCAATAGCTTATTTGTTTTTGAATGGCAGCATTTTAAACAAGACAAGCGTAGATGTTTCATGAAAATGGAGGCTTTGGAAAAATGAACAGTGATTAAATCTTCCATTTGAAAGGCTTAACACCTAAGGAACTCAAGCAGGAAATGGAAAGTACATTGAAAGATTTACCCCTTCATATACAATGATTAAAAGCTGGGTTGCAGAGTTTAAAATGGGACCTATGAGCACTAGTGATGAGCTTCACTCTGGATGTCCTGTGGAAGTTACAACTCAAGAGATTATTGAAAAATTCATTGTTTAGTACTGGAAGACTGCAGATTAAAGTTGTTTGAGATAGCACAGCCTGTAAACAAAACAAAAGAATGTGCAGGTAATATTTTAAGTAATGCTTTGGACTTTCACAAGGTCTGTGCAAGATGGATGCTGAGTTTGTTGACACCTGATCAAAAGTTGCAAAGAAAAACGTTTCTGTTAAGAATTTGAATCTCTACTGTAAAAATCACAGTGAAATTTTGAGATGGATTACTATCATGGATGAAACTTGGATACATTACTGCACTCCAGAAAGTAAATAAAAGTAAAAACAGTGCATTGCTCCAGAAAAATTAAAGTCAATTTTGTCATCTAAGAAGGTTATGACGAGTGTTTTCTGGAATGCACAGGGAATAATTTTTATTGATTACTTGGAAAAGGTTAAAAGTATCTCTGGTGACCACTGTGCAAGCTTACTGCAATGTTTGAGTGATGAGGTTAAAAGAGAAAGACCTCATTTGGCACAGAAAGAATCTTGTTTCTTCGTGACAATGCTCTGGCCCATTTTTCAGTCATTGAAATGGGAAAAATGTGTGAATTTAAGTTGGAATGTCTTGAACATTCACCCTATTCACCAGATCTAACACCCAATGACTACCACCTATTCCCAAACCTCACAAAATTTCTTCAAGGAGGAAGGTTTCACAGCAAGGAGGAGATCATTGATGCAGTAAATAGCTATTTTGAGGACCTTAATAAATACACACTACATAGATGGTTTAATTAAATTATATCATTGATATGATAAATGTATTAGCCTTTCTGGAGATTATGTTGAGAAATAAAGAACAATAGTTTTATATTTCTTTTTTATTGTGAGGCCCGGGACATATCAGCCAACCCTCGTATACCTAAATATCTATATTATCTATATTATTCAACTGCTAAGGCACTTAACTCTGCCATTTGCATTAAAAATATAACTGTAGAAATAGGTATAAAAGGTAGTCAAATCAAATGTGAGAATGCACAGAAATGGTCAGATCAAGACAGTTTTACACAATTGGCCAACAAAAAACTGTAAGAATGTGTAAATTTTGCTTGTCCTTGCTATCTCTCATAACACTTGGTTTGCGGCTTGGCTAATCATCACAAAAGAGTAGCACATATTAGTTATTACAAAACAATGACAACAATAAAAATGTTTACCAAAATATTACATTTTAGGTATACAATTCTGTCTGGATATGTAGTGTTCCTGAAATTGTTTTATGCACTTTTATTCTAAACATTTAACTTCTGTCATACCTTTTGTCAACAACATTGTTAAACTCAGTCGGTGGAGCACCTGCCTGCCGTGCTAAGAGTCCCAGGTTTGATTCCCTGTGGTGGGGTTGGGGATTTTTCTCCGACCAAGATAATTGCTCATCTTCCCCAGAGTCTGGAAGTATGAATGAGAGTGAGAATGTGTGCATGATCTAATGATTAAAAACCCAACGAATATGAGTTAACACCTTCGACATATTCCAAAGGAGAACAGCCGCCAATATGATCATTACAGTTAAAGGGGGAAAAAAGGCATTGTCAATTATACATACAAAATAAGCTATGTAAAAATGACTAGTCAAAACCCAACTCAGTTACAGATGTGTTCTCTTTGCAGAAAATTAATATGTGTGTCATTCAATGGTGTTTTCAAACTTGACTTGGAACTGTTTTTAATTTGCAAAACAGAAAGAAGAAGCAAGAATTAGAAAAAGAAACAAAAAAATTAGTGAAAATAATTTTTTTCCCCTTTTACTGGAGATAGTGCTAGTTCAATGGTTACAGAAGTGTGCAGTGTCACAAATGTGTGCAAGTTAAAAGTGATAACCTCAATCGTGGAAGTGGAAAAGAAGATTGCTACAAAATTGTCATTTATATAATTAGAGCTATTAATTTTACATAGTATTCAAATGATTATGCAGATTATCAGCTAGATATAGATGATGAAACTGAAATCTTCTTTGTTACACAAAATTTTTATCAGCCATAAAGATGTTCGGATGCTAAGAACCTCAGCTGTTGTGCGCCCTTAAACCCTACTCTACTTCTACTCAAAGATATTAGGCACGAAAGTAGATCTGCCTTCATTTAATAAATGGACATATATTTCAAGAGCGAGCCAATTCATTTAATAAATGGACATAGACTTCAAGAACAAGCAAATGTAAAAGTATTTTTAAAACTGCCTAAAAGCTGAAAATTGGGTGTACAGATTTTTGAGTGCAAGGAAGTGCTGTGTTCTTGCACACAATGTATGAACTTAAAACAGAGTTTGGAATGAGATAACGAGAAGATGTTGAGTGTCAAGCATGAAAGAAATGTGTTGGTCAATAAGATTGTAACATTTTAGAAGCCTCTCAAAAACAATTCTTGATCTTTAACTTGAAAATGTCCATTTTATCTGGCCATTCTAAAATGGAGCTATGGTGATATATAGCATATTCTTTATGCTTTCACTGCTTAAAGCAAATCATAATAGTGTATGTATGAATGAACTTGTGAAGCAGCTATAAAATATAGTGCCAAAATGCTGAAACTGAAATCTTCTAAAAAGTGCAGTGATAACAGCAATGGATCTATCACCCACTAGCACTCACAAATAACTAACTTCTAGAAACATCTACTTAGGCATAACAAATTAGTTAGATATGCTGATTTCCTGCAGTTGAAAGGTTCATATGCATGTTTCAGGCTCTTAAATTGTATTCTGATCCTTGTGAAAAAATACATTTACACTTTATGCATATTCAGATAAGCCCATTACAGAAGGCAATTGCCAGCATTGAGAAAGATGATATATCTGTGAATGAGGTTAGCTTGGAGCTAAAGAACATTGTGTGTGATTAAGAGGAAAGAAAAACAATATCTTCATGACTTCTAAAGCAAAATAGTAAGATCTGACGCAGTATCTGCATTTTATGAGACAGTTCTAGATACAAAATGAAATGGAGCAAGCTTTTGTCCCTATTTGTTCATTTTGACTGGATACTATTGAAGATGTGGATGCAAGAAAATACAACTTGCAAACTGGATAAAAGTTTGTTGTTCGACCAGGTAGTAAATTTGAAATGTTTTCTAGGACAGGCAAAGAATCAAAATTTGAATATTATGGCTCATAAAAAGGGGCTGAAATTTTTGGAAGATTGTGTTTCGAAAAGCAATATTCAGAACTCGTTGCAATTTTTCAATATTATTTCTCCATTCCAGGGCATATGCTAAAGTGGAGAGACTATTTTCTTGAGCAATTGTACATTAAACAAGTTGTCATTAACTTAGTGCAATCTCCAAAATCAGTGTAACATGAAAAATGTAAGTTTCACTGCTTTTTACAGACTTATTCAGAATCAGAGCAAGTTTCTTCTGCTCAATGCTCAAGAAATATTACTGGTATGAAGCTTAGTGTGTAATGAATCTCAAATGCAATAAAATAGTTAAGTAAGTATATTTCAGCAATTTGTGTTTAATGTTTTAATTTAAAAGTTATTTAATGCAAACATATATTAATTTTCTTCCTTTGCTGGCAGGGTTAATGCTTGGTCTAATTTTCATTATTAATAACATTATTAATATGGAATACCATTCTGGAGTAATTCGTGTGTGTAGTGTTTAACGCCCGCTTTTACTACACACGGCATCGCAGGCAATGACACTGATGATACATGAGATGAAGATGGAGCACCAGTGGAATGAGATGGCGGGGAAAACCCGGAGATCCTGGAGAAAACCTGCCCCAGCGCCATCTTGTCCACCACAAATCTCACTTTGCAGTCGCCTGGGATCGAACCGCCTTGGTGAGAGCCACGCGTTCTAGCCACTGAGCCACGGCGCGGCCCTGGAGTAATTTATTGGATAGTGATGCATGTTCTTTTTACAAAAGAAGGCTGTATGAATAATCTGTCTCCTTATAGCAGTCATGTAAAGAACTATTTCAAAAATTATACTTACTTTACCTTGTGTTTATACATTTTCTGTTTTAAAACTCTATGCAGTTATCTGGCTTAACTTTATAACAAACATGAAAATTTATAGCATCAATTAGACAGAAAGGAAATATTAGTTGTTCACTTCAAATCTTCATTACTTCCATAAAAAGGAGTAATCTCCAGTAAACTCAATGAAAAGTTAGCAATTTCAAGACTTTTAAGTCTTTCGTTATAGGGTAGATCATTTTACTCTGTTGAAGAATTATTAAGAGACAAATCTGTCTGATTTATCTTAACAATTAATTTTGAAATATTCATTATAACATGTTAAACTTAGTGTATATTAGTACACATATATGTTTTGTGTGTGTGAGTGTGCCTTACACACAGATAGTGTGGAAGAGCAATTAATTTCTAATAGACCTAACAGTGGTCTGAACTATAAAGCCCAAGACTCAAAGTACTTGAACTTTATAAGTTGCCATTAAGGTAGTTTTCTCACATGTAAATGAAAACTCTTAGTGGTGTACAAAAAAAAAAAAAATGTCATTTGGAGAATTTAATGTCATGCTGACATGTTGCCATGGTAGCTCAATGGTTAAGAACAACCAGACAGAGGCTGGGAGATCCGTGGTATTGAATTTTTCAGTCTGATTCTACCTATTCATACTGAGAGAAACTGACATTTAAAGTATGAGGTGTGTAGTATTTAACAAAACATAAAGAGGAAGACTGTTTGTTTAGAAACAAATGGTAACAATAACAAACATGCTAAAATTGATTTTTTGTGTCAACATGTATAGACTAATGTAAACAATCTTAAAGCAAACAAAACAGAAGTTAGTAATGATACTTTTAAGTTCATAGCTGATAGTAGAACAACTACTCACATGATTGAAGCTGATTGTATATTAGAAATTATGCAGAAGAAATAAAAAATGCTAAATGAAAACAACATATGGCTTATATGGATGCCATATATTTGATAATGACTAGTTATAACTCCAATTGTTCGTTTTAGCTGTTCCAGTTGTACTTAGCAATTGTGTCCTCCTCACTTTTTGTCTCCTTAATTAGAGTAAAATAGAATTTATTTATACAACTTACTATTTACAATATTTTAATCTACATTACACACATATTTCTTAGTCTAGTTGTATCATTTGCTTGGTGCTTTTTTCTTAGCTTAGCTAGCTGCCTGCTTAGCTCCAAGGCCTTCTAGCATTGCTGAGTAGATAGTCGCCTTTCCATCACATACTCTAGTTTGCTATCTATCTTGTTGCCCAAGTATTTTTTATTTTCCAATCTTTACTTTCTAAACCAGGATTCCCATATTTCTACTTTCATTTTTCCCCGTTACTATTTTTATTGCTAGCAACACGCTTTGCATCATTTCTCCATGCATACCTATAACAGCACTATCCCCTGAAACAACAGTGTCTGCCCACTACTGCCCAAAATATTTGGTCTGTTTTTATAACTCCTATAAACTATTCATGTAAATGCTTATCTTTTAATTACTTCAAGTTAAATGGAAAAAGCATTTACATAAATAATTCCATTACACATTTCATCCTAGGTATATACAAAGGTGTCAGTGAAAATAAAAAATGTTGTACTGAAACACCTTAAATTGAAATTCCTTTCTTGGAAGTGTTGAAAACAGTGTTGTTATGATAAATTAACTTTAAAGAGAGTCGATTAAAGACACTAAACAACACTTACTTTTAAATTTTTCCTGAACATGTTTCTGAGGTTTTGCCTCTATCATCAGCCGGCTCTCGACTGGTTCTCGTTGGTGTAGTTGACGATATTTTGTCACAGGTCTCCTCTGGTGGCGGTTCAAGGAACTTGCTGAACAAATCTTTCTGGGGGATGTCGAAATTGAATACTTTGTTCCTATTTTTTGAAATGAAGATTTGTTCCCATGTGGATAGTTCTTGTTTTCCTGATGTATGTTTTAGTAGTTTTGGTTCTGGATTTATGTTGTGGTTTTTTTCCCAAAAATGTGTGGCAAAGCCTCAGAAATATGTTCCGGAAAAATTTAAAAGTAAGTGTTGTTTAGTGTCTTTAATCGACTCTCTTTAAAGTTAACTTTAAATTGACCTTGACATTCCATGCTCTTTCACTGAGATTGCAACATAAGGTTAGCAGTTAATTGAAAAAATTGCGGAAAAATTCAAATGGCAATAGATACCTTAGAAATGGCTGTTACCAAAAGGAATTATTTATTTCTTGTGTAGATATGCTTTATCTCTTATGATTTACCATTATATAAAACTTCCAAATGAACAGGATTTCATTGAATATTTCAGAAATCCTAATGAAATGAAATGAAATGTGTAGTGTTTAACACCTGATTTTACTACAAGTGGCACCGCAGGTGGTGATACTGAGGATATATGAAATGAAGATGGAGCACCGCTGGAATGAGATGGTGGGGGAAACCAGAGACCGGTGAAAACCCACCTTAGCACCGTGTTGTCCACCACAAATCTCACTTTGCAGTCACCTGGGATTGAACCCGGGCCACCTTGATGAGAGTCGAGTAGTCTAACTACTCAGCTCAGAAATTCTAAGATACACATTTTTATTTTCATGTAAATACCTTTAATTATGCATGCCATTTTAAAAAAATTGTTAAGGCTATGTTTGAGATAGTAAAATATGTTAAGATTTTCAAGTAAAGATATTTGGGGTTGAGAGATTATCTTGGAATTCTTCATGTCACATGTTTAAAAGATATTGAACTTAAATACCAAGCTTGGTATTTTTTGAACATTTTGTTGTTTTTGCAATTGCATTTGTTACTTGTCCCTTTTACTTTTTGTGTAACAAGTTTACATAAGTAATGCATTTATTTCCATACTTTTAGCTAGTTGCCATTTTATTCTTTACCACTCTCTATTCACGGTAACAAAACACAAAAACATTGTTTCGTTACAACTTATACATATTGCCAACAGATAATATTAAACATATTTCCTTAATGGTAAAATGTTTTCTCTGTAACTTTTTGTCAATAGTATAATATTATTTATTGA
This sequence comes from Mantis religiosa, assembly GCA_030765055.1. Taxonomy (NCBI): domain Eukaryota; kingdom Metazoa; phylum Arthropoda; class Insecta; order Mantodea; family Mantidae; genus Mantis; species Mantis religiosa. The sequence goes on from CM060949.1 coordinate 81,413,722, forward strand.
ATAATAAATAATGTATAATAACATATTCAGCACAATGAACCGAGCAGGCCCACCATTTGTCGCCCACATTTGGGAGGCCCGGGTTCAACTCCCATGGCTGATCTACCTGATCGATGGGTTTTTTGGAGGCTTTTCCTTGATCGCCAGGCGAATACTGGGTAGGTTAATTACATCCCCTGAATTTCCTGTCTCTCCATTTGATCACCATTATCATTTCACATCATCTTTCATCTGATGCTCTCTTTCAGTCTTGAAGTATCAGTGGATGTCTCGACAGTGCATGGTAGGATGATATGCTCTGAGTAAACCACTACCTCCTCTGGTAGGACGTTTGCCAGTCTCTGAACCCAGGTCTCGTGGCGGGACAGTTTCCGAACTACAGCAAATGACATTGTCTTGGACAACAGACATCCATATAAGTGAAATGTGGAACGGTGCCCTCTGTACTGTTGTGATTCCTTTGGACGCCCACTCTGTCTCACCTTTTGCTTCATCTTTTTTTCCAGGGTTGCCCTACTTGGGGGGCATAGGTACAATAGAGCAAGTGTAGTTTCTGTGCGGAGTCCCCTCTGAACTAATCTAGCTATGCAGCATAATGAAATTGCCAAAAGAATTTTTTTTAAAAAAGAAATAGAAGAATCAATCCTATACTTTTCATCAGTTTCTTTAAAAACATACAGTACATGCATACTATAAGCAATCTTTAAATTTATTGTACAATTAATTCAGGTGTAACAGAGGTTTACTATTGATTGTTTGAAACACAATATTCTGATATTTCTCAATCAAAAAATGGATTTTTACTTCCATTTGTTGGCTTCCTTTCAACCTTAACCGAGATATGATTAATTTTATAGAACTTTGATTGTCCACATACAAAATTACTTTGACTGATTTTCCTGTCAGCTCTTCAAACAGAGCCTTTAAATATGCAATTTCTCTACAGCATTCTGCTGCAGCAATGTATTCTGCCTCAGTTGTTTATTTTGTTTTTAATAACAATATGAGTAAATTGTACAATGTGCATTCATACAAGTTGCATTAGTAATACTTTAGTACAGTATGTATTCCATATAGTCCTTGTCCTGGCCATTTGATGTTTAATTTTGCTATTGCGCTCTCTTTACTTAAACACAAGGGAACTAGTCCTCCAGTACACAGTATTATATTGTTGCTCTTTTTTTATTCTTTAACTCCAGCATAATTTGTGCTGCAGTATACTATTAGTTCAGTGTGTTCATGTTCTGACTCTTCTCTTTCGGAAAACTTAATTCCTTTCTGTTAAGTGCCTTTCAGATACCACAAATTTCTTTTACATTTTGAACATCATCTTGTGGGTTTTCCTTCTACTGATTTTCATAACTTTCTGCACATGACTGGCTTTACAAGTTAATTATAACAGACTTCCAATTACTTTTATATATGGAAGAGAACCATTACTTGGTGTATTTTTACAGTGTTTTGTGTTTTGTTCACTACCTGCATCCTGAGGTGATAGTGGGGTTACTACTGGTTTGCAAACCATCATATTGCAATTATGGAACACTTGTTTTGTGTATTTTTCTTGATAAATGTAGGAGTCATTACTTCTATTCCTGGCTTCAATCTCTAAATATGTTCTACTATTTACATTTCTTTTCATCTCAAAATTCTTATTAAGTTTCTTCAGTCGTTTTTCAATTTGTGTCTTGTCTTTTCCAAAAATAATTCTATCATCTACATGAGTACGTATGTCATCTTTCTCACTTTTAAAAATACATTGATCAACCGTAATTGTTTTAGTCATTTTTACTTCAGAAAACTTGTTAACTCCTAGTTCCACCAGCATGGAAATGTATTGCTTCTTTCAACTGTCCATGTAAAAGGACTGTTTTTACATCAAATGCCTACATTACCATGTTTTCTCTAGTAGCCATTACAAACAGTAATCGCAAAGCACTTGTATCAAGTACAGGAATGAATATATCTTTGTAGGAAAGACTACTCTACTTCTTTTGGCAGCCTCATACCACATGATGGACTTTACTTTTTTGTTTATCTTTAACCTTGAAAGTCCATTTAGCTGTAATTCATTTACCCACAGCTTCACTTTTGTAAACCAGTTCCCAGCTATCATTTCTATCAGTGAATCTTTTTCCTTTTTCATTGCTCTTCTTCACTTCTCCCTGCCCGGACTCTCAAATTTTATATTGTATGTCAAAAACATTTTTTCATTATCATAAAGGCTGTAATCTTCAACTCTTTTAGATTACTTTTAGCCTATATGTTTTACTTTTAAAAGTTATACCTTTACACATTCCAGATACTTCCTCAGTTATTTTAAGTTTAAATTACCTAAGTTTTTGTGCCAGGTATCTGGAATGTTACCTTTAGTACTGTAAACAGAGCAGTCTTTCTTTGTGCATTTAGTTTCACAACATACATACCAATCCTATTTTTGTTAACTTTGCGTGCAACAGATTGGTTTCGTAACACCTTTTTGTTCAAGAGTAAACCATCTCATCATAAACTACACAACACGCTTATTTTGGGTTATTTTGTTTACAAATATCAGAAATTTGACAATTCAGGCAATACAATATACTTGATTCACTACTTGGTCTTAAATCTATAGAACCTACAACTGCTACGGATATATTTTCTCTATGTTTACCATTTCGCTAAACAAATCCTGGGGTTCTCATATTCGAGATACACCGAAACTTACAATAGTAAGTCGCCAGAATCGGTGTATCTCGAATACGAGAGCCCCTAGTAGTTTACCGGGAAAATGTATGAGTCAGTTGGAGAATTTAATGTCATGACGGCACGTTGGCCATGGTAGTTCAATGGGTAAGAGTAACTGGACGGAAACCGGCCATGGCATTGTATTTTTCAGTTTGACTCTACCTTTCCGTTTTCATTTTCATTCCGAGCGGAAACTATTCTTAATCACACGCAAATTGGATTGGAGGATGAACTGGATTGGCATAGCGGAGGAATCATAATGCAAAGAAAAACGACGAAACATTCAATTTCAGTGTATAATGTAATTATGCATCTCACACACATTTTCCACAATTGAATTGCTTCTTTCCCACAGCGCCCATATAGATTTCATGGTACCATTCTCTAACTTTCTGGGCTCATTTGAGCATTATTTCACTCATTTCATTCATAGTTCTACATGACTTAACGTTGGAGGACGTAAAAATGGTATCACTCTCCTTACCTAGGGTTACCATATCATGAAGTCAAAAAACTGGGGAAATTCATTAAAAAAACTGTGGGACTTCATTTAACATTTATTTCACACACTTTTCATTTCCTTTGACATTTTTCAGGAAATCCTTTCTACAGATAATCTTGTAATAATACTGAGCACAAGTTACATGTACATTGTGATCAAAATTAGCTTTACATTTTCGGCAGTGAGCTTATTTCGCTCATCTGTCCATTGAACATTTAGTAGAGAAAATATTCTCTCTACAGCTCATTATGTGCAGGTATGGCAAAATATTACTGTACTACTTTCAACAGTTCTATACACTCAACATTATTACTCATGTATTCGTACCATTTCTTGGCAACACTTTTCCTTACCAATGTTGCAGAGTTCATTTTGTAGTAAGTTCTTAAAACACTTATTTCATCAATAACTATATTAACACTTCTTAAAAATAACACAGTTTTTTCCACCGCTTGCCACTCTGGTTCTTTATCCAGAGTTAACCATTGAAATACAGACGTACCACTGTATTGGCTCATTCACTTATTAATATTATAACAATATAAAAAGTATACATATCACTTTCAAAGACTATAAAGATGTAAATTAAAGATGTAAATTTCCATCATCACATTTACAATAATTTGCTTAAGCAATTGCTTAAGGCGCGACGTGTAAATTCATTTTCAAAATGAATTGAGGTGATAAATAATATCTGTTTACTGCTGACTATAAAGTGGGTGGTTTCGCAAAATATTCGAAAACTGAACGGGGGTTCGAAGAAGGGCCTCAAAAACGGGTGGCCCCCGGTAAAAACGGGTGATTGGTAACCCTATCCTTATCTCAAGCCCCTTCGCCTGCTGTTACAGCATTATTTATTTTTGCCCGTTTGTAGTACTGATTAAACAACTACCATAACAACAAGGAGAGTTATGGATGAGAGAGAGTCTCTATTTTCTTATCGTACAAGTTTTTTGAGCAATTTCAAAGCACATACGTTATATGTCAAAGTCACTAAAAAATAAAAATGCCAGAAATGGAGCAATTACATACCTCCCTTCCGGAAAAGAAGTTCCATTTCTCACTTAGACTGAAGAGAAACAATCGTATTACACACTTAACTCTCTTAGGTAGTTAAGTTCTTCGCCTACAAAGATCGTTCCAACACATCAATACACAACCGTCCACTAGGGAGCAGGTTTTGAAAAACTAATCCGAGTCATCCGCCAATACGAATTACCCGCGCTGACCTTACGTAATGTCCTCCTCCGCTTAGCCAAAACCTACTCACAATACATTGCCAAACCTACAACTCCTTAACTTTAACGCAGTTTCCTAAAATATTGACAGCGATTCTGTTTTTCTTTGCAGGTTCTTAATTATTCTTTATGAATTATTGATCAGAGTTACAACTGATCCCTTATTTATTAGCTTTTTTATACATTATAATTTAATTGATCCAGAATTACCATATCACATGTTAGGTTAGGTGATATAATGAGGGGGACATCTCGCGCACACCCACTATTTGTTTCCATTGCAGGTATCACCTTAAGGATGAAGGGATGAAGTGAAGAAATCGTAGGAGGCTATATAGTGTCGGCGCAGGAACCCTAATTCTTAGTGGACTGGAAGGCCCGACCCACTGTTGAAGCTACCTAACCTCCGTTCCCATCTCCATTGCCTCTCTCTTCATCATATCTACACACTATTATTAAAAAGAAGAAGAAGAAAACCACCTTCTATGCACCGTCTGCTTTCTGTGAGTCCCTCTCAATGCCAGTAAGGGACAGTGTCCTGGGATGGCAATAGGTCGAAGGCCCTTGCTCTTCGGAGCAGGTTCACTTCTGCTAATGGCCTCGAGAGATCAATGACCGACTCGATAAAGCAGCTCTAGTGTCAGCAGGGAGTACTTTTACCTTTCAGCAAGCATCCACGCCATCTGTCAGGCACTGTCATACGCCATGAGGTTCAAAAGCGCACTCGAATGATGAGAAGGAAAGAGAATAAAAAAGAAATGATAGAAAGGAATCACGGTAAATGTAAAACCACTTCAGGATTCGCCCGCCTCGGTAGCGTAGATGGTAGCGTGTCTGTCTTACGTTCAAGAGGTCCCGAGTTCGAATCTTGGTCAGGGTGAGTAACCTGGATAAGGTTTTTCCGGGGGTTTCCCTTATCCTGATAGACGAATATCGGGTAACTCTAAGCTCTATGGACCCCTCATTTGAGCATCATTTCACCAATTTCATTGATCGTCCGATATGACGACGTTGGAGGACGTAAATTGCAAGGGGAGAAAAAAAAAAACAACTCAGGATTCGCCCACCTACCAGCGAATACTACTACTAACCCAAGTCAAAAAGGGCGGTCGACGAGAATCTCCGGAATGCGAACCTCGTAATCATAGGGATCTCGCTCAGTAGTGACAATACTACAACTCAACAGAATATTTTCCTGCTGTTGTATAAGCAATAGTCCACTGTGTTAATCAGAGTAAAACACAAGTGAACTAAGGTTTCTTCCATATAACTTGCCTCGTATTTCTTAGCTGCTTTCTGATTACCTCTCATTGGCTGTTGTCGTGGTATAGATAGTTCTGCAAAATGATTCCGTATTGACATGATGATTTATTACAATATGTATTTGAAAGCAATATGTAACATGAGTTTTGGGTGCTGGGGAGGATGGTGTTCTCGGAGTCTGCGGCGATCATGTGGAACAGGATTATTCTCATCGGATTTCGTTCCGCTTTGCTGCGAGAGTCGTGGTACGTCTTCCCGATCTGAATTTCTGGTTCAGATCTGGCACTCAGATGTATCGACGTATCTAAAATCTCCTGTGCTGCTTCAGTCGTTACATGAGAACCGTTTTCTTAAGCGTGGTTGCAAGCGAAAGAATCATTTTGCTAAGTAAACTCACAAATAGATAAATCTTGTTTAAATTATAAACATTCAAACTTGTAATTTAATTGCGATACTTAATGCCATTTTCATGCAACACTTTACATAAGAATGATATTTCTTCAATACAATTTTCTGAAAATCAGTGTTAATTATTTTTAATATTTTAGTCCGTTCACTTCGACATTCCACAATCAAAAACACGTCTGTTATCTTCATCGTTACGCAATCGAAAGACGCTTTCTTTCCTCGCTGTTTTACCAAAATTATTGATTTTTCCTTCTCTCGTTGCCATCACTACCAATCAAACTTAATTTGTACTGGTCAATGTCGCACATTACATAATCTCATTTTTAAAACTACCAATCATAAAACATTCACATAATTTCATTCACATGTTGCGTCATCTAATGACCTACTGAACTTGAATAATTTCCTTTCTTATTCATTTTAATATGCCCATATCGATTTTTAAACCATATATCTAAACATTTTTGAGCTCTCGGGGCCTAAACCAAAACAACCGTTACAAATATATGGTATTTATGGAAGCCATATCTTTGGGAATGTACAGTTATAAATCCAATGATGCGGTTAAGTTGCTGTTCCAGTTGCACTTAGCAGTAAGTTGTATCTTTGTCTCTTTAATTAGTCTTAGAGTATCTGGGTCCTGGTAAGGACTACCATTACGTTCCCTCCTGATTCATTCTCGGACTTCCCTTGGACAAAGACATGGATATTAAGTCTGGTCCAGAAACAATAAAAGTGTCCTTTGTTTCTTTCCCCCCTAATTGTTTGATCTTTCTTTGCCATGAATTCCTCTATGTCCTGGCACTTACATAGTTCTAAATTGTGATAGGTTAGTAGCATTAGGATCTCCACGCACTCCCAGAGCAGCACTACAGGGATTTAGTTACAGATATTCCTTCATAGCTGCACACGAGTATACGGTAATGACAGTCAGTAATTTATATATGATTGATATAAACTAATGTTAAAAAAGGAGAGTAGATCATAGAAGCCAATATATGTATGCTTAAGATCGGGTTAATTTAAACATAAAACAAAAATATTTCGAAAAATGCTAAAGCTACAAAAATTGCTTTGTTCCAGATTGCCTTGTTTAATAATTTCTGTACTATGTGTAAGGAGTTTTAGTTTACACACATTAACACATCTGGAAGTTGTCTAATTTACGAGATCTCAAAGTGCATATATCTGAGAAATTCGGAATACTATTTTTTGTGTGTCTAGGGGTTAGCTTTAATATTTGAGAGCATACGACGGCTTTGCTCTTGGAAAGTTTGCCAATCAGCCAATAATTTGCTGTATTAAATCATTGTGTTAGTATTACTTTTGGTGTTAAATCACATACATTCAAGCCTTCATATGTACCTCAAATGCACGCCATGCATCTTAAAGGTGTATTGCTGAGTCACAAAGTTTACACACTGATTTCTTCGATCCGTCAAGGACAATCACTTTAGAAGGATGAAAAGAGGTTTTCTTTTATTTGGGATGTCAAAGCTGGCATCTGAGCTTATCGAGCGTCTTCATTTTAAAAGCAATTTCAGGAAGGAGAGGCCAGGAAGAAGCGTGCGGAGAACAACGTTAGAAGAAAGAGAATGACGACCTGTACAATATAAATACACTGCCAATATCCACCACAGAAGGATGGGGTTAAAGTACTTCAATAGCAGGTAACATGTGAGCGGATTTAATGTAGCCTTTGAGGTTTTGTTGATGCTGTTTCATGTCGTGTTTTCTTATTCTTCCTCCATTTCACATGCACCACCTTTCCCTGCTCTCTTTCTGCTCAGTTTTTATCGTCAGTCATCACGTATGTAGACCAGAGGTTGGCAGACTTTCAATAGCGCTGTGCCAAACTAATGCTCTCATTTGAATAGCACCATATTTTATACCTGTAAAACAATGCCTTAAATACTAGGGTCATCAGAAAGCAACGGCAGTTAAGCTATTTCATATTCACAACAAATATTTTATGAAGGGGGACAGAAGTGTTGTTTTAGTAATTTTCGTGGGAGAAAAAACGAAATTTTGGTTTTTTGTTGCAAAATATGCACCATAATTTACTTATTTACAAAGTTTCATGCCCGTAGGGCAAACTAATCACCTGTTTTGGATGCCATTTTTAAAGCTTTACGCTGGTTAAATGCCTCTCCATGCTTTAAATGGCACGCCCGCATTTTTGAATGCAGAGAACTTGCGAAAGATTTGATTTTAAAATACACGTTAAAATAGCATTAAGCCACTGTAGCCTATTTTAACAAGCTTTCATATGAATCCCTTAGCTGTCAGTATTTTTTTGGATATTTTTAATCGTTTCCTTGATGTATTTCATGTGTAATGGCGCGAAATGTTTTTTTTTTAATGTTTTCTTGTGTTGTTCTAGTGTTTTATAAGTGATACTTGGTATTTAAAGTTATTATTGTTAGGTTTCCTCCTCTATGTATTATATTTATTATACTCAAGTGTCCATTTGTGTCCAAATTACACCGCAAGCTGTGATACAAGTTTATTTCAGTAAGCTTACCTGGAACAATTATGTAGTGTGAAATTAAAGAGGATAAGGCACCTATATTCTTTTATATGTTACTGCATTATTTTACTGTTTTAGAATGCCAAAGATAAAGAGTAGTAGCACCGCTTTGGGTAAATTAATGAATGAGAGCAGATAGGGGAAGACAGATACTTCATTTGAAGTAAATCAGGAAGTGACTGAGCCTGTAGCACTACAAAAGAAAAATATAAGCCTTTTTAAATTTGAGTCGCAATGCAGTACCTATGCATCAGAGGAGGATGTAGGTGAGAGCAAATATATTATTTTAGATGTTGGCCAGTTGAAAGAATTGATAAAAGGTTTAGCATGCCCACATTGTTTTCACAAACTCTGAACCTGGAGATGCTTCACACCTCTGGTTTTGCTTCTCAGTTAGAAGTGGAATGTGAAGTAGACTACTATTTCAGTAAATACATATAAAACCTAAGGCTCAAGAGGCTACTAGGAGGGAACAAGTTGTAAGTTACAGTGCTGGAGCTTTCTAATATAAAGAATTAAGTACTTTTTTATATAAACTGCATGCAAATAAGTCTTTTTTTTGTTATTTTTCCATATTCAAAATCTATCTTCTCCAACAATATTACAGCTAGAGCTCTGAAAATTGTACACAATACACTTCAGAAGCTGTGCAACAAACTGATTTATCGGAATTTTGATATTGGCCATAGTTTAATTTTTAAAAAATAATTACTATAATTAAGCACTGGTTTTTGGAGTTTTTTTTTGTATTCACATATAAATTAATTTTTTTAAAAATAACTGTACAGGATTTCAGAAATCGGATATGTTAATTTGTTATCAAGGTGTTAGGGAATTTAATTGTAATAAAATGACGTCTGTTGTGCAACATCTGTCAAAGAAGATAGATTTTGACTTTAGGTAATAAAATTGTGTAAGCTAATGCATATACCAAGAACGCGGCTACATATTGGAATGAAAACTGGTTAAAACACCTCTTTAGTTACTAGGAATATCTGTACAAAATTTTGAGGATCTAGCTTTAGTAGTTTAGAAAATCACTTTTAGAACTTCGGTCCTCCCTTAAAGGAAACAAATGAGTTAACAAATCAGAATATTCATTTGTTTCTCCGTTATTTAATTTGATGTATTTATTCACAGATACCAATCCATTAAGCGAAGATATTCGGAAAATACTCCAGCAAAGAAACAGAAATGTTTGGGAAGAATTACGCAACTCGTTTCGTCTGGAAGCACGATTTTCATTATTAGTTATGTAAACAACTGAAGCTGCTGATAGTGAAGCAAACTAAGTATTAAGAATAACTAACACTATAGTAACACAACTTCACTATTATCTTATTCACAATCCTTTGGGACCGGTTCGAATCAAATTTTACTTCATTTTCAACCTGTCAGCCTGACACGACGGCACTGACATACTGCTTGGCTGACCTTGACCAGTTAGGGAATTTGAGGAATAGCTCCCTAACTTACTGCCATCTACCGGGGACAACTCAAACTTATTGATGACATCTATCTATGGGATATCAAAATTCATCACGCGATCTTTATTTTTCAAAATAAATATTTTCTCCCAAACCATTAAATCTATCAGTTTGTTCAGTTGTTTCATGTTTAGATGACCAAAATGGCCAGCCACTGTCGATCTATTTGTCTGTTTGTGTTGTTCCCGGTAGTTGGCAGTAAAGTAGGAAACTATTCTTCAAATTCCGGAAGTAGTTAAGGTCAGTCGGGCAATGTGTCAGTGTCACTATGTCAGGTTGAGAGGTTGAAAATGAAGTAAAATTTGCTCCGGAACCGGTCCCAAAAGATTGTGAATAAGACAAGTAATAGTGAAGTTGTGTTACTATAATGTTAGTTATTCTTAATACGATTTTCATACTCACTTAATGCTTCAAAACATGTGATGAGTAGAATTATTGTGCATTTCTAAGCATTAAATTTAGGACGTAGGAAAATAAATTTGAAATATCACTGCACTATATGTAGCGAGGTCAGGGATAACAAACCATTCTCCAACTCTCGTAGACTTTTGTGTTTCCAGAAATTCTTGGTCCGTTAGTGATGTTTCACGTCTGTTATATATACTCAAACTAGATTATTTGTAGTGGTAGATATGTATTGAGTGTAAATAAATTGACGAGTGACAGACGTTTGTGTGGTTTCATCAAGCATGTTGTGTGTCCATTTAATATCTTTTCACACTTCTTTCGTTCACTACTATATAAAAGTTAACTTTGTTTGTAAATTTCTGCAAGTTTCAACGTCTGAGCATTTATAAATCCAATACCTCTCACTTCAGGCAGTGAAACTTTGTGTCATCGAGTTCGTTTTCAACATTCGCAGAAGATACAATTACTTATTTGAAATCGCATAGCCATGAGAAAGATGCAACGGAAATCACCACACAATTGTTTGCTTCGCGAAATTTCGTTTGAGAATTAGCTAGAAATATATCATGGACTTTCTCCGTTACCTCGGTAACCACATCTGCTGGGCATCCTGGATGCTCCTCATAGAAAACGGATGTTCGATAACGTTTAAAGTCGTTAAACCAATATCTACCTGTTGCCACAGATGGCAAAACATCGCTATAAACAGCTTTCAATTTCGCTTTTATCTCCTCGCAAGCTTTGACATACAAAAGTAAAAAAGCGAATCACTGATCTATACTGCACTTTCACCATTTTAGCGAAGTGCCTGCTAAATTCAAACTATTATGTGTTTCAAATGGGAAGGTGTTTGTCCTTTAGCGCTGCTAGGTGAGCAACCAATTGGAGTCCTGCGGTGTTGTCGTATTGTATTCCCCCTAAATGGTGTATGACGAGTGCGAACCTAATCAATCTCTAATAAATACTATTCGCGCTAAGATAAAAATTCAGATTTTGCAAAAACTGATCCATGAGGAAGGAGAGAATAATGTATTTAACATAATCGTAACAACCCCATATTTTTAGCTCAAATAGTTTTCCATACAAATAAATAAAGTAAATTACCATTATATTATAACAACGCATTGCGACGTAAGTACTGTAATGAATATCATTATTGTTTGGCATGTATGCGTGAACGTATATTTGAAATTACTCAGAACTGAAACGTAAACATTTGACATGACGTGGTAAAAGAAATATGTACTTTGAATAAGCCAAGGTGTATGTTAAATTCGATGAGAGGAAACGATACACTACTTGCTAGTCTGGCAGAACGTGTCTGGTCACATTATATCTTTGTTTATGAATGCTTCGTAATCTCTATTTACTCTAGAGTTCAAAGCAGCACTATTCAGTTACTCTTCCACGAAAAAGTGTATCAGCAGGAGCAATGAGACACCATCCACCTTCCCCCTTACTACTGCTAGAACAATCCAATTGAGTTCATGTGGGCTCAAATTATGTTGCAAACAGAAATAATATTTTTAAACTGAGTGACATTGAACGAGTTATTTACGAAGAAATTGACAAGAAACACAGCAAGAATGGAAAAACTGCGTGAGACATCAGATGAGCTACAAGAAGACTATTTTTTGGAAAGAAATGACACGTAACGAGGTTTTGGAACCTATCATCATAAATTTGCAGTACTCAGATGTTGAAGACAGTGACAATGACGAATGATCTCTTAACGTAAGTGTCGCTGGCCGCCTCTTTCCCCTTCCCCTGCCGTTTGGAACCTTCGCGGTGATTCACTGAAACGAGGGACTTCTAGAAAACAGTGATATTCTTATAAAAAGGACTTCAATGAGTGAGTTTAGTCAATTCTTGGCGAGCTGTGAGGAGCGCCCAGTGAGGGGACGGACTGCGTACGTGCGTCGGAGGAGTTTATGTAATTGCGAGTGCAAGTGGAACTGTAACGGACGAACTGGTGAATCGTAATTGTGTGCATTACGTAATTCTGTGTAATTGGCAGGTGTTCAACTGTAAGTCGGTGGAAATAAGGAACATTTTTGAGTGGTGCAATTGGACTTTTCATTTCGCGAACCCACAAAGTCACAGTATTATAAACAGATAGAAAGCTTTATAATGACAAATAATGAGGATGACTTGCTGCTATGACTATATCAATTCCATTTCAGACGTTAAAGAGTTTGGGGAAGATGTGGAATCATCTTAGTTGGAGAAAAATTCCCACTCACGCGGCAGACAGGGGCTCTACTGACTGAGCTAAGGGGCCAGCCTAAGCCGGATGACTGAGAAGTGAAAGACAAGAAAGTGAAAATGAGGGACAAGACGTGCGGGGAATGCAGGGAAATCCCGGAAAAAATCACAGGCAATGAAGATCGTCCTTGAATGCGTGTCACACACGGTACTGCCTGCACCTTTAGCTTAATACTATGGTATTACTTAAAACATCACTATCAAAACAAATAATATATATTACAATTTTACAAACCCCATGCCACATAAAACATGTCTTCAGAACAGGACACTTTTTGCCCTATAACATTAATTCCCTGCATGGGTATATCAATTACAAAACTGCTGCCTAGTATTTCAATATTGCGTTGTATTTTTTGGTATATTTTCATGCCGATAAAGGATTTTGGTTTGCGGCAGTTTCACTATCATACCGATTGTAATTTGAGCTCCCACGGGGAACATCAGGCAATGCAAATGACGCTTTATTCGAGCAGCTGGTATATCGCAGCAGTGATGATGCGAAACTGTAAACCTCTATGTTATTGCACGTGTTATCGATAAACATCGATAATATCTGTGCAATATACGCTGCATGACTCACATTCCCAACCGTTCTTTGTTAGAAAAATAATATTTCATTTGTTTTCCAACAAATATTACAATACTGTTCAATCTAAAATTTAGAGTGATCAATTTTCAAAATGAATGGGAAATAGCAGTCAAATGAAATGAGTGTACTTGAAAGTTCGGTTTAGCTATAAAAGTATATTATAGTACTTAGTTTTATTTTAATTCTGCACATAATGCATTGAATCATCAATTTCTACTTCCATTGGAAGACGTATCTTCTGAATTTACACGAATGGAGTCATCAGAGTTACTAACTACATTGTTTCATGTGGTGTCGGAAACAAATAAGGTATACGCCAAAATGTACTCATATTCGTGCAGTGCGCATGCGCACGCCTGAGCGTCTGCTTGCTGTTACATCGCCATGATGTATAGTTGTGTAAAAAACGTTGTGCTCTGAGATTGGAAATGACATAAGTCTTACGATGAAGGAAAGAGTGTTTATATTGGAGTGTTATTTTCGCTCGTACGGAAACGGTTATCAAGGCAGGCCGTGTTTAAAGTTAGTGGCGGAGCAATATCGTAAACACTTCAATAAGACAGCACCTAGCAACACAGTTATTCTATCTGTTGTTAAAAATGTCGTCATACGGGTAGTGTATTATGGAAACGCAAGGAAAGGTATAGTCGGTCAGTACCTGGGTCCACAAATGAAAATCATGGACCTGTCCAAAATCAGGTGCTGCAATCTCCAAAGCGATGGCTTCGGCGAACATCCCTGAAATTAAACATCAGCAATACGCCACTTCGACGATTGTTTAAAGATATAGGTGGATTTCCGTACAGAATACAGTTTGGGCAACGTCTGACGGAGCGCGATAGGTATGTCAGGGTAGAACATTGTGCACGATTTTTGGCCATTGTGTACGAGGATCCAGATATCTTGTTCAACGTGTGGTTCTCCGACGAAAGTCACATTCACTTGGACGGTTTTATCAATTGCCAAACAACTCGCTTTCTTGGTTTTAAGAGGCCAGACATTATAGTCCAGAAACCGTTACATTGTGTGCGTGTGACAATTTGGTGTGCAGTGTCAGGAAATGGTGTGCTAGGTCCGTATTTCATAGAGAATGATGATGGTGGACCTCTTGCTATTCACCAGGAACGCTATAGGAACATGGTGATCGTCACTGTATTCAGGATTTAAGAAGGTTTAATCGTGCCAGAAATATGCAGAAGAATTGACAGTGGTTCCAACAAGACCTACCGCCTCAGTAGCGTAGATGGTAGCATGTCTGCCTCACGTTCAAGAAGTCCCGAGTTGGAATCTCGGTCAGGGCAAGTTACCTGGATAAGGTTTTACTCGGGGTTTTCCCTAATCCTTACAGGCGAATGTCGGGTAGCTCTAAGCTCCATGGACCCTGTACACATTTGAGCATCATTTCACCCATTTCATTCACCATCCGATATGACTTACGTTGGAATACGTAAAATTAAAAAGAAAAAAAAGAAAAAACGTTCCACAGTCTATGGCTATGCTGCAAGAAACCTTTCCAAGACGAGTAATTTCCCGGGGCTGAGTTCTCTCACCCACACATTCCCCCGATCTGATGCTTAGTGTGGTGAATGTTAAAGGAGAAAGTTTTCAACTGTCCAGATCCAACCAAAACTGTGTAATTCGTCAAAAGATCGTCTCATTCTTCGGGACTCTGCAGTAATCTGCGTTCCGGAATATGTTGGAAAATCTGTGTGATCGTTAAAAGCACTGCCTACAGCGCTGTGGAGTACATTTTGAACATTTACACTATCATCTCGATACGTAAGCTAATGACAGTAAGAGTAACATAATCTCCAGTACTGTACATTTTGGCGCACACTGTATGATAAAGCATAATGTACAGGAAGGATGACAAGAGAAAACGTATACTGAGCAAGATGGCGTCAAGGTAACGTGTGCGAATAACTTTCACAGGTAGCGGATTCGATCCTCGACCATTCTGACTTGTTTGTTTTCGTGGTTTCCCCTAGTCAGTAGGCGAATGCTGGGATGGGTTCCCAGTTCCTTTCCTTTGCGGTCCCATTTTACTCCCTTTCATTTTAAGGTGGTTGCCAGTGAGGTAGTTCTAGCGGAACTTTCCTGCCGAGTCCCCCTGGATGAGATTGAGGGTGCTTCATCGCCCTCTTCTTGGGTGGTGCTGAGTAGCTTCTCTGCTAGCTCTGGTGTCAATTTCTCCAAGAAGTGTTACTGGAGCTTAGCTGGCACCCCCTCCCATCTGGGGGTGGTAGCTCACAATAGGGTTCTGTTGGGTTGCGTTGGGGTAGGACTGGACTGAATTGGATTACGGTAAGGAGGGGATTCGGTACTCGACAAGTATTGAACTATTTTACCTATGCCGACCCAAGGAGCCATGACAGTGCAGAGGGCACAGTTCCTACACTTGAACAATTGGAAACTCAATCCGGCAACTCGCCCGACTGCGGTACGGAAGCGACACCACCATCTGGGCTCGGAGAGCGGAGACCGTCGCACGTAAGGAGGAAGTTTTGCTCAGAGTATATCATCCTGCCATACACAGGCTAGGCACCCCCCGAGACCACCAGAGAGATGTTGTGAAATGATAATGGAGATGAAAGGAGGGACAGGTTATTTGGAAGATGTAACTAACATACCCATCATTCGCCTGGGACCCGGGAAAAAACCCCCGAAAAAGCCCATGGATTAGGTAGGTTAGCCACGGGAATCGAACCTGGGCCTCCCGAATGCGGGCTTCAGATGAAACTAACTATCCTGCTTGATCGCGTTGGGGGTGGGTCCCCTCCTACCCGATGCTTCAGTCACAATCATACCCATACAATGATCTCATACAGAGATTAACAAACGACTGTCACTGCTGAAATTTCTCAGCTCGTGCAGGCATTGCATTAATCCTGGGATTCATTCCTAGATTGGTGGTTCTAACCTTAAAAGTATTGAAATTTTTTGTGCATTCAGAAAGTAATAGCTCCTGCCATAGATTTTAATAACGACAAACAAAATAGAACGACTAACATAAACATATTTTCAAAAAAGCCTATGCTCGGGACCACAATCACACTGAAAGAATATGTGAGATGACAGTAACAAATGATGGAATTACAGTTAACCCAACGCCAATAAATTAAAAACTACATTAAAATTAAAAAAGTAGGTATTAACACTATTTAACACAGAAATTGCAACATAAAAGCATTGTGAATTATAAGCAGAATATTGTCATATGCTTTTAATATTACAAACGGACTTATTTCAAATAAAGTAGGTAGTAAATTGACTCATAGTTTAACTATTCATAAATGTGAAACGTTTACGTGAGGGCAAATACTTATTTTTGAACTACTTAGATTCTGTGTGTGCTAGGGGCGGTATGCATGATGGCCAATGTTAGTTCTGTTACAAACGTACAAATAAAGATTACTGATTATTAAAGGCCAGAAGGATGTGTGCTGTCATGCGATACAAGTAAACTGGACACCGAGTAAGAATGACATCAGATGTACAGCACGGCCATGAAATGTGCATACTTCGAAAACAACGTAACGTAGTACTCTGCGAAGTAGTGAAGCATTGCCTTTCGAGTGCATGCAGACACAAGGTCAAGCCATAGTATAAAGCGACTACTTTGTTTCCTCTCGCTGTGAGGCGGTTGTCATGCTCCGGCTGTACCAAACTGCAGTTGTTTACATGTGCAAGCAGTAACTGTACAGTCCATGTGTGTATACCTATGGAAAAGCGCACACAGTTTCGGCCGTTACTGATTATTTTTATATCATATATTTCGATAGTGTGCATTTTAAAACTTCAAAGGAGAGTTGCATAAATTACAAAAAAAAAAAAAAAAAAAAAAAAAAAGTCTCAAATTAGATTATGTTACTTTGTCAATTTTTAGCTGTTACTTCACTAAGATTTTATTGTTCGTTCGTTAATGTGATGTAGTTTGGAACAGTATCTTGGGGTGGAAGGCTGCTGTCCACTTGCAGATGATGTTGCTGCGTCCTGTCCTTGGGGATGGAGCTGAAGTTTTCTGAGTGGTTTCGATTCTGAAACTTTATAGTTTTACAGAGACTGCACTAGCCCAGCAAAAGTGCTTCTTCCACTTAATCCTTGCTTAAATCAAATAATCACGGTTGTTCCATTTCCAGTCTCCTTTCTTGACTCCAATTGTAATTTTGTGAAAATTGGTGCTTTGAAGTAGATAGATAATTGTAGTGGTTTAAGTTACAATCCACAGAAGCCTTGCTTAAGAAGAAAAGAACAAAGAAGTAAATATATGTTTTATTTGCACTACAAGAACTGAAATGAAGTAGGGATGCATTTTTGTAGAAATAATAAGTGCTTCAGAAGTAGATAAATTATAGTACTAAAAGTAAATAAATGTATTCAGGACTTTCGTTTTTGTCAATAAAATTGACAGTACATTTACATTTCAAGAAGCAAAGTATTAGCAGGACCAAAATAAGAAATTATTTTATTATTTATTTTACTCTAATTTAAAAAAAAAGAACAAGCCCGTAAGGTTATGTCTTGTGTGAACATAGTATGTAGTGTTGAGGAAGTTGGTAAACACACTATGCTTCTTGAAGGGCTATGCATTCAAGAACAGCTGATGAACTGGTGGTAGGGGAGTTTAAACTATGTACAACTAGAAGTTCAGCGTTCAAGTATTCTTGTCGCCGCAATATTACAGTGGTCTGGTTAATAATCAGTTGAGGTAATAATCTACTTTTAGAAGGCTTATAATAAACCTTTAACGGAGTGTAGAAAGCTACCGTCATTGAAATTCATCGTGTCTTAGATAGGTTTACACACACACACACACACACACACACACACACACACACACACACACACACACACACACACACACACACACACACACACACACACACACACACACACACACACACACACACACACACACACACACACACACACACACACACACACACACACACACACACACACACACACACACACACACACACACACACACACACACACACACACACACACACACACACACACACACACACACACACACACACACACACACACACACACACACACACACACACACACACACACACACACACACACACACACACACACACACACACACACACACACACACACACACACACACACACACACACACACACACACACACACACACACACACACACACACACACACACACACACACACACACACACACACACACACACACACACACACACACACACACACACACACACACACACACACACACACACACACACACACACACACACACACACACACACACACACACACACACACACACACACACACACACACACACACACACACACACACACACACACACACACACACACACACACACACACACACACACACACACACACACACACACACACACACACACACACACACACACACACACACACACACACACACACACACACACACACACACACACACACACACACACACACACACACACACACACACACACACACACACACACACACACACACACACACACACACACACACACACACACACACACACACACACACACACACACACACACACACACACACACACACACACACACACACACACACACACACACACACACACACACACACACACACACACACACACACACACACACACACACACACACACACACACACACACACACACACACACACACACACACACACACACACACACACACACACACACACACACACACACACACACACACACACACACACACACGCACACACCCACACACGCACACACGCACGCACGCACGCACACACGCACACACACACACACTAATGAGTTAGCAGACAAACTAGCGAAATCCGCTGCTCTGGACGGAGATCTGCCCAATAGTTACAGTTTGATACCTAAATCTGTAATTATTTCTGAAATACAAGAAACAGGACATCAGGTCTGGCAGAATAGGTGGAATGCCACGGACAAGGGGGCACTCAGCAAGTTATTTTTTCCAACAATAAAAGATAGGCTGAAGAGAAAGCTTCCTTTAACACCAATTTTCACAGCAATAACTTCCGGCCACGGAAAAACCAAAGCTTACTTACACCGATTCCATATAGTAGACGATCCAAAATGTACATGTAACAGCTCCCAACAAACCGTAAACCATTTAATATACGAATGTGTAGACAAAAGTCAACAAAGAGCCAAGCTAATTCAAGATGTAACTCTAAATGGAAGCAAGTGGCCAGTAACCAACGAGAGTCTTGTAAAACACCACATAAAAGCATTCTGTAAATACATAAATTCAATTAACCTATAAAGATATGTAAATATGTATAACTTGTGAAATCAACTGCTAAAAGATCTAATGTAATATTAACATGTAAATATGTACAATTTGTAAAATCAAATGTTGGAAAAATGTAATGTAATGCATGTAATACTACTATGTAGTGGGGCATGCTGATTGTTATCAATAAAGAAAAAAACACACACACACACACACACACACACACACACACACACACACACATACACACACACACACACACACACACACACACACACACACACACACACAATAAATGTAATTATTTTGTTTCTCATTTATTTACTTCAAGGTTTTCACAATAATACAGGTTGTTTCAAAACAACACCGATCGATTATAGCTTTTACGTAGTTTATAACTCAACTAGTCCGAATTTCGGTGTCGCAGCTTCAAAGTTCTGTTAGGTATAATTTTATGCAGCATTAGATGTTACATGATTTTTGATTAGGCAGCGCAGGAACCACTGGTGTGCGAACCTCAAAAGTTGTTATTGGGAGCACCGGCCACGAAAAGAAAAACATTACTCCTTGCTCTTTATCAGTGACCTAGCCTACCTTTCAGGTAATGGGGCAAAGGACAGCTACTTGTAAAAAAGGCGACTAATATCTCGGACAGTTCCAAGGCTGCTCTTCAGTGTAAAACTACACATTCCCTCCTAACAGGGACGATTTTGCGCGTACTTAGTTAGCAAATCCATGCAATATTGAGCGCAATACAAACGCTGAAATGACGGCTATGGTTTTGATGGATGGAAGAGCTGAAGGGCGTTCAACGAACGCACGATTAATTTAGTTTCATTAAAAGTACGAATTGTAAAAATAGTTACATCAATGATAATATTTATTTGTTTAACTTCAGAGCATTTTGTTATGATCTTAATTGTACAGTACTTTCAACCACTTACTGCAAATATCAACAGCTTCCTTTTCAGTTAAAAATACTTTATTTAGTATTATCAAATACGTGAAATAAAATGCTCGTCTCATTGTATAAGCCATTTAGCTTTGGTTAGTTTATCTACAATCTTTGATGTTGTTTTCTGTTCTGTTTATCATTTAATGCTTCCATCTTCAACCTCACTAAACTTAAACTTCCCTCTAAAAGGTATAAATTGCACATGTCGAACAGCATATTTGCCATCATGGACTGCTATAACGGAATTTTGGAACACGTTAAACATTCATAAGCAATAATTAAGCAATAGCTTCTTTATTGCGGCTTCATAAGCCAAAGAAATTCTTAATAGTGGCAAGTAGGCTACTGCGGAGTATGCCGGTATGTTTACAAACAGTTACAGCACGCGGCACGGCGTGTGACCTATACCTGCGAACTCCGACAGCGCGAGGTACGCGTTGTTGTTTCTGTCACTGTCCAATCCACATTCATTCTGGAACATTTTTTATGCGGCTGTATTGGCGGTAAAAGCTATCTATATGTGTCACATAGAAGCAGAGCGACCACTTCTATATCTTCGGTGACGTTTTGAAACAGCCTGTATATATTCTCTCAGATTCTGCGTATATAACACAGAGAGAAACGAACGCAGTATTTATAAAATAGCTTCTTAGAGTACATTTAGAGATTTGATTAGATAATCTAGCATTTACATCAATAATCTTAAGATAGATACACAGATAGTAAATACTATCTAAGTAGAAGACAAAGTCTATAGTTCTGAAGGGTAGAAAAGAGCAATGGAGCCAACGCAAATGGCAGAAAATTCGAGTGCACCATATACGTGGTGCTTTTAACATCTTAAGTCATATTGACAACATTTTACCTTTGGAACAATAGCTTATCAATAAGCTTATCTCTCACAGTAGGTTTACTCCCGCCTCGGTAGCGTAGTTGGTAGCATGTCTGCCTGACGGTCATGAGGTCCCGAGTTCGAATATCGGTCAGGGTGAGTTACCTGGATAAGGTTTTTTCCTGGGGTTTCCCTTATTCTGAAAGACGAATGTCGGGTAACTAAGTTCTATGGAACCCGGGCTCATTTGAGCATCATTTCATCCATTCCATTCATCGTCCGACGTGACTTAACGTTGGAGGACGTAAATATATAAATAAAAAAAACAGAAGTTTTACGAGTATATTACTTTTAATTATTACATTTAATTCATCACATCTCATACTGTCATTCATACCTCCTAAATTTGGGCAAGATGGGGAGTAATATTAGTTAAAGACAAATCTCACCATCTAGGCGGAGATTGAATCCGGGATCTATGGATTTGAAGGTTAGTATGTTAACCACAAGAGCACAGAGGCAAACAAGATTATTTTTCTGCACGGGTTTAATTCTATTTATAGTATAACTATATGAAGATATTTGGCATTTTATAGAACAATAAAGCTTACAGTTCTAAGCCGTTGTTATATAGGAAAATTTGTTATTGATTACTGCTGATGATATTACTAATCTTATTGACAAGATATAACCTATTTTAAAATTATGGACGAACCAGACTAAACATTTAAAATTCAAATGGGCATAATGTTCTGAAATCTAAAGCAAACATAAAGTCTGGCATGTATTTCCAGAGAAGCAAAACCAATAACCTTTTGAAACGTAAAATAACAATTAATTGAACAGTTGAGTGTGCTTTCATTTTATTTTCCCTGCAATATATGTACGCAATGGACGTATTATGTTTGATCCAAAAGTTTTACGTATATTTACCAGAAATGCATGCTTTGAGTCTCTCTCAATCTAAAAGTAGCAGGTGCATTTATTTGGAAGTTTGAAAAATTTAACTCAAAAACGAAAAGTAGTAAATGACATACTTGGTATAGAAGCTCAGTATCTTCCAAAAATACCACATGAGGGTTTTTAAGGAAAATTCCCCCATTAAAAACTAGCCCTTATATAAACAAATATTTCTTATTATTTATTTCCTCAAGAATAAGTAAAGATTTAGATTAAAATCCTTACGTTTTGGAACTGCAAAGCCAGTAACTAAATTGAATGAAATAGGAAAAAGGTACAATATGAGAATCTCTGGCAGAAAAAAAATTAAATCCATGACAATGATAGGGAAAGAACAAATAAGAGTCAAAATAGTTATTGATGGGGGAAGTTATAGAACAAGTTTCAACTTTGAAGTACTTAGGGTCAAAATATAAATTCTGAGCACCAAGGTAGATGTTTTGAAGAGTATATTGAAAAATGCAATAGATTAAATGGATGAATACAACGAAATTTTGGTAAAAACACGAAGACAGAAATAAAGCAAAAACTCCAAGATATAGTATCTAAACCAGCGCTGATGTACTTAGTGGACATTAAGAACCAGAGAATAGTCAAGATTGGAAGTAGTTCAAATGAAATTTTACTACCATTTTTAGAATTACTGGAATAGATAAGATTAGGAACACTGTAACAAGAGAATAGTTAATGGAAGAAGATATTACTGAAGAAATTAAGATGTATCAAAAACGATGGAAAGAACCCGTTCTACGAATGCCCCTATCAAGATATCCACGGCAAGCCTTATTTTATGAACCTTTAGTAAGACGAAGTGTTGGAAGAGATGGACAACGGAAGAGATGAAGCGTCCAGTTTTGATAACTTCCTAACATGTCTGAAAGCCTAAACCTTGTGAGGAAGAAGAAGAAGAATAAGAAATTTTAGGAAAATGCATAAGAAATGAAATATATATCTTGAACTTTATCTGAATATAATGTAAACAGCTTGCAAATCCTCTTCATGCATTAGTAACGTTGTATAATTTTGTGTAATTGGTAAACCATAAGAAATAGACAGAAATCTACCACACAAACGTATTCCGCTTTGAAACACACAATTTATTTGAAATAAGATATTTCGTGGCATGAGCCGTTTCGTGACATTCGTAATTATTGGTTTGAACGTTTAAACAGTTGAAGAAAGTAACAATGAGCTTCCGTTATTTATTGTGTCTTCCTATGTCATGTACTGAAACTTCAAGGCTACTTAGCTTTTATATTCTCACAGCTGTATAAAACTGTAGAGGCGATAGTAAACAGAGTATGTCACGCGAAGATCACATTCAGATTTTTATATCGTATTTCTAGAAAAAGGAAATGCAAAAAGCTGCGTGGCTAATGTTTTCCACACTAATATATCTATAGCACTAGAGTTTTATAATTCACAAATTGCAGAGAGAAATGGGGTAACACTGCTTTGTGCAATTAATGGAAATTAATTGTTCTTCCACACTGGCCGTGTGTAGGCTAAATTGTGGAAACGTAGAGTCAGACTGAAAAATTCAGTCATGTCACGTCGGTACGTTGGCCATAGTAGCACAATGGTAGTGCGGCTGGACGGAAACCAGAAGATCCATGGTTCAAATCCCGGCTATGGCCCTGAATTTTTCAGTCTGACTCTACGTTTCCACTGCTTTGTGCGTTTGTTCGTCGGTTTTACACACACACACACACACACACACACACACACACACACACACACACACACACACACACACACACACACACACACACACATGCACACATACTCCTCCATGTTTTGTTTTATATCAGAGATACACAATACATCATAAATGGCAGAACTTCTACTTTGTTATTTACAGAGAAATTTTGGAACACACATTTGTTGCATAATAAATGTTGGTTTTAGCTGTCCAACATCAATACAACGATGACCGCTCTGGTGTAAATTTTTTGCCCTGTAGTGAGCTCCACCAGTGAGTGCAGTTAGCACTACGAGGACTAACCGCTAAGCCTCGTTTGATGGTCAGTGATGTGATAAATCATTAATATAGTCCATATACAACAGAATGGACAGAAGTTTCAATTTTGCTTTTAGCATTATGGTTTTGATGCACTGTTCTATTGCCCTTTCAAATGACATATATTGCACACCTAATTTGAGACATTTATTTTGCTAGACATATTTTTTATGACCAAATGACATTTATACTAAATTTTTCATTTTACTTCTGGTCATAAGTAAGGTAATTATATTTACTTATTTAATTTTAATTTAAGTTTTTTAATTACTCCGGTTATATTAGTTATCCTCTACTATAAACACTAAGCGAAATTTGTCTGTCTCTTATATGTAATTTCGTTATGAATATAACTTAAATCTTCCCAATGCTTCTTTATCTAAATTAATTCCCTTTTCCTGAAAAATAAAAGCTTCACGACATTGAATACACAAATAAAAGAAATGACAAACAAATCTATCCATAAGCCCCAATTGGATAACATTTCAGGCATGCAAATCCATTACTCGACTTGTGTTTAGAGAATCATGTATTTTTGGTCACAGCAAGTTTATCTGAGAATACAGCTATTCCAGAATTGATTAGTATAGGTCTCATACGTCCAATAGAGGCTTCATTTACTCTTTAATGGAATAGCACAATAGATATTTCATAACTTTTCTTTAATATAATTATCAGATTTTGGCATTCTAGATGTGTTTCTTCTTTGATTAGAGGTTAAACACAACGTAATCGTATAGATTGTCACATAGAGGTACTGGTGTCTGTGGACAAGTGCCATTTATAGCTGTGGTTAAGCTGGATGCATGTGCTTGAGTGGGATACATCATACCACATTTTTGCCAAGCACATAAAGACGGCGAAAGTTTTTAATTCCATCCAAATATTGTATACCGACATTTCAATCAAAACACGTGCTTTGAAGTCTCAAATACAACAAAATATTTGTAGAAAACGGGCCACGTACATATGAGTATCCATGTATCAGGATGACTGAAAACTAAAATTTCGTATTTAAGTTGATTTTTAATTCCATTGTCATTCAAGGGTACAACACAAAGATTTTCAGGAAAGTGCTCCCTCCCCAGTTCCAAACTCCCTTTATATGGACACATTTTTAAGAATTTTATTTTCTGAAAATTGCCTTAATGATTTTAATCAAAATACCACATACTTTAGATATTTTTGTTGCCAAATAAAATTTTTCTTCTTCTATAATTCAGGATTTAGGCTCATAGCACACTCCACAATTTACACCTCTTCCTTCATCAGGCATATCTGCATTTCTAATGAGGTTTCTTGTACAGTCTTTCACACTCTGCAGAAACGTCATTTCAACACCCTGTATTTCACTTCTGTCCCTCTGCCTGAGATCCAAGATTCACTTCCATATAATAAAACTGAAATCGCCATCCTCTTATAACATTTCAATTTTGTTTCCTTTCTCGAATTATTTTCTTTTTTAAATTTGTTGGAATTTATTAATGTTATATTCCATATTGTTATCTCACATCACAGCATAAGAATTTAAAATGAGCAACCTGTGTCAAACTTTCTCCTTCAATGCGTATCTTTGAACAGACAGGATATTTCCTAGAGCACCATTACTTTAGCGTTCTCTTGGTATATTTTTAAGTTATATTCTTTATTTATTTTATACAATTTAAATACCACTCTTTGTAGATTTTCTTCGCTATTCTGAATAATCACGGAATAAGGAACAGTATCTATAAATTTGTTTTTCTCTACTTTTATCCCCGAGATAATTTCTTGTTTCCATTTCTTAATTAAATTGTCTTAATATATATTGAAAAGTGTTGGAGATAGGGTGCATCCTCGTCTGACCACCTGATTTATCTTAATTTCTTCTGTTTTTATTCCATTTATATTTATTAATATTCTTATATCTTTATATTAACTC
This sequence comes from Mantis religiosa, assembly GCA_030765055.1. Taxonomy (NCBI): domain Eukaryota; kingdom Metazoa; phylum Arthropoda; class Insecta; order Mantodea; family Mantidae; genus Mantis; species Mantis religiosa. The sequence goes on from CM060949.1 coordinate 81,440,131, forward strand.
TTTATACAATTAAGTGCAAAGGATATCCTTTTAGTCAATTATACTACATACTTCACTTCTATCTATAAAATCAAACGCCATTGTAAGGTCAATGAACGCCACGTGCGTTTCTAAATTGACATCTTGTCTCCACTCTAAAATTCTTTTCAAACAAAGAATATTATCGGAAATTAATTGTCCTTTCACACTGGCCGTGTGTAGACTAAAGTATGCAAATATAGAGCCAGACTGAAAAATGCAATGCCTTTGCCGGGATTTGAACCACGGATCTTCTGGTTGCCGTCCAGCCACTCTAACCCTTGAGCTACTATGGCCAACGTGCCGACATGACATTAAATTCTCCAACTGACTCGTATTTTTCCCGGTAAACCACTTAAGAGTTCTCATAAACACATGAGAGAACTACCTTAATGGCGACTTACAACATGTAAGTACTTTAAGGCCCGGGCTTTATAGTTAACTACTATTAGGTCAATTAATGGAAATCAATTGTTCTTTCACACTGGCCGTGTGTAGGCTAAAGTATGGCTATGGCATTGGATTTTTCAGTCTGGCTCTATCTTTCCATACTTTAGCTTACACACGGCCAGTGTGAAAGAACAATTAATTTCCATTAATTGACCTAATAGTGGTTAACTATAAAGCCCGGGCCTTAAAGTACTTACACGTTGTAAGTCGCATGTGTGTATGAGAACTCCTAAGTGGTTTACCGGGAAAAACACGAGTCAGTTGGAGAATTTAATGCCATATCGGCACGTTGGCCATAGTAGCTCAAGGGTTAGAGCGGCTGGACGGCAGCCAGAAGTCCCGTGGTTCAAATCCCGGCAATGGCATTGGATTTTTCAGTCTGGCTCTGTCTTTCCAAAAAATATTATCATTACTGGATGAGCATTTTCTAAAACCAGCCTGTTCTTCCTCCAGTAACGATTCTGTTATAGTTTTAAGACGTCCGTTTATTATTTTTGCATATATCTTATATACGATGTACAAGCCGCTGTTTCACATATAATTGCTATAAGCATTTCTTTGTTCTTTCTTAAACATGGATATTACTTTTGCCACTGTCCATGAACTAGGAACTGTATAATTTCGCCAGCATTCATTCATTATTTATTTATTCTTATGAACACAAACCTAAGCCTAATTACAATGTTCATTACAGTGGTTACATACAATAAAATTTATGAACATAAGTAAATATAAATAAAAATACTAATAATAAAAATAGAAATAGCAATAAAAGTGAGGGTGGCGTAGAAAGTGTACTATTATTTCTAATTACAATAATTTTACTAGTATTACTAATTCCACTAATTATACTGATATACGAAAAGGTTAGTGAGTAATTACAGCCTTTTTGAATAGAGTTCCAGATATGTTGAAAATATCCACATCTAAATAATGTATGTAGTTCTTATATAAATACATATTCCCGTTTAATAGCGAATGTTTATGGATTTCTGTATTTGTTATGTAGGTGAAATAACTCCTCTTGATTCTGCTTATTTTAATTGGTACACCAAAAAGGTATATTTGCTATAGTATTTAAATAATCAATAATCGAATGCAATATTTTATACAAAATATTAATCTCATAGTGCCTCTTCTGAAATTCGGAACTTTATACAGATGTAATAGTCTTAGATGACATAATCCAGAATTTTTTATCATCTCTGTATTGGTTTTCAAGTCCAATATTGCTATTCTTGATACTTTCTTACGCTTTCTGAAATTCCTTTAATGTAATCAAGTTGATCGAATTATTTTTCTTGCCAATTAAAATGTATGTATCACATTTTATTTGAACAACATCTTCCTATGGGCAACTTTTGCATAAATCGTAAAAGATATAAAAATATTACTGCTAAAATATGTAAATATCATTAAAGTATGCAGTCAATGTGTAATTTTTTGTGGAAATAAGCGTTTTTAAGATATTACTTCCTCATTATTAGTTTGGATTTTCAAATACACTTTTCTCAAATAGGAAGTAGTTGTTTGTACTTTTATGTCCTGTTCCCTGATCATATGGAAAAATGGAATATCATGGCAACATATAGCGACCAGGTCTTAAAGGAGATAAACATGAATTAAGTTTAACGCAGTCTCCTATTTCCATGAAAATATGTAATAGAACCAATCTGCAAATATTTATTATTCATTTTATATTATATAATAATATTAATTATATTATAATATATTACAGGCCGCGCCATGGTTGAGTGGTTACACCGCTTGGCTCTCAACTAGGCGGCCCGGGTTCGATCCCAGGCGACCGCAAAGTGGGATATGTGGTGGCAACATGGTGCTGGAGTGGGTTTCCTCCGGGTCCTCCGGTTTTCTCCACCATCATTCCACCAATTGCTCCATCAATCAATCATCTCCGACCCCTCAACCCTGATTTCATCTCAGGTCATATGCTTCGGCTCCCTCGCTCTGAGAAAATCCAAGTGCCTCCTAACGTCAGCATTGACGAGAAAGGAAGAAAAATAATATATTACATATTATATATTATAATAATTAATCATACTGTATATTATGCTATATATGCTGTTCAATAAAGAATAATCATAATTTTTTACAGTCATAATTTTTGCACTAAAATTCCATCTTATTATATTAGCTTAATGTGAAACAAACACGCCGTAGTAGTTTCATTGTGGTACTCCTGGTTCCCGCCTGTGAGAACCAGGTAAGTTCAGACATGTTCAGTACCGCCTGCCACTGCAATGGAGGTAACATGCAATTAAAGTTGAGGAAGATCCGGTGTTTCTTTCAAACGTAATCATGCTGATGAAACTTGGCTACGTAATTTTGATCCTGAGAGCAAAGAGCAAAGCTCAGGTTGGAAATTTTCATTACCAAGCCCCAAAAAGCAAAAGTGGTTGCTTCTGCTGGGAAAGTTATGGTCATCTCATTCTTTGATATTCATGGAATGGTTTATCAACATGTTGTACCTGCACACACATCAGTAACTGGACAATATTACAGGGATGAAAACAGTGTAAGTCCATATCAGGTGCAAAAGACCACACTTCCATGACGCAGGCCTGGGTGCTGCACCACGTTAATGCGCGGCCACATATTGCCAATGTTGTTGCTGAATATCTTGCAAAAATCAACGTGAAGTGCATTCCTCACCCTCCCTGTAGTCCGGATTTAGACTCATGTGACTTTTTTATATTTCCTAACTTGAAGAAGCGATTCGCGGGAGGCATTATCTATTATCAGAAGGAGTGGTGAAGGCTGCGGAGGCGATTTTGAAGGATCTCTCAAAAATGCTTTCCAGCATGTCTTTGAAGATTGGCAGAAACGCTAGGACAAGTGCATCGCATTCAGGGGAGACTATTTTGAGAAGGACCATCAAAATTATAAGGATGAGTAAAGGTACGTTGACAAAAAAATTGGGATTATTCTTTATTAACAGCCCTCGTATATATTACCGTATTCTCCTATTTCCATGAAATATGTAATAAAACCATTACTGCAAATATATACCTTGATATACGTATCCATAAACGTGAATGCACAAATAAAATTTTTCTTTCATTCTTCCTCTTTAGTCCTTAATGGTTAATCATATTCTGATTAGTCGATTTGGGTGGCTCAGTTAATTAAGCGCTGGCTTACTGATTCTGAGGTCAGTGGTTTAAACCACGAGACCTAAAAGCATCAGATCATTCCAGTAGGTTCACTGGTAGTAAAAGAACTCCTGTGGGACGAAATTTCGGCAAAGCGGTAGCGCTGATATGATCCTAGCAACTGCAGTGTTGTGGAGAAAGGTATATATATATATATATATATATATATATATATATATATTTGTTTATTTGGTATTCTGATTTATCTGCTATTCTTTGGACAACCACAATTATTACTGTTCCTACTTTACAGTATTAGGATTAATGGAGAAGGCGCTCAGATGTGTTAGGAGTGCCTGAATACAAGCTAAGATATTATGCAACACTACTGTTAGTAGACTTAAGAAATATTCTATCCCATAACGCAGCAGGAAACTCCCCAGATGGTCTCTTACAATGTATAAGATGAAAACCTCAAAATCGTGAGAATTATTTGCACAGGTTATTTGGCCTTACATTTAAAACCTTAATCTGGTTCTACATATTCCAAATGGAGATTCTTAAGACTCTTAATTACAGCATTCTATTGAACTTATTCACTTTATTTTACCTGAGAAAATCATGGGTTCGATCAGGGGATGTTCAATGTGAATTGAACCGGAACCTCCCGAATGTGAACAATACGCGTTACCGACGAGCTAACTCGCTCGGTAGCAGAAAAGATGAAGCTGTAGCAAATGACTTAACACCCATAACATTGCATTCCTTTATTAACCCGGAGCAAAGAGCTGTCAAAAGACTACTACACTACGATTGGAAATTCCATCTATATCAAATTTAATGATCCCTTCCACACTAACATTTTCATCCCAAACATATTTCCCAGACGGTCCTTATCTCTCTGACCCAATCACTTAACAACAACATTTCTTAAAAGTCATGGCCATTTTCAGTCCTACCTTCACAAAATGAACATAAGAGCCTCGCCATTATGTAGCTGCCCTTAAAAGCCTCCACAGACCGCCCGACATCTGATGACAGAATGCATCCTGTAGTCAAGAGATCGACCAGCTGTATTTAGTTCAGTCCCCCCGCCAGTGGTTTTGAAGACTCATTTCCACATAGTGAAAGTTGCAGAATTCCTGAAGAGCATCTTCCGTACATTTGAATAAAATTATAGAAATTGTACAACAACTGCAAAATATACCTGATATACCTATGGGCGAAACACAAGTGGTATATAATTTGTTTAAACAAAAAAATAAAATCCATAACACTAATTTCATTAGGAACCGTTTCTAAGATGAATGTTATTAAAACCTGCCTTCCATAGCAGCAATTTAAATTATTTAAGACCCAATATACATGCATTTTAATCACTTTTATACTCGCTTTATTGCAACAAGCTCTACATCAAGTGCGTTGGAAAATATTCATACAAGCCAGACGCCATGAAATAAAACGGAGCATCACAATGTGGGTGAAAGGAAAGCTTGTCATATAACGTCTGAATTGCCTTATAATCCAACTACACAATGGATATTAAGCATCGCAGAAGAATTAGAAGGGGAAACACTTCGTTAAGGAGATGGAACGTCATATTGTCTGGAAATTATGTGACGATATATCTCCTTGTTTTACACTAACTTGAAAGCTTCCACGTTTTCCGCTATTTTATGATCCTTTAACCATTTATTGCGACACTGGCAAAACATAAAAGGAATATTACATTATCGCCAAAGGATCATGTAAAAGCGGTTTTAAAGGTGTTCTTATTTGAAATATATGATGTTAAAACTCTGCTAAGTATGTGAATTTTAGCTTTCGTACACTTTAGAATGTTATATAGAGCCCGCTTTCCCCACTGATCGTGTCGAATTACATGCAAAACTGAAAACCATCTGAAAGAGAATTTAATTGCACTGATCATTAATCAGAGTTCTCCGTATGGATACCATAAGTCAGTAGCCACCATCTCAATGCATAGTGTGCACAGTAGGTCGTACAAGTTTACCCGTTGCACGCCGGAATAGTCTATCGTGCACTCCGTAGCCTTTAGAGCAGTGGCGGAATGCCGATCTTGCAATTTAAATGCACAATTGACTGAGCAACAATAATAATCGAATTGTAATATGAAGGATATAATTGTTATATAAATTTTTTTAATTTTTTCCTTCATTAGCATTCAACTATGTACCTTTATTTTAATTAAAAAAAAACAAATTATCAATTTTTTTTGTAACTTACGTCCTCCAACGTTAAGTCATGTCGGACGATGAATGGAATGGGTGAAATGGTGCTCAAATGAGCCCGGGGTCCATAGAGCTTAGAGTTACCCGACATTCGTCTTTCAGGATAAGGGAAAAACCCGAGAAAACCTAATCCAGGTATCACACCCTGACTGAAATTCGAACTCTGAACCTCTTGAACGTGAGGCAGACATGCTACCACCACGGTACCGAGGCGGGCAATTGAACAATAAATTGATAGTTTAAACAAAATGAAAATAATCGACAATCTACACACAATACAGCAGTGTTAAATAAAAGCTCGAAGAAAAGCAATAAGCACAACATATTACTCAGAAGTGCAACCTAGTTTTCTAGATCTTTGTTGTCTCTGTTGACACACTAGTTTTTCAAAATTAGGTATCAATGTTTGTGCAGCAGCTAGTCTAAGTTGGCATTTTAAAGTTCTGATCCGACAATTGAATTCTGCAGCGCTTTTTGTTTAATTATATATATGTTATATTATATGTGGATATAATGTGTAGATCCGAACATACTCAGAAAACGTACGGCATTTCTATGTAGTCGAGGAAATGTATTTCTTGGAAAATGTGAATGGAAATCCCTCAAACTAATTCTATTTTAGAATTTATTTTTCATTTGACGATTGCATTGGAAATCGATAAGTTCAAGTTGTGATTCAAATGGAACATTATCAACATCTGTAGAGTAAAGCTCAGCAAATACTTGGAAAATTGGCTCTAATTCAACCACGTTTTGAAACCTTTTCTGAAATTCTTCGTTCAGCTCTCTTAATATTTGAACATATTCTTGCAAGTCCATGACCTGAACAAACTGCTGAACTGTTGAGAGCTTTGGGAAATGTACGAAGTTGCTTGAGGTTAACTGCCTTTCCCATAAGGATAGTTTCATTTTGAATACTCTGATACCATCACTTTCTATAAAAAAAGAAACACTCTTCCCATGAAGGCATAAATGTAGGAGTAGATCTCCTGTCACAATACATTCTCCAACGGACAATGTTTACGAAAACAAACCGCAAGAGACGAGGCAACACTGCTGTCCAATTCCACGTCTTGTCTCAAAGTGAAGTCGCACGGCACTCGTGGCAGTGCACAGTGCTACGTCATTTGCTCTAGCACAAAATCGATCCACTTGGTGACCGCTGCCATAAATGATTGAAACAGATCAGATGTCATTTCAATATATATTCATAAGGTATCCATGGACAAGTTGGAGTTCTTTAATGGTTATGTGATTTGGTTACTTTGAATGATACGAATTTATACCTTGAAGTTCAGTAACTTACTCAATAGGATTCTTCTCCAGCACTTTCGGATTTTACATTTCTTCGAATAGAACAGGAATTTCATTGTTCCATGCAAATTAATGGTTGTATTTTACATCTCCAGAAACTTTCTGGAGAGAATTATATCAAAATTTATTTTACGTTATAAAGCGTTACAATCCATTCTATTACAAAATTAATTTCTATTAATACATATTATGTTAATATTTTATCAACGACTGATATTCTCTGCATAATGTGTTGTGAAAATTGCATTGTTCGATAGTGCTACATCTTAACATCTTTATTTATTTTATTTCTCACTTCCTAAAATTCGAAATGTTATAGCTCATGTTTTTCCGTTATGGAATGTTAAAGCCCAGTTATTTAAAATGACTCGCTTGCTCTTCAGTTGTGATGTTATGATATTGTCACCCTGGCGGTAGACTCGCGAAGCCGATGAATAAATGATGGCCGGTGGAGATTCGGGAAACTTCGGGGCCGATCGTTACCGGAAGCGACAGACAGTTGAGAGTAGTGTTTAAAAAATAAACAGTTTTGAGTGATCTAGCAATTTGTAATGGTGAACGGTGTATTGCTAGGAAAATAAAGTGTAGTTTTTGTGTTTTGTAAACTCGTCTTGTTATTTCACGAACCCACAAAGTCACAACTGGTGTCAGAAGTGGAACATACGACAATGGAAGCTGCATTGGCAACGATTTTAGAGAAAATGGAAGAAATGAAGACGGCAAATGAAAACCTCGCTGCAAAAACAGAGGCGGCAAATAACAACCTGGCCGCGGAAATAACAGCGAAGACGGAAGCGGAAAATAACAACTTGGCCACGACAATGACCGCAAAGATGGCCGAACTGACCACAGAAATGAGGGCAGCGAATGACAGCCTGGCCACGGAGATGAAAGCGGCAAACGAGGCCCTTGCCGTGAAGTTTGAAGAACAGTTGGCCGGCGTGAGGGATGACGTGACGGAGCTGGGCAAGCGGATGGGCCAAGTGGACGAGCGCGTCGAGGACCTGGGGAGCCGCGTTGACGACCTGGAGGGAAAGGCCGACACCAGCGTCAAGTCCCTGAACGCCATAGTAGAGGACGTCGTCGGCAGGAAACTGAAGGATTTGAAGGCCGACGCGGCGGGACGCGACACAACATCTGCGCGCGTCAAACCGGCGAAATATGACGGCGCGTCAACATTTGAGGTCTTCCGCCGCCAGTTCGACTCAGTGGCGAAGCACAACAGATGGTCACCGGAGGAGGAGGCCACACAGCTAATGGCGAGCCTCCAGGGACGGGCCGCGGAAGTCCTAAACGTGGTGCAGACAACGGCGGCGCCCAAGGACATCTGGGAGGCCCCGGAGAATCGTTTCGGTAACCACCGCTTAGCCGCAGCGTACCGCAGCCAACTAAAGGCAAGGTCACAGCAGCCGGAGGCAACGCTGCAAGAGTTAGCCATAAGCAAGGCCTTGGTTGACCTGCCACTGGAGTTCGTATCCCGGGAAGCCGCCTACAACTTTGTCGACGGGGTACGGGACACGGAGATTCGTCAGCGCCTAATGCTCGGCGATTATAAAACCATCCACGAGGCGCTGACAGCGGCATTAAGGATGGAGGCGGCCAAGGTAGCATCTATCCCGGCGTCGAGAACGAGGAGTGTCCGCTACGCCGGAGACAGAAGACCAGCTGAGGGACGCCGGCGAACACCAAGTGGCCTGTGATGGGGGTGTGGACAGCCCGGGCACCTGCAGAGATACTGCCCACACCAGGAAGGGCAGCGGGAAGAACGAGTAAGGCCCGGTGTGAAGAGGGGTACGTCGGCGCCATTACCACCATCCCCTCGAGTGACAATCCGCGCCGTCAGCCGGCGGATGGATGACAACCTCATCGCGGACGGCTGGGTAAGAGGAAAGCCGTGCCGCGTGCTGGTTGACACCGGGGCGGCCGTGACCATCATCAGACCTGACGTGGCGAAGGGTTTGCCGACGAGGAAGCCGAGCCGACCATACGAGCTTGTGACGACATCGGGCGACATCATGCCTGTGGAGAAGGAGGCCCTACTGGAGCTGACCTTGGGACGGAGTGCCGTGCGTCTGTGGGTGTTCGTCGCGCAGGTGGCTGAGGAGGTGATCCTGGGACTGGATGCCCTCAGGAGCCACGAGGCGATGGTCGACGTCGGCAGGAAGGTCCTACGGCTCAACGGAGAAGAGGTTATACTCCATCAAACTGAAGAGCGCCTTGGAATTTGCAGGGTCATCTTGAACGAAGACGTGGTTGTCCCCGCGAGGAGCAAGGTGATGGTGACGGCGCGACCGGAAGGCCAGACAGCACGTTGGGTCCAGAGGCAGCAGGAGTACGACTTCACCTCGGAACATCGCAGAGGGAAGAGTCACGGTAACGCGGACGCTATGTCCCGAAGACCCTGTCCAGAAGAGTGCGGCCAATGCACAAGAGTGGAGGGGAAGGAGCGTGCCACAGCAGTTCGAGTAGTCACGGCAGTGCCTGCAGATGGCTGGGATAGCGCAGGCCTGAGGAGGGAGCAGCTGGCGGACGCAGACTTGGGGCCACTCTTGAGGGATGTGGAGAACCTGGTGGACCACCTCCACGACATGCACGAGATGGCTCGCCAGAACATCCAGAAGGCGAGCGACTGCATGAAAACCCGATACGACAGGCAAGCCAACAGCCAAGGGTTCCAGCAAGGTGACCTGGTCTGGTTGTACCGTCCAACCCGGACCAAGGGACGTTGCCCGAAGCTTCAGCAGCCATGGCAAGGACCGACCCGTGTGTTGAAGAGGACTAACGACGTGGTCTACCGCATCCAGAAGGTGCCCCGAGGAAAGATGTTGGTGGTACACCTGGATCGCCTGGCCCGCTACGAAGGCGCTGTTCGGGACGACCAGCCTTGAGGAGGGAGCAGTGTCACCCTGGCGGTAGACTCGCGAAGCCGATGAATAAATGATGGCCGGTGCAGATTCGGGAAACTTCGGGGCCGATCGTTACCGGAAGCGACAGACAGTTGAGAGTAGTGTTTAAAAAATAAACAGTTTTGAGTGATATAGCAATTTGTAATGGTGAACGGTGTATTGCTAGGAAAATAAAGTGTAATTTTTGTGTTTTGTAACCTCGTCTTGTTATTTCACGAACCCACAAAGTCACTATATGCTCTAGTATAGATCTTTAAATACTTATATTCTGGTTTTAATTGTGTAGACTTTTTAGAATGAAATTTTTTATCTTTCATACAAGAATCGGATCACCTACAAACAACATAGTAAAATCCATGTTATTTATTAACAAGTACTTACTATTAATACTTAGCTACTTGTTGAATCTTGAAGAGACAAGGCAAGATTGACAGTTTTTATATTCATTAGAAACAAATAGTTTTACTTGCTTTTGTAAGCTCATTATATGCAATGATCTTGTGATATATTCCTAAACCTTTTTGATAAAACTCTGTGGAATGCCTTTTCTTTATCCATAAACATGACAGGCAAGCAAAAAGGTCAAATTCCCGACTATGCTCTGTGTTTTCTGTCTGCTATCTATACCGGAGGATACATATTTTATATTCTGTTCTGTCATATTGTAACGAGTTAAGCATATATTTACTGCAACCGGAGCACTGGAAGAAGTGAACTTGATTGTCCGTGATTTTTGTTGTAATTTACGTCCACCAACGTTAAGTCATATCGGACGGTGAATGGAATGGGTGAAATGATGCTCAAATGAGCCCAGGGTCCATTGAGCTTAGAGTTACCCGACATTCGTCTTTCAGGATAAGGGAAAACCCCGGAAAAGACCTTATCCAGGTAACTTATCCTGACCGAGATTCGAACTCGGGACCTCTTGAACGTGAGGCAGACATTCTACCACCACGCTACCAAAGCGGGCTTTTCCGTAATGTTATAATATTTAACGAAACCTATTTGTCACTAATACATATTCGTAGAATATGAACTCATGTTCTACCTTGGCTAAGTTGATATCAGAAGACGCTCTTCGAATTTTGCCTCCAAAAGTGATCTTTTTGCACTTTAGTCTAATTGTATCTTCGATTTCTCAAGTTTCAGTAAGCCATTAGGTACCACATATCTACCTTTAGGTAAATAATGCATAATAAAAGGAATGTGACTTGAATCAAAATAAAATCAAATGATAATGACCATAGAGCCAACTTTCGGGAGACGACCATCTTGGCGAAATGCAACAGTTACTGAGAGTGGAGAGTTAAGAAGGCTTTGGCTGTTTCCTCCGAAAGAAGCATGCTTAATCGTGATGCTGGATTTCAGTTCAGCTCCTCTTGGATACCGGCCTAAAAATGGAAATCCGTTGACCGGAGCACAGATCTATACAGATTTATAATCAAGTTAAATAGTTACGTATCTTTAACCCAGTTAATTTCTATACTCACGCCATCTCCTGACCTGGCATTTAATTGAGTGAAACCAGTTTTGTTCATTTATGCGAATATTGATAGTGTTTTGTCTTTGTTTATATTTGTGTTATATCCAGTGATTCATTTGTCGTGATAACATTTAATAAATATCCTGATGATGGGAGAGATGTACGGTCCCGAAACGTCGATTTCTAATCATCTTTTCAACTTGCTTGCTTCCCGAGAAACACTTGAAGTAAGTATATTTTTCATATATCAAGCACGAAGAAGGGTTCTTCCTATCTTTCACGTGTGTCCTTACCATTTTCTTTACATCTTACACTATGTCTGATCCTCCGACTATTCCTAAGTTTCATTTTCTTTTCATTTGCATTTCGCTTAGCATGTTAATTCTTTGTGATTTATTAAGCAGTGTGAGGTTACGTCACATCCTTTCTGCTCATGATGGGTTAGCAATTATCAGGCAAGGTTGCAAGATTGCCTGTTCAGATTTGCGTTTGAAGTTTCTCTACCTAAAATAGATGTGGGATATTCACGAGTTCGTTTACTTCCTTTATCGCTTTTCCCGTTGTAAATAGAGGAGGTAGGCATTCTACAATATGAAAAATTTATTTAGAGTTCACCGAAATACACATATTTTGGTACAAGAACACAAAAAGCAGCAATAAAAACATATTTATATGTGAAGATGGAATCCGTCTGCCTCTCTCTCTTTCTAAACAACTTAACCAAAACGAAATCTGGATGAATATGAAACTCAGCTTTTAAATTCGAGATCTTTCGAGATCTTAATTCAAACATTTCAACGATATTCCTGCTATGAAAAGCGACCATTTAAATCCACAGGTTAGTTAAATTCACTGTCTCTAAATAGCCTTGATGTTCCTTATTCAGATATAATATGTTTGAGATATTCTATGAGGAAATGTCATGCAGAATTTTGTCTTGTTAAATCACTTTTGAAGCTCCCTTCGTTAAAATTAAAATTTATACAACTGGAGACCGTGAAAGAACAATTTGCGAAGTATAGCACAAATAAAGATGTTAAAATATCAGTTTATGGATATCTAGATTTTGTTTTAATAATTATTTTAATTTTACAATTTTAATCAGATAGCTGATAACAAATGGTAAATGAATGAAAAGGAGGAAGTAATACAAGTGATTTTGCGATCCGACATTAGTCTTCTAAGGACAGGAGAAAACCCTGGAAACTTAATATCTGGATAACTGTCCTAAGTAAGATTAAAATTTGTAAGTTTCAAGCTTGTAAGTTGATGGAGACGCGATTCCCCTCATACAATGGCGGTTGGGTTTATTGTTGCGGTTAGGTGGAGTAATCCATTATTACAATTTTTATATGAGCCACTTTTTTCACGTGATGTCATGCAAAGAAGTGTGAGAAGAAGGCTGGCATAAATCTACATGCCATGGATAATATTATTTTCTTAGTCGTCTATGGACCTTATTTTTAAACATTTTATTATTTCCTATCTTTCCGTATGCTCCCATGCAGCACAAAAGACAACAATATCGGCGACTCTGTAAGCGCTGAAACAAGCCATTACTGAAGTAATTCCGGCCATTGATGGAGACCTGCTGCGGCGTATGCTTTCCAGTTCCATTACACACTTGCAGGAATGCTTGCACTGTAATGGAGACCATCTTAAATATGTAATTTTCAAGACAAAATTCTGCAACATGAGATAAATAAATGGCATGTTCTATACTTTTAGTTGGTACATTTATTATGTTCCTATCCTATCTGAGTAATTAAGTATAAGCCTCATAAACTAGGGAGCTCGCTGTAAGATAGCTTCAAGTACGTGCGCTAACAAAACTACATCTTTCTACTTGAACTTCCCTAATTACACCACTATAGTGACATTAGAGGATTCTTGGTGCTGCACGCTTTGTGCTATTATGGGGTCGAGTTGAGGAATCGCTACTCTGGATCAGATAGAGAAATCCGGGATGGGTGATCAGCCCGATGCCTTGAATGAGAGTAAAGTAGATGAACAGAATGAGGGCGAAGGTAAAAAAAAACTCAAGGAATAATATTCGAATAAATAGAAAATTATATATTAAAGTGAAACACTATTAAACATTAAAGGTTATTCTTTTACCATGCTATTTGATTATTAATTAGTTTGCAACAATTATCTTAAGACTGAGGAATAAATATAAGGAGGGGAGGCCGTGGAAAGTTGACGAACTGGGTAAGATTTCAAGCGAGTTAGTTAAGTTCGTATTAGGAGATAGCACAATCTTACGGATACTATTGGCACTCCCTATTGCTAGGCACTAATGACTTGTACAGTGAGACTGCTGCTGCTATTTTTTGGTCTGTTAAATGTAGTTCGTGTTTTTTCTCTGACAAGTTGTAATTTTCAAGACCTTCACCATAAGATCTCGTGGCCTAACAGGAAGACATTTGATTATTCTTTGCTATTCGATACTATCTTATATAACAAGCTTTTCGCAGTTTCTACTTATTAACACTTATTTCCTGTTAATCCTATCATAATAATCAAAGATCTCTATAGTTCGGAATTGGGGCAAGTTGACTAGAGCAAGTTAACGATCTCGTCATCCTGCCACTAGAGATTTTTAGTGTTTTCTTTTTGTGTTTTAATGCATTATATATATTATTTTCGTACTACATGATTCCCAAACTATTGCATAATGGGCATCAGTGAAAACTCACATGAGTCACAAGCAATAGGCAAGTGTCTTAATAAGTTCACCCATGAAAGGAATGTTGGTTCAAAAAGAAGCATTAATGGTGGACAAGAACAATTAAATAAAAAAAAAAGAGATGCTCAAATTTCAGAAAGGGGCTTGTTAAAAATAATAAATTTGATTTCTGTAAAAAGGGATGAAGCTAGAACTTCTGACACCGATGTGGTCAGCTCAAACTTCCAAAGAAAGTACAGTGCACTATCCTGGTTGTGATGAGAACTTGGTTGATCCTCCATTAGAAGACTGGATACGGTGTAGCAAATGCCAGGCATGGTGGCACAAGAATTGCTCAAACTTTTAAGGAGGAATATTTGTTTGTGACTCTTTTTAAAGAACGATGTTAATTTTGATTTGTACTAATTAATTAAGATAATGTTATACAGTATAACACTTTAATCGCTATTATTCAATTGAAAATACGTAACAATGTATAAAATAATTACTGTACTGTGTTACTCTTTCTAAGAATAATAATATATTCAACTTTTAACAGAACTGTCATCTTGCTCCAGTACCGGTACCAAGGCAAGATGACATTTGTGCATGCCTAATTAAAAACAGGAAATTAAGTTGATAATATCAAAATAAAAATATATAAAAATTGCTATAATACAGCAAAATACCATTCTTCCCGCCTCGGTGGAGTAGCTGGTAGCGTGTCTGCCTCACGTTCAAGAGATCCCGAGTTCGAATCGCGGTTGGGGCGAGTTATCCGAATACGGTTCTTTCCGGGGCTTTCTCATGTCCTGAAAGACGAATATCGAGTTACTCTAAGCTACATGAACCCCGGACACATTTGAGCATCATTTCATCCATTCCATTCATCGTCCAATATGACTTAACGTTGGAGGACGTAAATTGAAAAAAAAAAAAAAAAAAAAAAAAAATCTAGTGACGTGTGCAAGGAGAATAATGGTTAATTCTTAACATCGTCATCTTGCTCCGGTCTCCCTTATGTAATTTTCTTTATAGAGTGATTGAGATTCTCTTAGGTGATTTTCTATTATTCAGCAAGTTATAGAAAATTATCAAACAAATGCAGAGCTTATAAAGATTTACAATTCCTACTCATCTACCTAATATAAGCCATTCTGGAAGTTTTGACTGTTGCATTTTGATCTGTATTTCAAACAGTTACTTTAAAATATTAAAGATTGCTATTCAGTTCCTCATGACGGCGTGTGAAGGGTACAGCTTATTCATAAGAGCAGCATTTGGCGACAGGTTCTTTTACACAGCTATGTGTTGTATTACAGAATTTGTAACAGTTTCACAAAAATATATTATTATTAGTCATTATTATTATTATTATTATTATTATTATTATTATTATTATTATTATTATTATTATTATTATTATTATTATTATTATTATTATTATTATTATTATTATTATTATTATTATTATTATTATTATTATTATTATTATTATTATTATTATTATTATTATTATTATTATTATTATTATTATTATTATTATTATTATTATTATTATTATTATTATTATTATTATTATTATTATTATTATTATTATTATTATTATTATTATTATTATTATTATTATTATTATTATTATTATTATTATTATTATTATTATTATTATTATTATTATTATTATTATTATTATTATTATTATTATTATTATTATTATTATTATTATTATTATTATTATTATTATTATTATTATTATTATTATTATTATTATTATTATTATTATTATTATTATTATTATTATTATTATTATTATTATTATTATTATTATTATTATTATTATTATTATTATTATTATTATTATTATTATTATTATTATTATTATTATTATTATTATTATTATTATTATTATTATTATTATTATTATTATTATTATTATTATTATTATTATTATTATTATTATTATTATTATTATTACATTTTCTTTAAATAATTTGCTGATGGGTATAAATACGAGTAAATCCCCAGAGAAAATGATGCTAATGTTTCATGTCAGAAGTCATTATTTGCAGTTTTATTCTTTACATCGAATATCACAACTTTAATAACATTTTATTGGAAGTATTTGACATGGATAGAACACGCTGTGTTCGTATCGACTCAGAAGGACCTATGTGATCTATATTCAAGACACACTGGTCAGCTATGAAAGTAATGTGCTCGTCCGAAAATAACATAACAAAAGAAGCTGGGCACGACTTTGTGAGAGAAAGAGCTTTTCATCCCTAGTCTCCTTCTCAGCACACTGGTGCGTCAATAACATGTTCCCAAAGAGAACTTGATTCAACAGAAATAAAACTTTAAAGAGTACAAAGATCAGAGTCGGTAAAGGTGGCTGGGAAGACAGTGGTCCAGTGGGACAGACAGAAACAATTCACTCGCTAATGAAACTTTAAAATCGAATAACAAGCACTACAACTTCGCTCATCCTGCTGTAAACTGAAGTACAGACGTATCCTTTCCTTAGTAGCGTTTAACATCCCTTCTTATAGCACACAACGGCTCTGATACTGAAAGTAAGTGGAAATTGTGAAAGGGCATCTTTGGAGGAACGTGCAGGTTTACATTTAGGGTGCCTGACCTGGCATTTGCCTATTATTATCAATCAGGAAATCTTAGATAAACACCTAATTAGGGAGGACGGCTACACACATTAACACATGCTTTACTAAATACTCGTACATAAGAGCCAATTTTCAATAGCGTGTTTCAAATTGCAGATAATCTGATTCAATTTACTCAAGACATTATAAAATTGAATATTTGAATATAAGTGTTCGAGCATAAACTCTGCGCAACTTTTCTCTGCCTACACATTACAAATCAGAGACAAGGGCTCATTTTGACAGCAATAGTCACGGCAATAATCACTGGACATGGAATAACAAAATCATACCTGAAGAGATTCCACATCATAAACAATGACACATGTCTTCAAGAGACTCAAACTGTGGACCACCAAATATTCAGATGTTGTGAACTCCAACAACAGAGAGACATTATAAAAAGACAAATTGCAATCAAACAGGGACACTGGCTGGTTTCTCCAGATCAATTCATTTTAAACTACTATACATCTTTTAAAAATGTTATACACTCAATTCATTTCAATCAGTTAATCATAATAACTTAGACTTAGATAAGAAAGATGTATAATGTTAGAACATAATGACAAATGTAAGAAAATGTAACCAAAAGTATACCTGTAGTTTATTGACTTAATTTACATAACACTGTAAATACTTAATAATCCTTACGTGTAACTAAGACATAGCATATAGTATTATACATATTAAAGCAATGAAACATGCTGTATTCCTCTTAAATAACAAAAAGTATGATACATGACATTCTTGCTAGCTGTAAGAAGAAAGTTGTTTGAGATTAAATAGTTGAGCCTCTATTAATTTCTTTATTTCCAGTTAATAGTGTAAACCCTTTGTGAAGCTTATTAATAATTAAATTTGTAATAATGCTATTCGAAAACATGGAAGAAGATCAGTTATACTGTAAGTTTCCTGCGCACTGTAAGTCGGGGAAACTTACAGTAAACAAGTGATGTTATATCTATAAAGATATACCTTACAAAGTGTATTGGTATTCATGCCTGGAAAATTTATTCAGGATGCAGTATTTAAGATGGATGAAGGTCACGTTATCTCGAAGGTCGCTCGCTCCGTCGCGACGATCGGTTGACTTCGTTGTACTCGTCGCTGTTTTGTGTGCAGGGTGTGCAGGGTGCGCTCAGGGTGCGCTCGACGAGTATCTATTTCACTACTGAACTATGGAGTAGGTGACGTGGTTGGACTGGGAATTTGGGTTTTTCTCAGGGTTCTTGAACAGAAAGTCTTGTAAAACTTCTGTATCTGCATCAAGTTACTCGGATGTCTGCAGGTTTTTTTTTAGTAATTTAGGCGGCATTAGCGGAATATACCCTTAACTATATGTGCTCGAAGCTTTAAAATATTTATGTTAATTTGAGAATACTTTGAATATCGACGGATGAACCTGGCGCTTCACTGGCTGCAAATTTCTTAATGTCGCTTAACGCTGCTGTAATGAGAAACACCTCTCCCTACTCTAGACCTTGCCGGAGTGCCTCGATTCTACTCCAAACTGCCCATTTCTAAACTCCCCAGAAACAGTAAATTCCTTTCTTTGGCTAAACAAAAGGGAAAGCCAATAACCCTTACGGCCAACGTTAAGAGGATAGCAACAACGGAAGCTGTACCGTTAGTTGCCCCGAAACTTAGCAGACAATCCGAAGAAACTACACCTGTGTATTTTATTGGTTATAATTTTTTAGGTTTACAACTTTTTATACATAATTTATATATGTGATACGTTCATACAGATATTATTATAAAATCATAGATATTGCTGTTGATATAATTGTTTACCTAACTGCTAATAATTCTCGAATTATTAACATAAAATAAATCACTTCATATTAGAATAATGGGCAGGTGGAAATATCCCTACAGCTACATTAAAAATTTGGGACATATTGGTACTTTTAATACGGCATGACGGTCAAAGATACATCTGTTAAGATTACAAACAATGTAAAACGGGATAGTCCGCAAGGATCAACTGTAGCCCGGGTTTTTGAAATGCACTATATCCTGCAAGAGAAACTTCCAGACAAGTGCATCCTCCTCACATACTTGGCGACGCCTTGTTACTTCTAAGAGATAAATCAATCTCCAATTTAGAAGAGTCTAAACCGAGGCGTTGGATATTTATTTAAAGGGAGGAATAAAAGTATCAGCACTCAGATATTAAATGACTTCAATCGACTCTTAAACGCCTAAACGAAACATATAATATAATTATGACTGTTATAAACTGCTGTATAAAATTATCACATATAAAATCTCAACAAATTAGCTAAACTACAAGCTCAAATATTTTTGAAAGCTATGAACTATGCCCAATATTTTTCATCAAAAATAGAAAAAAGCACAATGTGTATAACTGTTGCAATTCACAATGGACGGAGAGTAAAAATAGAGAGACGAGGAAGAGGACAATATCCGATATGGAATTTTTGTCTAAGCAAATATCCTCAGGACATGGTAAATTCAATGCGCACTACGAGATATTTAAAATCCTTATTACTACTGAGACGTGAGTTTTGCCAGAGGATAAACAATACGTTGAACATATCCTTTTGTTGTTCAGTGTACGAAAGAGCTAGATATCCTTCTACAGTTGCCCCTCATTATTGTTTAATAGATATGCAGCAAACATTACACTCCATTTCTACTAATAAATGCTATGCCACTATAGTGGTTTCACTATAGCCAGTCCACACAAGGTTATCCCCAATCTCGCTGTCTCTTTCTACAGTTCTCCCCTGACAGGACGCGGTTTCTCCCTTTGTGCTTGAAACCAAAGGACACTGTTGCAGAGCGTGGAAAGAGTGGACTGGAGAAACTGAAAATTTTTCAAGTTTATGAATACATAATTATGATTCTGTAATCGTAAGTCTCACCACACCTTAATTTGAGTGTAATTAATTTAGAATTATCGTAAAGCTTAATATGTACATTTCTTTGCTTATTTCTGTGATACATCATATTATATAACATAGTTTATCTACTTCATCAACCTATTGATCTAACTACAGCTCTAATATGCCTAATAGAAAAATAAAAACAATTTTCGGATAATAATTTAAAATTACAGAGGATATAATTATGAAGTGAAAAATGCACCATGTGTAAAGCAGGAAGGATAGAGAAAAAAATACTTGTAATTTGTGATTCCACAAACAGAAGCTTGCAGCCTTTCAGGTTTTTGAACGAAAACCTTAGTCATCCATATGAAAGGTTTCCCCCATGTTCCCATTGATATGAAAAACTCTTACTTCGGCCGCCTGTTTAGCGTGGTGGTAAGGACAGGGTAAGTTATCTGAGTGAGGGCTTTTTCCGAGGTTTTCCCTTTTCCTCAAATATGAATGTTGGTAACTCTAAGCTCTATGGACTCTGGACTAATTTGAGCGTCATGTCATCCATTTCAATCATCGTCCAATGATTTAACATTGGAGGACGTAAATTACAAAAATAAAAAAGACGGAAAAAGTATCGTTTAAACAGCAAACTGTATATTTAAGTTCAGATTTTTAGAAAATGAGACACGAAGAGTTTAAATAAAATACTCCTATAGTAAATTCCACTTTACAAAGAATCTTTTTCTCGATAATTTGGTTTTCTCAACAAGTCCTTAACGATTTTAAAATGCCACATTTTAAATATTTCCATTAGATATAAAATATAATATTTGAATACCCTGTGAAATACTCTTATTTTAGCGGAAGTTTTCATAATTTTAATGGATAAGCATACTTAAAAATATCGATTTATTTCCATCATGAGTTTAAAATTTTCAAACCTGTAACTATTTTGTTGTTACTCGCGATTTAAGGCAGATTATGTAAGTCAAAATAACACATCGACCAGCTTTCTTCAACAGGTTATCGATTCTATTTCTTGGTTTATCAATTCCTTATTAATTATGTATCATATATAGTGTGATCCATATAAACTGAGGTCGTAACCTTTTAACCAATAATAGGACATGCGTGTAAATTTGGGAGAATATAATACACGATTGGAAGGTCACATTACACTATTTACATCTCAGAGAAAATGTGGAAGTCTCTTCACCAGCATCTATACATGTTTGCACTCGTCTCACCATATTATCTGAAGTTTTACGGAGAGTATCCTCGCCAATGTTACTTATTTCGGTTCCAATGGATTCCTTGAGAACATCAACTGTCCGTGGCCTATTCTTGTACACTCTATTTTTAGATATCCCCACAAGAAAAAATCCGGTGAGGTTAGGTCAGGGGTTCTGGGGGCTACAGATCTTTTGTGATTATTCGATTATCAAACAGACAGGTTATAATTTCCATTGTGTCATTAAATGTATGGCACGTTGCTCCATCTTGCTGGAAATAACCTTCCCTCAAGCCGATATCATCTCCGTAAAACTTCAGAGAATATGGTGAGACGAGTGCAAATATGTATAGATGCTGGTGGAAGACACTTCCAACATTTTCTCTGAGATGTAAATAGTGTAATGTAATCTCCCAATTGTGTATTATATTCTCCCAAAGTTGCACGTGTGTCCTATTATTGGTTGAAAAGTTATGGCCAATTGAAATGGTTCAGGTTCATATGGTTCACTCTATACTATTATTATCAACATGTTTCATGTTATATTATCGTTTACTGAAGTCATCCCTAATTTAGTTTCTTATTAAAATGAGATGTGAACCATTCGAAGTCATCAATCTACCAAAGCAACAGTGACTTCAGTGAATTTCGTACATCATTCCGGAATTCCCGAATTTTGAATGTCTTCTATAGTAGCATTAACATAACGAAATATTTAGAACCAGCAGTACTTCGATCTACTGAAATTTCATCAAGCACTTTGTAAAACAATTGCGCTTTGCCATAAGTTAATTCTACGTAACATTTTGGTTTTAATCATGTAAGAACTGACATAACCCGAACATTTTCGGTTTTCAATTCAGTATTTCGTGGTGATAACAGATATAAGCAAAAAAGTAACTTTTGCTTAATATTGTACAGCTTTTTTCAGAGAAAATCGCTGTAATAGCTCAATCATATATATCCAGGGAAACGAAAAGTGTGATTTTAAGAGATTAGTCTTGTAAGAAGTACGTTAAATATGAGCATAAGTTAAATCAGAATCCGTTGGTGTCTGTGTGTTCATTTTAAGCCTAGATAAAATTCTAAACGAGTCGTGTTGTCCCAAGCATTTGAAACTAACTTCTAATAACAACGGGACACGACAGCACTTTGACTACGGCGTCTTGTGTGTAGGCTAATTATGTTTAAATTTTCTTTTGATCTTAGAACTCAAACCTCTACATTCATGCCAGATTCTTTCTGTATATACTTGAAATACTTTAAGCGTTTCAAATCTCACGCCCTGGCGCCTTCTCTTCTTTGGCAATTTCCCAGGGTGAGATACAATTAGACCCTCGAAAGATTGCTTCATGTAGTTTCCGACTTTTTCTGTTCCACCATTTCTCACGTTGTGTTTTAAGCCAGAGGTTAAATCGGCTTTTCCCTTGTGGACTGTTCTTCTTAATTATGTTCAACAAAAAGGTAAGATAATATATGTATTATAAGGAAACAAGTTGGTCTACATTAAAACCACCTTGTACCTTTGGATTAATATTCAGTCAGCCGTGCTTAATGCTTTCTCCCGAACTGTTGGGACCGTCTGTTACATACGTGTGTGTGTGTGTGTGTGTGAAATGCAGGGACAGACCACCCTAATGAGCATCACTTTCATGGGTTACATGTCCTAGTTACTTGTTTACCGGGATATGTAAATATAAATTACCAGAGATTTGCAATAAGTGGTTAGAAGGGCTTTTAAGGCAACAGTAGAAGCAAACTTGTTATATGAAAAGAAAATTAAGGGGAAGAAAAAGACAGATCGTGGACAGAGAATGTTCTGCAAAGTGATTTTAGAACTAAGCAGAGTATTGATATAAAAGGGTAGAAGTGGTATAATTAGGAACAACGGGAAGAAGAAAAACTCTCCTAGAGAGAGAGAGAGAGAGAGAGAGAGAGAGAGAGAGAGAGAGAGAGAGAGAGAGAGAGAGAGAGAGAGAGAGAGAGAGAGAGAGAGAGAGAGAGAGAGAGTACTGAGATATTTTTACAGGTGTGTAAAGAATGAAGACGAGAATACCTTTATTTTATTTTTTATTTTTAGTGACTTACGTCCACCAACGTCAAGTAAAGTAAGACAAATGGAATGGGTGAAATGATGCTCAAAGGAGCCCAGGGTCCATGGAGCTTAGTTACCCGACATTCGTCATTTAGGAAAAGGGAAAACCCCGGAAAATCTTATGTAGGTAACTCACCCTGACCGAGATTCGAACTCGGGACCTCTTGAACGTAAGGCAGACATGCTACCCTCTACGCTACAGAGGTGGGTAAAGAATGCTCTAAAATATGTATGAAACAACTGATAATGCTTAAAAAAGAAGAGTTCTGATTATTAGAGTTTGTTAAAGAAGCCACGCATGGAATGCCTATTTGTTAATGAATTTTTATATTTGTTGACGTTGTTATGTCGATTTGATGAATATTTCTTGGTACTGTACTGCTTTTAGCTTCTTTTCCTAGCATAGCTCCAGTCGGTGAGCATTGATGATTTATTTCTCAGTTGTGTCCTCGGATCGATGTTTTATCTCACCTTTATTGGTGAAAGATTACTCTTTATTCTAAAACGATTAATAAGTTGAAGATACTATTATACATATCATTCACAGGAATAATTCTTTATCAGTGAAAATATTGTTCTGTCTTCTGTGGAAGCTTTCTCGTCTGTATAGTTACCGGATTTTTACACGATTCATTTATATAAACAGTTATATAATCCAATTCACGACTTTATCTGCGTGTCCTTTTCGTTTTCATCAAAACTACTCAATAACTACTCCAACACCTCTTAAATTTTATATGGAAGTTTAAAATTAACAAAAAACGTTTTCTTGGAGCAATGTTTAAACAATTCTTTCATGCTAGAGATGATCTTTATGGATATTGGGTTTGGAGATGTATAATGAAAAGAGAGGAAAATGAAAACAGGATTCTACTCGTGATGCTAAGTTACGCAATTTTCTTCTTCTGATTTTTAAGCACCGATACTTAATACTCACTTTATAAAACTCTGTAAACTGAGTTGTTCACTGAATTGTGTTCATATTACTAGTTTTCTGTGTATAAAGTCATCTAACAAAATTTGGGTTTGATTATCATTTTCAGGTGTCGCGGTGTCATGTTCTGAAAGCGACGGTAAAACGTGTACATTGTTTCAGACAGCGATACGAAACTAATATAAGAACGTCACTTACAGGATTTAAAATTCCTTGGTTTCTATCACTTGCATCATAGTTCAAAATATAACTATTTTATCTTGCAGAGTGATTAAGTGTTGAATATTATAGATGTGTCAGTAAACTAGTGCAAAAGGATGATTTCTTCATAAAATAAGTGATTTATTTATTCGTATATTTATTATTTTTGAGACTATAGAGATATCTACACCTTAAAGCAATTCAATATTATTTTGTAAAATTGGCGATAAAAGCTGCATATAGAAACAGAAACAAATTTTTATTGCATTACATTTCTCCAACTTGCATCCAGCGAAAATAGCAAATAAACCTTATTGCTAAAGACATAACTCCCAATAAGAGCTTAAGGTATTTTAGTCACAGATAGCAAATATATGTGTGAAATAAAGTTTAAATGATCCCAGGATACATAGAGCTAAGTGGTATATATAAAATCGAGGGTATCTACCAGGGCACATCCTCACAGAGTGAAGAGTGACCCCCGTCTAATGACCAGGGAGTTACCGAGCTGTCCCAAAAGGGCACCCGGCGCCTCCGTGGGGCTTTACATAGAGCAAGACCTAGAGTTCTGTGGACTCAAGACGGGATGGAAGTGGATACGCTACTTACGCGCGCCAACTCCAAAATAGGAAGGCTACCGATATAACCTCGGTTGGGCCGCCTGGTGATCTAGTACACCTTCTACTAGCTCTGCAGGCTAGTACCCGGGAATATATGGCTTCCCTCAACCCGTCCGGAGATGTATCAGATCTCCCACGGGTATCGGGAACCACTGCCCCCTCAAGCCAAACCCAGTCGGAACAACTCCCAACCAGGAAGGGGCTCGAATGTTCGGCCCGAGGTTCCTCTAGTAACGTTAGTTACCACGAGTGCTAGGGGTCCGCAGCGCCCGCAGCTAAAGGGGATTGATCCCCTCCCCTACGGGGAGAGGTAAGAGGTGGGGTCACAATCTTTAGAGAACTTCATTGAGCTTCACTGAGCTTCAAATTCGTGTCCTGTTTAGAAAGATATGTTTTAAGGGTGTGCAAATGTTGTGATTCCTTTGAAAACTTAGCTTCTTGGTATGGGCTTTGCTAATTTCTGCAAATTTTAGCTAAGTTGAAATATTTGTTACAAATTTGTTCAATATAATTATGCTATAAGAAACTCTTCGTGATCCTAGATATATGCAGATAACTTAATATAAGAAGACTTTTAATAAATAAAAATTCGATAATACCTACAATGTCACTGATGGTGAACATTTGCATACTTTAAAGTTTTGCATATTACTGCAATATATTTACTATATATTTTAAACATAGTCTGAATTATTTTGGCTTAGGAGATCTCAAAACCTGTATTTTCGATAAAACACCGATATAATAGATAGAGAGAGGAAACCAGGAGATCCGTGGTTCAAATCCCGGCCGTGGCATTGAATTTTTCATGTTGACTCTATCAAAACCCTTAGCCTATATGCAGCTAGTGTGAAGAAATGATTAATTTTCATAAATTAACTTAAATACCGACATAATGTTTTTGGTGAAATGCAATGACGTACAAAAAGTAGATGACAGCAAAGCTTAGAAATACAATAATAAGAATTTTTATTACAGCTATACTGCAGTATTTCGTAAATATAGCAAAGTTTCAAAGCCTTTCATTTCGTTTGGGTAATATTCTGCAGTGTCCTGAATTCTGAGCTCCTTATGTCTGATTTATATTTCAGTATGGTTGCTGTCCCCCAATACGATGGCGTTATTGTGCTCGTTTGGCCGGCATGCTATTATGTGGTACTCGCTTCTACCACCTATGTAAGTCCTAAGGGATTGGTAGATGCATGCAGGGAGTTTTCTCGTGAATGTAAACCGACGTGCAGTTCAGGGAGTGGAATTGTTGGAGAGGAATGACCCAGTATCAAGGACATTAAGAAAAAAATCAACATTGGCTTGTAACCGACAATGTTCAGGTAAATTATTAACATGCTCCAGTTCGGTCTTTACTCTAGGAGTACATTTTATTCATATTTTTCAATTACTGGAGTAAAGTTACATTTTACAATAAACCATTTCTTTATTGTAGCACTGTGTATGGAATCTTCTTTATGCGAGAAAGTTAAAATGGATACTTCAGAGACTACATGTGATTGAATTAGTCAAACCATGATCATGATGTGATATATACGTAAACGTTTGAGTCAATAAATTTCAGAAACTATTTTGAATGATATGAATTAGAGAATCTACAATATTTTTTTTCGATGAGCTAGTTTTATTTTCGAATTTAATCATTGTCATAATTCAAGATTTATTAAGTATATTTTGATACTTACGTATTCTTAATTCATTTTCCTGCACACTTGAAACTTTATTTCGCACCCAAATCGTATACTAATTGATTTACAATAGCACAAACAGTTCCTAATCTAGCACATTATTTCACTCAGTTGCTGTATTAAATTTACTATTTATTACCAGTAAGTTTTCGTACCAGAAGTTTTGCTTTGATTTATACATATTTTATTTTAAAAAATTATTTCAAAGCCTTCATTAACTTTTTTCAGCATTTATTGAACATAGATATGATTGGTTTTGTTATTTAGTTTTAAGAATTTATTTTGAGTTTTAAATAAGAAAACTTATCGGAATAAAAACTTTAAATACGTACGTTCTTTATATCCAATACTTTTAAATCACTTGTAAAACATAAACTTTTAGTGTCATTTAGTTTGTTAGTGCAGTTTTGTAACAAAGTAACCAAAATCAACACAGTTTTCAATCCTAAGCAATATTGGTAACTTTTCTCCTAAAGAAAATAGGAAAAGTGAATTTTATCGCGTATTAGCGTCATTTAACTGATTTTTGTTAGTGTCTAAATGGAGGTGGAGCTTGTGATAAATTATATATCTATTATTATTCTCAAAAGTTATTTCCTCGGGGCATTAGACATATTCCTCGGTTCATAATTAACATAAAACTTAAAATTCTTACTCTGACATGCTTCAAAGAAAATGTCAAGTGTTAAATTTTGTCTCAACTGTTGTACATGAAATCTAGAAGTGCTAAAAATTTAAAATTTGAGAGAGACTATCCATTCAAACGGACATTAATCTGGTAGCGATTTAGACCTAATGAGCTGGATGGCTCAGGCGGTAACGTCTGTGGCTCGCATTCGGGAGGTCGCGGGTTCGTTTCCCGTGGTCGACATTCTTGATTTTGGATTCTTCTGTAGCTTTCCCGGAACACAAACCAAATGCTAGAAATGATATTTACCTCACACCTCCCGTTTCACTCCCTCTTATTTCACTTATTTCATTGACTATATCCGGTATTTTTAGGCAATGATACGCAGTGGTGATATTTGTGCTCTGGAAGTACATAGGTTCAACTGAGTGGAGGCCCCTTTTAGACGCATCTGTTTGACCAGCCGGACCTGGCTAGCTAGGGCAACCCCTGCAGCTGTTAGGGACTCATCGCATCCCGGCCTGTGATAGGTCCTATAATTTCCATTATAGTGTATTATCTATCCTTCCTCCTGGGTTCTGACGTACAGTACGTTCTCTACTGAAGTACAGAAATCCCCGCCGTGACAGACAGATCGATTTTAAACTGTTTGAAACTGAGGCAAATTTTCTTTAATGTGTCCACAGTTTCTTTTTTCACACTGCTACATATAGAAACTCAATTTCGTTCTTTCAGCAGTTAGGCGGTTTCATGTATATGGACGGATAAACAGACAAAAGCACCCCAATAGCGTTTTCAGCTTTGCCTAAATGTTCCTGAGATAATTCATATGTTAAGAACAGACTGGCTTTTTGTTACGCCCTTAGACGGTCATCTTAATAATATAATATTTTAATTTTGGGAGTGACAACGAATATTTAATGCATTATAATGTATTAAAAGCTTGCAATACTCATTTCCAATACCTCCAAGGAAATCTTAATATTTTTAACATAAACTATTAATTCTTGCATGCATATGTATCTTAATTTGTATTAAGTTTTAGAAATAGTAATTGTTTATTTAAACGAATAGTGAGTTTCATAGTCAACTAGTCCAGAAGGTCCAATACACATAAATACATAAGCTTGAAGCAGAACATTTTATGAAGTCACATATTGCTCTTCTTGTACAGGGAATTAAATATTTCCTATTTTTGCCTATCTCTGTGATTTAGGGGTAGTTGTGAATGTGGGCAATTTAAGCTCTATGAACCTGTACTCATTTGAGGATCATTTCATCCATTTCATTCATCGTTTATATGACATAGTTGGAGGACGTTAAAAGGAGTACTTGCTTCTCGCGTAAATATGATAGACATAT
Organism: Mantis religiosa; assembly: GCA_030765055.1. NCBI lineage: Eukaryota > Metazoa > Arthropoda > Insecta > Mantodea > Mantidae > Mantis > Mantis religiosa. Next base: position 81,468,615 of record CM060949.1, read on the forward strand.
TAAAAAAGTTTTATATTGCACGTCTTTACACGTGCTATAGCATTTACTGATATTTGTTACTGAATTCTGAACATTGTAGCCAGGTGGATCACTTGAATACCTTCAATACCTGTTTGAAAGCAAGGCAAATTTTCTTCAATATGAACACATTTTCTTGTATACTTTTCATACTTTCATACGTTGGTGGGTTTCATGTATATGGACGGAAAAACATACAAAGAGGGCCCTAATATTTGCTCCGAAGTAGTACAGCCTTCTTGTTTCGAAAACGTTTTCTGCTTTGCCTGAAGGTGCCAGATATAATTCATATGTTATATGATTTCCTTCTTGATACTATGGTAAGAGTGCTGATAGAGGCGTGATATAATAGGTACCTTCTGCAAACAAAGATGGTTGAGAATTGTTCGCATTCTTGCTAGCAGAAAAGGTAGACTAAAAATAAAGTTCCCTTTAGAGCAATGAAGGGACACTTTATCGTGTTGTAAACGGAAAAAAATGGGGTGGCTGTAAACACCTTTCCGTGCCTTGCTTTCCTTTTCGGTTTTCACTGTTAGAATTTTTCACACAAAACAATTTTATTTCCAATGAAAATAGGAAAATATGCAAAAATTGAACGACGAGTTTTCTTACGGTGTAGACATAAAATGCTTCCCAGTTTTCTTTAGGTTCAAGTAAAAAAATACTTAAAGCAGTGCTTAATATGTTTCTTTAATGCAAAGAGGCACAAGTGTTAAATAAAACTACACATTCTCCAATGAACTTTTTGTCGTGGGTATATTAAATTAATTTATGAAAATGCTCTTCTTAAATTAATATATGTACCTCGCTTAAATTAGTATGTGCACGATAGAAAACACACAGCTATCTGCTACTATTTTTGTTTTGTAATTTACGTCCTCCAACGTTAAATCATTCGAACGATGATTGAAATGAGTGAAATGATGCTCAAATGAGTCCGGGGTCTATGGAGCTTAGAGCTACCCGACATTCGTCTATCACGATAAGGGAAAACCCGGAAAAATCTTATCCAGGTAACTCACCCTAACTGAGATTCGAACTCGGGACTTCTTGAACGTGAGGCAGATATGCTACCATCTATGCTACCGAGGCTGGCGCTATTTATTTTATTCAAACCGGTTAATATTATTTTTATTTCTGGTAAAGTCCACTGAATTTTACGAGTGAATTACTCTATACTACTGAGTATAATAAATTACTGCTCGCCTCGGTAGCTTAGATGGCAGCATGTCTGCCTCACGTTCAAGTGGTTCCGAGTTCGAATCTCGGTCAGGGTGAGTTACCGGGATAAGATTTTTCCAGGGTTTTCCCTTATCGTAAAAGACAAATGTCGCGTAATTCTAAGCTCAATGGACCGTGGGCCCATTTGGGCATCATTTTACCCATTTCATCCATCGTCCGATATGACTTAAAAGGTTAAAGAACGTAAATTACAAAAAACAAAAAAAGTTACTACGTTCCCTTTTTTCCTATTAAATCAATTACATAATTGTCAAATTGAATATCAAAACCAGGAAGTTTGTATTATATATTGCAATATGTTTATTGACGTTTGTTAGTCTCACAAAAGCTCGAGAACGGCTGAACCCATTTTTCTAATTTTAGTTTAGAAATATACATATAAGTGCAAGGAAGGTTTAAAAGGTGAGAAACGAAAGTTGAAGTGATAATGGACCACGTTATTAACTAAATATAAAAGTACACGCGCAAAATTTAATGGAACACATACACCTTTTATTTTCGACAAACAAAGGCCTCACAAAGTAGTAAGACATTCCACTCCCTGCCAAAGTCTTCAAAGCTGTTTCTCTTAGCATATTTTACTAGTCATTTGTTATCAAGACTGAATTGTTCTTTTATGTAGCATGTCTTTCAAAGTTTACGCACAAAATTAACTTCTGAATCCACTATAACACTATAAATAGTTGACCACAGACAATTGCTGTCAAATATTGGTGAATCCTTGAATATCTTCATTATAATTTGCGTTTCTGTGAATGTGAATTTAATTGACGTAAAATTAATTGAATTCCCTTGTGACGTTGTGAAGTTCACGGAACTATTTTTACTATGGAAAGAAGAAGACGACTTGACTTAGTTCATAGCAGTCAGTCAACGTGCGAGGTGCTACGTCACGTGCTGATCGCACTGATAAGCAGCGTACTGCAGCTAATGCTAATAGTCGTACTGGTCTGACAGAATTGTGTTCTAGAGTGTTTGTTTCTTCCGGGGGAGTTGCTTTCGCACAAATCAGTTGACACTGTTATAAAACAGGATGATATAGTCAATTACCTCATAGAGTTTTTATATTCATTAGAATTGCCTTAACTCCCACGCACAATTTAAAATTAAAAGTAGGCTTGGTTGTGATTATGCTACGTAACATTAACCAACCACGTCTGTGCAATGGAACGAGACTAGCTGTGAAAATAATAACGAATAACCTTATCGAGACAACAATCATCCAGGAAAAGTACAAAGGAGAGGATATTGTGACTGCGAGGGTTACGTAGAATCAAACGTCTGGTTTGTAGAAATTTAAAACTCTTTATTGCAGTAAAAAGTCGTGAAATTGACAGTCAACTGTGGTCAAGGTGACTGAGTGCTCCGCCGCACGTAAACAAATGAAAGAAATCACTGCAGTACGCTTCAAACGTCCACTGTCCAATAACCATCACACAACTACACAACATAAATCCGATAATCACACAACTGGCGCTTCTAACACTTTGCCGGTATTTTCCCAGTCATTGTATCTAGAATGCCGTATACCTTCCGAGAACATTCGTGGTGGCAAGAGAAAGACAGAAAATTCCGGAGTCTCTCTCTGTCTCTTTGTGTTGGCTAGCGTCCAACTCTCCTGCCCACGCGCCCGCTTCCCTTTTATCACGGCAACACAATGCCATCAGTGACAGTATCTTGATCCCGTGTATTCCGATGATTCCAACGGATTTACCTTTTAATTTTAAGCGTCTACAATTCCCCGTGGGTTTGGCCTTTGTGATGACCACAAATAAATGGCAAGGGCTGTCATTGGAAGTTTGCGAAATCAACTTTTAGTTCGCCTGTTTCTCTCATGGACAATTATACGTTGCGCGTTCGCGCGTCTGAATGTCATCATCTTTATGTATTTACGCACCACAAAAAAGATAAAAAATATTTCTTATCAAATAGCTTTTAATTGATGTACTTAATTGTAACTGTGCTGTATTTAAACTTCACCTCCAATTGCAGGATAAATAACTGATCCGAAAATGCTTTATTTATATAGATGAAATCAGACAACTTTTATTGGGGTTACGAAGATCGCCGGGTCAGCTAGTGGCACATAAATAAATATGAGTTTATTAATTTAAGCGTTCATAAGCTGCACTTCTGTACAAAGTTGCGTAGTTTAGACAAACAATTTCTGCTTTCAATATGGACCAAATACGAGAGGAATATCATAGGGAGCTTTTGTAAATGATAACTATAATACATTTGACTCTAAAAATAATTTCAAATATTTTAATATCAGGCAGAAAAACATTGAATTACGTTTGAGGAAGGTTTCAGTAATCACTAAGTGTCGTCCAGTTATAAACTTAACAGATTAATTCCCACTAAATGTATTTCAAAAGCTGGATTATACCTAAGCTGCAAGTGCACCTGTAGTGGACCTATATAATTTCTTTGTTTTGCGTTATTATAAAAACAACGTTCATTGAACAAATATAGTGCACATAGGCAGAATATATAATTTTTGGTTTATCCCTTTTATTTTTATGTCCTCGAACTTTTAAGTCATATCGAACGTTGAATCAAATGAATGAAATGATGTTCAGATGTGTCCATGACCTATGGAGCGTGGTTACCCGACATTCATTTTTCAGGACAAGGAAAAACCTCGGAAAAATCGTTATCCAGATAACTTTACCTGACTAAGATTCAAACTCGGGATATCTTGAACATGAGGCAGATACGGGAATCGAACCCGGAGCTCCTAGCATAGAAGGCAGGTGCTCTACCGACTGAGCTACGGGGCCAGCCTCTAAAGTTTTGCAATATTGAAACTAAACTAAGTCAATCAATTTAATTTGTTCTTCCACAAATTTCGCACATACTTATTGAAGTTAGAAAACTATAATCACACAAAAAGTCCGTGCCATAATACGGATTTAAATCATGGTCAGCAATACCCAACCTTGGCTCTCATTGCTTATTTATTTATCCTACCTCTTTCACTTTGTACATAGCCCAGTTTTTCTCCTCTTTCAAGCAACTATTTATAATTAAAATTATTAGACAGTTTCGTTTTTAGTCCTATGAATGCGTCAAACTTAACGTAAAGTAGGGAGACAAATTGCCCTCCTCTCTTTCGTGTACCTAACTTTATACATAATTAGTCATGGTATTCACTATTTCAGTCACTTCTCAGGAGTTCATACCCAAGTATGCCTAAATAAAATCTTTTTCAGTAAGTATAAATTACGATTTACAGAAAATACGAGTAAGTTGAAATAAGGTTCTGTGTCAATTGTGGAATAATAGTGTAAATGAATTTTAATGGATGTCGTAAATAGTTTATAATTGTTGAAGAGTTTTTCTTCTATTTTTAATCTAAATATACTGCTGCGAAAGAAAAGGAACAATATATGCAATACTTCTGGTGAACGTTGCAAGCAATCATATTTGAATCTTAATGTAAACCTTTCCAACAGGGTGAACCTGCATTTCTTTGACAGTAGTTAAAGGATGCTTAATGGAAGATTTTTGTGGGTATTATTCTTCAATTCTGCATTTTGTAGTGACCAATTATGAATACGGGTTCGGTTTATCTGGAACTTTACAACCACTTAAAAATCCGGAATGTTATCAGGGGAAGATTTGAGAACGAGTAGAGTAGTGAGTTAAAGTAGCTAATGTACCCAAGTGTTGATGGATGGAGAGCTTATTCCATTTTCAGTAATTATCATTGAACACGCCTTGCAGGGTAATTTGCGCAGCCATTTATCAAAGAGAAAATTCCAGTGTAGGATGTCAAAGGGATAGAAGAAACCTTCCCAGCAGCTAGGTTGAAATGGTTTAGAGAAGAGGTGAGAACTATATTCACTGAGGATATACTAGCTATTCTGTTGAAGGAGGCAAATGAAGCGACATTAGCTTACATTACACTAAAAATCTTTAGGGAGATTAAGGTAATTTAAAAATTGTCGCTCATAACTTCAGTATAATGAGACAGGGTCACGTATTACTGATGCTGTTGTAGTCGAATTAAACTAAAACAATTGAAATTAATTGTTTTTTCACACTACCCGTGGAAAGATAGTCAAACTGAAAGTTCGTTGCTATAGGTGGGATTTGAACCACGGATCTCCCGGTCTCCACTTGCTTTTACCACGAGATGCCATGGCAGCGTGATAGCTCGATATTAAATTCTCAGTTAATAAATTAAATCATTAATTCTCAGTTTAAGTGCAAGTAAATTGGGAATTTAATGAGGTACTGGCACGTTGTCATAGTAGCCCTCCAGCCGGATGGAGACCGGGAGATCTGTGGTTCAAACTCAGGTTATACCATTTAATATTCAGTATGACTCCACCTTTATAAATTAAAACGAGTTATATAGCAAACTAAAGCGATTACTTAGATGAGATGAGGCCTATTGAGGATACCTATTTGAAGCTAGACGATATTTTGAATGGAGGTAAACTCTCTTTAAGTTAAGGGAAAACTAAATTATATAAAAATCTGATGTGCTGCATTAAAATGAATTCCTTTACTTTTTTTTTTTAATTTATTGAAAACTTGCTAACTATACAAGTATTTTCAGTTTAGATAACAAAGCTAAAATTATTCAAAAGAATAGTAAAGGTGTATTTAGGATGAATTACAGTGACTGTCCTCATTTAAACTGCTTTGAGATCATTTCAAATTAGTAGATCTTTGTATCGTTTTAACTTAAATCTTCGTGATCGTTCTTGTGGCATATGCTGAGGAAACTGTCTCAGAATTGCATTTTCATGTTCAACAAAGGAAGTGAGGAGCCCAAAAAACAGTGGCTCTCAGCTTACGAGCTGACAAAATGGTCCTTGTCTTTTTTGCTGTACTCCCACCAGGCTTTGTTCATTGTTTTGTCTGCTGTTTTGATTCTGGCATGTAGTGATGGATCTAAGTTTCATCCAAAGTCACAAATCGGTGTAAATCTTGCGGATTGCGATTAAACATCGCCAGATACTCGGTAGAAGTATTCATTCGGATGCGCTTTTGGTCAAATGTGAGCAACCGCGGCACCCATCTTGCACACAGATTTTTCATTGCCAATTTTTAATGCAGGATATTATACACTTGCTCAGTTGAGATATATACAGCTTCAGAAATATCAGTAATTTTGATTCGGTGGTATTGCATAATTAGATCGTACATTTTTTCAATTATATTCTGTGTGGTGATCTCAATTGGGCGACCGGAGGGTGATTCATCTTCGGTGCTTCTACGACTACGTTTGAATTCATTGCTCCAAAAGTAAATGACCTTCAATGTTGTTGCATAGTTCGCATGAACTTCATCCAATTCAGTTTTGACTTGTGCGGCAGTTCAGCCCTTCAAAAGAAAATGTTTATTAACAGTAAGAAATTCTATTTTTCCTCATTTTCAATCGCAGCTATCACACTGACCTGTTCAGATGGCTGTATAGCTAGTAGAAGGTGTGCTAGATTACCAGGCGGCTCCAATGAGGTCATATCGGTAGCATTCCCATTTTCGAGTTGCTGCGCGTAAGTGGCGTATCCACTTCCATCCCGTCTTGAGTCCACAGGACCAAATGGGGGGGGGGGGCTTATTGGTCTCTAGGTTTTGTCCTATGGAAAGCTCCACGGAGGCGCCGGGCGCCCTTTCGGGAAAGCTCGGCAACTCCCTGGTCGAAGGAGGCCCGAGTCCTTGGTCCTATGGGCCCAGGAAAAGTGGGAGTAGATCCTCTGGCGTGTGTTGAATTGTTCAGATGACTGAAATAATGAACTGTATAGTGCAGCACATTTAAATTTTCTGCATAATCTTTGGAATAATCAGCCTTAGCACCCACAAACCTGCAAAGAAAAAAAAAACACATCTTTAATGCAAATTTACCAGACCTGTTAAACGACCCTTATAAAATACTAATTACAGTTGAGATTTTAATATATCTTGAAATATATAGTGTTCTAAATTTTGTAGTCCTGGCTTTTTATGCAGCTATTAGTTGATATAACATATTTTAACGCTTTTGTGTGTAAGTTTAAAATGCTTTTATACTTTTTATATGTAATGAAACACTGAATATGCAAATTTGTATGTCCTGTAGTATTAGATTTTAACGACCTAATGACGAATGTTCTGCACGAATCCTGGCTATAGAGCTATCCAGTTGTAGGATCGAAGGAAAGCAGGAAAAGCCGCTAGTTTCATCTTCCTAACATCAATTTCACCTCCAATATCCAATAAAATGTAACAAATATGGACCATCTCAACCGGTGCTATCTCGGAGCATAGCTGGCTTTCCCTGAAATTGTAGCAGGCATAACTTTAGCGGGCGATACATTTGTCCTGTTTTCCCATCACTGTCATTTTGTAAGCCACCCAGCACGATATCTCTTCCACATACCTGCAATACAACAAACGGCGTGGTAAAGTTTCTGGTCTCGTTCAAAACCCAGTCAATATGTATGTGCATCCAATATCGCTATTGTTTCCATAGGAACGATAGCCACTAATAGCGGCAACTACTGCTTTCTAGTTAACTGGTTCTGATGAAATAGCTACGGTGAATATTTTAGAAATAGCTAATGCCACTTAAATATTTGCTATAAGCTATGTTAAAATATTTTCTTTATTTTTTGATTATATTGTCCTATAACAACCTAGATTGACTAGGACACGAATGAATAAAGTTTACAAAATGATGTTCAAATGATCCTGGATTCAAAACACTTACCTGATATTCGTCTCTAGGATGAATAAATTCTGCAAATAACATTTCAAATAACGCAATATAATATATTCCAACTAAATATGATAAAGACAGTAATCCAAAAGCGAGCAACCTTTCTTGTTTTATGTTCTTGTCTATTTTATGTTTCGCAGTTATAAAAGGTTCAATAAAACTTCAAAACTAATTCACAGAAAGTTAAAAATTCTATATTATCCCAAATTAATGCTTTTATAAATTATATTAAAATATATTTTGAGAGTCACATAAGCGATGTTTTCACACATAAAGCATTTTCTTGGCGGGAGAATTTCTTGAAAAGCGTGGCGTTCTATTACTGTAAGTGCAGATGTAACCAATAATAGGACATACATGCAACTTTGGGAGAATATAATAAAAATTAGGAGATTGCACTACACTATTCAAATCTCATAAAATGTTGGAAGTGTCCTCCATCAGCATCTATAATGTTTGGACCCGTCTCAGCATTTACTCTAAAGTTTTACGGAGAGTATCCTCACTAATGTTACTTATTTCGTTTCGAATGGATTCCTTGAGAACATCAGTTGTCCGTGGCTTATTCTTGTACACCATATATTTTAGATACCCCAAAAGAAAAAAAATACGGTGAGGTTAGGTCAGGGGTTCTGGGAGGTGGGCCACAGATATTTTGAGATTATTCTATTATCAAAGAAACTGGTTACAAGTTCCATGGTGCCATAATATGTATGGCACGTTGCTCCATCTTGCTGGAAATAACCTTCTCTCAATTCGACATCCAACTTCTCCACAAATGACTTGAAGATACCCATATAAAGTTCAGTGTCTGCAGTCGTGTCAAAGAAAATGGTACAAACCAATGTTGACAATTGTTGAAAACAATGGTTGAAAACTCAACCCAGTGACGAATATTTTGTAAGTTATTAATGTGACAAAGGTTTGTCGTAAAATAATACGTGAGTTTTGCATGGTCATTATTTTAAATGGTAATGCACTCGAGGACTCTCTTCAGTGCGCTAGGAAACCAAGAGTCACTGGAGAAATATGCAGGCAGAGGTGTTTTTTTTTTTTTTTCATTTACGTCCGCCCCAACGTTAAGTTATATCTGACGGTGAATGAATTGGATGAAATGATGCTCAAATGAGTCCAGGGTCCATTGAGCTTAGAGTTACCCGACATTCGTCTTGAAGGATAAGGGAAAACCCCGGAAAGAACCTTATCTAGGTAACCCACCCTGACCAAGATTCGAACTCGGGACCTCTTGAACCTGAGGCAGACATGCTACCATCTACGCTACCGAGGTGGGCAGAGGTGTGTAAAATACTTACTTTACATTGTTTGTGGTAAATTAAGTATATACGTCATCTACAGCACTCGTTATCATAGTCATTAACGTAAAACCAATTTGTGTATATCAATCTAGGTGTCTTCGTTTGTTCAGAAGGTATTATTTAACTGTAGCGGGATTATGGTGATGATCAGCTGATGGGGTTTTCGGAGTTTGCAGCGATTATGTGGAACAGAATTATCCTCACCTGATGTCCCGCGTTGTGAATGGGATTGTGGGTTGTATTCAGTCCACCGAGAAGACGATGAAGCCAAGGGCTGCTACTTCTTCCTGATCTGAATCTTTGGTCCAGATCTGGCACTCAGATATATCGATGTATATAAAAAAATCTTCGGATCTGCTTCAGTCTGAGCTACGAGAACACTTAATTTTCAGACGTGGTCATGAGTGAATGGATAAATTTTCTAAATAGACTTCGATACCAATAAATTCTTTTTGCTTTAATAATATCAGGATATTCAATTTAATTCGTACTATTTATACAATTTTTCGTATAAAACTTGACAATAATATTGTACACCTTGATTAAAATTAACAAAAAACTGTTTTAACTCTTTTACAAGATAGCGTCGCGGCACTGAATTTACGTCTGTTCACCATAACATTCTTCCAGCAAAAGACGCTTTCTTTCCTAGCTGTTCTACCAAAATTATTGATTTTTCCTTCTCATTTGCCATCACTACCAATCAAACTTAATTTTTACTGGTCCACGTCACACATTACATAATCTCATTTTTAAAACTACCATTCATGAAACATTCGCATCATATCACTTACATATTGCGTCATCTCATAACCTACTGAATTTTAACAATTTTCTTTCTTATTTATCTTGCATGTCCATATAGATTATTAAATCACATATTTAAACAATTTTACAATTATTGGAGCCTAAAACAAAACAACGGTTATATAACTTATAGTTAAAATATTCTTAAAACGTGGTATTTCAGCCACAAAAGCCAGCTCTTCTTGAGAAAACTGCTATTCAATTTTTTCCTTGTAAAGAACAATTCAGGTGGGAATGATGCACTTGAAAATCTCCAAGATAAATTTTAATTAGGTATAAAAATCATTTATCTGATATTTCCTTTTTGAGTTAGGTTGATCTCACACGCACTCTTGTCTGCTCGGCCACACGGATCCTATTCTTTTTTATTTAAAAATACGTCATCTGGATTTAGGGGGTCATAAAACGATATTTCCAGTGAAATCTCGACTTCAAAATTGTAGCTGGAATATCCTACTTCTCGTGTCTACTAGATGCGTGGTATAAATGCAAAAACCAGTATATAGAGGATAGTTAGAAAGTGTGTTTTCACGCAAACATTAGAAGAAAGAAAACATGGCTTAAGTGACGTCATTCCTCTCGGTTCCTCCCTAACTGGAATAGTTATAGCACGACTGGAAAAAAATGTGTATGAGATGTAGTGGAGAATGTAACCCTCCAACCCTCCCAAAAAATAAATATCCCCTTTTAGGTCGTATTTCTTTCCCAGTAGAAAGTTGGGAGGTCAATGGCCACACAATAGCTTAGTCAGCGCTATGTAAGTTCACAAACAAGGAATGTGTGACATCTAACCCTGGTGAACAGAGCGCAAAATAGTCCACTTCGCTTGATATAACGAGAACTTGAAACTTTTACTTGTAATTTGAATTACTTCAGCTAATGCATCTTCATAAGTGATTGCAGTCAAGATATTAGATTATAACTTTCTACAATTTAATTTATCGCTGGATTATGCTATATAATAGCAGTGGTGATGGCGTTACTAGATTGATGATGATGATGATGATGATGATGATGATGATAGATTGATGATTGAGAGGCCCAAATGACCTTGTTGTCGACGGGCCCTAAAACACCACACACTCACTCACTCACTCACTCACTCACTTGATGATTGAGATTAAGTCACTTTTTACTATTAGCGGCATAGAAGTAACTAATAATGATGGGTATCTTATAACAATTATTTACTTCAGTGTTACCACTAATAGTTTCAATTTTGTTGACAAAAGTAGAACAAAAGATGCAGAAGAAATTTAAATTGGAAGGTAAATTAAAATCCAAACAATATACAGCTAAACAATTTAACTAATGAAAAGCAAATAAATAAGAAAAGAAAATGAGTAATTCCTATACCACATGAATATCTACACATTTATGTGTGAAAATTATACATATCCCATAAAAAGAGATCATTGTATCCACGTTAAATAATTTCTTGAGCAAATGCTGTTTTATTTGTTTTATGTTTAATTTCTGTAGGTTATATATTACATGTATGCTATTTTATAACGTAATATATTATGTATTGTAAGAATTAAATAAGAAATAAGCTACTCATTCATTTATTCAAAATATAAATAGTAGGTCGCTCAATTTTACGGCAGATGTTAATATCCGTTATTTAATTCTTCAACTATATATAAAATAATATATGTTGCACACATATTGTGGCAACCTAACCATGGATGGTAAAGGATAAGGAGCACATGGCCAGACCGTACACGGAGGAATTGCTCATTGTAGGGAATGCATGCTTTGCGAAAGTTTTGGATTTTCTATTTGGTTAATTTCCACAAAAGGTGTGGGTAATACTAATTAAAACTACAATTCACTTAATAAGAATCTTTACTACAATAAAGCCACAGCGGCCGATTACCGGCCTCAAGAGGTTGCGGACAAATCCATCTGTTCAGGCCGAATGATGCCACAGGAGAGAGCGAGAGACAAGAGCCAAGAGCCAAGAGCAGGTGCAGGTCGCCCGGGTTCTCCCGGGCGGAGGGTTACACGTCACGGTACCTATCCGCTGTGCGGATTTACCCGTGCGGTAAAATAGATCCAAGTTATTGCGCAAGTTTGCGTGTCGTTATGTTAGACGGCGCAGTTGGTCTCTACTGATGCTTCTGGTGCCGGGATATTCCCCTTGGGGGAACAGTGCCCGTTCCAGCCTGCTTTTGCGGTCGCTAGCGAGCCGACAAGCCGTGGTGGAACCAGTAGCGAGAGGAAATTTGGTTGATGATGTTGGTATTTCCAGGTCGCGCGCGTCCCAGGGTAAGACTGCAGGTGTTAAACTGCCAGCCGCGGCGAGGGCGCGAGTTGACCTGGCGGTGATTGATAGGGGTAGGAGGAGAGGCAGAACCTACCACCCAAGGGCGTCCTTGGGTAGGCGATAGCTCCTCCGTCTCCTGGGGAGACGGTGGTCGTATTGACCGAGTGTGTTTACCAGCTGGTTTGGGTGGGGGGTGATCTTGGCATACAACGTGCGTGTTCGTTCGCGAACGACGTCTACGACGTATGGTATGCCAGACTGGGTGTGCAGGAAGTGAGATGGGAACCTGCGGTCGGTACCGTAGATCATCCTTAAGGCCCTGTTCTGCACGGCTTGCAGCCTGCGGAGGGTGGTATGAGCCACCGAACCCCAGACCTCGCATCCGTACAGGACCAGAGGCGGGACGATCGCACGGTATGTCCGCAGTTTGAGGCGGATGGGCATTGTGGATCTGAAGATCGGGTGGAGTTGCCTGAGTGCGGCGTGGCAGAGGCCTGCCTTTGCCCTGACGTGCGGAGTGAAAGTGAGGCCGCGGTCCAGTTGGATTCCCAGGTATTTGGCGGTTCGAACCCATGGGATTCTTCTCCGCCTTAACCGCAGGTCACCTTCTGGGCGCCAGCTACGGGTCTTAGCCAGCATAAGAGCCGAGCTCTTCTGCGGGCTAATGGCCATCCTCCACTTCTCACTCGACCTGCCAATGGCGTAGAGCTGACGCTGTAGAGGGGGGAGACAGTAGCGGACGTTCTTGTTTTGCGCCAGTATGAGGACGTCGTCGGCATACTGACACAAAACAGTGCGCGGTTCCGTGGGTAGGTCAGACATGTAGGCGGCGAAGAGTAGCGGGGACAGGACACTACCTTCCGGGACTCCAGCCGCTATGGGTCTGACAGAGGATAGCTTCCCCTCGACCCGCACTCTGAAGGTGCGGTCCTTGAGGAAGCTGCTGAGTATTGACAGGTAGTGAGGGGGGAGTTGTGCTTCTTTGAGTTTGAACAACAACCCCTGGTGCCACGTGGTGGCGAAGGCCTTCTCCACGTCCAAAGCACAGCGATGGTTTTGGGGCCATCCTGGAATCCCAGAGCAGCCTTCTCCGCCAAGCGCAGTAACTGCAAGGTGGTGAAGTGGCCCCGACGTAAACCGAATTGGTGATCCGGGAGTAGGTGCCTTTCCTCGAAGAGAGGAGTTAGGCGGGGGAGGAGCAATCGTTCAAAGATCTTTGAGACGATTGGGAGCAAGCTGATGGATCGATAACTTTCCGGAAAGACTGGATTCTTGCGCGGCTTCAATATGCATACCACCCTTGCCTCTTTCCAACAAGTTGGGAAGTGGCGCAGGGTGAGGCATCCGTTGTAGATCCGCGTCAAGTGGCTCACGGCCTTCCAAGGAAGGTGCTGGAGCATGGTGGCTGTGACACCATCGTGCCCAGGGGATTTGTTGGGTTTGAGGCTATTGATATGGGCGGTCACCTGCTTAGGGGTGACGATGGGGAGGTGGATCTCCTCATACGGAGGTGGTGTTGCCTCCTAGAGGTACTCCACCGTGTCCTCACATGTTCGGTGAACTCGTCGTCTTGGGGGTCTTCCCTTGGTTCGAATTGACTCTCCAAGTAGTCTGCGAAACACGTGGCTTTCTCTTGGGGCTCGAACGCGAGCCTTCCACGAGTGCCATGGAGTGGATGCCGGTGCTCGGTCCGGTCCCTTCTGAGGGAGCGGATGATCCGCCAGGGCCCGCTTACACCAACTTATTATCCAACGGGTGTAGAGTGGGGGAGTGACGTCACACGTACTAGTGAACTCAAATGAACTACTATGTGTTAGTCAAAACAGTCACTTGTGAATTCTCTCCCTCGCTTCCTCGAAGATCAGTATTTTCATTGATCTTAAAGGAAATTCACATTACATTTTTCACAAAGACAATTTCATTTCTTTCTTCTTCGCGTTGCTTTTTAAAAAGTTTATTATTTTGTTCACATAGTTTTGGAAAAAAATTACACTGATTGATTATAAAGTTGGGAGTCCCAGTACAAAAGCTGGTAGTTCGATAGCTTAGCCACAAGTAAAAAAAAAAAAATCATTGTCACTTAACACAACCCCACTAACTTTGATGCAACGCTCAAGTTGTTTTTGTTTTTTGAAGCATTACTCACTATAGATGTTTGTTGTCGGAAGTAGACCAACTGATCTTGCTGGTCTCTACAATTATTCTGCTATAGAAAGGGGAACCATTCCCCATAATTATCACACGAAAACCTTGTGTCAACCTTTCGTTGGTTAACACTTTCTGCATGTATCCTCTAGAACCTGTGGTGAGGGAAAAACACCTCCCCCACCCGACGATTGTGAGTAGTACCTGTAGTACCCCTGACACATGGCATACGCAAGGAGCTCCGTCCCCCACATTCGACACAGAGTTTTTTTTTGTAATGTACGTCCTCCAACGTTAATTCATATCGTACGATGAATGAAATGGTTGAAATGATGCTCATATGAGCCCGGTCCATAGAGCTTAGAGTTACCTGACATTGGTCTTTCAGGATAAGGGAAAACTCCGGAGAAAGCCTTATCCAGATAACTCACCCTGCCCGAGATTCGAACTCGAGACCTCTTGAATGTAAGGCAGACATGCTGCCCCCACTCTATCGAGGCGGGCGACAGAGTTGACGAGGGATGTCCAGGTACTTGCAAGTGGTCGCATGCGGCACGTTTTAGGCTTCAGTTTTGCGCGTGGATAGCTAGAAAAGACATATAAAATTCACTCAATTTAAGGTCAGTATAATGGCCATTGGTAGCACACTCAATATGTACACTTTATCATCTAAGGATGTCAGCCATATATTAATTTGATGCAAATCCGCAGCTCTTTTGACGTGGAGGGCTTTTTTAAAATCGTTATGTTGCTTTTTGAAGATACACAGTACATGTAGATGGTCATAGAAGTAAAATATTGACGCTGTCAATTGCCAGGAGCGTCGTTTCACAGCAGCTTTTGTACCTGCTAATAAATTCCTATCATTTTAAATAAGGATAAAGGTGAAATAAGAAGGGAGGTGAAATTGAGGGATAGAGAATTGACCAGCATTCTTCTACTGATCCGAGGAAAACCACGAAAGAGCCCATGAGTTCGGGAAATAGGCCGCGGAATTGGAAACTTGATTTCCTGAAAGCGAGTTGTACATTTTACCGTGGTACCACCTAGTAGACTAACCAGTTGAATGGACTTACTCGATTGCCTTTTTTTGTGTGATTAACAGACCTGTGTTGTAAACTCTGAAAATTATTAAAACACTGGTAGTCTGGCATACAATAGCGTCACTGGCCTCTTGGGAAACGTCTCCTGTTGAATATTACTGCAGTTGACATACAGCCACAGCGAACAGAATTCGTACTATTCTCTATGGGGAAGGTTTTGCGTTATCTAATATAGAAGCGGTACCATAAACAAATTCTACTGCCAACCATTACAGTTCACCAGACTTTACTGATATTTCAATGCAAAAATGTGTTCAGGAAATATTTTTGCGGAAATGAGGAGAAAGAAAATTAAATAACAGTTTAATATGATTATCAAACCGCCAAGAAAACCCGTTCAGGATGGTTGGACTTGCAGTATTTGAACAGAGGACATCTTCATTACGAGTTCCAAATCTTATCACCCGAGTCAGGTGACTCGCTATTGACACTTAGAAAACCTTATAAAATTCAATGTATTAAATGTGAACAAGGTCATACAATATTCCGTAATATTTCCTCTCAGAGAAATTTAACCATAAGAGTCTAGACTAGAGTATCAATAGCATCTGTGAATGTTTAGGTTGCTGATACATAAGCATTTTTGGAAATTAATGGTTCTCTCACACTAGCCGTGTGTAAGATGCACTATGAAAGGGTAGAGCCATCCTGAAAAATTCAATGCCATAGCCGGGATTTGAACCACGGATCTTCTGGTTGCCGTCTAGCCACTCTAACCCTTGAGCTACTATGGCCAAAGTGGCGACATGACATTAAATTCTCCAACTGACTCCTATTTTTCCCGTTAAACGACTAGGAGTTCTCATAAACACATGAGACAACTACTTTAATGGCCACTTACTATGCTGTAAGTACTTTAAGACCCGGGCTTTATAGTTCGGACCGCTTTAGGTACAATTTATGGAAATTAATTGTTGTTTCACACTAGCTGTGTGTAGGACGCACTATGAAAGGGTAGAGCCAGACTGAAGAATACCAGTCAGATGGAGAATTTAATGTCATATCGGCACGTTGGCCATAGTAGCTCAGGGGTTAGAGCGGCTGGACGGCAAACAGAAGATCCGTGGCTCAAATCCCGGCTATGGCATTGAATTTTTCAATCTGGCTCTACCCCTTCATAGTGCGTTCTACACACGGCTAGTGTGAAAGAACAATTAATTTCCATTAATTGTACCTAATAGTGGTCCAAACTATAAAGCCCGGGCCTTAACGTACTTAGAGCATAGTAAGTCGCCATTAAGGTAGTTGTCTCATGTGTTTGAGAACTCCTAGTGGTTTACCGGGAGAAACACGAGTCATTTGGAGAACTTAATGTCATGTCGGCAGGTTGGCCATAGTAGCTTAAGGGTTAGAGAGGCTGGACGGCAACCAGAAGATCCGTGGTTCAAATCCCGGCTATGACATTTAATTTTTCAGTCTGGCTCTATCCTTTCATAAGAATTTTTGTTCCAGGGGTTACATTTATACGAACATATTCTATATTGATATTGCAACAATCTCAATATTAACAGAGGCACCGTTTAAATGGAAAAGTAAAGAATACAATTGGTGTGGGAAATAAATGCAATATTTTAAATTTAATGAAAGTTTACTAAATAATCACTTTCCGTACGTTTATCTTTTCCGATCACTCCTTATGAACGTTGGAACTCCGATTGGTAATTCTTAAACCAAACAAGTTCAAATATGATTTGCGACCAAATTGTAGTTCCAAACACCCGTTAGTAGTAACGTCCTCCCGGCAACAATACATGGCTTCAGTTGAAGATACAGAAAGAAGTCAGAGGTTTGCAAAACTTAGCAAAGAAATTCTGAACTTTGTATTTACGTAATAAACTACCCACTGAAAGACATTCACTGCGGAGAGAAAAAGCTTTTGTACAAACCTTGCTTTTGACAGTTTTTATAGTAACGTGGGTCGCAAATCTTCATTACATTGCAACGCATAACAGAGGGAAATAATTACTTCATATCGTCTGCTACATGCAATTCCTCTCAGATTTCAACAAAGCGGAAGCTCACGCTTGTAGGGAGAGCTAAATTTGTCAAACAAAATTAACTTACTGTAGTTTCCAAGTACGGCAATATTAAGGTAGATATTATTGTTACTGTTTACACATACACAACTACATTTAACATTGTTTTATGAAGAATTTTAAGGGCATGGTTTAGAATTTTGAAGAATTTTGATTTTGCTTATATTATACCAAATTTAAGTAATATACGAGGGCGTGTTTAATAATCAACCTTTAAAAATGTGATAGAGAGTTTGTGTTGATATGTGCTTGTTAATTCTTCTTTACGTAGTCAACATCCAGATTTACACACTTTTACCAGCGTTTCTTGACCTTCCGAAAACCTTGATTGTAGAAGTCTGCAGAATTCGCCTTAAACAGCTCTTCCACTCCAATAATCACGCCATTTGTGTTGTCAAATCGGCGACCACGCAGCGGATTCTTCAGTTCCGAGAACAAGAAAAGGTCACTTTGTGGGAGATCGGGCGAATAAGGCGGATGCTAAAAGTTCTCAAAGCCGAATTCCCTTGCTGTGTCAGCTGCAACTTGAGATGAATAAGCTGGTATATTGTCAGCCAGAAGACGAACATCTTTGGAGAGCACACCGCGTCGTTTCTTAATCAGAGCTGCTAGTAACTTGTCCAGAAAATTGCAATAGTATCTGCCAGTGATGGTTTGACCGTTGGCAAGATAATCTGTAAGGACGAGTCCACGACAGTCCCATAAAGCTGAAAGCATGATCTTCGCAGATGACTTTTGCTCCTTTGCCTTTTTCGAAGGGGAGCGAATCGGCATGTTTCCGTTCCATGCTCATGGGTTTTGTCTCTGGATCATACCGATAGATCCAGAATTCATCCATGTTTACCAGAGGATCAAAAACCATCTTCATCCCGTTCCAACAGCATCAACATCTGTCTTGAAAGGTCACGCCGTGTTTGCCTTTGGAAAGGGGTTAGCAAACGTGGAACCCACCGTGTAGACACCTTAGACATGTGCAATTCGTCATGAATTACTTACCATAGCTGAGATGTGTCTCATTCATGATCATTTGGGTATAGCTCGTCTGTTTTCCAGTATTAAACACTTCACTTTCTTCACTGTGATAGCATCGTCTGTCACTGACGTCTACCAGCTCTTGGCTCATCTGTCAGGGACATATTACCAGTTTGAAAATTTCTTTTCCACCTCACAATAGTGTCATACGATGGGCAATCATTTCCATAAACAGCCGTCATAACATCATGGATTTCCCAGGCAGTTTTGCCCTTCAAATGGAGGAACATGATCACACTACGACCCTCATATTCCTCCATCTTACACCTCAGTCATTTCTGGCACTGGCTGTAAAAAACCAAAATGACTCAAATTAATGAAACTGCCAGCATTATATCCCGAGGGATTAGTGATGAAACTGTAAAAATTTTCATCACTCTGGCATAGAAACTACGGGGTGATAATTAAAACTTTACGACACCCTTCGTATGTAGCCATTTGTAGCTATTTTATATCATAAATATATTTATTTACTTTACAACTATTGCAATTTTTAAATGTAAGAAAATTGTATATTAATGCTACTATTAAGTGTGGCCTCATCATTATTACACCCCTTATTTTACGTGGGCCCTTCACAAATGTTACTACGGGCTCATTTGACTGCAGTCACGGTATTGGGCTTAGAATGGACGCCCATTCTATTAAATATCGTCTTAACGACTTTTCGAATAGCTTGCATTAAGATGCCTATGAAATGATGGTAAAACTGGTTTAGGAATTAGAGTAAGATAGGAAAATAATATGAGCACTTAAGGATTAAATTGTGCCTTGTCGTAGCTCATCCATATATTGAGGTTAGGAGTACTGATTTACTCGTATGATCAGAGTTTAAGGGAAGTAAAATACATCTGTAATACATTTATTCAAAGAAAACATTTTCATTCTGCTACATATTAATTATTAATGAAGAAACAGATTTTACTGAACTTACTTAACATTTAATTCATGCAGCATTTAAAATAACTCTTGTGCAGGCACTCATATCACCTTTACCTGAACACTATCATTGGGCGTGACTGATTGAAACTAGTTTGCAGAGACTTAGAGTTCAATTTTGATGCTACTTCTAAAATATGAGAGCATTTAATTTTATTTGCGTACGAAAATATCATGGTATGCAATATATCTGTCCTTTGGAGAAACTCGATTGCGGTTCCATTTTCAAACTTCTTCCTGGTTCCACAAAAGGTAATTGACACTTCTATCCCAATAACATTCTAGGACCGATATGTCTAATATCTTTCATATATTGTTGATTAAGTTATTTGTTGAAATAAAACAGCAATTTCTCAGGGAATTGACGTACTTTGTTTGGTGATAATTCTTTTATCAGAATCTGGAGCAACTATCTTTTGTTGTGGTGAAGACCGGAAGTCATGGTTGTCAAACCAATAATTTAAGATTTTGTGAAGCTTTATATACCTAAAGTACTAGCAGATTATTACAAATTTTGTGCAATATATTGAATAACCTTATATAATTGCGCTTGGACGAAGTTGTGCTTCATTGAAAAATAGAATGCTTCATCCGTATAATCTTAGTTGTCACACTACACGAGACAGGTAATTACGAGGTGAGTTCTAGTTATAGCATCTCCTATTTCTTATAGGATTTTTTAAATACACGTGAACTCTTTGTGAATGCGTGATAGAGATGGCAGCACTGTACAGTGCATAGAACTCTAGTGGTTTCGACGAGAGCTAGGACTGTTTCTGATACTTAAAATGTCGACCTTTTCATTGCAAGAACAGCGTGTAATCATTCATTTTCTCCATTTTCGTGCTGTGACATCTATTGAAATTCATCGCTAGTTGAGTGAGGCATATGGTGATGGTACCATAGATGTGTCTAATGCGCGTTCCTGGGTGCGACAGTCCAATGAAGGCAGAACATCGTGTGACAGCAAACCAGGACAGTTACGACCTCGCAGCAGCCGGTTTGACGACATGATCCAGTGAGTGGAGAACGTTGTTTTGGAGGATCGGCAATTGAGCATTTTCAGATCTTCATGCAGGATTGTGTGCACAGATCCTCCCGTAGGGGAGGGGTTCCGCCCCTTCAGCTGCCGAGGTGCGGGCGCTGCGGACCCTTAGCACTCGTGGTACCTCTGACGTTACCAGAGGAACCTCGGGCCGAACTGCCGAGCCCCTCCCGTCGGGGAGTTGTTCGGATTGGGTTGGACTCGAGGGGGCAGTGTGTTCCCGACACCCACGGGGAATTAGGTACCTCCGGCCAGGCTATGGCTGCCCGGAGGTGGTAGAGGATTGCCTAATAAGTCCCGGGTACTAGCCTGCAGAGCTAGTAGAAGGTGTGCTAGATCACCAGGCGGCCCCACTGAGGTTTTCGGTAGCCTTCCCTGCGGGGTTGACGCGCGTAAGTGGCGTATCCACTTTCATCCCGTCTTGACGTTGTGCTCAGCGGTGGGGGGGGGGGCTCTTTAGACTCAAGATATTGCCCTATGGAAAGAGCCCCGGAGTATCCATCGCTCCCGTGTAGGAGGAGGCCCGCGTCCTTGGTTCAACGGATCCAGGACTAATGGGAGTGGAACCTCTGCACTTAACTGTGCACAGATCCCAAGGAAATTCCAATTTTGGAGACGATGTCTGCAATTGTCTCGGTTTCTTTTCAAACGATGTTCTGTTTTTACTGAACTGTCGCACATTAGACATATTCATGGTACAATCACCATATACCTCACTCAACTGGCGATGGATTTCAATATGCGTCACATGACGAAAATGGAGAAAACAAATGATTACACGCTGTTCTTGCAATGAAAGCGTCACCATTTTAAGTATCAGAAACAATCCTAGCTCTCGTCGCTGCCACGGTGCTACCATCTCTGTCACGCATTCATAAAGAGTCCACGTGTATTTTAAAAAGAACCAGAAGTTCCTATCTGGTCCCAGTCTTGAAAAAAGGAGGTGTTATAATTTGAATGCCCTTCGTAGAACGTAAGTGTTCGGAATGCTGTGAAAATTTAAAATCCCCTATTAGAACAGAAGTTTCAGTTTCGATTGTCCAAAAATTATAGAACAATATTTCTATTCATAAGTCTCTCTCTATCTCTATCTCTCTCTCTCTCTCTCTCTCTCTCTCTCTCTCTCTCTCTCTCTCTCTCTCTCTCTCTGTGTGTGTGTGTGTGTGTGTGTGTGTGTGTACGCGATTGCATATAATGATCATACGTGGCCCGCACAAGGTGTTCCTCGTTGAAGTTGGTTTATCCCGGATAGCACAGATGCTAAAAGGTCTTTCTAGGCAGGCTCCATACTGACAGAGAGGATACCTTGCTAAACGAAAGACCAGTGAATGAAAAACGCAAACGGCGCCGATAGTTTACACAACTGCGTCGGTATAGAACTGCTTGCTGTCATCATTTCGAAAATGAGATGATACAAATTGTGAGCTTTAATTGCCTGTGCATACAAGGAACAATCATTATTTAGGTCTGTCTTTGTCAGCTTAATCAGCATCATCAAATCAACCTGCGAAGGAAAGAAGATGTCAGATGGCATTGCTAATACTATTTATACTGGGACAGCAAATACTCAGGACCTATGTATATCTTATAAAATAAGTAAATTAGACTATTCGTGCCTGGTGTCTACAAAAATGAACATTCAGAAAATTAGAAAATTTATGAATGGAAAATATACAACTATTTATAACCAAATATTCATGGAAAAACTTCGGTTCCTACAAAATTTAACGTGTATCTGCGAAAAACCTAAAGGTATATAATCTCTAAGTTTGATTAAACTGTGCTCTAAAATTACATAGGAAGCAAAAAATAACTTAAAGATTACCACTGAGGTTCTAATTTGGAACCTGGTGTGCCCTGAGCACAACTGCGGCTGCATTATGTAAGCGATGCTTGCACAACGTGTAATCGTAACATTCTGTGTTAGCAGGAGATGTTTATTGACAATGAATACCGACAGGTTAGATTAAAGAGATACCCACTTCTGGGTTCTCAGTCATAGGAATTCTTAAGCATTTGACTTCAAGACATCCACATTCAAATCATAATCAGTAAATATTGCAAAATATGTCATTCACAGGACTGACTGTCGAGTATGATCTGCAAATACCAAATGACTGTATATGGGTTGGGAGGTTTGTTATCTGCCTGCAGTACTGTGACAGTTACGCTTTATTTGCCTCCGCCCTTGATTTATTGCTTATAACTTCCTATGCCTGGTTGTAAAATTCAACAGTAGTACAATGATACCTGGCTCAAGGTACAGTCTCTGCACTTTTCTGTTAGCTGGTACCTTCTTATTTCTGTTTTTAAATTCAAATTTTGTTAAATGTATTTTGCCTTGATAACTCTATTATCCCACTACAAAGTTTTCTGTTTATGAACAAATTTGTACATCCAAACTTATGAATCACAGGAATTGTGTTTACTCCTTATCTTTTATATCTTCTATAAAGATTTTTAGTAAATCTTATTTGTTTTATTCATTTAATTTCAACTGAAATAAATATTGATAGAAATAGCTTATCTTTAAAAAGTGGGCCCTGTTGTATGAATTATTGCTTTAAATAAATATCTTGGAAACGAAAAATAGAAACAGAAAAAGAATAAATGAATAAAATATTTGAAAGCCATTTACATTGTATAGTAAATAAACATTTTATTGATAATTTTTTGCGGCGTAGGTAATACTCTTTCTACACCCAGCACCATTGACGGTGGCATGAAATATTTGAAAGTTGGAAAGGACGAACTTCGGATCAAAGTTTAAGATACCTCCGGACATTTGCCAAATTTGAGCGCTGACAAAAACCTGGAAAACAATCCTTCAAGACCGATAGTCCTGGTGGGATTCCAAACCCAATTGTGAGTATATGTTAACCTTGTCTACTGAGTCGAACTTTCATCATGAAGTTATCTCGCCTACTACTTGAAAAAATTGAAGATATGCCATTATTGTTCACGAAACTATCAAACATATTTTGATTAAAAGCGGTAGAACTAATGTTGATAAAATACAAACAAAATACTTTTCATGCGTTTGAGTAATATTTTCTTGAAAATTTTTGTGTCTCAATTTTGAAACAAACTGAACTTAGATGTTAAGCTGATACATATCCAATATTGGTATTTTTAGCTATTATGCCTGCACACATACACCAAATTTGCTAAATATGCTTTTTTGTACATACTTTCTAAAATATTGGTTATCGAATACGTCAAAAATAGTACTTTAGTGGCGTAATAAACAAAATCCAAGTGACATTGACCAGTCTTGACATCTTTAATAGGGCTCTCTTAAAATATTGACATAAAACAAGAAATATAAGCAAGATTGTTGATGTTAATCATAGATCGTTCCAAAATTTGTAACAAAACCATTGCTTATTTGGAAAATAGAAAGGAAGTTTTCATTGTCATTTATGTCTTATTTAAATATTCTGGTATAATATTTGTTCACAAGGGAAACACTACTTATCGTGCCCCAGTCTTTAAATCCAATTTATTCCTTGCCATATTGTGCGGGATTTTTTTTTTTGTGATAGTCGCTCCGATTTAATGTCTCTGCCTTGGACTGAAGTCTTTTATCTCAATTATTTTCAGATACGAGCTTGTTCAGAAATGAGTACTCAGTATATGAATGGTGACCTGCACTTCGTGTTGTTACGGACAGCGTATCCTAGGCGGTGTTGCTGGCGGTAGTGATATGTCAGCAAGTAGCTGACTAAAATATATATGTTAATTTTTTAAATATAATTTAGATAACTTTTACTGTTGTCTAACTATTCAACACGCAGCGCATGCAAAAGCTTTAGCAGACTTAATCCATAAATTGCTATTATTGGGTTGAGGTGATCCCAAAAATATCTTTCGTTTGAAGACCAAATTTCCAATTTTTGTATCAAATAAAATACCTCTATTCCTACTGTAGCTAAGAGGCACCAAAGCACATATGGTAAGTTTGGTATTAAAATTTTAAATACATATGTCCTGCATGTTTCTATGGCATACAACAGCATTTTAAAAGAAAGCATTTGTTATTCAAGGTTAATAACAAAAATAAAGTCATTTTTACAAAGGATAGAAAAGTAGTTTGGCAGGTAAATTATAATAATGAAAACTTCGTGTGATTTTAGTAATACGTGAATTTCTTTTGTAATATATGTTTTATATTTCTATAAATTTAATCACTGAGAAAACATAAAATTTGTTTTTTATGGTAATATACATCTTTAGGTTTTAATAGATGACTATTTTGATTTTGCGAATGTTTTGATGGGCGTCGATTTTTCGGTTTGGAATATTTTCAAAAATGTAAAAAAAATTCTGATTTTTGTTTCAAAAAAAAAAAAAAAATATCATGGTATAGTTTTCATTGAACTGTATTGTATTTAGCTGCAGCTGCTGTACTTAAGTACTTACCCGATTATAAAATAAGGTAATGAACAAAAAAATCTATTATTGACTATATCCAATTAATTTAATGGAAAGTTAGTATATGTCAAGTATAATAATTTTAAAATACTTATGCCACAATTTATTCTCATTCAGAGCAATTATTTGATTTCTTCAGTTCTATGTGACAGAATTTCAAGCAAGCAGCATCACAGTATTTTATTGTGAGCATAAACAACGGAACAGTTAAATTTAACATTAGCGGTATAAGATATCTATGAAAAATAAGTAAGGAATAGCGATATTTGTGCAATTTTTGGAAAATTTTATTTATGAACGTTTGTCGTAAAACTTGTGGTATGGATGTCGGGGATTTTCGCAAACGTGCATGAGCAGAAATCTAATCTGAAGCTTAACCAGGGTGTATGTGGTCAGGACAAGGCCGGAAGGGTCGAGAGGGGCAAAGTACAGCATCTTTGGCGATTTTCTTCTGTACGAATCCTTGCCTTCTACTCCTCCACCACCTGGGACGTCATTATGTACCGGTCGCACATGCGCCGTGACGACGTAAGGGCGGAACAAGTCCTCGGCAGTTGTCGGTTGACTCGGTGGCTAAGCGGACGTGTGGTGATGGTGCTTGTAGTATGTTTCTAAGTAGGTAGCTCATGGCAGTTTTGAAAAATACGTAAGAAAATATTCTACTACATCCCTAGTGCGTTAATTGACCATTGCTTTCAGTCCGTAGAGTCTGTCTTCGGTAGTTTACGTTTTGGAAAACGCGTGTTAAGGTTCCTACGTAAATATCGACGAGGGACGTCGCCGGCAGTTCTGCATTTGTTTCCCGGCACGTTGTGGAAGTGAAGTGGAGTAAGCGAACAGCCTGTTGCATTAGTGGACCGAGCAACAGTTTGTTCCTCTGCCAATACATTGTCCATATTTGGTAAGTAACAACGTTTCCTTGTTTACTAGCATATCCAGTGAAGAAGCCAACATGATAACTGCTCTTCTTGAACATACCACTACGCTTTCATGTGTCAATGCGAAATTTTAAGCTTCATTTTAAAGAAATAATAAAACCATCATCAATTCCCTTACCATAAATCGAGAGCGAAAGATCTTAATACAGTTTTCTCTCGTTGGTTTATTCTTGTTATGTAGACAATGTTCGGGGTTAGCGAACTCTGTATAAGCGGACGATGAATTAGTTATGGAAAACTTTTTATCGGCATATTATTCCACTAGCGTACATTCTTGCATTCCTTCCTTCCAAATATGTCCAATAAGACTTACATCTATAATGCAATACTTCCGAAGTGAAGTTTAGTAACCGCTTCCGATTAATTATGTATTCGTCTTAATTGTCATTCAGATTGGCTGTCATTTAATTCATCTAACCGCAGCGTCGCTTTCGTATCTTTTCCTAATGCATTTATATCAAGCTTCCATAGTGGTAATATCTACTATGTATTCGGAATTCTCGGAACATATATATGAAATCAAGCAAGAAGCGTCCGGTTCACCAAAATTGTTTGATATTAAGAGTGTTGAAAAATTTGATTAAATTACAAATCTTCCATAGTTTTAATCTTAGTACACTAACGAGGAAATTCCCTACAACTTGCATAAATATGAAAGAAAAAATATTATATCAGTTAATAGCTGACTATGACTCTTATGTCAACACGAAGTAGTAATATGTACCGTCTTATATCAAATATTCTAATGATATGAAGAGTACTTATGCAGCTCACTAAATATACTCGTATGCATATTTGAAATTTTCCAATTTATAGTTTCTGCCAGAAAAGCTATTATAATAAACTTTGAAAAGTAAGATTTTTCTTGAAACTCAAGTAAGTTACTTAGTTCAGTGTTATAACCTATCTAATGGAATAAAGTAGAGATAACAGATACCTGAAAATATTTCGCGTCCATTGAAAAAATGTTCAGCAGCCAAATGAATTTAGACATTCTCGATTTTAGTTAATGAAATAAATGATATAACAACTTAGGTGCTCTGCGTTTCCAAATGTTTAGTTCATTTCTTTAACAGATTATTTATTTTTAAACGATATATCTACAGTTTTAACACACATATTACTTTTCCCTAACAGAGAACAATACATTATGATTTTATTAGAACTTTGATTGAGAGTTTTAGATCTGTTTAGAAGCGAAGGAATGACTGCTTCAGGTCGTAGTGACTGATCCCAAATACAGTTGCATTAATTTCACCCTTAAATGTTCTATCAGATGAAAACTGAATCTTCTATATTACATCCATAACAGATGTAATATACATGACTCTCTTTACCCATTAAATAATATTACTTGCATAAAACGTGATTGTTCGATCGACTTCGAGCAAATGTACGTTTATCTAACAATGATTTCAAACCATACAATATATTCTTATTAATAAATTCAACACAGTAAAAATATTAATATGAGATGATAGAGGAATTACTTCCAAATCCATAATAAGGAAGTAAAACAAAAAGGGGAATCGCAGAGATTAAAATATAGTGTCAGTTAGGCACATTTAGGATTTGGAAAACATAAAGTATCAATCAAATAAAAACCAACATATATAATATTCGGAAAGGGCTAATGCTGCTGAAGAATATATTAATATATTTATTTTCTGTAGAAATCTGCATATTTGCTTGCAACCTTTTATTTTTTTTCCAAATATAGCAATATAAGGAAATTAAATCAAAATGAACGTGATATTTCCGATTGCACATTTCATTCTACTTACTATGCTGCGTATCTGTTTATGGAAATTTGGAGAAATATTTTATTTTACCTAAAAGTTCTGTAATGAATTTCACCGCAAATATATTTTCATATTTCCTGAAAGCAAATAAATAAATAGATAAATATAAAGAGATAAATAAACATAAATAAATTAAGAAGGTATGTCTGTCATGTGTGTGCATACCTGGTCCTTTGTAAAAATCTTAACTCAGGTACGAATGATCCGTTGAATACCTAACTGCTATTTAAGTGCAGCGTCTTCCAAGGATATGACACGGAGATTTTAAAGAGTCTCCCACCTCAATATTCAGTTTCATTGGAGCATTATACAAAAATTATATTCTCAAAACATATTTATAATTCAGATTTAATCATACATTTAAGGTATTCTCATGCAACATGAAATGTTTATCCTGAATTTCTGAAAATAACTCGTCCTCTTCAGTTTGTATAAATGATAAACTATAAGAGAGACCAATCATTATTTAAAAAATCTCGTTAACGCGAATAGTTTGTCGAGATTTTTTTTGGTAGAGTTCGCCTTTCTGAAATATTCATTTTTATTAACTGGAATTTTAAAATAATTATATACTTAATCAATTGGGAAGTTGTTATTGCCTTCCTCTTTAACTTTCTCTTGGTTAGTCAGAGTACCAAAATGCAAAACCGCCATACAGCCAACCATTTTTAAAGGATTTGACAATTGCTTAAAGCCAACTGTATTTCAACATTTCAATTATATATTTGATAAAGTATCCAGTAAAGTAAACATAGTGATGAACGTAAGTAGGCAGTATAAGAATAAACGCTTTTTAGAATAATTTATACTACAGTAAGTAGATAAAGTTGTGCGTATCCAACTTATTTGAATTTTTTAGTAAACTCTTCAATGGAACGGTACTGGAATACAATTCTTAGTTCCATTTTTTGAAAAATAAGAATACGATCCTTGATTTTGTTTTCTATGCGCAGTCTTCTACAGAATATTCTTGCAGAATACGTTATTCTATATTTTTTGTTAATACAGATAAAAATGCATTATAGAATTACGCTTGTAGATCGATTGGATAAGCCTGTAGTTGAATTTTTATTGAGAATGTCACAATATGCTGGATTTAATATTATGCTCTTCGAATTAACAAGAAAATAAGCGAATAGAATCTTACTAGTTAACATTTAGAAGTACTTGAGAATCCAAAGCAGTAGCAAAGTGTTTCTCGCAATCTAAAGTAATCTGTATGCTTGAAAGAGATATTCGTTCATATGCAATATGATTTTGTCTATCATTCAGAAAATAGGGGAACATAGAGGCTATTTGTTGAAAATTCAACGTGATTATATATATATATATATGAAATATGTGGTATATTATTGAAATTCATTAAAATTAAAATTTTCCATTTAAAGGCTCAGTTAATCTGGGGTATGTTTACAAATTTGCGTTTCTCATGTTTAGAAAATGCTGATCTTAAATACTAATACCAAGTTTGCTATTTAACAGAAATTTTGTTTTTAACTTATGGTGTTTTGGAGTCAGGCAGACACATTGACATTTTCCTTAAAATTACTTTTTACTTTTTCTTTCTTTATATCTGGGACCTTCAGAGTGTGCATTTTTGGTGACCTCTTAGTATCAAGTTTTTTCGTGGAATGGAATATTTTCTCTGCTTACCAGTGGTAAGTAATAGGGAAAATGAAACTTATATGTTACCATGTAAATCGTGGTATATGTTCAGATTATCTTAAAGTTTGATGTTAAAAGTTGAAGGTTGCTGTACTTAAATGCAAATTTCGGTATTTATCTTATCTTTCGTGCTTTAATTTGCACTGTTCTCACTCATTCACTCACCTAAGCCATGTACATTTTGGGGGGAAATCCTGATAACGTACTTTTGGACAGAATACAACATTTCTTGAATTTTAGCGTTAGAAAAGCAATTATCAGTAGATACTTACTTCATTACACATAATGCTTCAATTTCTGAATTCAGAAAATATTTATGTACTGGAATGCACATATCCGTTAGATTATATGTTGTAAAATTACTTTATATGAAGAATATCCCTGTACTTGTCATTTATGTTGGAGAAAGGCCTGGTGAAGCTATATGCGCAGAATTATATTGTTATCTACTTCAGTTCTTGTTGTTGGAATCAAAAGCTTTCGTTTTCAGCGATTTCCCAAGAAAGTCTAATAGCGCGTTTTTATTTTCTTTACCGCGTTAATGGTAAGAAGAGCTGCTGCATTTCACTCCAAAACGTTCTGTACCAAGATTTCACTGGAAATGCACGTTTAAGGTCTGAATTACCAAAGGCACTTTTAGGAAAAGTCTGCTAAGTAGATCTGTGAACATTATATATCGGCCATGAAATACAAAATTCAATTTAAAATAGGCATCTTCTAAGTATGCATCATGAACATTTTAAATAAATATTCCGCTTAATTTTCTCTTTCCATGGACAAATTTTCAAACATTTTCATTTCGTTTAAATAACTTAAAGACTTACATTAAAACCAATAGGTTAAAAATATTTCCATAACAATATTCTGAAAATAGTCTCTGAAGTCCTCTTTATTTTGTATGACACTTGCATAAGGTAGACCATAAGAGATAGACCTAGCCCTGCTACACAAAGTAAAGTTTTCGTTAAAGTGGATAATTTATGTCCATTTTGTGCCCTTGTTACTGATTTGAATTTCAAAGAACTTATAATGTTTTCTTCTTGTACGTTTTTATATGTTCTCACCATCCAAAGAGAAGGAATCTCAAAGCTATCACATAGCCAACAGCTCTAAAAATATTTAATTATTCGTTATGCATATTGCATTATCCTATCTTATTATACACTTCAAACAATATGCAATAAAACAATTTCTATAAAATGTATCTCCATCTTTATGAACTAGATAGAACAACAAGATTTTTTAAGAATTGTTTGTATACGACTGAGTAGCAAAAGTTACGTGAGTAGCAAAAATTACACATTAGATTTTTTACGTGTCATGAATGCTTTAAAACCTGTTATGTGATTATTAATGATGATGCAGATTTGTCCTATAGGTACTAAGATATACAAATGGTTATGAAAAGTATTTTCTCATTAATAACACACAGTTTTTTGGATGATTTGCTTTTATTACATTTAGATGATTTTGTTTTCATGTGAGAAAATATTTTGTTTGTTTATTCTTATTGATGTAGCCATGATGAAATAGCTTGCTCATATGTAAATACATTTCCTTTATGTTCGCTTCCCATGTTGGATGAAACTATTCCAGAATCATACTCCAGAATGGAGATTTTGTTCATTTTTGTACATCAGAATGTATACAATAAAACAGCCAACGAATATAATACAGTATTGACACTGATTTCATATTTCTTTAGAAATTTTTCTTGTAAGAAGTATTCATTTCATAATAACAATATTTTCAAAACACGTCAGTTAAATTTACAGAAAGCGTCACTATGAATCTTAATCGTATTCAATGTTCGCTTCGAACGGCTAATGAAAGTGTGAAGCGACACTTTTGAAAATGTGATATTTTGCTTAATAACTGGAGGAACTAACGGTTTAATGGGATATAATGAAAGAAATATCACGTGGTTTAAAAGGTTTCTATGTGTTAAAGCTACTTTTCGACATATTTATTTAGCTGATTGCTATGGGAAGCGGAATATGACATATTAAACGATTTACTTATAAAACAATCTACGCTTATTATTTTCACCGAAGGACTATTTTGTGATGAGGTGTAAGATTTTATTAGGTTTTTGAAAACATTGCGTAAAAACGTTCATAAAAGTAATAATTCCCTTCGATGACCATGTGGATTTTTGCTAAAGGCCAACGAAAAGGTAATAATTCTTACAAGGTTTGCTATTTAACAAATTCAATAGAGTAAGAAAATCTTTTTAATAATTTTTAATTACTAAAATTATTACAATGAGAAGCAACATAGTTTGGTGACGTGAAAACTTAAGGAAGACGCACGTTGTTACAATTACACATAATATTGAAACTAGACAACAAAGGTTTTACTGATTTTTAAACAATCTCACGATAAGCAAGTTTCACAGAAGACGAATTTTTGGGTGACAGCAGGAGAAAGGAGAATACAAAAAGTTATGGATATTTAGATTGAAAATAAGAGGGGTGAGGAAGAGAAGGAGTGGTGCAGAGACAGCGAGAAAAAAAGGAAAGGGGCTAAGAACGATTACTACATTTAACGTAGTAAGGCAAATTGAACTGAGGGAATCATTAGCATCTCGTAAGCTAAGTCTAATACAATGCCAAATTTTAACATCAGTCGTTTGTAGTTTCTATTGCTATTTTATGTTCAATTTTAAATTAAAGTGCATTATATATCGTCAGTGATAAGTAACATTTCCGACACTTGGATTTCAATATATAACTAAAATGTAGGATTTTCTTATTTCTGAGGCTGAAAATGAAATTTACAGCCAGTGTTTAAATTCCAAAGTGCCTTGCTTGGTAGTGCACACAAACTGAGTTTCAATTGATTTTTTTTTTCATCCACTATCCTTTGGTGCTGTATTATATCTGTGTCATTCCTAAAATCTTTGTCGTAAGCTTTAACTTATTGGACAGTGTTTCTAATACCGCTCTTGGTTCTCTCACATATAAAGCTGGAAATAATTCATACGTCCTTTTATATTTTTTCTACACTGAACAAGGGGCATAAACTTTCTAGTAGGCGAGAGATAATTCGTGCTTATTATAACAACCGGCAAACTTGGATATACTAATAAAATATTATGCATTGTTTAATTAGTTTTCATTTAACGTTTACTTTAGTTATTATATTTAATTCCTTTGAAAATTACTGTATTCGCTTTCTTGTGCAAACTTTCATATTCTGTTGAGCATAAGAAATTTCATAAGTTCTAAAAATTTATGTCCAGCCATAAATTTTTGTATTCGTATCATCTGGGTTGACAAATCAGAACATGTATTTCTGATGAGAAAGAAAAGCAAACTTTATTACTTTTTGAAACATAAACATTTTAGTTTTGAAGTATCAAAAAATCATTTAACATCAACAGTTATTTTAAGTTTACAGCTCTTTACAATGAAGGATCAGGTATACTCTATTTCACTGCTTTTATTTTACAATTTTTATACAAAGTCCACTAAACATATAAAAATAAATAACATCTGCATATCTAATAGCCAAATTTCTATCTATTCCAGGCCTTATTATGCAAACTTAATTTTTAACTTTACCAATTTTAAATCAAATTACAAAAACAATTTAAAAACGTTGCAGATATAATCTACTTCCTACCTTAGCGAACTAACTAAACTTACAGATCACTGGATTCCAGTAACCTCACAAATTATTCATCTAATCTATCTAAAAGAGTCTTTCTTCTACTTTACTTCTACACCAACAATACAAATCAAATGTACATTTCTACTACAGCTTTAATTGTTATAACAAACTACGAAAGACAGTTTATTACAATTTTAAAATTTTCTCTTCTGCATCTGGTATCCAAAGCTTCCTCTTACTATCCCTCTTCTAAAGGGACTGGCATCAGTAGATGGAACTGGTTCATCAGTTCCAGATATCCTCTTCTGCATAATCAGTTGTGTCTGTCCGCTCTGATACTCTCCATATATCTCCTCTGGTTCTCCTGGGATTCTCCTTCTTTCTATGGTTTCTGCCCTTCTTTCCGATATCCATATCTGGCGTCTTCTGTTTATCAATTATGCGTCTTAAATTAGGTCTTCAAGTCTGGTGATCTGTATCTTTAGTTTATCTTGGACCTATTTCCCTCCGGCGATCTCTTAAGTAATATTCTTTTCTCGTAGATTGAAATGTTCCTGCGTTTCTTTCTTGATGTATTTTGTCACGGGTCATATATTCCTCAAACGCCTTAGCGGATATTATCTCAGACATAATTTCTAAATGTACACAATCTTCTGCTTATCTTAAGATGTTCCATAAACATTTTCCTTGAAGTTTCCTTCGACCGTCGTCTACTAGTTCACTATATTTATTACACTAAAAATAACATGTTTTTATTTCTTTACATGTTCAGGCCAATCTAAACAGTTGCATTGCTCACATAAATCTGAGTTCCTCTTCTCTATTATTTTTACTTATACATTAAATGGGCCATGCCCTGTAACAAAGTGAAAAATCCTTTTCTTTGTTTTATATGTTCCAATTTTAGCCTTTCTTTAATGTCCGGAAATAAATCATGTACTCTTCTTCCTATGTGTGCATTATCCCACTCTTCTTGCCATTCCTGTAATAAATAACTTTTAACTCCTTTCTTAATATTGCATCTTTTTCCCATAATTTTAAAAAAACATTCCCATAATATTCCTTCTTAAGCCAGTAAGTTGCACCCCTTAATCTAATGATAGTCAATAGGCCAAATACTCACTACTATTAGTAGGGACAAAGTAGATGTTTTTCCACTAAACATATACAAGATGTAATAGAAATTCTTACAAAGAAAAATGAACTAAAGCAGAAGCTGGAGTTGGGGTAGCTATATAGCTGCAGGAAGTCATGCCGAAAAAGGAATTTGAGCACTTTTTACATCTTTCACCAGATCATGGTACAAATCAATTTGAAATCGAATCTTGAAGTTTTGAAGGTATCAATTATCGATCTCTATATCGCTTAGTACTTTCTTGGAGATCATTATATCCCTTTTTATTAAGTAACCCAGTATATATGATGCATTAATAAGAAGTTTTACAATCAGTCTTGAAGAAATAAATAGTATTTGGTGCTCTCTGTGAACACATAAGTTTCTTAGGGTTCTTCTCCTCGAGCCTAAAAGTAACATATGAATCATGATGTTTTATGCACCTATTTATTATTTTGGAGTAGTATTGTCACATTTGCCGCCATCACTGCCACCAGACTCCTTTTTTCATCCGTCTCAAATCAACTGTTTTTGGTGAGATTTGGTAGCGCATTCTCGCTCTAGTTTAAAAGAAAAGGAGAGGTCATTTCTGTCAACTTGATTGCCCTCCTCCGTTACCAGATCTCCTCTAAACCCCCCCCCCCCTTAGAGGGTAGAAGCATACCCTCGTTCTGCTCTCTAGAAAAACAATATTTTGTTTGATACTGAAGAAATATAATTAGACTTATGGGCCTGGATATGACGATTCCAAGCAGGAAAATTGAAGGCCTTTGAAACCCCAATCGGTAATCCTTGAATAAGTATAACGTTGCTGAAATAATCCTCATTAATTAAAATGTATATCGAATTATTACCCTTACCTTTATTAGTGTAAGATTAAGGAATAGCTTTAGATAAGGAAATACATTTCTTTGCTTAATTTTCAAAGTAATAAAGTCGATGTTCAAATAAACACTGATTGTTTTCCATACTGTTTAAGCAAATTGTAGTTACTTTCACAGTACTTTTAAGACTTATGGAGTAGTAATGCACTGTGTGAATTTTACTTAGATAGTTACTTGAAATTTTACTTATGTTTACTTGGAGTTCGCCTTAAATAACAAATTAATCAACTTTAAAATAAAAATGGCCTGCAGAAAGAATGTTACCACGGTGTTTTATAATTATACAAGCTTCTTGGCGGGAAATTATTTTACAAACATATATAACAATAATAATGAAGAGCTCAATGGTTATTTATAATTTATAATTGTATGCAAGCAGACTTGTTTTGGTCTGGGGAGGGATGTAAGAAGCCATGAGAATACTATTTAAGACAAGAAGCCTTTTAAGACACTAGTTACAATAGTTCTACATTCGTTATGTTGCTTAGGTTAATAAGATATATTATATTCTCCGTTTTGGCGCTTAGTGCAATTACAAGATAATATAAGGATATCAGTAGAATGCTTTTTGACTTCTTAGAGATAGCTATATTAAACGTTAATTGTAAATTTTTAATGTGTTAGCAATGGCGTAATAATGTAAACGACGTGAACTGTGAATTTATTTATATAATAAGAGGTAGAGATGTGGCCGTGTGTGCGATCTGAAAAATCACTCCGCATATTTTGATAATTCAACAGTGACGAACTTAATTCTTCCTTCCAGTTTTTAAAATTCATTGTATTAATCATTAATATATGAAAAATGCTTAAAATGCTTTATAAAACCCTTAATTTTATTTCATTGATTTAGCAAATTGAAAGCCCTTGAACTTCAACAGCTACTTATTGAAGTTTAAAAGAACTTGATTGCAAAGGAGGCTGTCATGAAATAGAACATTTCTGTATTTGCTTCTTAGAATGCGCATGCAAAATAAGACAAAGACCGCGGATATCTCATTTCAAGCAATATATCTATATACAATAATTGTGTAATTGAGACAAAGAGTTTGAAATAAAGTATAGCAAAATAAAAGACAGTTTCTACGCCGCACATGGATATTAATGACAAAATATATTTATAATATTCAAGTACAAAGTTTTGCTTAGTTTTATTTTTACTTGCGGTGTAATAAAGTTCGTTACCAGGGCCTGCTAAATAATTTTGTAAAATACATTTTGTAAAAATGCTATTATTACATACCTACAAACCGATATTTTTCAATAAACATCTAGAACTTCTGTTTTTTTTTCTGATGTCAGGCTGTTTTCCAAAGAAATGAAATGTGTAGTGTTTAATGCCCGCTTTTACTACATACGGCTCCGCAGGCGATGGCACTGATGATACATGAGATGAAGATGGAGCACTGGTGGAATGAGATGGCGGGGGAAACCGGAGATCCCGGAGAAAACCCGCCCCAGCACCATGTTGTCCACTACAAATTTCTCTTTTCGGTCGCCTGGGATCAAACCTGGGCCGCCTTGGTGAGAGCCTGCTGTCTAATCACTGAGCCACGGCGCGGCCTATTTTCCAAAGAGGTTAACGTAGTCGTTTAGGAATACGAAATTTATATATTTACAGTCTATTTTGCAGTATATCATCAAGGAATTCTGTATTATTAAACTATGTACTTTTTAAGATATTAAAGAAATGCGAGATCAAAAAGAAAGTGGAAGGGTTTCAAATTTCACCATATAACTCGACGCTCCTGTGTAGATGGTTGTTCCACTGTCAAAAAGTACTTAATAGGCTTTTATAGCATTCCCCGAATTTAGACGGATGTCGCAAGGTAATTAAGGAAGTCTAAATTTCACTTAAGTTTCTCTTGATTTGCCATTATATCGGTCTTTTCATCCGTCATAAGAAATCCCCGGCGTTCTATAAAATTAAAATTATAAAAGATAATAGATAGGATTTGACATAAAAATCTTCTATATTATATAAAATAAGTTGATAAAGAACAGGAGGGTATAAATGTAACTTAATATCCATTCAATTTTAAAAGCTACCTGTGCATTTTGAGCAGCAACTGCTAATAATACGTAGGTATTATTCTGTCAGTGAGTTTTATACTGTTAGATGTGGTCCTACTGCAGTCTGAAGCATTCCAGTTTTCCCTTGTGTTTATTCTAAACTAACGTTAGCTCTATAAGTACAGATACAATTTGCCCCGTATTTTTATTTTCTGTAACACCAAGTTATTAATAACATATTTACGTTTTGCTGATAGCTCCGCTTTCAGTCTGTTTTCCTGTCCTCACTATCCTTTAAACAAACCCCTGGGGTTATTAATCTCTTAGCAAGGAAATGGGAACTATTTCTGAAGAACCTATGATTAAAAGATCAATACACTTGTGGTACTGTCACCGAAGTCCATGTTGAGGATGGTTGAATAAATATTCTATGAGCTTACATTAGGATTTGAGGCCAGTACATATATAAATTTCAGGATAAAGCCTTTACGGTATTAAAAGTGCCTTATACAGAGATGGGTTTAATGAAGACCTATTACATCTTGATTTAAAATAAAACCACTTAATTTACATAAAATACAGAGCTCATTATTGCAGGTACTCCTTACTTTACTGTAATCTGTTTGCTGTAACAATAAAGTAAACGTCAAAGAAGCATGAAATGAACCGCATTGGATGACAGGTTTAAATGCTCCCGTGTTCTTCCACAATATAGCTTCTTGCTTCTTGCTTTACCTGATTTCAGTAAATCACTCTATTTGTTGTTATAATATAGAATTAACATTATAAAGTAATTATAGTAAGAACAATAGAGTAAGAACACGTAAGAATACGTGCTTTTGATATGATATCGGCTAATGTCATGTGGCTTGAATACTGTATATATTGTAGCGTAAGTTGCTGAGTCAATTGGATACAGTACGTTATGGAGAACAGAAAATTGAGCAATTTCTTGATATCACGGAGTTCGGTGGCATTGATGATGAGTTTTTGGAAGATATGTTAATTTATAATATTAACAGACAAAGAAATATCCCCCAAGGAGGCGTAGCAATTCGAAGACTAGATTTAAATCAATTAACAGATGAAGAACGCCGACTCTATTTTCGTTTTGATAAAACGGTTATACGACGGCTACTAGAGGCTTTACATATACCGCCTAGAATTGTAAAAAGAACGATATTCTATTAAAGTTAAGTTTGGATAAACAATTTACTCGTTCGAATGGATATATATTAGGTTGTGTTGTACTAAAAGTACATTTACTATTTCAGGAGTGAAAGTTTGTGTATATATTTTCGGCGCCTAGCACATCCCAACTGAAAGCAGTTTTTGGCGTATCTTCATATTTGTCAGCAATAGCCAATGCAACGATGAATATTGTGACTTTGTGGGTTCGTAGAATTAAAAGTCCAATTTGCCGAAATTCTAAAAGTTCTTTATTTCCGTAGAAATACACTGTTCAGTTCTCACGTAACAACATTACATCACATATACAACACAATCTTCCAAGGTCGATGACAGTAACAAACAGTGTTCTGATTACATCAGTTTACAGCATCAGCTCTCGTTACAACACTCTACAACTGTCTTCTGCTAACGACCCTTGCGATTCGCTCTTGTTTTAACAACTGTCTGCTGGCGTGTCGCAATCTCTTATATATCTCATTCGTAAATTTGAGAGATTTCTGGGACAAACCAGAAGCCGACTGTTCGGTACAATCACTAGATGTTTCTGGAACAACAAGATATCGAATGACGAAATCTGAACCTTCCAGAAGCGTAACTTAATCTGCGCCGGCAAGTCCTTTATTTGTGATATCTTTATTTGCCGGCTTTTTGTGTACACTAGCCGCGCTATCATAGATGACGGCTTCGCGACAGTATAATATATAGAAATAAAGGTCACTTATTAACAAATGTGGCTAACCTAAGATGGCTTGACATAAATTGCATTATTATGCACATGCTTATCATTAAAGGGAGCACTTGTAAGAAATTGTTGCGCCTTTATAGATGGTACAGCTTGAGCTCCTTTATTGTAAGGAAGGAAAAATTATTTACAGTTGCAGCTACCATATTTGCAAATATTTCTTTCCATACTGTAAATTTGTGGGTTAGTAGAATTAAAAGGCCGAGTTGCAGAAATTGAAAATATCCTTTATTTTCGTAGAAATACTCTTATAGATTACAGCAGCATTACGTTACGTACACCATCAGTCTACCAAGGTCGATCAGAATAACAAACAGTGACAGCAGATTACATCCTTAGCTCTCGTTACAATAACACTTCCAGCTGTCTCTCTTTTCACAACAACTGTTTCACAACTACCCCTGGCTGGTGTGTCACAGTCACTTTTATATCTAATGCATAATTCGAGACTCTTACAGAAGAATAAAGAAACCGAATAATCAAGATATTACCAGAAATTTCCAGTTATCTCAATCTGTTAGTTTCAGTAAGTCTTTTATCTCAAGTGCTATGTTTATCTGCTTATGCAAGCTCGTTATCTACGTGAAACCTGTCCGTTCCTTTGTGTGCCAAAGCGCCTTATCGCGATCGGGTTCGCGACAATACAGTTGGATCCTCATATGGGTTGGTTGAAATTACCTCCCGCATCAATATTAGATCACCATTAATGGTAAAGCGTAATCTTTCTTGTGTCATTTTGTTAGAGAAATGTTAACCGTGAAGCCTCACATTAAATGGTGAACTACAACGTGTCCGGTTATCGGTTATCTGTTTACCGTAAACGTGCGCGTGTGCAGAACATTGCTCACGTGACATTAACGTTTACGGAAACTGCCATGAATATGGGCAAGAACTTTCTAATGGCTCTTAAAAGCACTAGTTGATGTAACAACAAAGACTGCAGTTAAAATTCGGTGACGGCACTGCGCATTCGCAGATGTTAGTTAACCAATGACGTATAGTCGCGCTGGTGGAACGGTTACCATGGATTTATCTTTGTTAGTAGATACCTCTCAGATAACGCACTGACTTTTCTTGTAAGAGTGTGCTAAGCCACCAATGAACGCATCACTTGAGCCAATGGAATTCGCAGTAATCACAAGTGACAGATGTTTACTCCACGTGGAGTAATTAGTGCGTTATCTGAGAGGTATCTACTACCAAAGATAAATCCTTGTAATCGTTCGAGTAGCACGACTATACTAAGAGGCGGAGCTCATTGCGGAATGTGGAGCAATACTTTATTCTAAGAGCGAACAGATTATAGATAAATGTCCGTCAATTCTTATATACTCTTTAAATAGAAGTAGTTCCAGTTCAAACCAAGTGAGATGAGTTGGACTGATTATTCATATCGAATATACTCTAATTCACAATAGCGGTGGATTCCTTATTTATAGCTTAATATAGCTTAGAAGACACTTTCTAACTTCAGAAATTAGAAAATTTATTATTTTCAATTTACGAGAAGTAAATGAAAAATGTAGAAAAATGGTAAATTTCAACGCTGTGGTACTATATAAATAATTTATTGAGATCTTTCTATATAATGCATATATGTGTAATTTACTTGGTCATATTATACTGTTGTTTTAGAAAGATATACCTTTTGAGATAAGAGCTCAATAAAAGTAGGCATTCCTAAGTAATTACTTGCGTTTAGTAATTTTATGATCCCTTATCTACTTAGTGTAAGTTGATAACTGCAGTAATAAACCAATATTTTACAACATTACCTTTTGAATTTCAATGTTGATTGAAGTACATGTATTTACATTCTTTTAGAAGTTTTATATTAATTGGAATTACTTATTTCATTCTATGTTTGAATTATCTTGTATTTTAAAGCCGAACATTTGTATCTCCGTAGCAAATCTCGTGGTGCAAACTCGCTCCAGTGCATTGTTCAGTGTATCAATGTTACTTAATAAAAAGAGTAGAACATTGACTGCTACATTTGTGTCCGACAGAGAAATAAACAAGTGTATGCCGCCCTTTGTCTGGCAATATTACGTGAAAATAAGCAACAAGTATTTCAAATGGTTATTAGAGAGGATATGAGCACATCATTTTGTGGATAGAAACACAGTCTGAATAAAAAAGCAGCGATCCTCTTTGTGAATTCATTAGGAGACACTGTAATTGAATTAATCATGATGTTTCATTTCAGTTTATTTGGATGTTTTATATTTATAAATTGTAATTTCTGAGAAATAAAAAGCAACTTGTATTTTATTTTGTCATAGAATTTGTTACACAACTCTGGTGATAGTTAAAACAACAGGTAACTGATAAACGAAACAAACAAACTGAACGTCTTGCTCCTGCTCATATGTCAATGTTTGCTCGTACTTTTTATTTATATTTAAGAATAATTTTAGCATTTTTAGTTAAAATGTCTATATATTTAGTGCATTTATAGCTTCCAAAAGCACATGTTGAAGCCGCTGTGTCAGGGTCTATAATTTTCATTTGGGAGGTCGAAGTTCCTAACCACTTCATAGAGCTTTTTTGCACGTCAATTCATCCATTTATGTCTATAGATTTGCCCTTGCTTGAAAATGATTTTTTTTTTTTTTTTTTTTTTTTTTTTTTGCAATTTACGTCTTTTTAACTTTTTAAGTCATATCAGACGATGAATGAAATGAGTGAAATGATGCTCAAATGGGTCCAGGATCCATGGAGCTTAGTTACCTGACATTCGTCTTTTAGGATAAGGGAAAACCCCGGAAAAACCTTATACAGGTAACTCACCCTGACCGAGATTCGAACTCGGGACCTCTTGAACGTGAGGCGCAGACATGCTCCGAGGTGGGCGAGAGAAGGACTTGCACGGCGGCGAGAGCTAACTTAGGGATGCATAGAGAATCTTTGACACCTTTAAGGATAGCATCGCAAACTCAAGCGCTAACTTTAAATTTAGGAATGATACCCTGATTATTTCCTTTTCTAAGAATTTTCAAAAGGCAAGCACTAGACAGTTTTCAGGATATTCGATTTTGAGCTCATTTAAGCATTTTATAATTTTATCTGTATAGGCTTGAAACCTCAATGCAGGAAATTAAGCTAAGAATCATATATGTTCACATGGATTTCTTTACGTATTTCTTGCTATTTATTTACGTATTAATCGTTTATTTTATAAATGTTCTAGGAACTATTCTTTAAAATGTATTTGTCAAATTCAAAGTGAAGAACGGTAATGTTCAGATCTACCTACATGAATGTTATATTCTGTTTTATGTAGAAGAAGGCTGAATATAGAGGGAAAGAGAGAAGGGAAGGAAGGAGATTGTGTGTGTGTGTGTGTGTGTGTGTGTGTGTGTCTGTGTGTGTGTCTGTGTGTGTGTCTGTGTGTGTGTCTGTGTGTGTGTGTCTGTGTGTGTGTCTGTGTGTGTCTGTGTGAGTGTCTGTGTGTGTGTCTGTGTGTGTGTCTGTGTGTGTGTATCTGTGTGTGTGTCTGTGTGTGTCTGTGTGTGTGTCTGTGTGTGTGTGTGTCTGTGTGTGTCTGTGTGTGTGTCTGTGTGTGTCTGTGTGTCTGTGTGTGTGTGTGTCTGTGTGTCTGTGTGTGTGTCAGTGTGTGTGTCTGTGTGTGTCTGTGTGTGTGTCTGTGTGTGTCTGTGTGTGTCTGTGTGTGTGTCTGTGTGTGTGTCTGTGTGTGTGTCTGTGTGTGTGTCTGTGTGTGCGTGTGTGTGCGTGTGTGCGTGCGTGCGTGCGTGCGTGTGTGTGTGTGTGTGTTGATAATATACCTAACTAACGAAATTTTGTCTCCTGGAAAAATTTTAATATCCTCAACATTGATATTTTTAAAAACGTTCTTACTAATCAAGAAACCCGTATCAGGTCTTTCCAGTGACTCTTTCCAATCGAAATTTGTGTAATACATAAACACTTCTTTCAAAGTTGTCTTCTACAACCTTTCCTAGCTTAATAGAAATGGGAGTTCAAATTCAATGGAGGAAATATTTAATGTATTTACGTCACTAAAAATCTACGGTATTTAATTTATCAAATGATTTTAATAAAACACACATATTTAAAACACTCATATAGTATATTTGTGCGAATAGTTGTAGAGCTTTTCATTCTGAATGAATTATGCATACTTCTGCAAAGCTAATAAACTTTGTGAGATAAATACAATTTTACTGCACCAAAATTACATTTCTTGTTAAATGCAATGACAAATGATTATTTCGTTACTAAACACTTCAAATATATTTGATAAAATTAATTCAAATTACGTAGTACGATACTTAATGTTTTTTAAACACCTAAGTCTAATTCAACTTTCCCTCCTATGTCATGAGCATAGTACGAGATTCAAACCAAGTAAATAGCAACTAGCAAAGATTTCATTTTTGCTTTAGCCCGCTATATCTCCCTTTTGCCTGCAATGAAATGTAAATTAAATGTTTTCTTAAGTTTGATTGAAAAAACCATATAGGTAAAACAGTACGTATAGAATGTCGCTCATCAGATCTATTATTAATGTTAAAACAATTGTACTTGAACGTCTGCGGTGCTTTCTGATGTCAGATGGAGTTCTACAGTCCATATTCCGCCATTACAGAAGCATGTAATTAGCCCATCTCCCAAAAAGATGGTGCCACGCGAAAGAAGTAGGTAACTACTGAAATAAAATGGTCAACTATTTAAATCGGTGACATTATTTTTGCTTTCCTTCCGATGGAAGCTAACCATTTTTAGGCTTTAAAAAACTCCACCACTTGCCACCGGCTTTGAACCCGCGAAATTAGAGGTAAGAAATTAGTCATTGAATTACAGAGGAAAATATAACTATTGGTTTAGCTGAATGACAATCGGGATTTGAATCACATATCTTTCTCTCCACAGGAAGTTGCTCTAAGCTAC
The DNA here is from genome assembly GCA_030765055.1 of Mantis religiosa. Classification (NCBI taxonomy): domain Eukaryota; kingdom Metazoa; phylum Arthropoda; class Insecta; order Mantodea; family Mantidae; genus Mantis; species Mantis religiosa. Next base: position 81,512,594 of record CM060949.1, read on the forward strand.
TGATGAATGAGTCGGAAGAACATAAAATAAACTAATATAAAATGGCAATGAGTCAATAGAAGAAAAAATTCTGAACTGGCTTTGCACACAATATCTCGTATGAAATAAATGACCCTATAGAGATTATCAATTATTATTAGAGGTAACTTATTACCCTTAAAGCACAAGCCAGTTGGTTATAGACTGGGAGATTCATGCTTCAAATCTCGGGAATGGCAATGAATACTTGTAATCTTGAACACGGTGTTGTGTGATAGAATAATTAAGTATTGATTTAGCTATCGCTATTCCTAAAGTGGAATTCAGAGATGATCACTTAATCTGGCAGCAGAAGCAGAGCCCCTCTGACGTTGAATTGAGCTGATCTCTCTACCCCGTAAGTCCCTGTTGCGTGCTGCAATCTCACTATCTCATTTCACGCTATCGAGAGCGGTGACGGGTACCTCATCTCAGAAATGGATGCCTCCTTTTCATGTGGGCAGAGGTGACAAAAGCTCTAACCACTAAACCCAGAACCTTTAGCTAACAGCACATTCCTCTAAATACGTTTGGCGGTGTAATTATATTCTTGACTAAGTTAGTCGGTATGCTTTAAAGATAATTGCTTTTTGATTATGCACCTTTTGTTATATGAAAGGTTAGGTTTCCATTAATTTTGGAGTATTAGTACCTAACTGTGTGTCATTTTGAGGTAATAGGATTATATTTTGATGTTATTAGAAAGACAGATGCCGTTCATTAACTTCTTCCGCATGTTTTGCTAAAGTAAATTGCGACAGACAAGGAATTTTGGATGTGCTGTGAGGGAAATAGGGATTAGATAACTATGAAATACGGTTGACGGTTTAGTGGATTATCAAGTTGTGCTTGTTAGCTTTCATTTGTTTAGACAGTCTGTTTAATTCATATAACCCTGGATTAAGAAACAACTTATTTACTTGTAGATTTTAACGCCGATGGTTCTGTTTTCTCTATTATTTACCCCGCTACAGGAGATAGAGGAAGCCTTTGGTCCAACTTCTATTCCACGGACACCATAATGACGGAAGCAAGCAAATTTGGTATTACGACACATAGTAACACGTTACGTCACACATGGCTTTCATTACAGATTCTACCAAAGTAAGAAATTCCACCAGGCGCACAAAACTGCAAGATGAGGGAAACCTCAAAGAAGGGTTTTGTGCGCAAACTGCAAGAGGAGGAAAACCTCAGTAGGACCGGCTCTAGCATAATTAGCATAGTAACATTGTACAAGGATGTGGCGTAAAGCTGTGTGCTTTCCATTCAATGATAATAGGAGGAGGAACTATTTCATCCAAAAATTCTGTACGAGTTTTCAGTAGAAAATGCTTTAGTGATCTATGTATCTCTGAAAGGTATATTTAGGGAAAGGCACACGCCTTTATCTCACACCTGTGTTTGTTTGTGTGAGGGAGAGGGAGGGAAAGAGAGAGAAGAGAGAGATTATAGCTAACACCGAATTGCCGAATCCAAAATTCCTCCAAAGTGTGAAATGTTTCTTATCCCTCAAATTATTTAAGGTACTTATGATTAATTAACACAATAACTTAAGTATTTAAATTGAGCTTTTTATGAATGGTATATGAAATACTCTTATAAAGCTTGAGTTTTATATTAATATAAAGACTCAACACATGAACTACTTATATCACGTTAAAATAGTTATGCGAAATAAATCTTTTCGTACCAATAAATGTCTTTAAAATTTTAACATTGTAGAATAAGACCTGAAGCTTTCTGGCGACGAATATATTCAAGATATTATCGGGAAGCAAGCCAGGTGAGAAGACGATTCGAAATCGACGTTTCGGGAGCATACATCACTCCCATCATCAGAATATTTATAAAAACTGTTATAAACACTAAGTAGATATAACACAAAAATCAATAAAGACAAAACACTACTAATACTGGCGTCACTGAGCAAAAGAATGTTTGCAGGAAATTAAATGCCAGGACAGGAGATGGTGTGAGTGTAGAAAACTAATTAGGAGAGAGAAACGTAACTACTTAATTTGATGATCAAACTGTATAGATCTGTGCTTCTTAGTTTCTAATCGCCTTTTCACCTGGATTGTTTACCGAGAATACCTTGAATAATAACATTGAAATCACTGCTTAGATTTAAATCGTCAAGATGGGATGGAAGTGGATAGGCCACTTACGTGCGTCAACCCCGCAGGGAAGACTACCGAAAACCTCGGTAGGTCCGACTGGTGATCTAGTACACCTTCCTACAGCTCTGCAGGCTAGTACTCGGGACTTATGAGGCAATCCTCTATCACCTCTGGGCGGTCGTAGCCCGGCCGGAGGTACCCAATTTCCCGTGGGTGTCGGGAACACACTGCCCCCTCGATTCCAACCCAATTCGAATAACTTCCCGACTGGAGGGGCTCGGCAGTTCGGCCCGAGGTACCTCTAGTAACGTCAGAGGTACCACGAGCGCTAAGGGTCCGCAGCGCCCACATCACGGCAGCTAAAGGGGACGGATCCTCTCCCCTACGGGAAAATATCGTCCCTGGGGAAAACTATATATTAATTAAACAACTACACAGCCTCCTTTACTCATGTCTTACAATTCAGGAAAAACCTTCTTTAAAAATCATTAATAAGGGGTGTATTAATTTTAATTTTCTTAGCATGTACACAGTAGGTAGAGAATGCATTGAATTCCACTAAAAAGTTCGTTTGACATGCACGATTTGAGGTGCCATGAATAATAGACATTTTTAGGAGCGGCGCGCGCGTATGCTAACAATATAACTAAGAAACGCAACGTTGCTTACTTACAAAACTTAATATTTCATTTCAGAATCTGCCAAAAATTCAAAATTTTTGAAAGAAAATCCTCTACACCAAACCACACTTCACAGGAAATACATTTCGAAAATTTTGATCTTCTTAATGATGACTACAACGAGTTTTACTAAAATAATGTATATTTAATATATTCTAATGGGAAATTAAATGTACGGCTTTCACACAACTAGTGTGAAAGAATTGATTTCCATAAATTAAATGTATTTCATTATTCTAAGAATAGCCGCAGAACTTCGTTTCAATCTGAATGACTTTGCATACCTCGTAAACAGAAGAGATAGACAAAATATTAGTATTTACGCAATTTCTGACACAATTTATGTTAGTTTCCTTTTTGCGGAGTTGACCATTTTCTAGACATTACCTATTATGCCCGCCTCGGTAGCGTAGACGCCCATACGTTCAAGAGGTACCGACTTTGAATCTGGGTTAGAGTGAGTTACCTGGATAAGGGTTTTCCGGGGTTTTCCATTATCCTGAAAGACGGATGTCAAGTAACTCTAAGTTGATTTTAAAATTTAATAAAGGAAGTATAAAAGTTTTAAAATTTCACCTGTTGAAGTGCAAGTTGAAGTGCCCTACCTTCTCTTTGTATTTAATTGATGCAAATTTAAATCCTACTTAACGTTAAAAACCTTGGACCCTGGGCTCATTTGAGCATTATTTAACTCATTTCATTCATCCAATTTGGCTTAACGTTCGAGGACGCATATGAAAAAAAACACACTTTTTGTTACTGTTTTGAATTTTCCAACATATGTTGTTTAAATAGAAAGTCGTTATTTCCATTTTTATGTCCTGACCATGCAAAGAGTCTAGGTTATCACATACCGATTATTTCTTAAAAGGCGTTTTCTAGCAATTAAAAAGCTGTCTATTGTGCCTCCTTTTCCCTTTCCCTATTAGATAAATCGTTAATAAATTTTTTATCCGACTAGTATGAAGTAGATATAAAACACAGATTTAGTAATAGTTTATAATGCCTTGTGATTGCACAAAGGACATTTTGTAATGCGTGCCATGTCTCATTAGAGAAGTCGCGACGCTTTATGTCAAAACTTTTACTTTAAGAAGTTCCTTGTTAGTCGAAATGTGGCATCGCCATATACAGTAATTTATTAATTAGCTAGAAAATATGCGGAGAACTTTAGACTGGAGAAAGGCTCGGATGGATGTCAGTGCTGCAAATGTTTAAGAAATTATGGTCATCCTGTAGTAATGGGATCTTTCGGTATAGCAAAAGAAAACATTAAAGAACTTATTTGGCAACTCCGGAAACTGTGGATGAGTTTACAACAAGAAATATGTGTATGAAAGGGCTAAAGTTCCAAACGTTTGGAGGACACGATGAATAAAATAAATAAAAGAATGAAATAAAATACTGATAGCTTAGTATAAAACGTGTGCAGAAATGGAAAACCATATTGTGTATGGAAGTTCTCCACAAACCTAGAAATCACTATAAGAGTTCCTAAGATAAATAGTGTTCGAAAGTTTTAACCTGATAAAAATGCAACTTTCTAAACTATTTCAAAAGTCTTACCATTTTTTTTAAGAATTTAAAGGCAATTTTATGGAAGAGATCCTGCATATGCCTTGTGTGCTTGGATCGCGGGTTGGTTCTCTGGGCTGGGGATAGGAATCTTTCTTTAACCAAGACTTCTCTATCCTCCACAAATCCTGGAAGCATGAATTGGCGTGAATGTATGCGATATAATGTTCAATAAGGTACTGTACACGAGTTACCGTAGATATGACCACTGCAGATAAAGACTGGTATACGTAGAGTAATTAAGTTTAATACACAATTTTTATGTACTTGAAAATTTTGGCGTTGAAATTCGATCTGAAGTTTCTAGCTGAAAAACTGGAAAACTCTGGGCTCCAAATATATTTAACTGCTGAAATATGAATAGAAAGGCATTTTAAAAACCTATGACTAGACTCTTTAACTAAGTTAAATTCCTTTACATGTGCCATGTATGAGAACGAAGACAAGAGAAAATCAGGATCTGCTAATAGGAAACTAAGTAAAATAATAAGAATGCAATTTGAATATATCATAACAATAATGCGAAGACCAAGGTGGATATCTACAGACAAGATTGGTATGGACGATATGTGTACAATTAAATGATTGAACAAATGATAGCCAAAGGTAGATAACTATTAATTTATTCTTATCGGCTTAGTAAAGCATAAGACAAGGTACTGGTTACTCTATTTTAGAAAGTCGTTTAAAACCTTGAGAGTTTCACATTCTCTGAAACTTTATAAGAAGAATGACACAGCTCGTGTCAAAATTAATAAAAAATATGTCAAGAGAATTTTGTTTCAAAGAGGGAAGTTTGCGGAATGTTACCATGAATTGAGTGCCTTGAAGGAATTAATAACTCATGCAAATATTGAGCGTAAATATTAATAGGCATTTGAACCGTTATCTTAAGGGGGTAGTACTAGAACAAGTCATATGCGATATTGAATTCTTGTTTCAAAAGAAGGTATGCAGAGATTTAGATTAACTGAAATTTGAAACTGAATTTCATCAGGACTAAATATGCTATGGTAGTTGGAATGAAGAGAAATGATTTATTTGTAAATGACATAGCATAAAAGATCTTTAATTACTAAATAACTGTGATGCAACCATAACTGCATCCAATATCTACGAAACTAAAAGCAAGCATAGAATCAATCGAGGTAGGAGTGCAATTAGCTATTTGAAGTGTGTGGTATGATGAATAAACCACAAAAACTAGCCTAAAAAGATGATGGACTAGTGTAGTGATCTCTAAATGATAGAAAGATTTTAGGTTGTGAAATTATCTCGAATACAACATATAAGGAAAGATTTTATTAAAACAGAATGGATGCAGAAGATAAATGCTAAATGGAATTAAAGAACGGATATCCTTGTAATATGTGCATGTACACATAATTGAGGAGAGATGGTCCAGACTGATATCGGTGTCACACAGGAAGAAAGAATAGAGGAAGCTTTAAGAACCGTTAAGTTGGCGGTTTGAAAACGGTTATGGGAAACTTTGCCCAGAAAGCAGAGAAGGTATCGACAGGTTACCATTGCTGATAACGAGTCGGAAGCAAACATTGAAAAGTGATAACTGAATTATGAATGATTAGTGATTAAATCTTGACGACTTAGTGGTCCATAATCATGTGACTTTTCACCATCTTGTTCTGTTGCTATCATGCAGGAGGTAAAGGAATTTGCTTCTGATTTATGTGATATTAACAGAACGGATTCCATCAGTTCCGATAATGGGGTGGTACTAGCCATAGGGAATCTACTGCTTAACTTGGAATTCAAAGCATGGGGGTGTTCCCACATGCTTCACATTCCCAAATTTCCAAGTACCTAGAGGTACTTTCACTCGATACAACTTAGCCTCAGGGTTGCACAGATAAGGAAAAAATAGTTAGAATACGGATAATTTCGATTTAATCAGCTATTAACAATTAATGTTTTGTTTTCCACTATAAGGAGACCAAACATGGTACATTGTACTCTTCTCTGATTGCGCTAGCGAAATAAATGAACGCAGATGGTAATTTGTAGCGATGTAATTGTAGTATGCTTTTACCCTGCTCAGAAAAGGCCGTAAAAGTTGAAAAGCTTTCCTAATCAGTTGTTAAGTAGTCTGACAAAAAATAATGTTGATGGTGTATAACTCTGTTAAATTCTTTGAGTGGTTTTTAATGAAAAGTGGCTTGAACCTTGTTGAGAAATATTAACTGGTAACTCATAGAGAAGTTTCTCTTTAAATAAATGTGTGAACGTGTCATATTTGAGAATGCAGCAGTATAAGGATAAACATATTATTAAAGTATTATTCCTGGTATTAAATTTCATCAAACTTTAAAAATTAAAATAATATCATTTACACAATAATTAAAAATTGGTATATATACGAACGAAATAAGGATATGTGAAATGAGTTCCTACCAGTAATCAACGTTATAACGAGTATCTTCCAAGTTTATTGGTGGATTATAATGTGGGGTGTTGTTACAAAACTACATAGGGACAGTGTTTGCACACTTACAATTTAATACCATGGTCTGTGTGTATTCAAACATTCAGCTATCGGTTAATTTATTACCGATTTTAGTGTTACTTGGATGGTAACATGTGATTTTCGTAATCGGGAGATACAAAATTCTCTTCCCGTTGAACCGACCATCTTAAAATTGGATTTCTTTTATGGTTTCGCGAGGTCAGAAGAGAAATTCTGAAGTGAAATATATGCTATCTCGAATTCTGTTGTCTTTCATTTCGTTTTCTTTGATCTTTCAGGGTAGTAGGAATGGTACAGTGTGGCACGTAATGTTTGCAGTGAGTGAGCTCAAAGGACGGAACTGTTTCTTTCCTGAAATATAACCTGTCAGAACCTGCTCATAGGTGAATGATAAAAGTGCGGCCGCATATGTTAGGTATTCCGTTGCACTGTGTGCGCTGCAAGGAAGAGATGTGCTTCGTACTTTTGCTGATGTTTCCCTTCCGAATATGTGCTACACTTTTAACCTTAGACATGGCGGCAGAGCTGAAATCAGCTACCATTTCTACTTGAAATAAATATGAGTAATGAGGCATAGCAGTGTTAACTTCAGCAAGAATGTATGGCTCTTTCGGTTTAATTTGTCCATTTCGAAATCGGCACATTTTGAGTTACAATTGTTGCTTATTTTATCAACAAAGTCACTGGGAACAGTTGTTGAAAATCCTCTGCGATCGACTGCTCAGCATAGTGCTTTTTTATCATAGAAGATTGGAATTTAATTTCCCTCAAGGGGATTAAGAATTTTGTTTTAGTTTAATATTAAATTCCTCGCAGGATGTAAGATAGAAAATGTTAGAGAAAATGATTGTTTTAAGCAATAAGTGGTAGGTGAAGTTATAATTTCCAGTACCATAATTAATATCCTGTTACTTTCTCTACTACTTCCCTATTGGAAGTATGCATTCCAGCCGAGAATTTCATACCGAGATTTCACACGTAAAGTGTGTGTGTGTGTGTGTGTGTGTGTGTGTGTGTGTGTGTGTGTGTGTGTGTGTATGTGAGTGTATGTTGCGTGTGCGTGCGCACGTGTGTGAGAGAGACAGTGAGAGAAAACAGTATAATTAAAAAGGAAAAGTCATTAAGCACCAAACTTAGTACCCAAATTCAGTGTTTATCAACCAGATATCTCCGCTAGTAAAATTAATATGTTTACGTTAGGTTGACATACAGGCTTTAATTGCTTATTCATCTGTTGTAAATTATTGTTAATTTCGATTTTATATACCAAGCAATGAATATGTCTACGTAAAACTAAAGTGTATATCTTGATCTTTCTGGGAATATTCAGTGAACTTCCTTCCCTTTCATTCTAAGGGACTTTAGTATAACTAATAAATCCTAAGAGGTACTAAAATCTTACTGAAAAGGAATTTACATTATTGTCTACTGCTTTGAATTTTAGAATGATTAATGCTAGTCTAAACTTAAAATCGTATTTGGTTTCGTTTTTATTTCTATCTTCTCTACTGCACATAGCAAGAAAATAAAATATTGTGAGGAATGTAAAAATTCTAAGTTCGCCGAAAAATGTTTTGAGATTCTCCTGAACTCAGAAAACAAAAGGAAGTTACGCAAAAATGTGTAAACAGCATAATGCCATAAAGGTCAGCTATAAACCGAACAATGTAGGTAGTTACATAAGTTCATATTTTCCAATGATGCCATACGAAGTATATGTATTGAGTTTTATTGGAAATAAAAACACAAAATATATTGATAAAGTGTTAGAAGTTAGCTTATATCAAATAAAATTTTTTGTATATTATAGATGGTTCATTTTCTTGCTTTGGGTTTTAAAATAGTTATTTAATTTTTCTCGGAGCCATAGATTTGTTTTCTGTTCTCTTGGCCAAGCATAATGAAAGAATTTTTAATTATAACCATAGCGATTGGCTCTAAAATGTTGCACTACCACTTTAATAGTGGAAAGAAAATATTAAATAAAACAATTTCTGAAAATGCATACTTCGATTAGTATAAGTTAAATATAAGCATTGTTAAGAGTGCTTTATATCTAAGCGAATAGATAATAAGTTGAGTGCAGTACATCAAATTGTTTTCTTTTGTTATAAAAGAAGGAAGTTTTACATCCATCATATACAACCAGCTTTGAGTATGAGTGATATTCAACTGTAATATTTATACTAAAACAAGTTCTGTAGAAATATTAAGGTTATTGTCTTACCAAGAGGATGATCGAATAAGTTTACATCAAGGAACCAGCGATGTGTATAGAATAGTTCAAGGTGGCTATTTAATGAAACAAACAGTTTTAGTTTAACAGTATAAATTTTCCTGACTGAAAGCCATTTTAAATTTATGAGTAATAGTTCTGTAAGACCAGACCTGATGCATTCTCTAAATAAGTGTTGCAAGTGTAAGCGTCTTCCGTTCATCGTGATGGTAAGGGGATAATGTTTCTGCCTCGCATTTTAAAAGCTGAACTCGAGGCTCGTAGAAGTGAAGCTTTAATGTGTATGATTGCCTAGACCACTAGCGACATGTCACGAATCATAGAAATGTAACATCGGAGCTTATGTATGTTTATAAAAATTGAATGTTATAATTATGACTCTTAATTGAATCCAGTATGATTAATTTTTGGGAAACTGCGAATTTTTGTAAGGAAACTTTTATTAAGATTCGGCATTATTAACCAAAAGAGGAACTGTGTGGAGAATCACACGAATTGGAATCTGTGTTGGAGCGAAGGTCTTTGACTCTACTATAATTCTCAGGCAAATAAAATTGGAAAACTAAGCTTCATGGACCAGGACCATCTGAACATAGTTTCATCACTCGGCATCCTATATAATCTTCCGTTAAAGGGATGAGAAACAAATAATATTTTTATTGCATTCATAACATTCTATAGACATTATTACTTTTTAAAAATAGCTTTTCCAAAGTATCTGTAAATCTTACTTTTTTTATCTAGTTTAAGCTAATCCAGAAGATTTACAAAAATAATTTCACTATAAATTTTGTTGTAGTTTCAAACGGAATACAGGAAAAAGTTGATAGTCAAGTTATTCGTTCTTCAAAATAAGTCCTATGCAAACATCCTCAAAATAAAGGTTTTTTATTAGATTTATTTATTGTTGTAAAATTCAATATCCTCTACACATACTGTCCGTGTTCATTTCAAAGTGTATTGTTATACAATTATTTTGAGTTACCTATTTGAGCGAATGTCAGCTCTATGAGGAAAGATGTAATGCAAAACATGTATGTTGGAGCAGTTGCCTAGCAAGCACGGCGTTCGAATCGAATCATAACTGCGCATCTTGTTGAATGTTTGCAATTACTCGGTTGCAAACCTGAGAATTTAAACTGCGTTAGAATTATTCCTCATCGTGGCAAAAGTATTATTCTAAATTGTATGAGTATATTGATTCAAAATATAAATCTTATTTAAATCGAGTTTCGAGTTTAAATTTAAAAAGAAACTTTCAACTTTTTTTTATTTCCCTAAAATTAAGTTCTATAATCCAAGTATCCGATACCACGATGAACAGAAGATCTCATGCAAACCGGAGCTACAAATAGCGTCATGACGTGGTTTTATAAATTCTGCATCATCGCAACATCACCAATAGAATACGGCTACAAATGCTGCAGCGTCATGGGACAACCATCACTACACCGTCATCACAATCGTGTAACTGGTTCACCCTATATTCGAAGAGGCTCTTCATTTGTGGCTAATTGTTATTTTTTACCTTTTGTTTTTTCTTGGAGCCAATATTAGCTTAATGAGGTTATCTACTTTAAACCTTAATGTGTTGGGAATATCAGTTAAATAGAAACCCGAGAGGTACATAACCACGTATTTAAATTAGTTACTTATTTATGTATGCCATTTCCTAAAAATTAACATTACTTTGATGTTGAACTTGGAGGCTCGTTAACTTGAGTTCCTACACTTTAGAAAGAAGTTGAAGCTGGAGTAAAGGCAAACGGAGTAACAAAGTTTGAAAGTTTTATGTTCACTGATACCTGGGCCTATGTGGCTAATATTTGGCTGCCGAGCCAAACTTTTAACGAGTGCTTTAAATACTATGTAAAGAAAGTTCGTAATATTTAATCTAAGCTTGTTACCTTTCTTCCTCAATTAACGTCCTCTAAAACAAACTTTGAGTATATTGACAGTTATGAAATCAGTAGAATTTGGCTTTCTGTAGATCAGTTCGAATCCTTCATATTTTATTTTGAGCCATTCTATTCTTGGGATGCAACTTAGCTTACTCTTTGTCTTCTAAAATCTTTAAGTACTCCAAGTTGTAAACATATTTAGTTACTGAAGAATGATATTCAAACAAAAGATACCATTTATGTAAATATCAATAATCTTTTGTTCTTATTTTGCTTGACATTTATGGAAATATTAATGTATATTTTCATGTATGGTAATTTATATTAAAAATTTCTCAGTATTTTCGGATCACTTTAGTTAAGTTCTCTTGAAGTCATTCGATTACAATAAGCTTTTATACGTTTTAAATTCATAAATATGTGTGGGAATTTACCATAAACATAAGAAACTAAGGAAACTTAGATTGCCTTAAATATACGTTTTAATTATTCAGCTTTCGTTATTTAAAAATCAGTGTTATATCTTCATACGTAAAATTTAAGTTTAAATTTTGTAAAAAAAATATAAAAATTAGACAAATTACTGATTACCCGAAAGTATTTGTTAAAACTACTCTTTATGGTCGTAGTCTCTGAATGAAATCTTATTCAGAGATTGTGTTTCCTTAAAGCACATTTCTTTCATCAATAGCTTAGCTGATATTTTGCACATTGTAACATTGTCATTTTAATTTAAAGTGTTATGTTGTAAGTACATTACCAATTACAAAATATTATAATTGTCCATACTTTATTGATAGTTCTTTAGCTCTCCCACCCACATAGGGTAGCAACAAAAGGGAAGGAGGGAGGAGAGAGATTGGATTTGCAAACATAACAAAAAGATAAATTACGGATAAAGCTTAGTAGGTAAAGTTCTGCACCAGTTACCTCAGTTCCAAAGAAGTTTACGTGGAAAGGATGATTTTACTTCCTCAAAGCTGCATCTAGCTAATGCCCTTATGGTGCTGTAAGTATGAGAACAAACATGACAAAATGAATAGCTTGAACTTTATGTAAACAACCTTCTGCAGTTCTCTTTATTCTCATTAAAGTTTATAGTATACGACTTATAATTAGAAGACAGGACCTATTATATAAAATATACACTTGTGTGAAAGAAGATTATGCTTTCAGAATTACTTCTCACGGATCGTTTCAAGTTTTCTGCATCTTAAGCAATATCCATTTGCAATGCATATTCTTGCATTTATCATTACTACTTACGGAAGTTGCATACTATGAAGATTTTCATTTCCAAATTGCTTTTCAGCTGTTGACTCTGCGTCCTGCTATATCTGTTAAGTTATGAAAACCTACTGAAATAATTTCTCTTGAATATTTACTATAATAAATATTTATTACAATAAAGTACAAAGAAAGGCGTACTCGAAGAATCCAAAGAAAGCCAGCTCTGTTCGATTTGGTCTAGTTAATAATGATGATGATGATGATGATGATGATGATGATGATGATGATGATGATGATGAAGATGATGAAGATGATGATGATGATGAATATGAAGATGATGAAGATGATGAAGATGATAATGATGAATATGAAGATGATGATGAAGATGACGATGAAGATGACGATGATGATGAAAAGTTGCTTCAAAGCACACATATAACTTAAAGTATACTATTCCAGGGGAAGAATTTGTAAGTTAGACGTTAACGTTAAATTAAAGCAAAAACTTAAATCAAAAAGGGAAAAAAGCTCACCTGCATTTAATATATGAAGTGGATATCTTCTATAAGCTGCGAAGACTAATGAGGAGTGCGTTGAAAGGTATATAGGATTAGAGTTACCACGGAGGTGATTGCATTTAAGCCTATAGTTTATTGTACTTAAGGCCAAAGGCATCACTCCGCCAGCAGAGATAAGGTGAGAGGAAACAGAGGGTTGCCAATCCAAGGAGTCACGACAGCACAGAGGGAAGTGTAACTACAATCTACCAATTTGGAAACTGCCCTGCAGGCCAGCACAATCGGTATGTCACTGTCTATGGCCCGGAAATGCCAGGTTGGCCGGAGATAGGTGAGCGTCCTACCATTGGAGGAGGTTTTACCAAGAGCATATCATCCTGCCATGCAGCGCCTAGACACCCGCCGACACTTCTACACTGAAAAAGATACCAAATGAGAGATGATGCGAAATGACAATGGAGAGTCAGGAAATGCGGTGGACGTAATTAACCTATCCAGCATTCGCTTGGCGATCCGGAAAAACCTCTGGGTCGGAGAGTTGGGCCACGTAAATCGAAAACAGGCCTCCCGAGTGCCGGCCAGAGACGAGCCATCCCTTTCGGTAATGGAATATTTTATACTGTATTTTATATTATTTGATATCTCCAAATCGAGGTACTTTATTAAGACTGGGAATGGTTTCAAATAACTGTGTTTGAAGCGATGAGTTTAAAGCAAACATGAGGGTGACTTTTCTAAAACAGCTGAATGAGGTACTGTAGACCAAAGCAAGACAATCAATAAATTAGACTATTTTAATGTGCATACATATAGAGTAAAGCTCAGAAAAATATATTATCCACGTCATACGTTAAACTTAACTAAGTTGGAATATATAAGACGCTGCTGATTACCTATTGAATGGATAAACCAGGAGTGAAGGAGTAACTTGTGAAACGCAAGTTGATTCTATTTTTATATAAAAGGAGGCAAAAGTGGGTAGAAAGGAAGCCTTTGGAAATTATGGAATAATTTGAGCTATATCAGCAATTGTTTTTTTAGGTTTTGTTGATATGAAAACTTAGAATAACAAATGACTAAAACCGGCTGGACTTGAAGAAGAATGATGTGAAAAAAGGATGCAATGATATTAGATACTACCTGTATATTAGGATTAAGACAGCCTCAGCTGTACGAAAATCGGAATGATACTACTGCCGGTTCTCGTTTAGACCAATGATTAGTGATTTACGGGTCGTATATTACTGGATGCTCTTTATTTATTGAACGCAAGATCGTTAGTATTTGAAGTGGTATACTGCGGCTTAATTTGCACCATCATATCTCGTGATGGGTGCAGAAAATTTGCCTAATTGGAATTTTTGTTGTTGTAATTTACGTCCTCCAACGTTAAGTCATATCGGACGATGAATGAAAGGGCTGAAACGATGCTCAAATGAGTCCAGGGTCCATGGAGCTTGGAGTTGCCCGTCATTCGTCTTTCGGGATAAGGGAAAGCCCCGGAAAAACCTTATCCAGGTAACTCGCTCTGACCGAGTTTCGAACTCGGGGCCTCTTGCACGTGAGGCAGACATGCTACCATCTACGCTACCGAGGCGGGCCCTAATTGCAATGTTCAATTATTCTCAAAAATGTCGAGTACGGTTTACAATTGATTTCCCTACTTCCCACATTAATTGAGCGGATGCTTAAAAGTACAAGCTACCTATAACTTTATTTTAACAAGGAAAGGGCTACTTTGGCAACCCAATAAAATAAATCGCTCACAGATTCTAGTATATGCACGAATAAGATATTCGTGCATATACTAGTGTCATATCATCTGTGCGGCCTCTGTGATTCTTTGTATCGCATCACACAAGCTTTCCTTGTTAAGTTGAACTTGGAGGCAATGTGTTTCTTCTTCTGCACTATCGAAGTTGTAACTTATTTTTCTTAAGAACTAATGGTTAACAGATTTTTACGGGCATACATTCAATTATTCCAGGTCTCTTTTTGCGTGAATTCAAAATCTATTTCTTCCTTATTCCCTTCCTTCTTTCTTTCCTTATTTTCTTCGTTCCTTCTTTCTTTCCTTCCATCCATCCATCCGTCCTTCCCTCCTTCCCTCCCTCCCTGCTTCCTCCAATCCTTCCTTCCCTCCCTCTTCCTCCCCCTCCCTCTTCCTCCCCCTCCCTCTTGCTCTCCCTCCCTCTCGCCCTCCCTCTTTCTCCTTCCTTCTTGTGCTGACAGAACAGAACTAGGGGAGGCCAAAACATGAAGTAAATAATTTATATTGACGACAGAATCAAAATGATGTGTGGCGGGTCTACAATTTGGGTGTGATATTTGCTCTTCTCGTTTATCTATACAAAACTCTATAGACGTTCATGAGTTTGGAATATTGAGCAATTACGACTAATTTTATCTGAATCTGTAGTGAAAACCGGTAGAGGAGTATATTTGACATTAATAGACCAAGGAAAATTTGAATAAAATACTTTCTGCACAAATTAACTTTTTAAAATATTTAAAATACTATTTGAACAAGAGTTGTGATAACATGTATAAGTTTGGTAAATTTTATTATTCCTATTACTATGCCTTGGTGCCTTAAGGTATATTATCAATTTTGCTTTTAATATAATTAGTTGGTTTCTATGATACTACTATAGCTAAGAGAAAACATGGAGAGCCTAACACTAATCGATGACTTATTCTTCAAATAATTATAATATGAATACCGAAAATGTTTACGTTTAGAAAGCAATTTTCTCAAGCTCAGCCTGTGTTACAAAAAGATTGTGGCGCGAAAGACATCACAAATATCAAGTCCAACAACGAATAGATGATAAGGAAGATGGAAGAATAAGACCTAACGGCTCCACAAAGCTTGTAAACGAGCAGGAAAAGGCGCAGCGGGGGTTAATAAAACAAATCCCTTTTCCTCTTTTATTAGAATAAAACCATTTCTCTTTATGCTCTTTTGAAGCAGCCATATGGTCCAGAAAACAAATAGGGAGAGAAGGGTTTTCTTTGGCATCTGCAGGAAAATGGAGAAAATTGCCGAAGTAAAGATGAATATCAAGTGAAGCATTAAAAATTTTCCAGAAAATTTCACTTCACGTATTAATTAATTTTCGAAATATTGCCTGTTTCTAATCGGGGTGTAAGTAATGCAATCAGTCACGACTCAAGATCTGAGAACTTCCTCGTACTTCTACCCCTCTGGAATTTATGGTGAGCGGGGAAAGTGTTGGATTGCACCCAAAAGTTTCATATCAATATTTTAACGACAATTCAGTTTTGAAACACCCAGGGACGTTCAAATGGGTCCTCGACGATGGAAGACGCCCACCCCAAAAATCGCGAGAAAACAATTGTATTACATTCATTGCTAGCTGCAATAAATTTTTTTGCATAATTTGATGTCATTTAATGTAACAAGCTTTAGTGATTGGTATAAGCTAGTTTAAATAAGCACAATTTGTACTAATAGTAAGAAAGAATAGGAATCGTTCAGAAATACCTTACCACATGTGCAAGTTACTCTACTTCCACTATACTGACTGCTGCAGGTCTTACAGGTTGCCTATTCCTGGCACATGCAGAAGAGGGAATTTACAACATACGATATAACGTGTACCTGTCAGCGGGTAATAGGTAAACTGTCTCTCATCGTGTCTCGTGTCAGTTTTTAAGTTTCCTGCTACGTACGAGAAAGTATAAATTCAACCCAAAATTTCTACTTCGAGAGCGTACAGGAAGCATTAAATTTTGAGACTACCTGTATACAAAAACTTCTTTTACGTAGAAGTGTGTGTGTGTGTGAGTGTGTGTGAGTGTGTGTGTGTGTGTGTGTGTGTGTGTGTGTGTGTGTGTGTGTGTGTGTGTGTACTTTGCTCAAATACAAAGTAGTTATTTATTTTTGTTTGTTGGTCACACGAAAAAAGCAAAATTTCGAGGCCATCCTATGGGCTCAGCTTTTAAATGAATTGACAATGACTTAAGCCAATTTAACAAAACAAAACAAAACAAAGTTAACAAAAGACTGGACAGAGAAGTTGGTGTAATGTAACACACTTTCTACGCTACTGACTGCTTAATAGCAGATTCCATGTGTGACAGAAGTTAACAAAGAAACTCAACTTCTAACAAGTGATACACAAAAAGCTTAAAACAATTTTTTTGACTTTCATCATAAAGTTATTTTATGTGAACCCTGAATCTATCTTTTTATAACTTTACATGAAAGGTGAATCAAAGTATTTCTACAGTTGTAGACATTAGTTACAGAAGCCGTTGTTTACATCTTTGAACTATTAAACATTGGATAATTCAACATTGAAAAGAGAGAACCTTAGAAAACTCAAAATGAAAATATTCCGCTAGGATTATGGTTAATATACTTGATTTTTCAGGTGTGCATAAAGCTTTGGATTTCAAAAGTTAGTTACATTAGTTGCCTGACCAGTGCAGATATTAGCTTTGACTTATCTTGTTTATGTGGTGAATATTGTCCTTCACAGATTTAGGTGCACGCAGAGAAAAGCTATAACCTGTTAACCATATCTTATAAAATGTAAACTTGTAGCTGATCTTGTTTAAATGTATTCTAACATACACTCTAACAGATTTCTAAATGCTGCAAAACTTCTATGGAAGTATTGCTGTACCAATATTAATTTAAAACTACTGTATCTGTTCCTTTATGGGAATATACAAAGGTATTGAGATAGTTTTAGATAAGGCAAGATGTGCTGAAATTATGTAAACTCAAAGCTAGAACTGATCAAATAATATTTTCAATACATAGAGTGCAGATTCCTTATTTGAAGTATTGATATAATTTGGAATATTATAAATGGTGCTCTTCTACTATTAGAGATACAGTCCGGTACACTGAAACTTTCCGATATGTGGAACCACTGTTTAGGTTGGTAGGTGAATGGCACCACGCGCCCCCTGACAGCGACAGTAAGGCGTGCGTCTGCCCTTTGTTTCGTGATGGCGCAGGTGAACCAGAAGCCCAGACAGTTTAAGTTACATTAAAACATATAATTCAGAATTCCTCTCATCGGACTGTGATTATTTCATTATCTCCTTGTTCAATAAGCGTAATTACTTTCGGCTTGTTATCCATATCGTTTGCTCACTTCAAATGGCATACGTAGCATAGAGGACAATATATTCAAAATGTTGTTCATGTGACCAACCCCTGGTCCATCTCCCCGGTTCCCGAAACGGAATCACAGAGTTATGACATCAAACCAATGAGATGGCGTTGACAATCGTTCCAGTAAAGTTACATTCTTCCTTAACACTCCCCTTGCACTACGCACCTTGGATACGGGCCTTGTTTATCGGTCATTGCTTGTGTTATTGGACTTTGATATAAACCAACAAGAGTTTGACACAATCAGGACTGATGTAGAACACGAATAGTGAAATGGTTATGCCAACATCATATAACGTAACACACTAAAAGATCGGAAAACTTGCGTGCAGCATCGGAAAACTTGCGTGCACTGGACTGTACATATAAGGCATTACTTGTCATTCATTGAGAATTAACCTCCTGCTTTTCTGGGTTTGCCTACATACATACTTTATCGAACTGTCTCATATTGATTTACCAGTGTTGTCTAATGTATACTATGTTTCCCTTCAGTTGCTTGCTGTTACTAAAAATGACATTTTCCATAATAAGCATATATACATAAGCTGTACACATATAACGAAACGTTGTTTCTGAATTTCAGTTCAAGTTTGACATAATGGACTTTTTCTTTCGTTAATATTTTAAAACACACGAGCTTTCACATTAATGCTTTGATTATATCAGGGTATACAAATTAAAAGTAACTTTCCTGCATCAGTGAAGAACCTAATGAGCTCTAGGTTTAAAAGCAAGTGTGGTGGCTGTAACTAACTAGGGAAGAGGTATAAGTTTTCCCAGGTTAACATAACCCTGGAGGCATTGAATATAAATACGTTCTACTCAATTGGGGTTTACATGCAGTGTTAGTTTCAGAAGTTTTGAAATTTATGATAATTTTTAACGTGACTAGCATATATAGGTATATACAGGTTTTATGCATAAGCGAAGATATTTTAATAATTACTCCCTTATGGTGTATCCACTTCGTTGTGTTAGCTGTTTTTACTGTTCGTGTAACAGTTTTCCTAGATTTCAATCACTTAGTTTACTACTTTATATATTTTCACAGTCCTAACTCTGTCACGAAATACATAACGCTGTTCAATATACATTCTGTCAAGAAATTACGGGAATTGAGCATATAAAATTAGAGATTATTTAGAGATTATTCGAAGTTATTGTTGTCACTAAGTTGGTATATCTTTTCTGTATACCCACGCGGAGTTTGACTGTCATCTGTCATCTAGTTTGTTTACAGAGCGCCATTTTGTTAGTGGGTCTCGAAGGCGGGTTGCGATTTTACAGTGAATAACAATATTGAACAAAGAATATGTCTCAAATTTTGCATTACAAATGATATTTCGTGTGCCAAATCGCTGAAAATATTACAGAGGGCTTACGGCTAATCAACTCGATCAAAACACATGCGTATGATTGGTACAGTGAATTCAAAAGTGGTCGACATGTAGAAGATGTGCCTCCATGTCGGCTATCAACAGTTTGAACTAAACTGAACATCTGAAGTGAAGTAAATGGTGTCTGAAAATCGTCATTTTGGTCTGAGAGCGATTGCCGCTGATCTTTCTGTGACTTGTGAATCGACTCTTACCATTTTAAATGATTGTTTGGACCAGACACGTGTTGCCGCTCAGTTAGTTCCGAAAGGCTTGAACTTTCTGCAAAAATTCAATCGCGTAAGGGTCGCTGAAGACATGCTAGAACGAGTCAATTCTGAACCCACATTCATGAAGCGCTTTGTAACTGGTGATGAGACTTGAGTTTACGAGTTTCACACGCAAACCAGTCAACAAGCTTCCGAGTGGCGCCTTCCAATTGAATTGGAACCCAAAAGGGCACGTCAAACTTAATCAAAACTGAAAGTCATGATGACAGTTTTTTTTGACTATCGTAGTATCATGCTCTCGGAATTCGTGCCAGGTCAGATGGTAAATAAAGAGAATTATCTGAGCGTTATGCGGCGTTTGAGAGAGCAAATGCAGCGAAAAAAACAGATTTTTGGAAAGACAACTCGTGGATTCTGCACCACGATAACGCCACAGCTCACTAGGATATCATTATGAAAGAATTTCTTGCCAAAGCTCACAATCTCATCAAGCAATCAGCGCATCCACCTCATCTGGAAACGGCGACTTCTTTCAAAACTCAAGTTACCACTTCGAGGTACCCGTTTTTAGTCAATAGAAAACATAAAGGAGAATTTGCAGCCACGATTGACAAATATTGCAAAAAATGCATACAAAATATTTTGGTAATTGGATTATTCGTTGGTTTAAATTTATAATTTCGAAAGGGGCTTACCTTGAAGGCGATAAAATAAAATTGCATCCATAATGCATACTTTATGTTTCATTGACACTTCCCGGAAGTTTCTTGACTGTAGTAGACTATCCACTTTTCTTCCACATGTTTACAGCTCCTACTGGCCTATATGTGCGGTCATTTGCCTTGCAGAAGCCAATCAAATTAATTCGTTTTATTTAGGGAAGCCGGCTCTTTTTGCATTACATCTCCCGCTGCACCCTATTAGAATGGATTGTGTAGACCAATTCTACTTGGAGGTACTAACCAGAAATCATGCTAGAGTTAATATATAACATTTTAAAACTGTAAACGAAGCAAATATTGATTCAATATTGTTCATTACATTGTATTTAATTACCAACACACATATGTGCATTTAAACCTAAAAGTTTGGGAATATACCAGGTGAGTCAGCTGCTCCTTATTCTCGACTTTTATGCAATGTGCATTTTATATTCCAACATGAAAACATCGACCACATTATTAGGTTCTACCCGCGTATTTAACATGGATGTTAAACATTCGATGAAATTAGTACTAATATAGATGTTATCGCACTTCTTGTAATATATTCGTAGTTAGACAGCTGACGTTTACTTATCTGAAAGTGTTCACTGGGCCAGTGGATACTGTATGTTAAACGGGATGTTTGCCTCACACGTTACTAGATAGCTCAATTAGAACGAGCGCAAAACTGCGATGTTCTCTGTCTGCTGTAAAGGTGGTTTGTGTCCCCTGCATAAGTATACTAATTTTTTACAATGTAATGCTCACAATTTACAATTGCTATTCTGAAAATTGTTATCATTTTTAGTTTTAATTGTTTTATTTGTGTTTTATGGTATTGTTTGATGTTTTATTGGTGAACTACAAGTAGGTATTTGTTTAAACACATCTATAGGCAGGTTCAATTGAAATAAGGATCATTTATACACATTTGAACACAGAAATCAACGACATTGCAGTGTCCGAGCTTAACGTGGAAGTTAAGCACAATTTTGGAGACACAGAATTATTGTGCTATTAAAAATGTCGATTCAAATTCCTATGTTTTGTGGGGCTGGAAATGCCCTTTTTCTATCCCTGAAACACGACTCCTCCAACGAATCAAGTGCTCAAACTGATGACCTTCTTGGCTAATGCATGCCCTCAGGACTTTATAATTAAATTATTGCAAATTCAGTTTCCAAGTTTTGATAAACATAAAAAAGAGTACTTACAATGCTGAGACTCGAACCTGTGTCTTTGGGAGTTAGAGTACAGGAGACGTCATAGTTCCATTGAGCTATTTCGAGACTTGGCTGAAAACACGTTCTGGGTTCAGTAATACGACTTGCATGCCTGGCGCTATACCTTTGCCACCACCTTGCGAGTTCTTGTGCTTGATTTAACCTTTAATGATACTTTTAATCATTTTCTGAGTGTTTTAATATCATTACTTAAATGGAAAAGGCTCTTGTGCATGTTAATTGAGTTGCATGAGACGTTGTTTACTCAAAAATGTAAACAAAGCTCTTAAAAATACTATGATTAATAATATGTCCCTTTTGACTTTACTGGTACGTTGTGGGTAGGCGTGTCTCTAAATTTTGCCTAATTTTTGGCAGTCAATCCTTGCTCTAAGTACAAGAATCCTCCATTTTCTTTTCAGGTGACGTTGTTAGAGTACTCCTATGATAGGTCCATTTTTCCGAGGCGTTTACTGTATTACTTTGCCATGTATACTCTAATAAAAAGTTTTTAAAATCGGCTGGAAGCCGGAATTCGCTCTCAGTGAAGGAGTCGTATGTTTTTGAGGTGTACTTTAGCGAACAGTGCGTTTTGTCCCTTAAACTGCTATTCCTCTGAATTTTGCGCATTCCTCTTTCTAAGAACATCAAGCAATACAGTTTTATAAGCGCAAAAGTGGACTAAGATTCACATGCCGTTTTGATGGTTGGCCTACCTTCTAAAAATAAGGTATATACGATTTTTAAAAATAACGTATTTGAATTTATATTACTTTCTGGATAAAGAGTATAATTTAATTTTCAGAAAACTGAGAGTATATAATCATTGATTTTCCCATTTTTTGGACGTCATACTGAGCAATTTTCAACCATTCTTGGAGCATTTTCAGTTTTTGTTGGAGAAACGCCTCACTTGCTTTTGTTGAGTAAGGCCACAAAAATGTAATATATTGGATATTGTCATACTGTTTCACCTGTGGGATTTTCAAGTTGAATACTGCATTAAGGCGATAAATCGATATTCACTTATTCTAGAAACAAAAGGTTTCATAATGATAACTTTGTCTTCGTACCCCTTGAAAATAAGTGAAGGTACAAAACACTAAAAAATTATTCAACATGAGGTTCCGATAAACTCTTTGGTTGTCATTTTCAAAGGATCTGAAAATCGTGAGCTACTTCCCACTTAGGCCTTATCTACAATTTCTTTTTCTCGAATGGCCTCTTTACAAACCGGTGAAGTTATTGCAGGGATTTAAGGGGTAGGCGAAGTACAACGTACTAGAGTTCTGGCTCTTCAAATTTAGTGTGTTGGTGCGATTATTTTTGAAAGGAGTAATTAAAATACTTTTTTTTCCAAATTGGTTGAGGTACTGATGAAAACGATTTATTCCGTGATGGACATTCAGGACGGGGTTATTGGTAAACTGAAACAGCGCCACCGATTTTGCGAAACACGATACATGATTGTTTTCAGTTAATAATTAGACATTTGTTGTTGAACCTTAACGACTCTCACTCTATTTGCATTTGAAATTCAAGGTAAACGGCGTTAGAGAAATAGTTGTTGATAAAGTCCTGGTTCAGCAGAACCGTTCCCAATCTATTTAATGTACCATCACTATGTGTATTTTCGGTACCTTACTCCTGGTAAGAGAGAAACAGTACCTTTTTACCGGAATAGAATATGCTGTGAACCTATTCATCTGGACTATTAACAATCTCTCTCAAACTTCTAGAAATAATTCATAATTAGTGCAGTATTGTGTATTACAGGAATAAAACCCTGCAGAAGGTAGTGGGATACAACCTCGGAAACTCTTCGTTAGAAAGCCTTTCCTTAACCTTTGTATACAAAGAATACTTGCGGATAATTAATAAGAATAATAATGATAATGATAATAATGATAACGAGGATGATAGCAATGATGGTGAAGCAGTTATTTCAGATCAAATGTCTTAAAAGGTTGTGAATATTTTAACTTTGTTATTTTAAATTTATTGAGAAAAGAATTCATAGGATATTATCAAACATTATAGCAGAAAGGTAACGAGATTAAAAAGATGAATCGAAGGTAAAATAGTGACTGAAATGGGGGAAGCATGTGAAAAATGTTCTTAATGTGTTTAAGGATGATAATATTAGTTTAACTGTTTAAATATTAAATTATTTAAACATAATTTAAAAGAAAGAATATGTTCATGAAAAGTGTGCAACTAAAAGATGATATGACCAATGAGAAATTATGGAATTGTCATAATAACGGCCCATTCCATAATTATAGATAAGGTAGAATTAACCAGATTCTGTACATGGACACCGTAGGGGATGGAAGCAAAACTATCTGTGGAGAATCGTTTAGCAGAAATAGATAATGTAACGAAATTACGACGCTTCTGAAATCATGTGCTAAATTTGTGTTACGACGTGATTATGTTAACTTATGAAGAAATTAAAATTGGAATATTTAAAAGAAGTCAAACAATTCCTCAGTTTATTTAGTTAATTACTTTCATATGTTCCCGTCCGATACTACGGTCGAGGAGAGACGTTTTCATGCGACGACTGCAACTGTCGTGGGTAACTAGGAGAGGACATCGTGTCCCAGGGCATCATGACCAGCCCCGAGGACAGGACGCTGCAGCATCCCAACACAGAGATCTAGGAGCAACGCCTCAGGGCGGTGCAGTATTTTATCATCCCAATCAAGAAATCTCGTCGCAGTCATAATGATGATGATAATAATGATGCTCACTTTTTTATAATTTACGTCCTCTAACGTTCTCATATTAGACAATAAGTGGAATGGATGAAATGATGCTCAAATGAGCCCAAATGAGCAGCTTAGAGTTACCCGACATTCGTCTTTCAGGATAAAGGAAAACCCCGGGGAAAGCCTAATCCAGATCACTCACCCTGACCGAGATTCGAACTCCGGACCTGTTTAACGTGAGGTAGACACTAAACTATCTACCGTATCAAGGCGGGAAAGATGAAAATCATGATGAGGATAGCGATAACGATAAAGATAACCATAACGATTTAAATCATCCACCATCATATTAATTTATTATATATTTTGGTATTTGATTCTGCATTTATAAATTTGTCATACAATTTAAAATATGTGTGCATTTATAAGACAAATTTCAAGTGCAATTAATTGATTCCTTTTGTAGGCTGGTTTTATTCAGTCTGCCGAACTGCAGAGAGTTATTTCAAAATCGCTTATTTAATCCCGTAAGAAGTTAACCAGAAGGCTTCAGAATGATCTCAACCTCTGACACACAGTCAATTCGTGGTATGAATAGGACTGACAGATAGCACGCGTAGAGCGTAGGCGCACACTCTCTTCAAATTTCTATTTAGGTAGCTCCACCTGGAATAGATGTTAAGTATTCCAATAATAAAAAAGCGAGAAGATTGAATTCCCTGTGGAGTTCACTTACTCATTATCACGGCGTATAGGTTGTAGTGAATTAAATAAAGTTCTCTTGCTTTTAGTCGTTAAGAGTGAATGATGATGTTGCGAATGAAAACATTATAGCTTGCTTAGTTATAAACATAAAAACGCTGGACATTAAAAACAAGTCACTGATTCATAAAGAGCTATGCGCTTCAGAGATGATCAAACGCTGCAGTGTGTTACCGTAGGATATCAAAATTAATTTATCTCTGTGGATCAGCTTACTTTTGTTTCTCGTCATTGAACAAGCTGGAATCGTGTTGAGGTCAGGCTACACGAATCAGGCATTGTCCTTTATACTGAATATAAAGAGAAGTTATAAACAGCAAATGCCATTGTGTATCATCAGCAGTTCTCGTTAATTCCTAAAAAATCAATATGGACGTAGTTGGAACATTGTAACTAGAATTGTCGTTGTATGTTTTTACACTGGAATTACCAATCTGCAACCAATTAAGGACACTGAAGCGAGTTTTTTTATATATTGCGATGAAGTATTTTCATAATTGTACAGCTAGCTCCATTTAGCTGGAAACAGTCTGTCCTAATTCATTAGTCTTACTCCTGTTTAGGACATTTAAGTTCGGAATAAATATTAATAGGGTCTACACATCTCAGTAAATTTTGTTTTAATAAACTTATAATTTTGCTTTCTCCGTTGTTTACCTATAGTGTACACAGCATAGTATTTTATTCAACAAAACATTCCACATCAAGATATTACGCAGCGATATTTCTGTATGTCCATTATAGTATAAAATAAATTATTATGTTCATTAATTCTGGAATTATTAACAATTATGGTAACGGTGATATCAGTAGGAAATATCCATCATTTTTATAATAGTATTCGTAATAAGGTATACGTATAAAAGATGTATAAAATAGTATAAACCTTAAAACTTATAAATAATAAAATACATATGCGTAGTTTCTCCGGAATATCTGCTAGGTTCCGGTGCAAGTAACGGGACAACTTCCGCTGTTGCTACCCCTTAGCGTTTTCATAAGGATTATTGGCCTTCTCTTTGTATAGCCAAAGAAAGGAATTTACCGTTTCTGGGGAGTGGTACAAAAGATCAATTTTGGAGTGGAATCGAGACAATCTGGTAGCAGCATCAAGCGACGTTAAGAAATTTGCATACAGAGAAGCATGAAGTGCATCCATCGATAACTAGAGTATTCCTAGATAAAGACAAATATTTTAAAGCTTCGAGCATATATATTTACGAGTACATTCCGCCAATGTCGCCTCATTTACTGAATTCCATGCAGACATCCGAGTAACTCGACGCCGACGCAAAAGTATTAAAAGACTTTCTTGTTCAAATACCCTGAGGAAAACCCAATTCCAAGTACAGCTACAGCACCTACTCTATAGTTTAGTAGTGATACAAATACTCGTTGAGAGCACCCTGAGGTAATAGCGCCTCAGCCACAACAGCGACGAGTATGACGAAGGCAACGGATCGTCGCTTCGAAGCCCGACGGAGTAATAGACAATAGATACGCAAAATAAACGTTTGTAGATTTTTAAATAAATCATTTTATGAATTCATGTGTGTAGAGCATTAATGGTTGAGTAAATTTAATATGAGTAATAAGAAGAGTAATAGATAAATCATTTGTTACTATAGCGGGGGTAGGCAGGAGACACCTGTTCACCAACGTGTTAAATATACCATTAACGTTACACCAATTAAAGAGGAAGAGTATTAGAAGTTGAATGACTCGCAAGTCCTCTGTTCCACCTCTCTTGAGAAGTTCATGAAGACAGGTCGGGGAAACAGAATGAATGAGGGGAGGAAACCTCTGGAAAATACGGACAGACAATTACGAAATTTCATTACCTGAATGCCATCGTGTTAGAAATACTGGTGGAGCTAAAATATGAGTGAATTGTGGAGGTTACACACAAACTAGAACCGAACTCGTGAGCCAATATATTATTTTGACAATTGCTTTCTCTCTGGTAGTACACAGGTTAAAGATAGATTAAGCTATAGCTATAGCTTTGATTTGGACCTTGGGCTTTGGCTTTATCTTACAGGCAAACCTCTACTGCTGAACTTAAATGACGAGATGCATTCATTAACCCCCTCATCTGATTCATGTAAACCTGAAAATTTTCAATGCGGGAACGAAGATACATGAAATATTAGTAATACATTGGAGCACTTAGATGCTCATTGCAGCGGGAACATACAGACTTAAGGTGACGTACCTCCAAACTTATAAATCTACAAAAGTTGGGAAAAGGTATCATGAAGGGCGATCGGGAATTGGCGCGCGGATCTCGTTCACCAATCCGTAAGTAAAGAAACTTGGCAGCGACCAGCTTCCAATCATGAAATGTGTAGTGTTTAACGGCCGCTTTTACTACATGCGGCATCGCAGGGTGTGACACATGATACATGAGATGAAGCTGAAGCACCGGTGGAACGAGATGGCGGGTTAAACTGGAAATCTCGCAGAAGACCCACCTCAATGTCATGTTGTCCACCACAAATTTCACTTTGCGGTCAACTGGGATCGAACCCAGTTGACAGCCTTTTGGTCTAACCACTCAGCCACGGCGTAACCGCATTTGGCCATGCTTGCTGCAAATGATTCAGGAATACGTTTTATTTTGAAGGAGGAGAATTTTACATGTGCACGTTCGAGTTATTGGATAGTTATATTTAGCCATGCTACTATGTGTTTCAAATGGGAAGGTGTTTGCCCTTGAGCGCTACTAAGTGAGCAACCAATCGGAGTCCTGCGGTGTTTTCGCATTACATTCCCGCTTATTGGTATGGGAGGAGCGCCAATCTAATCAATCTGTATGAAATACTATTCGCGCTAAGACAAAAATGCAAATTTTGCCAAAACTGATCCATGTAGAAAGTAGGGAGTAATATATCTAACATAACCATGAAAACCCCATATTTTTAGCTCAGATAGTTTTGCTAATACAAATAAATAAACCACTATTACCTGTGTTATAGCAATAAATCGTGTATTATAGCAATAAATCGTGTATTATAGCAATAAATCGCTTGTAATTATTCCGAACTGAAACGTAAATGTTTGACATGACGTAATAAAAGAATTATTTTGAATAAGCCAATTCGAGCGAGGGGAAACAATACATTTCCTGCTGCCCTGGCAGAACGTGTCTGGTCACATTATATCTTTGTTTATGAATGGTTCGTAATCTCTATTTACTCTAGACAGTTCAAAGTGGTAGGCGTGTATGTATGTACATCTACTTTTAATTACTCAGAACTGAAATTTAAACCTCTGACATGAGGTGATAAAAGGATTACTGTGAATAAGTCAAGGTGTTAAATTCGAAAAAGAGCAAACACTTCATTTGCTGTTAGCCTGTGGAATGCTGTATGCTAATGTTTATGAATGAATGCTGGATAAGAAGTGTTCATTTACTCTGGAGAGTTCAAATCAATATCATTCAGTTGTTCTTCACACTAAAGTAGAGTAGGAGTTATATAGTGCAATGGCTTCTTGCGGTGGATTTAGTGGTGAGTCAAAAAGACAAGTATTGCGAAGTCAGGCTCGAAGTATTATTTTTAAGGGTACAAGTTCTTCAAAATATTTGCGGAAACAGAAACTAAAAATGAGTTATTACAAAGAGTACTTCCGTTTAAAAACACGGAAAAAGTGTATCAGTTGGATCAACTTGCAATTGAAGTGGGATACGAGGTAATACGCCTCCCACCTTACCACTACCAATATAATCCAATTGAGTTGGCGTGGGCTCAAATAAAAAGGGGGGTTTGCAAACAGAAATAATGCTTGTAAACTGACGGACGTTGAACGACTTGTTCACGAAGAAATTGACAAGGTAACACAACAGGACTGGGAAAACTGCATGAGGCATGCAGAAAACCTTCAAGAAGACGATTTTAAGAAAGAAATAGCACGTGACGAGATTTTGGAACCTATAATCATAAATTTGCAAGACTTAGACGATGAAGACAGTGACAATGACGAGTTTTCTCTTAACGGAACTGACATTGACAGCGATATGGATGAGCCACTGGTAGTTCCATTAGTAAAACAGGTAATTCATACACTATAATTATAGTTTTAGTATTTTAAAATATACATAATTTGCAAAAATGCTCTTTCCAATTTTGATTCTGGCAACTGAATCGTTATAAAAGTTTCTAAAATATAATTTGCTTACCCTTACGTCTGCGCCAAGCAGACCTGTATGTTGTTCGAGTGTGCGAGAGAGAGGGCAATATAATAGGGGTGGGGTAACAAGCTGGCAACGCTGAGTGCGATAAGGCATCTGATTAGCTGGACTCCAGAACCCTTCGCATTTGAAACGCATAATAGATGAAAAGACATACAGTGGAGAAAGAGAAGGCTCAGGTAAAATTTTAAATAGCTAATATTTGGATAGAAAGCATAATTAAATCTACTAACTTTGCATTGTATTCGTATTGTTTTATATATTTTTTCAGTGATTTAATTTTTCTTATGGCATTAAAGCACATATAATGGCATTCAAAATGTCTAATTATTACAATTTGTATTACTCATACATCAACGGAAACAATTTAACATATTAACCAAATAATTTTCTAGAATTTCTTAACATTACACCCCTCCATGGTTATTTCCTTACATGTAAGTAAAGGTCTACAGTAGAATTACTTATATTTAAAAATTAGCAATTATAATAATGTATGCAAAATACATAAAATCATCCAAAAGATTCATATTTCATGCAAGAACTGGAGTCTATTGACTTAGAATTCTAGTTAATGTCACATGTGACAAATACTGTATAGCTAAAAGCTTCCTAATACACTCAGAGTTACGAGCTCTCAAGCAATAAAACGCAATGAAAGATTATCATTGATGGAGTGGGGGAAACAATATATCATTAAGCCAGATGCTAAGGTGCTAATCCAAGCATTTTCTCCTCGCTACAACCAAAGAGAAACCTAAGTTATGTTTTAAGCAGTCCGGAGAATAAAAAAGATTTGTTCACCTTAGAAATTCGCATAATCATACACAGAACATATTCTGATGTGAATGTTTTATGTTTGCTACAAAAATAAATTTGAATAGGTGTTTTGTTAGGCCGTAAATGTACGTAATTAATAATAATTTAAATTAAATATTATGACTTACACATTATTAATAACTTCAATGTATTCCAACTGTATCAGCTAATGAATAATAGTCACACAATCGGGAAAAATAGTTCAATAGATCATTGCATGTCATAGAGTATTGCTTAAAACAGTTTATTAAGCAATGAATACATGCTTATTTTTGCTTCGTATAGAAACAGTGTATACATTATTTATTTTCCAAATGAACTACCGTGCACCTTTCTCTATCAGCAAGGCCTTTATTTCATGTTTTCACTGTTGCCAATTATTGGAAACACATCCTGTTGAATGTATTTAATTACTTCTTGCGGTATTTAAATGTTGGTTTGCACATTTTCGTCCATTGAGGATACATGCATATAAACGAATATCCATGCTATTTTAGGTTGTGATGTTTTGCTTTCCAACAACACTATCAAATCAATTGCCTTTGAATCCCCTTATACCTTCGATGAAATGGTAACTAAACCGTTTTTGTAAAGATTTAGTAAGATTAACGTCAACTACCTGTGCACTTAGAAGTAGAGGCTATATAAAAGTTTGACTAAGTGGAGGATGTCACGTCTACACATACTTTTTCCCTTTAAAAGGGTACAATATTTAACTCTCGTAGTAAATAATATTTAGTCCGAATGGTACAAAGTTTGATGGCAAAGCGAGAAGACGTATCGGAAAAAAAAATTCGCAATACAGAGATTGCTGTAGTTGTACTTGGAATTTGGGTTTTCCTCAGGGTTCTTAAACAAGAAGGTCTTAATACTTTTGCGTCGGCGTCTAGTTACTCGGATGTCTGCATGGGTTTCAGTAACTGAGGCGGCATTGGCGAAATGTACTCGTAAATATATATGCTCGAAGCTCAGGCGATTTCGAAACTTACTGTACATCAACTTACTAATGTTTCACTCTTCTAATCGATCAGATAACATATCATATAGACACAAGCACTTTCCAATCGCTCTATTCGTCTGTGGCCTGCAGTCGGTAGGCCCGGTTTCGAATCCCGTGGTAGCCCTTCAAACCCATGGGTTTTTCGGAGGTTTAACTGGGTCACCAGGTGAATGCTGGGCAGGTTAATTACATCCCCGAATTTTCTGCCCTTCCATTTCATTTCCATTATCATTTAACATAATGGCGGTCTCTTTCAGGGTAGAAGTATCGGCAGGTGTCTCTGTGGTGCATGTCAGGACGACCACAGCGGGTGGGATGCCGGTTGTCCTGACCTGCCGGGGAGTTTCCAATTGGTAAATACGAGGGCTATCCAGAAAGTAGATTACGTTTTGGAATAAAAAGTAAACAAAGTATAGGAAACAAATTTTATTATATACAGATGAAAGCCACACTCAAATACTACTTTTCGACATAGTCACCATTCAAATTAAGGCATTTATCGTAGCGATGTACGAGCTTGGAAATTCCTTCGTCGAAAAATTCGGCCGCCTGCGCCTTCAATCACTTCGTTACCTCTTCTTGCAGCTGTGCGTCGTCATCAAAACGCTGCATAGCCAGCCACTTCTTCATTGCTGGGAATAGGTGGAAGTCGCTCGGTGCCAGGTCGGGACTGTACGGCGGATGAGGAAACAACTCCCACTTAAAAGATTCAAGAACTTCACGAGTGACATTTGCCGTGTGGGGCCGGGCGTTGTCGTGAATCAACAAGATCTTAGAGCTCAACATTCCTCTGCGCTTGTTTTGAATGTCTCTTCTGAGTTTTTGGAGAGTTTGGCAATACCTTTGAGAGTTTATTGTAGTGCCTCTTTCCAGAAAGTCCACCAAAATCACACCTTTTTTGTCCCAAAAAACAGTCGCCATCATCTTCCATGCCGACATTGTTTGCATGCATTTCTTGGGTTTTTGGGGAGAACTTGTGTGCCCCCACTGCATTGATTGCAATTTCGTTTCACAGTTCACGTGTTTCACCCATGTTTCGTCACCAGTAACGATGCGATCGAGTAAAGAGTCACCATCCTTATGGTAAACGTCCAAAAAGTTCAACGCTGCAGCCATTCGCTGATTTTTGTGGTCCTCTGTCAAGATTTTTGGAATCCATCTTGCACAAAACTTGTGGTAACCAAGCTTTTCGCTGATGATTTCGTGCAACAAACTTCGCGAAATTTATGGAAAACTCAAAGAAAGTTCCGTTATTGCGAACCTTCGATTTTCACGGACTTTAGCATCGACTTTTTCGACAAGTTCGGCAGTCACTATGCTGGGTCTCCCACTTCGATCTTCGTCGTGAACATTGGTTCGGCCATTTTTAAATCTGATGACCCACTGACACACTCCACCTTCAGTGATAATGTTGTCCCCATACACTTCACAAAGCTGCCGATAGATTTCTATCGGTTTACAGTTTTTTGCAGTCAGAAACCTTATTACTGCACGCACCTCGCAGCTCGCGGGATTTTCAATTAACGCAGACATTTCAAACCGTCACAGTAACTGAACGGAGCACAGCACGAACCTCTCACTAGCACGGCTAGATGCCGACTGAGCTGCGCAACGCTCTGACCCCAAGATGGCCGCGCTAGCCCCGCCCCTAGCGGAAACAGACGAAAACGTAATCTACTTTCTGGATATCCCTCGTAGTAGTGGCCCCTTCCTCTCTCTGTCGTAACTCCTTGTATCGGTCGTCCTCTTTCTTTGTTTAAATGATTTTGAGGATTTACTTGTGTTAGTAACAGGCTGCTTACTTAGAGAGAAACTAATTTCTGATAAAATGGAACCAAATATTAGTATAATCGAGGAAATAAGCAGAGGAAATAAACTGAGGAAAACCAGCTCTTCCTTAATGGACACACGTATTGCGTAACATTTTTCAACCTACTTACCTCCTATGCATGTGATAGGGAAAATGAAAATTCAGTACCAGGATCTGGATTTGAACCAAAATCTTCCACTTTCTATGTTGGCAACATGCCGAAACAACATTAAACCATGCCCGCCTCGGTAGCGTAGATGGTAGCATGTCTGCCTCACGTTCAAGAGGTCCTGAGTTCGAATCTCGGCCAGGATGAGTTACCTGGATCAAGTTTTTTCCGAGGTTTTCTCTTATCCTTCAAGACGAATGTGGAGTAACTGTAAGCTCCATGGACCCTGGACTCAATTGAGCATCATTTCACAGAATTCATTCACCGTCCGACATGACTTAACGTTGGAGGACGTAAATTAAAAAAAAAAAAAAAAAAAAAAAATCTTGAAGGATATTTAAAAAGGAAGCCTTGTAATTTACAGTGTCGAAAGTGTTTCAGGTCCCAGGTTTTACAGCTAACCACGATTTGATCAATAAGTACGAGTAATTTGGGAATATGGTATCAGTGTGCTGCCTTAGCATTTGAGGTGGTTAAGGTAAGCCGAGAAACTTGAAGGATCTTTGGTTCAAATTACGGCAGTGACATTTAACCTTTCAAATATTGATTCTACCTTCCAAATATTGTAATACATATGACGCAGTATGAAAGAACCTTATTTATTATGTTTGTGTAAGCTAACGTGTCGTATATTTATTACTAAGGGGCAGATTTCCATGATCTAAAATGAAAAATGTGCATGCCTTTATGACCAAACAGTAGCTTAAACCTGACTTAAAAGTAAAAAAAAGAAGAAAGAAATGTGACCTTTATAATTTAATGGATCATATTATCGTATCACCTTAATTAATAGCATTATATTAATTGACAATTAAGAGTTAATTAGCAATTAATAATTGTTCATGGATGAGCATTTTAATTGTTTTCATAGAAAAAAATCTTCATTTCTTAACTCAGCATTTAATGGAATGTAAAAGTTTAAAAGGTTCTAAATTGGAGAAGAATTATTGGAGCTTATGAAAAGAAGAATTGAGTAAAATAAAATACTCAAACCTGGGAGTTAGTTTTAATCAGCAAAAAAATTACATTAAATGACAGTTTGCATTTTTATGTTGTCAAACTTGAAGCCTTTTCTGTTGTCAGTCAGAATGTTCTGATATCTAGAGAAACTGCGTCCCACATCACACGAGCATACTTGAATTAAGTTAATTCATCAGGGGAAAATTCCAGCTCATAATCTTAAAACTTTGCTTCAAGTCTACCTGTACGGACGTTTGCTGCCTGCTAAAGGAACCTTCAAAAACAAGCGAGCAATGCCGCTGGCGTCTTTTATACAGACATAATATTGGTGTATTTTTGTAATAGGTGCTGACTACACTATAATAATCTCAAAAGTATGACCAAAGTATGACTTTATCACAAAAGTAAGCATAAATATGACCAAAGATCTGGAAAAGTGAGAGATATGACTTATAAAACCAAATAAAAGTTGAATAATTTTCATCAAAAGATAAGTATCTGTGTTTTTACCCACTTATAGGCTTCATTTCATAATGAATTCATAGGAATCCAGGTGTTATTTACGACCAATTTTCGTACAGAATTCTCCTGGAAGGCGGATAACGCCTGAAATTATCTGCAAAGAAATATGGATTAACGCTCGGTTTATGGCAACCCACATTCAATGCTATTTTCCTCGGTGCTTTGATATGACCACTAAGTTACAATAGTGGTTTCTTGGTAGCGCGAACGTCCCCTGTTATAGCGGCTTAACGCCTTTAACGTTTTTCTCCCTCCCATTCTCCATTACGGAAGCTCATTTCCTAAGGGAGCTTGCTGATTTTGAATGCTACTCGCGGTTTGGAGAAGAAGATCCACTTTATAACGACAAGATAAAGGAAAAGACGGTCTCGAGGAACAGGAAGAGCTGGAATACCTACAAAAACCTAGACATGGTAAGACAAGTGACGAGCTAAGGAGACGTGCTCTATCTCTTCGGATCATTCCTCTTTTGCTGTTAATGGTGTGCAGTCTTAGCTTTCCATTAGCTGCGGCAATGTAATATGCATATGTAGTTTATTTGATCATGGTTTGTTAAGGAAGAGTTCATTATTCAAGTCGGCTTACTTATGCGCAACAACAAAAACGGCAATATAACCTCGTGTTACGCCATTGGAGAATAAATTAACTACTTTAAAAGACTCCTGTTTGAAGAAGTGCTGATAATGTTGATGTAATTACAAATTAATATTTTAATTGTTTGAATTTACAGAGTAAGAAATTCAGTGATCAACTTTGTGGAAAGGTACACACATGTACATTCATATTTTGACAAAAAAATGACTCTGCGAAATAATACCAAACTCAGTTTGTCACTAGAATCGTTAGCTCAACGCTAACTTACAACCATCTTCAATTTTTACAAATAGACAGAGTAGGCACGTCAGTCTTAATGTGTCTTTGTTTCTGTTACATGCCCAACTTCACTGCTCCTAGCTTTTAACTCTCACCGCCTACCTCCGCCCGATAATACTGCTGTGCTTGCAAACACAGACTCTCCAATATTCACATGTAAAGTCATAACTAGCCAAAACAATAGACCCTTTAAAACAATCGCACCCGAAATGCTATAATAGAAGACATTAAACGCAAATACAAACAGCTTGAGGGAAACAAATGGACCATTCATGTACAACGGTGAAGGGCCACATTGGGAATCATGGTATTGAATTGGCAGACAAACAACAAAAGGAGCAGAGACCAAACAGTTCTTCCCAGACATCAAGGAGCGATTAAAAACCAGCATTAAGCTCACGGCAAACATCACTGCAATAATTATAGGACATGACAAAATAAGATCATATCTCCATCGCTTCAAGATGGTTGACTCTCCATTGTATTCCTGCAATGCTGGAGACTAGATAGTGGATCATATCCTCTACGAGTGCACCAGTGTTTCGAGTGAAATACAAAAGCTAGTTTATACTGTTTTGAAACCAGTGCCAGTACCAAAAGACAGTATAATTAAGAAATATTGTAACGCTTTCTGTCGGTTTATAATCTCAATAGATTTTGAGAAATTGCTATAGCTATAGATAGAGCAATTAAAGTATATACCCACAAAGAGTAAACACCATTTAAATACAAACTGTCAAAAGAACTTTAGTAATGTATACCGCTTAAAACAATAGCAATAATGTTAAAAGTAAACAATTATATGTAATGAAATAAGACTGCATAAATGATACAAGTCTGTACAAACGGCATTCAGTGTTACATTTGTAATGGAGCATGCCGTAAAGTAGCTAATAAATGAATTAAAAAAATAACTAGCCAATGCACACAGTGACTCATAGGTAACTTAAACGTACTGCACTCCTTGCAGACGGATTCTGAACTGAACTGCTAGGCTGGTGGATTTTGCGTTACTAGTTAGAGCCTGCCGCTCACAGAAACATGTTTGGGAAGCCGAAACCTCTCTAATTAAGGAATAGAACATCTTCTAGATCTCGGAAATCGAACGGCCTGGAACACCAGTACGAGACAACTTCCAGCTGTACTTGAATGTTACGTTTTTCCCTTCTCTCGCAGCAAACAACAAAACGGGTGGAATAGTGAGATTTATACGTAATCCTTTCACGGTATGCACGAATCTTCTACCGTGAAAATGCTTCCTAAAGAGAGCTAGTCGTTCCGACTAACCTTTTTCTGTCTACATCTTTGCTCGGTGTAATATCTGGAGATAGTTGTCTTCATCGTTGATCCATGTCTCCACACAGTGCATTCCTTATTCAGTTGTTGGACTTATAGGCAACCCTTCTTAGTCCGGAGTGGGTGATGCGTGCTTTCCGTCGGAAACCTCCCTTGTAGCCTCGCCGATTGAGCAGGGTCTTTTTCTGGTTCTCATAATTTTGAGCGAACTGTGCTCCACGGAATGATATGGACACAGTTGCTGTGCCTATCTCGCTCCTTTCGAGCCCAGCTCCAGTCTGCCAGGCTTACCTTGGCAACCCCAAGATATTGTTTGGATGTGCATTGCTTTGTCTCGAACGTGCAAGATCCTCCAGCTGACGTTGACCACCGACTTGTGGCTTCTGAGGGCACTTAGAGTTAATACCACTTTCTCAGCCACGCTGGTGACGAACACACTCAGGCCTACATGTTCCATCTCAAGCTCAACTCCAACAGGGCCTCATCCTACACCGGCAAGTTGTTTTGGATACGATCACTAGTGGACAAGACCGATCCGGTGTATTTAGTGGCAAGCCCTCCGCCGCGTCAGTTATATATTACAGTTGCACCATTGTCCACCTATATCCTGCCGTCCAGGATGAGGTTGTCCTCCATCCTGCTGCTCAATGCGTACAGTGTCACTCGAGGCTATGGCTGTGATGTGCCGTACGCCACGTATAACTTAATCGTCTCCTTCCGGCTTGTCCACTTGGCGCTCCGGCGGCCGCTTCCCCAAATCACATTTGTGGGTGAAGGTCGAAGTCTTTCAACTGATCCTCTGTTCCGATGTACCAAATATTCCTGATATTCACGTTAGGGGAGTCATCAGCTTGTCCACGAGTGATATTCTTAAGTGCAAAGAGAATAAAGCAAATACTTACGCTAGAGAAATAAATTATCCATATGATTAGCTAAAAAAATGGCTTAGCTTCACACACAGAGAACCTCTATTTGTTCTCTCTGCCACAGTGCTCTCTCGGCCCATTATGTTAATAGTGTGTTTTCAGAGCACATCTTCTGGAGTCTCTTCAACAAGTTAGGATTTAGTGAAAAATATGAGGTTTAATTGAGGATTAATTTTGCTATGGTTTATTATATATATATATATCGGCTCACACCAAGGTGACCGCGTTCGACCGCAAATTTAGATATGTGGCAGACAACCTGGCGCTGTGTGGGTTCTCTCCGGGATCTCTGGTTTCCCTCGCCATTCCACTTCTACCGGTGCTACGTCTTCATCTCATGCATCATCAGTGTCATTACTTGCGGTGCTTGTAGTACAAGCGGGCGTTCATTTTGTCTGTATTTGTAACTTTAGCAATGAGTTTTGTTTTGTAGCGATCTTTGTGGTTTTTGACATTTGTTTTATACGGGCGCTGATGACCTAGTAGTTGATGGCCTTTGAACACATTTCTATCAATCAGTCAATCACTAGCCAGGAAATTGCCCGTTTTGCCGCATTTCCTCTCTTCAGCCAGTAAATTTCAATATGCCAGCGTACGCGCATCTATTCACTAGGCCTCAAAATGTGTTATTTCTGCCGAAATTATACCACCACTGACATTTAAACGGAATGCAACACTTCCTTTACCTCTTAGGTAAGAAAGCCTATGTAAAATAATTTAAGAAGTAGCTACATAATTTTGAGTTATAATGTTTTGTTATTTTTAAATTACGTCCTCCAACGTTAAGTCATATCGGACGATGAATGGAATGGGAGAAATGATGCTCAAATAGGCCCAGGGTCGGTAGAGCTGAGAGTTACCCGATATTCGTCTTTCAGGTTAAGGGAAAACTCCGGAAAAACCTTATCCAGGTTATCCTTAACCCTGAACGAGATTCGAGCTCGGGACCTCTTGAACGTGAGGCAGACATACTACCATCTACGCCACTGAGTTGGGCTTTTGAGTTATAATTTCACCATTATGGTATAATACCACTTGTTTGCCGGGGGTAGGGGGTTATATTTCTGATTTTCTTTATTACGTTTAAGATTGCATCTCAAACGTTTTAGGAAGGTCAGAGAATGTGGCTAATCGAAAACGGCCAAATAAAATTTGTAGATTTGAGTTCAAAGTTGAGAAATTAACAGTACGATTTGTTTTACTCCATTTAATATTCCAGTCATATAGGCAACTCTTCGTCTTTGGAACCATGCTCATTTTGAAAAATATTCCCTCATTTGCAGGTTTACTTTTGGTTATATCTTTATATAGTATTTAATGGACTCATTTTCAGAATGGCTAAAGAATAATCCCCTCGCTCCAGCCAGAAATGGAGCCCGGCGCCTTTGGATTAAAATACATTATTTCTAAAATGACGGTATAAGAAATATTTATATACAATTCAAAATATAACGCATAAATTGGTGTTTTGAAATATTGAGTTAAGTAAACTTTAGGTTGTCTCGCAATGCTTTTCTTTCATAACTGCTGAAATATTTGCGACATATGAAACTACACCAACGTAACGACCAATGCAAATAAAAATAGTTGTTTCCTCGACATTTCTCTGATTTTATAAATTTAGGCCTCATCTCTGATTTCACATCAAGTAGTGGTGACACATTTCTTCTGCTTCTGGACTTAAAGATTTCGAGACGTATCGATTGAAAGTGTTCCTGAATTTATCTTTTAAAGTGTATTACTTATGTCTGCCAATTTAACATGAGAATTAACGAAATTTTCCTTTTATACATTCAAAAAAAAAAAAAAATAAATGACAGTTACGAAAATTGAAGTGCAGTTTATTTGTCCAAATAATCGACTGTATCATTTAAGCATTTGTCATGCTTATTCAGGACGTTTAGAACTCTCGTGTGGTATTTAATTGGAGCCGGTCCATTAAATCAGATTTTTGGAAACACGTTTGTCAAGCAAAGAATGCAAAGTGCTTAGGAAAAAAATGTAACTTATCTACTGTTGCACATCTATCTTGTATAATTTTATTGTACACTTGATGTTTCAAATTCATTTGTGTAGGATCTGCGGGCCGAGATTTGTCATGCATATTTAACACTCTTTATATTATATGGATCATTTTGAAAAAGCAGAGAAATAATAATTTCAACTGTAGTTTCGAAAACACTGAGAAAACATGCCGAGGAAGCCATTGAAGTTTCCTAGAAAGTGATAGCGATTGAGCAACGGGAGTGCACAAACCATTGTTATTTTCTGAATCACCTTGGTTTCTTACCTTTATTCGATGAGTTT
Source organism: Mantis religiosa (assembly GCA_030765055.1). Taxonomy (NCBI): domain Eukaryota; kingdom Metazoa; phylum Arthropoda; class Insecta; order Mantodea; family Mantidae; genus Mantis; species Mantis religiosa. The sequence continues at coordinate 81,552,401 of CM060949.1, forward strand.
ATGAGAGCTGATCAACAAAGACTGAGACTGATTTGTTTTCACAAATGTTTATTACTGCAATTAAATGTTTACATGATTTTTTTTCAAAGTAGTCCCCTCCTGAAATATGATCTGAAGCTTTCCTGGCGACGTATATGTTCTAGACGTTCTCGGGCTTCGAGCCAGGTATAGTGATGTAGAGCCATCGACGTTTCGGGAGTGTGCATCGCTCCCATCATCAGGATGATGATGATGATGATGATGATGATGATGATGATGTTGGGAGCGATGCACACTCCTGAAACGTCGATGGCTCTACATCACTATACTGGTTTCGAAGCCCAAGAACGTCTAGAACGTAGTCCCCTCCTACTTTAATGCACCTTTTATAGCGTCTCTGCCAGTCCTTGAACACGTGCTGCAGACAATTCTCTGTCTGGTCCTTGAGAATCACCTCACTTTTCTTGAGCACTGCTTCAGAGTTCTCAAATCTGCTGTGCCTCTAGTGATAGGAATAAAAAAGTCACAGGGTGCAAGATAGGAGCTATAAGATGGATGTGGTACACATGTAATGTTGAATGGAGCCAGAAACTGCATGACTTGATTTGCGACGTGAGGCCGTGCATTGGCATGATGACGTCGCCACCCAGTCCGAGAAAGCTCTGATCGTTCTTATTTGCAATGTGCTTCCTCAGTGTAGCCAATACTAACGTGCACTATGCTGCTGCAACAGTAGTGTGAGGGGGAACTGCATGCTGGCAAATCATTCCATTACAATAAACAATGAAATCATCACTTTCCCTGCAGATGGAAAAACTTTTGCCTTTTTTGGTGTTGGAGAACCTGGCGATTTCCACACAGAGGTGGCTTGTTTTCCTTCAGGATTTTAATGATGCAGTCATGACTCATCACCGGTGATAATCGATTTAAAAACGCATCTCCTCCATCAGCAAAGAGACAGCACCTTACGGTTTGCCTCTTTTCGCACAGCCTTTTGTTCGGGAGTCAACAGACGTGGCACCCAACGAGCACAAACTCGGGTCATATGGAGGTGGTCGTGAATAATTGTAAACACACTGCCATATGAAATTTCCAACAATTCACTGAGGTTAAGTAATGTTATACGCTGAGACCCTTGGACAATCACAGCAGTTGTGTTGATGTTGACTTCAGTCACAACAGAAGCCGAAACACCAGGCCCACTTCGCTTAACAATAACAAGTCGGCCTATTTTGAAGTCCTTGAATCACCTAAATACTGTTACACGAGGTAGCGCATGTTCACTATACGCTTGCTTCAGCTTTTCATAAGTTTGGGTGGCTGTATGGTTTAAACGAAAACAGAATTTGATTGCGCTGTACTGCGTTGTACTGCTCCTCTCGCGTTACCTCCACTGTCTGGTATGGAAATGCACGTAGCTTCACTACCAACCTGCCAATACGAGAGTGCTGTCGCATACCGACATTATACATAAAAACCTGCTTTTTTCAAGTATTTATGTTACAGACATGAAACTATCACGGAAGCTACAGGAAAAAAATCAGTTATTGATCAGCCCTCGTATATTTCAGCTCTGCATTGTGTATATCAATATATGAGCCACCACTGCCTTGTAACTTTCCAGTTTGTGTTTAATACCGGTTAATTTTTCAAAGATTTTATTGTTTCACATACTCTGTAGAACTTTTTAAAATTCGTATTAGTTTTTCTGATAATAGAGTATATAATAATAACCCATGGCGTGCCAGCCCTTAGAGGGCCAAGGCCTACCAACCCCAATGCCGGCCTCACGCCCACTTACGCACGGCAGAGGTGGGCGATCATCCAACCGATACGGGGAGGCCATGTGATCAGCATCTCGGAATCTCCCAGCCGGAATGTTGGTTTCCGTGAACCAGGACCGCTTACCTAGCGTAAACTCCTCACTTTCCTCACGATGCTGAGTGGGCACCGGTCCTATACCCGGGACCTAAAATCCGCATCAATGGTTGGGATCGAACCCGGGCAGGTTTCCGTGGTTAGGGACCAAGGCATGCTGCCTTAGCCCGCTGCGCCACGGTGCAGGACATAGTATAGTGTACTAAAACCTAAATAACCTAACATATTTTTACCTATTCCATAATTTGTTGTATAACAGAAATTTCTAGTTTGTTTATTAAATAAAATTTGTTACTTTCCTTATTGCTTCTCACATTTTCGGGTTGTATGCAACTTTACGAATACGTACAATTTATAATATGAGCACATTACACTTATTTCAAATAAACCCTTCTTACAGTTTCTCAAATTCGAATTTTGTAATAGTATTTCCAATGTCGGATACTTTGTAAGAGCATAATTATGCGATGCCGTATTTTAATTGGATAACTAATAACTTTGTATTTACATAGTTTTTGCGCTCCAAGCTAAATGCAGTTACGGATATGTATCGGTATCAGTGTCCCAGAAGCCTTCAGAATACACGAACTGAAAATAAGAAGAGTGTAAACTTTGTCTTGTTAGGGAGTCCGAGTGATGTCATTGTTATTATTGATGTGTCACAATTGCAGTGAATGCTTCACTATACGTATTCAATATGACAGAGAGAGAATTATCGGGAATAATTGGGGATTTATATGATACGGATTGCAGAATTTCGGTAACTGGATCAAAAAGGAAAATCGGTTTAGCAACATTAACTGTATCCTGCATTAAAGGAAGAAGATAGAAAAAGGTTTTAAAACAGATTAACACGTTTATTTTAAAACGCAACGTATAATAAAACTTTAACCTGAAGGTGGTAAAACTCAACCTCCAATAAAAATAATCTCACTTCCGAGAACTTCCGAGTTTCATCTTTTACTTTTTAGAGCCTGTATTTGTTGGGAAGAAGTAAATATTCCAACAAAACCTCGTTATAAATTTTAAAGGAAGCGGGTGTTTGTAACAAATTGAGTTAAGCAGGGTAAAGCAAGGAGGTACTCTCAGGGTATGCGTGGATATGTATGAGTAAGGATAGTTCTAATGACACTGGAATGCAAATTTCAAATTGGTTTAATGACTGCTTCTTTTTATCATAACATCAAACTCGAAATTGCCGACCAAGTTTATCAATATTTCACTGTTTAAAGTGACCGTATGTAGAATACTTAGTACGCGATAATACTTAAGTCGTTACGTATGAACCGACAGGTATCTTTTCTCATCACTTCTGGTGTACCTTGCCCAAGACAGAATTAGAGGACCGTCTTAATCGGCTGCCAGCCGCGGACTGTCTGTCCTCACTGTGCACAGCTGCGTGTGTTTGTGTCACTTTCAGCTCTCGAAAACCCCTCTTTATTCACCCAAAACTGCTTTAAGACTATTTTGTCCATTGTGATTATTAGTCTCGGTCATGCCATTATTAAGGGTCCGAACAATACCTATTCATACGTAGTCAAGTGCTACCCATTTAGAACCCTGCTAGGATTACTGTTTCTCCCGTGTCTTTGTTACACGACTCAACCCAATGCACCTGCCTGCACGTGTTGTAACAAAGATACATAATTCCTTTGAAATTTATTACTATTCTTCATTCATTGCACCCCTTAATTTCGGTATCATGTTCTAAGGTTTGAAAGCTAAATGAGAATATTTTCTTGGGAGAAAGATGAAAGGGAGTGGGAAAGAGAGGGAACGAAATATTCATAACTAAATTTACTATTCAAGTATAGCGCTTTTCGATGACGCAAGTTGAAGATTTTAAGAAATTGTTTTTAATGATTATGTGGAAAAGATATTCTCTTAACATTCTTACAAATGCTTCTATATTTCTTTAAAAAGCTGTTACATTACAGATATCCGTCTATACAAGAAATGTAATGTATTTATGTGTAGCCGACACACAATAGTTGAGGAGATAAAATGCAGGAACCTTTGTATCAAGTAATAGGTCTATGCTTTAGCATATTGAGGCTATATGCCAATATTATTAAGGCATTCTCGGTTCTTTGACTTAGTCCTATAATCTCTAGATCAACCGCCGAAGCCGTATTGAGTCTGCCTCAGGATGCTGCACCAGTATGAAGCCGTATGAGTTTGCTTCAGTAGCCGTATTTCTCTTCTTCAAGATGGTGCGCCGAGTTAAAACGCTTATTTCTTCACAGAGAAACCTATTTCAGTGTTTGCGTGCGTATTGAACAACGAAAATATGAAACCGGATTTAACTTTGAAACTTCTAATAAACTGCATTCATTTTAACAGTTGAGGCAAAAATGACGCCTAATCCGTGTACCAGCTACTTCCTGTTTCACTGCAGAACACACCATAAGTGTCCAAGTGCCCACGCTGAATGTGTTCCCAATGTGCTATTAAGCTTCAAAATTCTTCTAATAACCTTCCCCTTTTGGTAATAACTCTAAGATCCCAATTATTAACTTCTAATCCAATTGAAATTATAAAATAGAAGTATTCGTAAACAGTGGAGCTTATAAATAAAATATTTTTAAACCACTTGTCAAACTATAAAAACACTTTAGTTCCATTTACATTTAAAATTAGGACATGTTTCAAGGACCACGCGTCTCCATCATCAGCTGATGTTTCACTAGTTCTTCAGGTAACCGCCTTCCTCTCCTGGCGCTGTTCAATGAGTTGAATGACGTCATCCACAATTTGTATTTCGAAATTCTTGGATCTCTTTCTATTCTTAAAAATGTGTATATTTTCCCAAATTGTTAATTCCCAATACCTTTTTTGCTGGTACTAAAAGTTTGATTTGTTTAGAGATATGATTTTTTGACCAAAAATGATGGGCTGTGTCAGATTTATCTGTCTGTTTGTATTTTATGCATCTAAATTTCATCCTTGTTTCAAAGTTTCGTTTAGCTTTTCCAATATATATTTCATTGCAATCCTCACATTTTACACTATAAATTCCTGATAATTTGTTGGACGGACTTGGGTTTTTGAGCGGGTGATTTTGTGTATTTCTCATGCTGTATTTGTTATGTGGAAGTGGTTGTACATGATAATGAAAAATGCTTTTAAATTTGTTAAAAGCCTTATGATGATATGTAAATTTGCAATATATTTTCTTTAAGTCATCAGCTTTTAACGTACTAATTTCCTTGATGGTTTTCCGTCTTTTATGTTTGTTTATCATTTTTGTAATACATTTTGGATCAAAGCCATTTACATTTGCAACATATTTTATGTTATCCACTTCCTTGTTATATTCAGACAGATAAATCAGCCATAGCGCATCATTTTTGGTAAAAAAATCATAATATTTCTAAGGAAATCAAACTTTTGGTACCAGCAAAAAAGTATTGGGAATTAACAGTTTGGGAAAATATACACATTTTTAGGAATAGAAAGAGAGCCATGGATTTCGAAATACCAATAGTAGATGACGTCATTCAACTCGTTCAACAGCGCCAGGAAAGGGAGGTGATCACCTGAAGAACTAGTCAAACATCAGCTGATGATGGGGATGCGTGGTCCTTGAAACATGTCCTAATTTTAAGTGCAAGTGGAGCTAAAGTGTTTTTATAGTTTTACAAGTGGTTTAAAAATATTTTATTCTAATCCAATGTTCCAACTTCATTTCCATATTTCTGAAATTTGCTTCTTTCCGCCTTAAAGTCCCTCTGTAAATTTTTAAGAAATACTATCTCATATTCAAAGAATGGCTAGCTAGTCTGGCATACTTAATCTGGCAACCTTGTATAGTTGCACCCCCACTAGCTAAACCATCTGAAAAACTTCTAAGAATTTACCTGAAAACCAGCCGTCGGTGATTACCGTACTTAATGTTCTCATCCTACCCCAAGCCAAAGTGTTCTCATAATTTATTCCCAAACGTACAACCCCTTAACGTTTAACACAAATTCACAAAATATTCATATTTAATTTTATTATAAGTATTAATTTATTCGATAAATCCATAATTTTCCTATCTCTGCAATACATATTTTCCATCTGTAATGTTTAGCTATGGTAAGTAGACAAATTATTGTACTCCACCCAAACATGGGATACTGAGATTTCACCGGAAATCCCAAAAAAGAACTTTAAAAAATGGCGCACAGGCGTGTGTCTATCTTAACTGTGAAGAACATAACTATAAATAAACATATGGTTCATTATATCGCTCGTTTCCCAAAATGCAACAGAGGCATTTAAAAATACCTCTTCAAAAACAACTTTTTATAAAGAACATGTTTCAAACATTTTGATTTTTCTGAAAAACAAATCTAAAAATTTTAAATACATTAACCAATTTGCATGACAGGTGTAGTGCATGTCTTCAGTTTTCTGGGAACATCCTCGAAATATATCTTCGTACTAAATGACTTTTGCTTCATTCGTAAACTATAGAAGATGGACCTTACAAAAGCACGACAAGGGTGTCGCTTTTAAGCATACCTAAAAATCATCGGTATAGGTAGATTTGAAACTGCGATCAGTAATAGACCAACGGGTAAACAACTCCGTCACCCATACCGATCGGAAGGCACAGCTTGCAACGTTTGTCAGAGGAAAGAACCAAGGGAAGGTGGGTAGCAGTAGATGGGCAAACTAGAGAAGATGTGGACTAGGATTAGGATTTCATTACGGATGGGATTTGGTACGTAGGCCACCTAGGTGGGTCCATTGTTCGTGTGGCCGTAAGTGGGGCATCCCCGAGAAGAAGGATGAGGCGAAGGTGACAGAGGGCGGCCGGCCCGAAGAGCCACGAAAGTACATAGGGCAGGGTCCCTACAGTTTACTTAGGGACTTCCTCCAACGGTCCAGGCCAAGGGACACGCTCCCCTAATGCGGAACGGCGAGCCCAGCAGCCGAGCCCCAAAGGTCCCTGGCTGGCGGTCCTGAAATTGTCCGAGCAGAGGAGCGGAGACCAGCAACCGACCCACCGGAGGAGGAACTAGTTTTCCTCGGAGATATCATCCTGCCATACACCTCCGATACACCCACCGACACTTCTACCCTTAGAGGGACCACCAGATTACAGACGATATGAAATTATAATGGAGATGAAATGGAGGGAGAGGGCAATTGTGGAATGTAATTAACCTACCCAGCATTCGCCTAGTGGCCCAGGAGAAATCCCGAAAGCACCCATGGGTCAGGTAGGTTGGCAGGGGGATTCGAACCCGGGCCTCCCGAATGTGGGCCACAGACGAGACCGCTTGAGCCATCCCGCTCGGTAAGATCCAGGAGGACTTATAATATGATTTACACTGGTTTGCTGTAGAGCATAGAGCATTCTGAACTATTTAGTTAGGACAATCTGTTCATGAAGATTCTGTTCATAATATATTATTACAGAAACATTTACTAGAAAACCAAATAGTTCTGGAACCTAGTCTAATGGTGTTACAACTTTGCCGTGCAAAAGTAAATACTGTCGTGAAATATATTTGATGACTGCAAATCGGCGGAAGGAAAAAGAATATACTTTCTTTTCTATATATACAACAGAAGCTGAATGCATTTGAAGTACATTCCAGGATATTAGTCTAAACGAACATGCTTATACGCTCACATTCCAAAATCTCGCTTTCTGATGTAATGTTTTGTGCTCTCGCTTGTTAAACGGGAGATCGATATTTCTTTCACAAAACATACAAATGTATTTTTAAATATCCACAACTCGTCTGAAGGACACAGCTACTCCTAAACTACTGGCATGAATTGACATATCACTTCCTTTGCCATGCACTCTAAAATAATATGTTTCCCAAAACACACATAAGTAAAAAGGCTATAATTAAGGGAAACACAACCTTGATAAATCTCACAGTTTCGGTTATGTTATCTACATAACGAAAAAATGAGCCTTATATAAAGAATGCTTAAAAATTCTGCGGTAGAATAATCATGCGAATAACCAATAACGAATAGCTACGGAAATACATGTTTTGAGGACCTATTAATGTAAAATATCCGTAAGCGTGCGTTAGTGTGAGCAGCATAACCACAAGAAATGTCTCATAAATGTCACTTTGGGATTTGTATACAGAATCTCTCGATGCTGGAACAGGAAGACTTTAGAGCTTTTCCAAACTTTAAATAATATTCCATTAAATTTAAATTGAAAATATTAAGGTCCACTATAGAAATAAATGGTCTACTCAGTGTGAGTAGAAAGTATTTGATTATTGTGAAAGGTATGTCTCGTCCTAACAAGAATATTAAAATCAATTCAGCTTTAACATTTGCCATCCTTAAAATGCATAGATGGCGAAAAATAATCAAAGTGAATTTTATTATTTGTAGTATACACAAACTGACATGCTGCTGTCTCTTAATCTGATTTAATTTAAATAACAACAGTAACATTTAAACAGCGGAGTTTAATTTTCTGTAATGAGGCATTATGCAGCAATAAAAGAATTGTTCTGTATTTTCCCTATATGCAGTACATCAGTTTATTACGGATTACTACGAAAGAAGGTGAAACAGCATTCTGTCGACATGCGAACTCTGGATGTGGTCAGTTGAATTATTTAAACGAGTTCAGAGCCATTTCTGTCACGAACCCTTCAGTTCGTGAGAAGTCAGACTACAGCAATTTCTCCTCTAGAGCTACATAGATACAGGTTGTTCCAAAACGACCCTGAACGATTATAGTCGTTGCGTAGTTTATAACTTAACTAGTCCGAATTTCGGGGTCGCAGTTTTGACATTCTGTTAGGTATAATTATATGCAGCATTAAATATTGCATGATTTTGTGATTAGGCAGTGCAGGAACCACTGTGTGCGAAGTTGCTATTGGGACGCACCGGCCACGAAAACAAAAACATTGCTCTTTGCTCTTTATCAGTGACCCTAGAATACCTTTCAGGTAATGGGGCAAAGGGCAGTTATTTGTACGAAAGTCGACTAATAACTCGGACAGTTGAAGGTTGCTTTTCAGTGTAAAACTACACATTCCGTCCTAACAGGGAAGAATTTGCGCGTACTTAGATAGCAATTCCAAGCAATATGGAGCGCTATACGAACGCCGAAATGACGGATATGGTTTTAATGGATGGAAGAGCTAAAGGGAACGCTAAAGTTTCAGCGAACGCAAAATAATTTAGTTTCATTAACAATATGTACTGTAAAATAGTTACATCGATGATAATATTTATTTGTTTAACTTCATAGCCTTTTGTTATTATCTTAATTGTACAATATTTTCAACCACTTACTGTAAATATCAGCAGCTTGCTTTTCAGTTACAAATGCTTTATTTAGTATTATCAAAAAACGTGTAATAAAATGCTCGTCTCATTGTATAAGCCATTTAGTTTTGGTTAATTTATCTACAATTCTTTGATGTTGTATTCTGTTCTGTATATCATTTAATGCTTCCATCCTCAACCTCACTACCATTAACTTCCCTCTAAAAGGTATAAGCTACATATGTGCACCAGCATATTTGCCATCATGGACTGCTATAACGGAATTTTGGAACACGTTAAAAACTCATAAGCAATAATTAAGGAATAGCTTCTTTATTTCAGTTTAATAAGCCATAGAAATTCTTAATAGTAGCAAGCTACCGCGGAGTATACCGGTATGTTTACAATCAGTTACAGCACGCGGCACGGCGTGTGACCAATACTCCGACAGCGTGAGGCACGCGTCGTTGTTCCTGTAACTGCCTAATCCACACTCCTTCTGGAGCATTTTTATGCGGCTCTATTTGCGGTAAAACTATCTATATGTGTCACATAGTAGCTGAGCAACAACTTATATATATTTGTTCGGTGTCGTTTTGAAACGCCCTGCATAAGAAAGTTGGGCAGACATAGATAAGTTGAGAATTTTAAAACCAATACCTCATTCCGGCATGTGGTTGGAAGCAAAGACATTTTTCTATTGAGATTACTGCTTTCACCATTTTTGGTGGTGATACAGAAATATATCGATGACGGCTTAAATTTATATATTCCAAACTTTTAATAGTGGTTAAACTTCGATATTACAATGATAATGACTTTATATATGCACAGAACAATATACGAGACTAAGGTTTGTAAGATTGCGTAAAAGTAATGCAATTTACAACTTTAGTATATCAAGAGACAAACTTTCTGCTGAAACACTCATTATTAGAACGACTTAGCCGATTTTTCTTAAACAATTCTAGTGCTATTACAAACAAGTTAATATCGTTGCAGTTCCGTTTGTTTCTAGACTAACGTTACTGTGTTCAACTTAATATTGTGGCGCAGCGGCTATATCGCAAGATTATTGAGATGTACGCACCGGGCAGTCAGAGTGTAAACAAATAAGCAGAGCTTTCACCCAGCGTAATCATGACAAGCGGTTGTCTTCTAGACGTTCCGTGTTCTCGAACGCTGTGTAACAAATTTATAAATTTCAAATGAATATATAAGCAAACGCTCTCGTGAGTCAGGTGTAGTTGGGTCTTGCGCAACGAATGAATACATCCTGAAGTATGTATTATGCGTACTATACTACAATGCGAGGAAAGTGAACTAAACTGATATTTGAATGAAATTCATATGCGTGAAGTGATATTGTGAGTTCAGTTAAATTTCAGTAAAAGTGAACTAAGTTATTAAATCACAGTAAAAATTAATGAAGTGACTCTTATAAATGCAACAATGAAATCCCTGACTGTACAAAGAAGTCAAAAGAAACTAATTTTGATATGGCGGATAAAATGAATTCAATTAAGGAGTGATAAAAGACGACAGGTTGATAATGGTCACTGAGGGAGGGTATCTAAACCAGCAGATAGTGTTGTAGCCCAGTGTCTTGTCACGGTGCAACAACTTACTATTATTTGTGTTGTGAACACCTTGAGCAGGGGCGGATCCACTGTGGAGGAATGTTGCTTCCAGGGCAAGAACTAGAAGTTCTTCAGTCCAGTGTGACACCCTGTTATATTGAAGAGGGTGAGAATCGCCAGAAAAGAGAAGGAAAAGTGACGGAAAAACCAAGGTTATGAAATATTCGCAGATAAAATATTGTATGCAATTTGTGTACACATCGCATTAGTTACAAAAATAACGGTTATTTTGATATAGGTTAGCCAGGAATGTTTTAATTAATCCATACATTTCAACTGTATGGCTGTATATCAAAGCTTTGTATCGGCTATCGCTTGTTCAGTGTTATCCGTCAGTGTATTAACAGATGGGAAGAATGGAAGGAGAGAACAACAGTGACGTCGTAGGAAGAGCTAAATCGGCATTAATTCGGTATAGCATACTAAAGGGTGCGGTACATAAAACTTGCCGTAAGTCAACACATAAAATGAACACAAAATGCAATGTAGTATAGTGTAATGTACTGAACATGATTACTCAGCTTCACGGTAGGTCACATCGCCCTCTTCAACACAGATGTGAGCACACATGAGGAGATTCATATATACGCTGTCATTTCTTGGGTTGTGATACTGTTGACGACATCACATCCTTGACACGACATCCTTGATGATGTTCTCGAGTTCTGCAAATGTGTGTGGATTGGTTTCGTATACTCGTCCCTTTAAAAGTCCCTGGAAGAAAAAATAAGCAGACAGAAAGTGGTCTTTTCTGAGAGCACTTTTAGTGGATCTGGTCCTTTCAATTAATTTTTGTATGTGCCTTTTGCTGACACAGAAAGTTTTTGGAATTATCTCGTGAAAGAAATTCTTTCTTTTCACTAAAGATCCAGGAAAAATGAACCTCCCATAAAGGTGCCTATTTCCCTAATGGTTTTAACAAATTTCAGGGACTGCCGTTGCAGCTGCCTTACACGTGACAGTCACATGTATCAACCCCCACCTCAACATGCCATCTCTTCGTAAGAAGGTTGACAATTGATTGGTTACATTCACATATAACGCTTCTGTTAACAGTGTAAATAACGCAATTACTATATTGTGACTTTGTGGGTTCGTGAAATAAAAAGTCCAATTACACCACTCAAAAATGTTCTTTATTTCCCCTTATTCCATTGTCACAATTACATAGAATTTCGTAATGTACACAATTATTATTTCGCCAGTTCGTCTGTCCACGTACACTGGGTGCTCTATACACACTGCTCGCCACGACTCACTCAACTCAACTGACGGTCGCCTCGCCTGTATTGATCGGCGGCCCGAAGTTTCTCGAGAATTCCTTTTTATGGAGGGGGAAAACATTCTCGATGCTTCGCCCTCCTTCGGGCGGCAGGAGGAGGGGGAAACGAAGACTCAGCTACCCCCGTGGTCTCACCTCCGTCCACTCTGTCTCGCCTGCATTTATTGATCGGCACCGTAAGGCTTGCCGATTGGGTAACACTGCTCCCTCCTCAAGGCTGGTCGTCAAGAACAGCACCATCGTAGCGGGCCAGGCGATCCAGGTGTACCATCAACATCTTTCCTCGGGACACCATCTGGATGCGGTAGAACTCGTCGTTAACCCTCTTCACTACACGGTACGGTCCTTGCCACAGCTGCTGAAGCTTCGGGCAGCGTCCTTTGGTCCGGGTAGGGCGGTACAACCAGACCAGGTCACCTTGCTGGAACCCTTGGCTGTTGGCTTGCCTGTCGTATCGGGTTTTCATGCGGTCTCTCGCCTTCTGGATGTTCTGGCGAGCCATCTCGTGCATGTCGTGGAGCTGGTCCACCAGGTTCTCCACATATTCGGTCGCTGGCTGTTTCACCCCCGGAGGGCTTCCAAAAGCCAGGTCACAAGGGAGGCGTAACTCTCGGCCGAACATTAAGTTGGCTGGCGTCATCCCCTTGGTGTCGTGTGTTGACGAGCGGTAGGCCAGCAAGAACAGTGGCACCTTGACGTCCCAGTCTCGCTGATGGCTGGTCACGACCCTCCTCAAGTGTTCCTCTAAGGTCTTGATGTACCTTTCGACCATGCCATCCGACTGGGTATGTAGAGGTGTTGTGCAGGTCTTGTTAACCCCAAGTCTCTCTAGTGTCTCCTTCATCAGTTTGGACTCAAAATTGGTGCCTTGGTCACTGTGCAGCTCTAAAGGTACCCCAAATCGGCAGCATACTTGCTCCACGAGGCAGTCGGCAATTGTCCTTGCCTCTTGGTTCGGGATGGAATACACTTCCGGCCACTTAGTGAAGTAGTCCACGACCAATCATGTACTTGTTGCCTCGGTCGGATATTGGGAACCGTCCAGCAATGTCAACACCGATATCCGTTCGAATGGCGCTCCGAAGTTGTACTGTTGCATGCGACCCCGGCTCCTAGTCTGGGAGCCGTGACTCGCCGCGCACACGTGACACTGACGGCACCATCCCTCAGCGTCTGCTCGGAGCCTCAGTCAGTAGAAGCGCTGCCGTAGTTTGTCAATCGTCCGGTTCGCTCCCAGGTGTATTCCTGAAGTACCGGCGTGCGCTCCTTCCAAGACTTCCGGGACCTTACTCCTGGGAAGTACCAACTGTTCTCTCTGCGTCTTCCCATCGGGTGATTCCCATAACCGGAACAGAACCACCTCTCTGGTCTTCAACGAGTCCCATTGGACCCAGTAAGACTTGTAGGTGGCGCTCCTCGGTGCGATGTCCGCCCAGGTTGGTCCCGTCCCTGCCTCCACTTCCCACAAGAGTGGCCCCAAGTCTGCGTCCGCCAGCTGCTCCCTCCTCAGGCCTGCGCTATCCCAGTCATCCGCAGACACTGCCGTGAGTACTCGAACTGCTGCGGCACGCTCCTTCTCCTCCACTCTTGTGCATTGCCCGCACTCTTCTGGACAGGGTCTTCGGGACAGAGCGTCCGCGTTACCGTGGCTCTTCCCTCTGCGATGTTCCGAGGTGAAGTCGTACTCCTGCAGCCTCTGAACCCAAAGTGCTGTCTGGCCTTCCAGGTTCTTAAAGCTCAATAGCCAGGTTAGGACGGAATGGTCAGTCCTCAGGTGGAATGGCTGACGGATCAGGTACTTTTGCATGTGCTCCAAGGTCTTTACTACCGCCAATAATTCTCGCCGGGTGACGCAGTAGTTCTTCTCTGCCTTGGATAGCGTCTTGCTGTAGTAGGCTATCACCCGCTCATGGCCGTCCTGGATCTGCGATAGGACGCCTCCAATGCAATGGTCGCTGGCGTTGGTGTCCGTTGGATTTAGCAGTCTCACTGGCACCTCCCCTCGGCACGGCAGCAATGCCCTGGCTACACACAGTCCGCGTACAGGCGTCTTCTGGTCAACCATCATGTTGCTGGTTCTCTGGCCTTCCAGTCGCGCCGTCACCACCACCTCGCTCCTCGTGGGGACAACCACGTCTTCGTTCAAGACGACCCTGCAGATTCCAAGGTGCTCTTCGGGTTGACGGAGTATAACCTCTTCCCCGTTGAGCCGCAGGACCTTCCTGCCGACGTCGACCGTCGCCTCGTGGCTCCTGAGGGCATCCAGTCCCAGAATCACCTCCTCAGCCACATTCGCCCGTTGCCGTCACAAGCTGGTATGGGCGGCTCGGCTTCCTCGTCGGCAAACCCTTCGCCACGTCAGGTCTGATGATGGTCACGGCCGCCCCGGTGTCCACCAGCACGCGGCACGGCTTTCCTCTTACCCAGCCGTCCGCGATGACGCTGTCATCCATCCGCCGGCTGACGGCGCGCAGTGTCACTCGAGGGGATGGTGGTGATGGCGCCAACGTGCCCCTCTCCACGACGGCCCTTACTCGTTTTCCGGCTGCTCTTCCTGGTGTGGGCAGCCTCTCTGCAGGTGCCCGGGCTGTGCACACCCCCAACACAGGCCACTAGGTGTTCGCCGGCGTCCCTCGGCTGGTCTTCTGTCTCCGGCGTAGCGCACACTCCTCGTTCTCGACGACGGGATATCTGTTACATTGCCCGCTTTCGTCCTTAATGCTGCCGTTAGTGCCTCGTGGATTGTTTTATAATCGCCGAGAGTAGTATAGAATTGAGAGAATCAGCACAGTGTAGATAAGATGTTGAACTCTCCTCTGTGTTAATATATGAGTGATGTAGAATGCTCATTGATTTAGAACTCTCCTATATGAAAATCGAGTTGTAAAAGAAGGGGAGTGTTGGCGTAGTGCCGTTCTCCCCTGTGCAGTGAGATGTTTTTGAGGGTTGGGATGATGATGATGATGATGATTGTGTGTGTGTGTGTGTGTGATGTGTAATGTGTGATGGGTGGGATGGGTAACGGGGGGGGGGGGTTCCGGGGATGTTTGAATTAAATGTGAATTCTTTTCGATGTGTGTGTGTGCTTGAACTCTCATGTATGAATATCGAAGTCTAGGGTTCGATATTGTGATGGGGCGGGGTGGGTAACGGGGGTTCCGGGGATGTTTGAATTAAATGTATTGATAGTAATTCTTCGATGACTGTGCTTGAACTCTCATGTATGAATATCGAGTCTAGGGTTTGATATCTATTACGTTCAGTGCTTCGATGTCTGTGCTTGAACTCTCATGTATGAATATCGAGTGTAGGGTTTGATATCTATTACGTTTAGTGTATGATATATGATGTAGTATCGTTATTCTTTAGATAAAAGAATATCGAGAGAATGATTAGGTATGTTTACTGGGAGAGATTTATGAAAATAAATGTAATAAGACATTCTGGTAAGGGGTGTTCCCTATGCAGAATCTCTCCTTGAGCTATTGTATCCAAGAGCGATGTAAAGGTTAAGAAAAGGTTAAATTCCATTCCCACATCGAGGTACGAGAAAATATAAATCTATTCCACATTGAAGTATAAGGGTGATGACGTGTTGTCATTCCTCAAGATTTGTGCATATGTGAGTAAATCCGAATTAACAGGTCTCACCCTGTCCCGCCAGCTCGGGAACGAACGTGTCCTCACTTCACACAAACCCTCCGTCCGTTAAGTACAATCGACGATAGGATGGGGAGGGGGGAGACAGGTATGATCACGTTTCATCACCCATCTGCTCACTCGGGAACGAATGCATTCTCACTTCACATCGCAACGTCAAGATGAGTGGAACAACAACACCTATCATTGAAAGTGATACCAGATTCTGGGAGAATCTACGCAATTTCGAAGATTTGCAAAAGCATTGGGTTGAGCACCACGATGAAACGTGTGATGGAAAGATGCATCAAGTGATTTGCAAGAATCCTTCCCATCATGATTCGATCACATCTTATGCTCAATGCGGAAAGAATTGTAAAGTGTACCTCGGGTAAGTAGAATTATAATTGTGTGTTAACGTGAAAGTGTTGTTATGTGTTAGATAACTAATGATAAACATGTTTATTTCAGTAAAGCCCAAAGTGAAGATGTGGCATGCCAGTCCGAACAGGATCAAGGTGAAGATGTGTGCGGTCCGTACAATGATCGTCCGTTTAAGGATATCGGTACATCGAAACCCGAGGAGGAAGTCATAGAGAAGTGAGTATAAAATAATAAGAGTTTTACGTTAACAAGTGTATTAAATATTCACGATGTTGAGACAGTTCGTGTGTGTCCGCAGATCCAGTAAGAAAGGAGACAAGAAAAAGAAGAAGACGAACTGCAAACCGAGAATCGTCAAAGCCAAGAAGACGTTCGATCAAGACAGTTTCATCATAATGATGTTCGAACCCTTCACACCCTTCGCAGAAGAAGTAGAGGAGGAAGTTGCGAGTGATGGTAAATAGTGTGTGCATGAACGATAACGACATCTCCATCAGCATTGACTTTCGTGTGAACATAGGATTATACAATGAACTCCCATCACTTTACATTAAAGACACACATGACGATACGTTTGTGTATATTACAAAAGAGGATTGGGAGGTAATAATGTCAAATTTGTGTGTTTTGGATACGTATCTGAAAGATGGTAAGCATCCATGTGCACCGTACAGTGAAAATATAATATATGCATTTAATATAATGTTATGCATGAATAAGATGCAAGAAATAACGTTTGTGAATACATGTTTAAATGTGGGCAGTATAAATCTGAATAGTACTGCATTCAATGGACTTAAAAGACTAATTCCATATATTGAAAGAAATTTATATCATTTGTATGATATTCATAAATCATTATGTTCATATGATGCAAAAAGCAGGAGTGCAAGGAAGAGGATATTGGAGATGTATGTTAAAGTCAATAAAAAGATAATTTGAATTTGTAATGTTTTATTTATTACACCTATATGATAGATTGTACAACATGAGTTAGTGGTTTATAAGTGAATAATTTATCATGAATAATTAAACAGAATAATGAAGTTTGTGCAGGAAAATTTGACGATGCTTGAACTTCCAATCTGACATTCACTGCCCCCGTCACAGTATCCTCAGGTTGATGAGAGCAATCGATGACGAATAGCGGTGCATATTTCAGAAAGTCGTTCCTTTTCAAAAGAGGGTAATTCTCCTTTCCATAGTAGGATGATTGAAATTTGGAATATTGATCATACAGAGATGCAAATTTCGAATTGGCGAAATCCAAATTCATATCGTGATAGGGGTAAGATTCACTGTTGAGATAAAGTTTCAGATTGGTGATATTACAATTATCAAATAGAGAAGCATCCTTAGCGAGATGATTCAATCTATCCACTTGTGCACCGACTATGACGAAACGTGGTTTTTCAAGTTTAGTCGTGGTTGCAATGTTCCATGTGAACGCTTTAGTTTGAGGTACAGCAGGTTGAGTGTGAAGGTCCAAGGTTCGAAATGCGACGTGTAGAGGTTTATCCGATTTGACGAGTTTAAGTTTATCAACTCGTTCAGAATCTGAAAGTCGAGGTACAGGCATCCTCCATTCGAGTCTAGTTAGTTGTATGGTTGTAGGATCGTTTCCAATGATACAATTATTAGAATCCTTAGATATAATGAGAATAAGTTCAAACTTGCTATTAAGTATGACCTCCTTGTGATCGTCGGCGAAAACCAGCAACATCGAAAGAGGAACGATAGCATTGAAGATACCATTCGATGTATTCACGATGTCTACCACACCTCCAGGATAGATCCATCCAGCATTTAGTAAACGATTCGATTCCAGTTCATTCAGTGCAGCATAGTTACGCATCGTTGATGAAATGCCCGGATTCCTAGTTCTATCAATAGTCGTTCCATTCATATCCAGACGAATCTCATCGAATAGGAATGCCATAGCATTGTTACTCAATTTCGATGTGGCAACGGTGCCGTCGGGTTTAGTGAGAGTCCCCTCAATGTAGAGATAACTTCTACTAGGAAGCGTGTACAAATCTTCAGCTTGACATGGAATTCTCATTTCATCGTTCACATCGAGAGCTGACGTATTGTACGGTAGGAATACGTGTTCTTCCTCCTTACTGATCTTATCATCAAAGGTCGGAATCCCGGTCACGTCCAACACATCCATCATAGAACCTTGAAGCCTAAGTTAGCGAGAAATTGTCGATTAGACGATGTGATTAGCTTGCGGGTCGATGATCGAGTAGAGATCAATCTCGAGAGATGTTTTTTAATATAGCATCGTCTCTTAAAACTTATACCCATTACGACGTATGTGCAATCGTATAGTGATGGTTTCGTTCCTGAAATCTAACTTATCGCCGTTCTGGTCTACCACTCTAATGTCGAGATGATCAATGAGATTCGTATCGATGATTGGTAAATATATAGGACTTGATGGTTCCTGCGAAATATGATAACCTGGAGGTACCGATGGGAAAAATTCATACAGAGAATGACCACTTTTACCATTGATGAAAGATCCCGTTGCAAGACTACACTCCATACGTATGATGCTGACTTTGAATATGTTAACCAAATCATTAGACTCGGTCAGCACGTTTGCCGGTACCCTCTGTTTAGAGGTGAAACCGAGAAGTGAAGCAATAGATCTCTCACGACTAAAGTCGATAATATAGGGAGATTGAATTTCTGATTTCATGGTGTTATTATTAGCACGTAGAATAAAGTCGTCACCGATGTCGAGAGCATCCTTGATCAATCTGGCGATATCATCCAATTCATAAGTACCCGGTGGAATTACTATACGTTCGACTTTTCCATCGCGAACGTAATGGAATAGATAATTACTCTCGTCCACATTCGGAATTGAGTAAAAAGTCTCAAAATTCAATAGAGCTATCTCGTAATGTCCGTTAGGATCCAGATGTAATGGTTGATTTAGAAATGTAGAGAAGCTGGTATCACTACCACTCACGGTGATCGTGTAACTCATCGAGGAGAAACTGAAGGCACAAGTGACCGCAAATCACAGAATCGAATTCTTGAAATCTCGTCGTATTATATAGGAGCTTGACACCCGAAAGGTACGTTTCTATCTCTTCCGGAGGTCTCAGATCGCCGAAACTGTCAAAGTAGTAGGCAACGTCACCATCCTTACGTACAGCAACCCAATGTGTACCAGGGTTATTTGATGTATCCAGATTCACTACTATTCTCTCATAGTATCGAGGATGTGGAGGTAGTTTATCGATCATGTAGACACCTCTAAAATGTGGAATGCGTAGACGTCGTGCATACGAATCGATCTCGTTAGCACTCAGGGCTTTTTCCGGGATAAATATAGGCCTCGCCCCGAGTTTTTTGATCGAAGATATAATCCTCTACCCTTACGACGTCTCTTACGGCGAAGACCTTTGCCCTGAGCCAAAGATTCCATGCGCTCGTTGTGACGTGTTAATTCCGCAAGTTGTTTTGCATCCGAACGTTTCTTATTGACAGCCGTAGCAATCTGAGCAGCACCTCCAGCTAGACCACCTGCTGCACCTAGAGCTGCTAAAGGTGGTAGCAAAGGTAAGAAACCACCTCTCTTGTTGCGACGCTTACGCATGCCAGCGCCCGCTGCCAATTTACCCTTCATAAGTGTAGTCACAAGTCGAGCTGCAAGTCGTTCGCCCAAAGAAGCGTCGGCAGACTTTACACGTCTCCAAGCTTTCTCTACCAACACCTTATCGGCTAGACGACGAGATTCTGTATCAGTACTCTCTGCGTAAGCCCGATCGTGATCGAGACACGCTGAATCTAACCCGTTCACCGGTAAGTCACCTCTCTGCAAGCGTTTATGTAGTTTCGTTCCGGGACCGCAGAAACGATAACCCGGTAAATGTGCCTCAAATGGTAATGAATTAATCAAGGAATTAAGAATTCCCGAACCTTTGCGTGCACGTGTAGAGCGCATGTCTCACTATGAAATAAAAAAGGCAAAACGTGCGCTTTATAAGTATACGATTCCTATGACGATTGGCTAAATCCAGTAAAGACATAGATTGCCCTTATCACGAACGAAATAAAAGACAAAACTTATGCTTTATAAGTATTAGTCGCGATATGGAGATAGTAAAGCAAAAGTGTACGCTACCCATACAGGTGTTAGATTTCGAGGATGACATTCGCAAAGGACGACACGGTACGTTGTTTCCGAGTAACGTTAGAGCGCTCATACTTGGCGGTTCAAATGCTGGAAAAACGAACGTTTTACTCAACCTGCTTATTCACGAGAATGGTCTGAGATTCGAAAACCTCTACATATACTCGAAATCGTTGCAACAACCTAAATATCGATATTTACTCAGGTTACTGAAAACTATACCCGATATAGGTGTATTTACGTTCGATGATGGTGATAAAGTAATTCAAACGTCGGATGCTAGAGAAAATTCGATATTCGTATTTGATGATGTGATAAATGAAAAACAGGGTAAGATAGCTTCATATTACAGTATGGGTAGACATCGTAATGTCGATGCTATATATTTAGCACAATCATATGCTAAAGTACCTAAACATTTAATTAGAGATAATGCAAATATGATTATATTCTTTAGACAGGATAATCTCAATTTAAAACATATATACGAAGATTATGTAAATACCGATATGTCCTATGATGAATTTAAGAATATGTGTAAACATATATGGGAGAGTGATGAACGATCCTTTGTTGTTATAGTACCAGAATATCCACTGAACGAGGGACGCTACCGTCACGGTTTTGATCGCTTTATCAGAATGAATAAATAGAATAATCCATCACTTAAGCAATGAGTATCGACAGGTTCGGATCCCGAAGAATCATACCCTCTAGGGGTGTGTTCAATCGATATATCATAACTAGAGATGGATCGGGAAACTATCGATTCAAGGGAAAGCGGTTGTGCAATATTCACGACCCTGAAGAAGGTGACGATGCATCGACTAAACGTTATGTGGATACGCATACGGCTGACGTCGAGAATCGAATGCAGATCTTCAGCGAGCAGACCTCGTATCAGCGTATGGGCGAGTTTGAAGCTATGCTTAGGGATCACATACAAAAATCGCTCGACATCCAATACAACAATTTAATGGAGTACTTAAGTAAATATGCATTTAAACGTGATTCCGAAAATAATGTCATTATAGATGGTATAAGAATGAAAACGCTGTTGGACCCCCTTCACGAACACGACGTTCCTAATAAAAAATATGTAGATGATAGGATTCCAATTCACGACTCTAATGAAACTATCATTTCGAATGAAGAGATTGAAGGATTTAGCCGACCCGATAGATGATAGTGATGCAGTCACCATGAGTTATGTTAATCATTTCTTTATACAGAAACATAATGAATTGCAAACGGGTTTAACTGAGACTATAACAAACATTGTCGATACTATTACACGGAAACAGAATGAATTACAAAGTCAGTTAACTAGAACAATCACCTCCGCTAGCGAGACTATTACTACAGCTGTAGAAAAAGAAGTGAAAGAACTAACCGCACGACAAACGGAACTTGATAATAAACTAATCACTATAAATAATGATATTCATACTATGAAAACACGAATGAGAAATGTTGTAAACACTATGTTACAACAATTGAAAGCACAACTCATAATTTCATTGCAAACACGTCCGTTTCGAGGTCCCTCTTTAAGGTATACGTTAACATCGGGACTCGAATACTATAAAGTTCCTGGAAATGGAAGTGTACTCTCGTGTTCCATCGTATCATCGGTACATCCGCATGCTGTAAATGATACATTGTTTGCAATAAACGGAAGATTAGTTGAAAGATATCCTGTAAGAGTTGAAACTGGCGATATTCTATCGTTTACAGCGCCAGTCGGACGTGCTAAAGATGGTCATATATTAAGTATAGAACTGATAGTTTCATATAAATTAGCAGTAGCTGATTAATTATACATTCATTTCGATATGGATGCTGAAGCTATAAGACTTAAGGAATCCATTGCCCGTCACAGTAGGGCAATAAGAGAAAAGTTACGTTCTCTCAAACGAATGAAATTCGAAACGCAACGAGTCATGTCTGAAGTTCTTCAACCTGTAACCGAACCATTGAAAGTAATAGCGAAAGCACACCAAGACAACAACGACGACGAAACTACAGATGATGCTAACGGATCTGATCTCGTGTCAAAGTATCTACACAAGGTTCGAACTGCTAGTTCGAGTGACATGGACAATACTTACGGCATACGTTACGAGGATAATGAGTATAAATTGGGTAACAAGACAGTTGTGTTTAAATCTGATGGTGTTCAGATAGGAACAGAAACGTATGAACCCACAGCAGGCTTATATGAATTATTATTTAAACGTTTACCTCGCAAGACATCGTACACAGATGATGATTTAGACGTGTATTCGCAAATCTTACAGAATACTCAAGTTTACAGACACGGTTATTCAAGAGATGGACGTTTAAGAGCAAATCGAGGGTTCAAGTATCGTCATATCATTCGTGACCTTGTTAGTAATCGAACTGGATTTGGTTTACGTTGGAAAGAACATGTACCGCAGAGAAAATTAGATTACGTCTACTGGAACGATCCGAATGAAATAATAAACAGATTAAGATTATTAGTTGCGTCGAGGGATGCAGGTAATTTGAATCACTCACCCGAGATAGAAGAAATTATTACAGAACTTAAAACATCAAAAATTATAGCATGATAAAACGTCGCATTGCAACCGAGTTACATGCACCAGCTAGAAGACGATGGAAAGATGCAAAGGAATGAACGATTTAGTACAAATAGATCTTATGGACATGTCTAATTATGCAAGAGACAATAGGAATTATAAGTATATTCTTCTTGCATGCAATTTTTATTCCAAGATGGCTTATGCACGACCATTACGTGATAAAAGTGGTATTAACGTTTCGACTGCTATGGAGGAGATATTGAATGAAATGGAATCGTTTCCGAAGAATGTTCAATCTGATAAAGGAAGGGAGTTTTATAATAAACATTTCCGCGAACTAATGAATCGTAATAATATTAATCATTACAGTACATTCACACACGTTAAGGCTGCAGCAGTGGAACGTTTAATAAGAACGATCAAACTGATTTTGCATAAGGAATTTATTGTTCAAGGCTCATATCAATGGATAAACATACTACCTAGAATTATTCATACCTACAATAATACTTACCATCGAACGATTCGTATGAAGCCTGTAGAAGTTCGTGATAATTCTCTCCTGCTCAGCGTCTACAAATATGATAGAAGTCTGCGTGAGAAGCGAAGATCTAGGCTTCATCGTGTTGGTGACTACGTGAGGATTTCTAAGCATAAAGGTGTTATGGAGAAAGGTTATCTACCAAATTGGAGTGTTGAAGTCTTTAGGATACGTACAGTGCAAAGGACACATCCATTGACCTATCTCATCGAGGATCTGGAGGGTAAACTGATTGAAGGAGCATTCTACGGTTATGAATTACAGAAAACTCAATATCCAGACACGTATTTAGTTGAAAGGATCATCAGACGTCGTGGTGATAGGATTCTGGTGAAATGGTTAGGATTTCCTACCCGTGAATGGATTAATGAGGTGGACATTGTATAAATTAAAAAAACACACAACTCAATAAAGAAATATAATTTTAATGATATATTGTGTTTGATTTTTTTTTGTTCACATTGATTCCTGACATCTTCTGTAACTGCTAATTCACATCTCCTTAACTTAAACATGATAATAACATTTTTATACTTTTTTAAAAATCTTCTGTAACTGCTAATTCACATCTCCTTAACTTAAACATGATAATAACATTTTTATACTTAAAAAAAAATCATACATGATTATAGTTGAATTAACATTTAATTGTAGAGATTTTAACATAACGTACATGCTAGTTCACATTGAGTACATATAAATTCACCTACCCTTAACGTAAACATGATAATTACAATTTGAAGTAATTAGTAATATACGTTAAACAAACATCATACATGATTATAGCTGAAATAAGAGCCTTTTTACATGCTAGTTCACATTGATATATATAAATCTCCCCTCACCCCTTAACGGAGACATGATAATAACATTTTGATATAATTAGTAAATATATTTTAATAAAAAATCATACATGATTATAGCTGAATTAACATTTCATTGATTTCTGCTATCTAACATTTCAAAACGACATGAATAGGAAAAAATATTCCTTCACCCCTAACATAAACATAAAAAAAGCAACACGTTATCTTTCAAATGAAGTAAATATGTTATTATCATGTAATTAGTAACACACTTTACAAATATACTTGAAACTCAATTATTTCGTTTTTTGAAATACAGTAATATGTTATTATCATGTGCCTAGTAATACCTTTTAACTCAGTTGTAACACACTTTACAATTATACTTGAAACTCAATTATTTTATTTTTTGAAATACAGTAATATGTTATTATCGTGGCCTAGTAATACCTTTTAACTCAGTTGAATCTATGCTTTATTGAGAAAAGAAAAAGAAATTTACACTTGACAATTTTCTATAGCATAATGTCCCCATGCTAATGTTGAAAATGAATTATTGGGAATGTATCGTTTTGTATCGATACCACTTAAAGCTATCTTATTAGATTCAATAGTATGAACATCATGTTTATAACTTCTGAAACATGTCTGCATGCTTCGATGTATAGTGTCAGGATGTGTAATACATGAGAGATATTGTTCAAAGGTTATGAATCTCATCGAATCTTTTGTTGCACCTTTTGATTTTTTAATCACTTCAGTATCATATCGATAACTATATAATTTCGATTTCAGCCCTACATATTCAGTCATCACTCTACCGGCTAGCTCATCCTTGAATAATCCTGAAATTTTCTTATTTGCTAACGGAATACCATACACATTATCCATTGGATAATTCGATGTATCGAATAAATGTATATTGGTTTTAATAAATTCATATATATCGCAGCTAGATTCAAAGAGAAAAGCATCCGTGTCCGTATAGATTAAAGTTACATCTTTCAATTTTTTCTTCAGAATTTCATAATAAAAATCATACATTTTATGTTTGGATAGATCCAGGATTGCTTGTCCTATGTATATTGGCTTATTCATCAATATTTCATCTCTGACCAATTCTATACCTATTAAATTTTCATCAAAAATCACGTACCTTATACATGTCTGTCGAGCTAACAATTTACGCGCTCGTTTCCAGCTGGTAGCTAAATGAAATGAATTATAACGTTTTACATTCTCTATAAATTTTCCATAAACACAATTATTCATTAACTTCCATAGATTTTGACCAAATTTCGTCTTATCTTCAATACGTTTACGAACGTTGAGTTCAATGTAAGGATTTATCCAGTTAGATTGTTTGTAACCTATTACTCTATGTATACGCGATGGAATCAAACCAAGTTTAACACATTGTTGAAAATTGAGATAATGTAATACGTATTTATTTTTATCATTCAATGTTGTTAGCAATTTTGTATACTTATCACCTGGCGCGATTTCATTCAAAGGGCATAATGGCAAATCATTTTGTATATCATGAAGTTCCTGTGGATATTTAAAGTCTACTTCCAACACATATCCCACGTCAGAATCACTTGTAATAGACATAAAATCTATTGATTTAATTTCAGCATCAGTTAGCCACCTTATATCAGTGTATGGTAAGCTATTATTTTCCATTGTATAACTATATAGAGAATTGCAGTCAACGTACATTAAATAATTAGTTGGTTGAGTGTTATCATAGCTAGTCATTTATCTGTTATTCGCCTTTGCATACCGTTTGGACACAGTGCAAATTCCACCTCGTATTCCTTTTTCGAAGAAATCTAGCATAGTCTTATCTGTTAATAATGAAATCTGTACACCAGTCGTTCTTAACATTGCATCATAGGCTAACCCGGGAAGTGTGTAATACTGACACGGGTCGAGTCCGTACAAACCGATACTTAATTCACGGAAGCGTTCAAACACGTCCGTTAGTATTAATGTATCGCACTTAAGATATATATTTAAATATTCACCCAGATTTTTAACATTGAATTCATTCCATACCGTTCTAGCATGACTATAATCCTCATCGCTTACATGATCAAACTGATGTTTGGATGGTAGACTATTCTCGTATAATTTTTCTATAGAATCCACATACGTGTACGGGAAGACACCTTTACGTTTCATCAGTTGTCTATGCAAAGGATTCGTGTACATATTATTGGTATAATGAAAATCATCTGCTTCTAACATATCCGAAAGGTTACTAAGTTTTGAATCCAAAAAACGATAGCTATCCAGAAATCTTAGATATATACTCATTCCATTCGAATTTGTATATCTTTTGCTAAAGGATAAGTAATTTTCAGAAGTTTGTGCAATACAGTTGATAGGTTCCGTATCGTAACCTAGTTTCTTTACTATGAAATGAGCATCGTATTTTGACAAGCAATGAAAGAATATTGGTATGAATCCTGGCATTTTCCTATTTAAATTGCAGTGCTTATGAGCTGGGCCAACGTAACTTCCAGTCAAATGACAATGATCACGAACCTTTATACACGAGTTAAGAAATTCACGTTTGCATATGTGACATCGTGTTGCATTTTGATATTCTAGCTCATCCACATCTCTCATACTTATTTCAATTTTATTAGCATATATATTAATGACCTGATTTGCAATTAACGTTAATTCTTTAAGAAAATTTTCAATTGCATATGGACCTTCAAATGATTTGAAACGTGTTAAATTTTTATCATAACTACAGACCAAATGTAATGCAATTGCATACGCTTCATGTTTATGAATGCTACGTGTCCAGCTTTTACTCGATACATCTTGACACGAATCTACCTTACGTAAGATACATTCTATGTCTGCATAAACCACGAATGGAACTTTTAGACATTTCGAATATGCGTTAAATTCAACGAGATCAGTTTTACCAGCCTCGGGCATTCTGATAATTTGATTCATCATACACCTCTTTTTATGGCTATTTAAACGTGATTCTGATGTGAAATACAAGTTACAATTGTTACATAACCATTTTCGCCCATTATGTTTAGTTAGCTGCTTTCCTAGCAAACGTGACAAGTCTGTTATCAGACAATAATGTCTTTTATACATTAAAAGATTAACATGATGTGATTTTATCTCTCTTGGTTGATATAAGAGAATAATCGATTTATTTTCAACACCGTATATCGTTATTGAAATATTTGAATTTTGATTCTCGAATTTTTCTACATCTTTCAATGATACGGGGAATGTTATATTCTCAAAGTTAAATTCGTTACGAAAATCATATCTTTTATAGGAGGTGGGTCGATTCTTGTTACGTTCTACTGGGTATTTGGATGCTAACAGACAGTATGCAAAGCAATATTTATCAGTATTACGAATGTTAATAACAGCTCTCTTCGATTTTATAATAACAGCTCTCTTCGATTTTATAAAGTCGGGTAATTCAGTATACATCCCTGCATTCAATGAATCGTATTGTGTCACATATATTGTTAATTTCTCAATACTGTATAAAGCTTTTGAACTGGTACGCGATTCAAAATTATCCATATGATCTAGTATAGGTTGTACAATCTTCTCTTCATACCATATAGATTTATCTGTAGATTGCAATATCACCTCAAGTTTACTGTTAAAGTTAAATGTATGAATATTATCGCTCTCTTGTGATATTATGACATATTGACAGGATAAACAGGATCCTATCTTAAGACCTGATTTATACATGTTTAAGCCCTTATCAATTTCATTCAAAATTAAAGGTTTGCATTCTGCTAAGAATATAACGGGGTCAAGTATATTAACACAGTTGTGAATTTCGTAGGTGGTTAATCGTTTTTGAAAGCAGACTCACTGTGAATACATCGTAATCGTTCAGCCTGGGTCACGTTCGAACAGGTTTCATCTTGCTGAATCGAGGGTTGTCCAGTGGCAGTATCGGAGCATCTTGTCGTCGTTTCTGAAAAAAGCAATTACAACATTCGATTAACTTTACATACGGGAACATTGATTTACATGTATGTAAGGTGGTAACAGAAATAACATACATGTTAATAACTTTTATATGTATGAATCTCAATTTTACGTAAACTCTATACTTTACGTAGAACGTAACATGCATGTAACTTTTACATATGAAAATAGTTACATAATGATTATGTATTTTACAATTATTGCTATCATCACGTAACTACAATATTCAGATAGTATGTAACTGTTTTACGTAATGCTCTCTCCCTTACATAAATGATAAAAACACACAACGTAAACCATATAGATGTAAAATACCGTAACTGAACTACGATATTCACATGTACGTTTTACACATATAAATTAACGTCCTTTTTTCACCTACAACGTTACTTTTACGTGTAACAAACAAACGTAACTAACATGCATGTGAAATAACGTAACTGAACTACGATATTCACATGTACGTAATTATTACACATGAAAATTAACCCTACAACGTTCACTCTCAATTACTAATACTACATGACGTGCGATAATTAACACTTTAAGTTCTAATACAACATGTACGTACATGCAAGTAACTACATTCAATTACTAATACTACATGACGTGCGATAATTAACACTTTAAGTTCTAATACAACATGTACGATTTCACATTTACATGCAAGTAACTACATTATCACTTTTTTTTATGAAATTTTATTCAATAATTGTACTCACCTTTTGACGACATTACGGGCTGCTTAAAAAAGACAATTTATGTCGTTTGAAACCACTTTCTAGTGTTTCCTCGCCATGGTATTGGAGTATGCAGTCACCACGATTTAGTAGATCTTTCTGCGCTGCGGTCATATGTTTGAATCTCTCCGGGAGGAAGACTTGGAAATCTGATGTTTCGACGACGACCCGTTCACCATATCTGGTCTTCACGGTTTTGACGGATCGAATGATGTGTTGAACGGACTGATCTAATTCACGTAGTTTCTTTGTGGGAAGATGTGTTCCACCTTCAGCTAGTTGATTTAGCTGTAGCATCTCATGATCTGAAACATACATATAAGCACACACGAATCAGTATTACTTCAACATTCTTCGTAAACAGAGATAAAAAATGACTTACAATATACAACTCCATATTTCCAGAGAATCGACTGCCTCCTCACTCATCCGTGCCGCGGTATTTATTAACAGATGCTCCGCCCCCCCCCCTCCGTCCGGGAGAGGTGTTACTGTCTACATATTACGCAATGTGTTTAAAGTAGTTGTGACTACGTTATAAGTTCGAAGGTAATACTAGTAACTTTATTATCATAGTTTAAACTTTATATAGATTCATCATTTTTTACACCCCCTCCAACCGTATCTCTCCTTCCCAAACACCATGTTGCGTGCGCACACTAACTGTGATTCGTTCCCTACATCTTGGAGGGGAGGGTGATATAGTTACACATTTCTTTACACACATACATACTTGTACAAAATATATTTTTCTGAACATTTGATTTTTTTTACATTTGGTATACTAACACATTCATAGTATTGTTTCATCATTCATACAAATATATAGATTCATTCGTTTAATTTTAAAATATATTCTTTTTTTCCTTAACGTTATTTGACAAAGTTAGACTTCGCTACAGCAATAAGAATGTTTTGACCACCCCTGTCACCAGTCTGGAGAGATTAACTCTTTTTTTCTCTGACCCACATACCAAAAGGGATGACGTTCAGTGGAGTATTCGTAATACTGAGGGGAGATTTTCTAGACAATTTTTTATATGGAGGGTGATATCTTACCATGGATAGTTAGGATATCTATACTATAGATCCCTAGTTGCGTATATATATTATCATATTGATTGATCAGTTTTGTATTACTCATATATACTTAAAGATGAGATACTTTTCTCTCGTTATCTTAATCATTTTTAAATAGACGGTTAGTGCTTTTATTTTATTTTCGATGTTATGTTCGACTTTTATCATGCTTAGAGGGAATATTCTTTTTAAGTTATCGTGCTTAGAGGGTGCGTTCCTTTATCATGAAACCCCTTTCAAACAGCTTTACATTTGCATTCTTATACTTTTCTCTCAATATTTTTTTATCATTCTTAAAGAGATGGGTAGTGCTTTTATTTTTATTTGCATTTGCTATGTACCACTTTTATCATGCTTAGAGGGGACATTTCTTTGTCATGCGACCCTCTCACATAGATTTACATTTCCATTCTTATACTTCATCAATGTGGAATAGATTTATATTTTCTCGTACCTCGATGTGGGAATGGAATTTAACCTTTTCTTAACCTTTACATCGCTCTTGGATACAATAGCTCAAGGAGAGATTCTGCATAGGGAACACCCCTTACCAGAATGTCTTATTACATTTATTTTCATAAATCTCTCCCAGTAAACATACCTAATCATTCTCTCGATATTCTTTTATCTAAAGAATAACGATACTACATCATATATCATACACTAAACGTAATAGATATCAAACCCTACACTCGATATTCATACATGAGAGTTCAAGCACAGACATCGAAGCACTGAACGTAATAGATATCAAACCCTAGACTCGATATTCATACATGAGAGTTCAAGCACAGTCATCGAAGAATTACTATCAATACATTTAATTCAAACATCCCCGGAACCCCCGTTACCCACCCCGCCCCATCACAATATCGAACCCTAGACTTCGATATTCATACATGAGAGTTCAAGCACACACACATCGAAAAGAATTCACATTTAATTCAAACATCCCCGGAACCCCCCCCCCCCGTTACCCATCCCACCCATCACACATTACACATCACACACACACACAATCATCATCATCATCATCCCAACCCTCAAAAACATCTCACTGCACAGGGGAGAACGGCACTACGCCAACACTCCCCTTCTTTTACGTCTCGATTTTCATATAGGAGAGTTCTAAATCAATGAGCATTCTACATCACTCATATATTAACACAGAGGAGAGTTCAACATCTTATCTACATTGTGCTGATTCTCTCAATTCTATACTACTGCCGAGCATTAGGCGCAGACGAATCTCCGTGTCCCGTACCCCGTCAACGAATGTGTAAGCAGCTTCCCGCGATACGAACTCTGGATGGAGGTCGACTAGGGCCTTGCTAGCCAGTTGTTCAACCGCCAGGGCGAAATCCTGCAGCGTCTCCCCTGACTGGTGCGACCTTGCCTTTAGCTGGCTGCGGTACGCTGCGGCTAAGCAGTGGTTTCCAAAACGATTCTTCAGGGCCTCCCAGATGTCCTTGGGCGCCACAGTTGTCTGTACCGCGTTCAGGACTTCCGCGGCCCTACCCTGGAGGCTGGCTATTAACTGTGTGGCCTCCTCCTTTGATGACCATTTGTTGTGCTTGGCCACTGCGTCGAATTGGCGGCGGAAGACCTCAAACGTTTACGCGCCGTCATATTTAGGAGCTTTGACGCGTGCAGATGTTGTGTCGCGTCCCGGTGCTTCGACCTTTAAATCCTTTAACCTCCTGCCGACGACGTCCTCCACCATGGCTTTCAGGGACTTTGCGTTGCTGTCAGCCTTTCCCTCCAGCTCGACAACGCGGCTTGCGAAATCTTCGACGCGCTCGTCCACTTGACCCATCCGCTTGCCGAGCTCTGTGACGTCATCTCTCACGCCGGTCAGCTGCTCTTCGAACTTCACGGCAAGAGCCTCGTTTGCCGCTCCAGTCCAGGAACTTGTTTGGAATGTCTTGATATTCTCTCTGCTGCTTGTAAAATGCCAACAGGTTCAGTGTAGTAAAACATGATGCTCCCTAAAGTTAATTTTAAATCCCGAGAAATTTAGTTTTCATGAAATACGCGTACCAGGTATTTGTTGTATGAGTCGTTAACCTTTCTGAAGTATTAGTTGAAATGACTTTTCTAATGTAATACTGAGATATTTTCATTCAATTCACGTACAGTAAGTAGGGAAATATTTTATTTCACTCAAATACATGCTAAAGATTACCTGAATCCAAAAGAAAAAAGATGAAAGATAAAAGAATAAGCTTTTCTAAATATAGTTTGGTAAAGAATAGGCGGAGCTATGTGAGGGGACTCAGGGGTCTCAAAGTGTATGCTTCATGTGAAATTTTGACATATTTTCCGATAGACTACATCATCTATATCTGGCAAGTCGGAGAGAAAATCAAGAGTGAAAAAAGAGTGAAAAAAAGAGAAACAAGAAGTACAATAAAACAGAATACAAAAGTTGGATTATACTTGTATAAATAGAAAATGAGTTGTGATAGCTGCCTAGTTTATATTTCACAGGGAAGTACTTATTTATTTGAACTTTCAAATGGTCTGCCTGGAGCCAGCTGGTTCCATTGAAGGGAAAAGCAGGTAACGTATGATCTAATCAATAGTCGTTATTTACTCATGATACACGATTCATACGCAAGCAATGTGAAATTCAATACCGAATGCGTAGTTATTATTGAGTATTATTTGTCAACGTGAGGGAGAGATTGAGCTGCTTTAAGAATGTAGGATTTCTTATTTATTTAATTTACTTGTTTATTTAATGTGCATATTACAGGTTTTCCCTCCATTACATATTCACTATAAAGCTACAATATAAACAATGTGTATCAAAAGCAATACAAAATTAATTACAGAACACATAACAAAACAAAAGCAAACAGAAACAAGTTGGCAGCATTGGTTCACATGTACAGTAAGTCAGTCATTCTACTACTGGTAATAAATTATCACAGGATAGAGCAAAGTTTCTGATTTTCATACTAAATATACCAATGTTTAAGGGATGTAATTTTTTTATAATGACTGCACTCTATGCATACGTTAATATTTATATGAATCAGTATTAACCTTCTGCGGAAGAAAAGTATTTTAGATGCTTTTGAAAAGAAGGACAAATTCAAAGTAGCAAGTTCTAAATAAACTTGTGTGTATGAAACGAAACGTATATGAATGGTGGCTTCCTCTATAATGATAAAATATCCTGTAGCATTTTGGCCTTTAAAAGTCAACACTTAAATAGTTTAAACAAGTTATAGGTATTGTATTACTATTTACAGAAGAAAAAGTTAAATAAATGCTCCTTTTGAAATATCTTAACACTTTTTGTATAATTTGTACACTTATGTTGTAATTACGAAATTGCAAAAGGGAGCCTGAAGAACTTTCTAACAGAGAATTGAATGCTGTACTAGGAACAACATTATGATAAAGTAAAATGAAATAACTAAATGTAATAAGAGGTTTACTGATCTAGAATTCAATAGAAGTTAAAAAAATATAGGTAACTAAACCATCTCGAAATTTTTCGATTATTTACTTTCGATTCCTATTTATTATTTTTATTGATTATTTGAGGGATGGCACGAGGTGTTTAGTTTGATATGTTATATCTAAAACGTTTGGAATTTTACTTTAAATGCCTCTTCTTTCTCTTCTCACTCTAGTCGTATGAGGACCTTGCAACCCCAGGACTTAAAAGTGCGTGCCTGTCCAGGGGAAGAGGAAATTCTGGATCGGAGAGAGTGGATGAGAATGGTATGAGTGCGAAGAAGTGGATGGTGTGTATAAGGGCGCTCAACTACGGCGGTCATAAGCGTGAAGAAGGGGATATATGAAATATGGGCCAAATGAATGGAAGAAAATATAATGGAGCACTTGGTGGAATGAAAGGCAGCGAAAACAAAAGATGGAGAAAAACAGCACAGACGCCAATTTGTCCACCAAAAATCCTACTTATGGTCTTCTGGACCGAACCTTTGGCGAGAGGCGAGCAATCTAATGTACAATTACATATTTAAACCACAGATTGCATTCGCTCCTTCTATTCAGAATTTTTAAAAAAAAGCTGTAAATTCTCTTTTAGTTGCTTTCATTAAAACTAAAAAGCATCACTGCAAATTTAGCATTTAACAAACGTTTACACCGTTTCAAAATAGCTATCTCACCTGAGAGACGTTTTCTCCCAAATGCTCAGGTCAGTATTAATTTCGTAGGCGACTGGAGTGCAGAACAAAAACAAAACGTAAACCTTATGTAGATCCACTTTGTTTATTTGTTCTTGCTGATTCATGGATACTCTTTAACTTGTACGAGGGTGGGTCAAAAAGTAATGCCTCCTACTTTTTTTTATCTTTTAATAGCCAAGAAAATTGAATCCAATTTACATAGCTTGAAAACTACAACATTGAAGATTAATTTGTCACTATTCAATATAATCTCTGTCATTTTCTACAGTTTTGGTCAACCTTTTAACTAGGGCACGTATTCCAGTGTGGTAAAACACACGGTCTTGCTTCCTCAGCCACTGACGCACGGACGTTTTCACAGCCTCCTTATCTTCAAAATGAATCCCACGATGAGCTTCCTTTAGTGGCCCGAACAGATGGAAGTCTGATGGTGCCAGGTCAGGGCTGTATGGGGAGTGAGGTAAGACTTTCCATCCCAATTTTTCAATTTCTGCAGTGGTGTAACGGTTGGTGTGTGGTCTTGCATTGCCATGCAAAAGAAGAACATCCGCCATAGTTTTAGCCGGGCGAACTCGGCGAAGACGTGCTTTCAGTTTTTAAAAGTTCTGACGTATTTGACAGAATTTATTGTGCATGCCTGCTCAGAAAATCAATCATAAGCACACCCTCTACATCCCAAAACACTGTCGCCATAACTTGCCCTGACAACCACTGAGTTTTGAAATTTTTTTCTTCGGTGAAGTTGTGTGATGCCATTCCATTGACTGCCTCTTTGATTCAGGCTCAAAAAATGAACCCACGTTTCGTCTCCAGTAACAATTTTTTTCCATAAACCCCTCTCCCTCCAAATTGAAGCGCTGCAAGTGTTCGGAGGCTACTGTTTTCCCTGTTTCTTTGTTTTGGGCGGTTAACATTCTTGGTACCCAACGTGAACAAACTTTTGAGTAACCCAGTTGTTGAATAATAGTCGTCACACTGCCTTTACTGAGGGAGGTAATGCGACACAATTCACCTGTTGTTACCTGTTGTTATCACCACGAATGATGTCATCGACTCGCTGAATGTTGCATGGAGTCACTGCAGTCACCGGCCTGCCGCTTCGCTTTTCATCTGCCAATGGTGTTTGCCCTTCAGCTTCGTTACAGCGACGAACCCGTCGTCTAACTGTGCTGACATCCACCATACACTTTTGTGAATGCGAATTGGCGTTTCACCTTCCGCAGTCAAAAATTCAATCACAGAACGCTGTCTAATACGAATGTCAATGTCAGTCATTTTGCCAGAGGATTCAATGCTGTCACCTGTTGACTTAGGAGGTTACTACTGCAGGGGACTGGAGAAGAAGGTTTGAGGAATTGCGCCAAATTCAAAGTTTTCACATAACTTACTTATTTAAGGAAAGGAGGCATTACTTTGACCCACCCTCGTGTATATCCCTGTGTCCCATGCATATATGGGGCATGAAATATGACTTAATGTTGCTCAGAGGCCTCTATATCAGGCTTGAAGTTCCTTTAAATCCCACAAAACTACGACCGCCGGCTTTAATTCACTTCCGAAGAAAGTTGTGCTAAAGATTTTCAGGACCGAGAAAAAATTCAACGCCATCACCGGGTTTGAAACCATTACCTAGAAGCTAGAGGCTTACACGTGATACGCTAGACCACGACCCACATTGTCTCCCAAAATACACTGCTTTATCTAATGCTTGAAGCACAGCTCACAGTGTCAGGAAAATAACGTACGGACCTTCTTGATCTGCCAAAATGTCCTCACCGAAGAAATCTAGGCCTGTCTTATTTTGCCTACGTAGGTAAAGAGGGATGAAACACAATATGTAAGTGATCAGGTGAATAGGTAAGGTGTAGCAATTCCTATTAAATACGAGCTGAAGATATGCGGAGATAATGTCGTTTAGGAAGAGCCAATTTTTCCTATATCAAAGTTTTAAGCATGCTAACAGCGAATGGATTCACGTTGTCCAAACTACTGTGAGATTTCCCTGATCGAGTTCGCCTCTAGTTTACCATTGGTTAACTACTTTCTTTATTGATAATTATGTAACGTACAAATCTAATAGAAAGTAACCAATATTTTATTCCGCATTACAACATATACGTATGTAACTTTAAACATATTTGTTTCAATTTATCTGAACGTTTTCCTTTCGCTTAGCTATTTTATCTTTTTAATTTGTTTATAAGCGAAGGTATAGTAACTTAGTTTAAAGCAATATAACGCAAATGGTTATTTTACATTTAACTGATCGAAACTTAACATAACAAAAACAAATTTCGGTTATGTCACAAAGCAATGACACAATTCAGAAAGAATAGTTTGCGACACAAATAATCAGAATTACATATAAACTATCGTATGGAAATCATCGTTATATCTATAGAATAAAAGTGAATACATTTTAAATAAATATGTTTATCTTATTAGTTTCTTCACTTGAACAACCTTGATATGAGAACTAAGTTCAAATTTGTATGTAACAGATTGTTTGCTGTTCATGGTTTGTTAATTTCAAAATGGAGAAGAGCTTTCTCACGTAAGATGTGCTGAATATTCACAGCATAGTACTCCATGTTCTGGAATTGCAATGCAAATTTTTCAAACAATATAGTAAGAATTGGCCCATTCTCTTTTACTGAAAGTACGCTTGAACAAGAAACGCGAACTACTAAAAGTAGGGAGTACTCTTATTTGGGATTTGATCTTACCACGAGTAAAGTTTCATTTTAAAGACATTTATTTAATTCTAAATTTGAGGAATAATCTATGTTTGTAGAGGTATGTTGTATGGAAATAAGAAAACAAATAAGCAAGGATGGCATACACAAACATTTCTGAAGTACTTCATTTAGAATAGTAGTAAAATTGTTATATTTTATACATTTATATTTATTCGAATACCATCCCTTGGGTGCTAAAATATTAAACGTGAGAGTGGGCAGAGATTCATGATGCGATAATTGATATATGATTTTCAAACCGCCTCATTCGTTTCCGATCGCTAATCCACTCTGGTCATCAAACATTTAATGAAACTGTAATGTGACGCTGCTGTCATTTTATTTTGGCCTACGTCATACTAGCTTTAAGCTATATGAAGTCTTCTTATTTTCTATACTGCAACATTTAATAATTAATTTTTTTCTATGTAGGTTTGGTATTGAAGAGCATGCTTCTTGGAAATGTTTTCACCTAGAATGTTTGAATACCTACTGCAATCTATAGGGGCGTGATTTATCATTCACACAAGCGGAAAATGTGCCCTTTAACAGCTCTCCGGTCCGCTTTTCAGCTCATTTACGCGTGTAAATAGACAAAGGCTCTACACCTATTGGAAAAGCGGTTACACGACACAATTGCTTTCAATTAAAGTCCATCTCAATAACATAAGATTCTTTACGAGAGCTGGCTGCCCCAACTTTCTGTACAATTTATAAACTTAGGATTTTACAGTTCTACTGCCCTCAAAAACTTCCCATTATCGAATAATCTATCAAACCAGAGAAGTATAAAACAGACACACCTACGTTAAAATAATTTGGGCATGTATCTTCTAAAAGATGCTTAATTAATAATCGAATCCATGCTTTAACTACACTATGCATAACGGTTTGAGCCACTTGGTTAATAACCTTGAATTAAATATTACAGGTGCTGTGCTAAAAGTTTAAACCATACAAACAATATCCCGGTTCAAAAACTAGTATAAAATTCAGAAATCACTGTATTTCAAATATATAAGTAGCTAGCTTGTATCCTGGTCATTCATACAGTTCTTAAGAAAAAGCATGGGCTCATTTCTTAATATTTTTTTAAATTTACTTTTTATTATATAGAGCTAAGGCTATTCGGTCTTTTCTTCCACGAAACCAGATAGAAAAATCTCAAATACTACGAGTAGATATATATATAGGTGTTTATATGATTCATATTCAAATTATCACAAAAAACAGACACATTTGAAGAACAACGGTAAATATGAAAATATTTGGACGCTTAATTAAATATAATATATATTTAAACAAATTTGTGCCTATACAAATGTGTACAAACAATGTGACCTCTAAATAAACCAATCATTTAATTATGATTTCGGATAGCCCCTGATATTCTATGAGATTAAATTCTGAAGATATTCGTGATGGAAATAGTAGCTTGATATTTTGTATATGGGTTTGATAGTTTTGTATACACACTCTATGGGAATGAAAGCCATAAATAACATATGCTATCAAGATTTCTAAGTGTAGTATAATAATTTTAACATATAGATAGTTCTCACTTGTGAAAGAACCCTAAATGAGTAAAACCGACTCTTAAGATATGTGATTCCTTAAAGTGCTTTAATAAATCTGATCAGTTTTCATATCTTTTAAGCCCCTTGGCTAAGCCACTACCGTTACAAGTACTAATAATAATGATAATGATGATAATGATAATAATAAAAATATAATAACAACGATGATGATGATAATAATAATCATGATGATAATCATGATGATAATGATGATAATAGAAATATGATGATAATGATGATAATAGAAATATGATGATAATGATGATAATCATAATGATCATAGTGATGATAATAATCATAATAGTATTAATAATATATTATAATAATTATAATATTATATAACAATAGTTATTATTATTATTATTATTATTATTATTATTATTATTATTATTATTATTATTATTATTATTATTATTATTATTATTATTATTATTATTATTATTATTATTATTATTATTATTATTATTATTATTATTATTATTATTATTATTATTATTATTATTATTATTATTATTATTATTATTATTATTATTATTATTATTATTATTATTATTATTATTATTATTATTATTATTATTATTATTATTATTATTATTATTATTATTATTATTATTATTATTATTATTATTATTGTTATTGTTATTGTTATTGTTATTGTTATTGTTATTGTTATTGTTATTGTTATTGTTATTGTTATTGTTATTGTTATTGTTATTGTTATTGTTATTGTTATTGTTATTGTTATTGTTATTGTTATTGTTATTGTTATTGTTATTGTTATTGTTATTGTTATTGTTATTATTGTTATTATTGTTATTATTGTTGTTATTATTGTTATTATTGTTGTTATTGTTGTTATTGTTGTTATTGTTATTATTATTATTATTATTATTATTATTATTATTATTGTTATTGTTATTGTTATTGTTATTGTTATTGTTATTGTTATTGTTATTGTTATTGTTATTGTTATTGTTATTGTTATTGTTATTGTTATTGTTATTGTTATTGTTATTGTTATTGTTATTGTTATTGATATTATTATTATTGATATTATTATTATTGATATTATTATTATTGATATTATTATTATTGATATTATTATTATTGATATTATTATTATTGATATTATTATTATTATTATTATTATTATTATTATTATTATTATTATTATTATTATTATTATTATTATTATTATTATTATTATTATTATTATTATTATTATTATTATTATTATTATTATTATTATTATTATTATTATTATTATTATTATTATTATTATTATTATTATTATTATTATTATTATTATTATTATTATTATTATTATTATTATTATTATTATTATTATTATTATTATTATTATTATTATTATTATTATTATTATTATTATTATTATTATTATTATTATTATTATTATTATTATTATTATTATTATTATTATTATTATTATTATTATTATTATTATTATTATTATTATTATTATTATTATTATTATTATTATTATTATTATTATTATTATTATTATTATTATTATTATTATTATTATTATTATTATTATTATTATTATTATTATTATTATTATTATTATTATTATTATTATTATTATTATTATTATTATTATTATTATTATTATTATTATTATTATTATTATTATTATTATTATTATTATTATTATTATTATTATTATTATTATTATTATTATTATTATTATTAAAACGAAACTGCTTGTATGAGGATATGTGCAGACATCAGATTTTGTATCCGAACAATAACCTCTTCTAGACTCATTGATGGCGTACCAAAATTTGAGAAAGTTTGTATTACTTGATTATAGATCTATGCCAAGTTTCTCCATCTTATTTGTATCTGTATATTAAGAAATAGTAGATACTGTTAATGGACGACGCCATATGTCCATAATGAGGGTATCTAATTTGGGATCTGATGTTTGACTTTGAACTTCACTGTGGGAGAAATGCATAACAGTAACATGCTGTTCACAAGTCTCCAGGGTACCAGGTTTCCATCCCACACGTCGCATTATTGACCTTACCAGAGGGACTGGTACAGTATCCCTAAGCCTCCAGAGGGTAATTATTAAAGAGCCACTTAAAGGAGAGAAGTAGTGTCTAACATCGTGGAAATCTGCGATGATGTTATCCATAAAGATGGTGTAAGATGTCGTCAAACGGAAGCGTATTCTACTTATTGAGTAACTGTGCATCTTGCAGGACTAGGAAAAGTCCAGTAGATCAGAAGTTGCTCATAAGTTAAAAGAGAGCGTTGTTTTACTAAGAAAACACTACAAACTAGACATATGACACAATTTATTTCAGCCGGAAGAAAGAAGGTACTTCAGCTTCTCACCCCGAAAATGAACTAAAGCAATAAAATTGATATACCTAGCTAACATCATCTCTCTGACCTAAGTGGATCTGCTGACACAAAGAAGATATAAAAACTATAATGACATGGAATTATGTTATTCAGCATATCCATTGAAATATAAACTGTAAGCAACACATATAACCATTCTTTCCCATATAGGACCTATGCTGTGAAAGCATTCCTTTAAGTTTTCAAAATATTTAAAATTAATATTCAGAATTTGCAGTAATAACAAATGTGCATTAAAATTCGGAAACGGAATTTCGGAAACTGTAAGAAGATTCAGAAATTCAGATTAATTATACCGGTATTTTACCCCAACGTTTGCGAGTTACAGCCCAATATGGAAATATCGGTCCCTATGGTAGAATCCACGTAAGGTCTGCAATTTGGAGGCGTCTGGGTGCATAGTCAACGAAATTACTAACAGTAATGCAGTATTGCATCAGTATTGCAGTATTGTATCAGCTCTTAGTGTTGATGCAAATTCTTTTCACATCAATTACTTATCACTGGAAAAGGTTGCTCCACGCATTGGTCGCTAGTTTGGTGCTGCTTATTCTTACGTTGTAAAATTTGAAGCAGTTTGGCCTATCCTTAGGGTAGAGCAAGAGTTCCGTCAAAGGGTATGCGTGGATATGTATCGGAGTAAGGATGATTCTAATGATACTGGAATACAAGTTTCAGACCGGTTTAATGACTGATTCATTTTATCATCACATCAATCGCGAAGTTGCCGACCAAGGGTTACCAATATATCACTCTTCAGAGTTACCGTATGTAAAATGAATATTACGCGATAACACTTAATCCTTTATTTACGTAGGAACCGATAGATACCTTTTCTCCTCGGTTCTGGCCTGGATTCCGCGAAGACAGAACCAGTTGTGTCTTTCTTAATCGATCACCAGCCCAGTTGTGTGTCTTCCTCACTGCAGCCACGTGTGACTTTCATCTCTCGAAGCCTGTCTTTATTCACACCAAAATTCCTTTTGTTACTATTTTGTCCATTGTGAATATTGGTCTCGGTCATGCCATTATTAAGGGTCCGAACAATGCCTTTTCAAACGAAGTCAATTGTTATCCACTTAGAACCCCTGCTAATAACCCGCTTTCTCCCATCACTTTTGTTAAACCCCAACTGCACCTGCTCGCAATTTAACAAATATACCACGTTCCTTTGAAACCCATTGCGATTATTTATTCATTGCATCCCTTAATTTCGGTATCACGAGGGCTGTTCAATAAAGAATGATCAAAATTTTTTTGACAACGTACCTTTGCTCATCTTCATAATTTTGATGGTCCTTCTCAAAATAGTCTCCCATGAATGAGGTACACTTGTCCCAGTATTTCTGCCTGTCTTCAAAGACATACTGGAAACCATTTTGAGAGATCCTTCAAAATCGCCTTCGCAGCCTTCACCACTGCATCTGATGATGGGTAATGCCTCCCACTAAGGCGTTTCTTCAAGTTATGGGATAAAATAAGGTCACATGGGGCTAAATCTGGACTATAGGGAGGGTGAGGGTTATACTTCACGTTGGTTTTTGCAAGATATTGAACAGCAACATTGGCAATATGCGACCGCGCATTATCGTAGTGCAGCATCCAGCCAGCTTAATAGAAATGTGGTCTTTTGCGCCTGATATGGACTTGCAATGTTTTCAGGACATCCCTGTAGTATTGTCCAGTTACTGATGTGAGTGCAGGTACAACATGCTGATAAACCATTCCTTGAATATCAAAGAATGAGATGACCATAACTTTCCCAGCAGAAGCGACCACATCACGGGTTGGTGATGAAGGAGATTTCCACACTGAGCTTTGCTGTTTGCTCTCAAGATCAAAATGATGTAGTCAAGTTTCATCAGCAGTGATTACGTTTGAAAGAAACTCTGGATCTTCCTCTAACTCAGCTTTAACTGCATGCTACCTCCATTGCAGAGGTAGGCGATAGTGAAAATGTCTGAATTTGCCTGGTTCTCACAGGCGGGAACCAAGAGTACCAGCAGTGAAACTACTACGGCGTGTTTGTTTCACATTAAGCTACCAGAATATAATAAGATTGTATTTTAGTGCGAAAATTTATAACCGTAAAATATTATGATCATTCTTTACTGAAAAGCCCTTGTAGTTAGCGTTTGTATAGCACAACTTTACACTAAGACAAGGAGTATATACCTATTATATTAAATTAACTATATCTCCCAAGTTTCTACATAGTTCAGTTCATAGATGTACATAGTTCGTAAATAAACCATTTGCTCTAAGACTGACACATCACCTGCGAGTAGTAGTGTCTTCTGAGTGTTATAATATTCATAAATAAAGCTAGTGTTATGTTTAACCATGTTATTAATATTTTAAATTTCAATTCCTGTGCTTTTTGTGTTCGTTATATTGTTTAATATTCCCTTATTATAAACTCTACTTCACAGGTGGTGTAAATAGGTACAGTTTATACAGATAAAATAACAATTTTGCATATTTGTTATGAAACTTAAGGACATCACAAGTAACAATTAAGTATGAAAGTTTTAATAATTTCACAATTTTAGTTCTTTAAGGTATCGCACAGAACTTTATTTTATTATTAATATAATCTCGTGTTGGTGTATTATCTTATTCTGAAAAAAAAAAAAAAAACAGATTTTGTTTAAGGGAATTGCAGCTTCAAACACCACTGTTCTAATAAGACAAATGCTAGATATTTAGAACCTCCTTGGTTAATGTACTCAATTGACTGGGTGTAGCATGGAAGTTGTAATGGATCTATAAACATTGGCGAAGGCCTTTTGGATATTACTTCCCTGCTTTAGCGCGTTGTTTTAAACAATTCCATAGGATGAGGTTTAAAGTTGTGATCAAGTCGTCTCATTGGTCGGCAAGAAGACTGGTTCCATTCTCCTTCCAATGGCCATAATATGCCACATTTAGAGGTTGTAATCGTTGAGTGCTAAGCTAAATTATTGTCGTTCGCTCCTACAGTCTCACATTCTTAAGTAATAAGGGGAAGTGCAAATGACTCCTCTTGTTAAAAGGCCCTCGAATGACCCTCAAACTCGGGATTAGGATTATTACGGAGGAAATGCTGCACGGAAACCTGGGGTTTGTTGTACCTAAGCCCCAAATAGAGCATCTCTGGCAGGAAGAATGGGGCGAGAGGAGTCAAAAGGGTGGCCGACCAAGGAGAAATGACAAGGCCGAAACTGCCGCCGACACTTCTGGAAGAAGTTTGAGATGATATTATGATAATGGAAGAACAAGACGACGCCTGACGACCGGGGAAACCTCCGAAAAGCCTATGGGTCAGGTAGGTCTGCCGCGGAATTCGAACTCGTGCCTCCCAAATGCAGGCCACAGACGAAAGCGCCCGAGTCATCCCTCACGGTATCTACTCCATTACAAAATGTAGACAAGTAATCAATGTCTTGGTCCGATATAGTGTATGTATTCATGTTAGTTGCAGTTATAAAATTTGATCATTGCACCCACCTCTGTGGTGTGGACATGGTGTTTCTGCTCACGTTTACAAGGTCTCGAGTTTGAATCCCAGTACAGCGATAACGCTTTTTCCTTATCTCGAAACTATTAATGTGCTTCAAGCTCCTTAAATTCCGATTTGAGCATTATTCACTCTTTGTCAGTCATCAAGAATTTGCAAATCTTATAACTTCCATAACAGCAAGCATCATGAAGTAATTTGAAATTATTTTAAACCTCTTATTGCAAATGTTTCAGAAAAAAAGAAGACAAATACGAACATTATGAAAATAGAAACAAACATACAATAAAAATTCAGAATAAGTTAAAACGAAATTTTGAATAATTTATTGTTGATATTGGGTACAAATGTAATTAAAACGTGCTGATCAATAACGTCAGTTATAAACT
Source organism: Mantis religiosa (assembly GCA_030765055.1). Classification (NCBI taxonomy): domain Eukaryota; kingdom Metazoa; phylum Arthropoda; class Insecta; order Mantodea; family Mantidae; genus Mantis; species Mantis religiosa. The sequence continues at coordinate 81,597,115 of CM060949.1, forward strand.
TTGTTTCTCTTTGTCGTTCTGTTTGTGTCCACAAAGGATTATTAAATTTTTTCAGCTTCCCGTCACTCTGTGAATATGGATATGGGCTTATTGTATCATTGCTCACTTTAAGCATAAACGCATTTAATATGAGATAAACTTAAAGGACAATATAGAAAGGATCAAATGATATGTTACTGTTGGTATTTTTAACGCTGTAGCTTTTCAGATCTTTTATCTTCGCATTTGGCGAAATGTTGGAAAGTTCATAAATCAAAAGTGATACACACTTAGAGAAATAAGGGCTGCGTAATGGGTCTGCCTATGAAAACTGGTGGTATTTTCGTTCTTCACTAGAAGTTTTGCGTGATAAATAAAGTTCTGAAGATGCTTTTTGTGATATTCAATAGAAAATTGTGCTTTAGAAATAGTGTGTTTAGTAATTGTATGCTTAAGCTAGTGTTTGCTAGTGTTTGTTAATAAAATTGTAATGTCAAGTCCAAAACAGAGCCCTTTTGAAGTCTAGTGCGTTTTGAGTTTAATCGAGGTTCAAAACCAGGATTACGATACCGAGAGCAATACCTAGCTTTCTCTGAATATGCTTGAAAGACGCATAACCCCCCTCTAAAGTCCTAGAAAAATGTGCCTTCATGTGTATATGGTTTTTTTGTGAATAGTACAACACTAAATAATAAACTTAATTAACACTAAATTTTGTGATTAACACTAATTTGCATTTATTCAGGATCTTCAAAATAGATTATACGAACATTTTTAAGAAAACGACGCTCGTCACCAACTCACCCTTACATGAAACATGTTTCGGAACTTTAAGTTTTCTTTTTTTTAAAAAAAAAAAAAAAAAAAAAAAAGCTGCTTTCTTCATTTATTATGAAGAGTGTTGAAAGATGTGGAATTATTAACTTTCATTTAATAATCTATATATGAAAATGAATTGACGTTTATTAGTCTTACAAAATCTCGAGAACTGCTGAACCGGTTTCATAATTTTGGTTTTGAAATATTTGTGTAAGTTCAAGGAAGGTTTATAAAGTGAGAAAAAATCTCAAGTGATAATGGACAGGGTTATTTACTAAATATAAAAGTACACATACAAACGTTTACAGAACACATTCATCATCTTTAATTTTCGACAAACAAAAGCATAACGAAGTAAAAAGATGTTCCACTCTTTGCCAAAGTCTTAAAAACTATTTCACTTATCATATTTTATTAAATAAAGTTTATGTTTATCGTTTATCAACACTGAAAGTTTTATTTGATTAACTTAGTTTTTACTGTGTTGTATTTAAACTTCACCCCGAATTGTAGAATAAATAACTAATTAATCCGAATTTGTTTTATTTGTATAGATAAGTTCAGACAAATGTTATTGACAGCACGAAAACATAACATAAATTCGATACAGCAGAATATAAAAACTCATATTTTACTATTGGTTCTAAGGTGAAGGATTTGTACATGATTGAGGGAAGCTTGAATTTATATTCTAATTCACCTTACTCAAATTGGGGGCAATGACACATTAAACCAAAAAAGAACCAAAAGCAAAAATTAAGTTTTGCATATTAGTGTAATAATTGCCTGTACGTGTGTTTAAGATAAATGCTAAGATGACAAAAACGGATAAGAAGGAGCAAAAATATAAACTCCCTCATTAAGCTTACCCATGTGTGAGAATACTAAAATCTGCAATTTTTCTTGGATTGACTTGAAACTTTAACACAATTATTGCAGTATTAACAATAGTTCACAGATCAATTTTCAGATCCTTGTGTAGAATAGTTCTTGTGATATTAGTATATTTATAGTGCTTCACAGTCATTTAATTAAATTATCCCACATGATGCAATTCTAGTTTCAGAAACATAATACTTTGCGGTTATACTCATAAATACCGCATTAGTAAATTGATGAGATGAAATTTTAATCTGACCCTTGGCTTAGAATAAAAAATTATTCAATTCTCCTTTTATTAATTTTTAATATTTGCTTGTGAAATCCATGCTTTGTTATTTAATTGCACAAGTACTAGTGAAATTAGAAGAAATCATCTCATTAATTTCCTTTGGTACTGATTTTATCCAAGCACAAAGCTTCTAGTTTGGAAGCTACATCGTGTGTAGAAATTTATGTTATGAAAAGCGGTGAAAATTAAAAACACGAGAAAATCACCACAACAGGTAATATAAAGCACTATGTCCACATGCAGTGACCCACTTAAATAGTCATATGCCTCAATTTTTAAGGGTTGTGAAACAGTTATTTTATGTTGTCCCCAAAGAATTTCAAATATTGTATTATGTGAGGTTATGTAGAGTGAGTCACGCACAGAGAAGCTATGTAAGTGGAAATGACGTCACAAAAGTGTGGAATAACAAACTTATTTGTGATTGGTGTGACGCGTATATCGTAAAACGTGGACCAATCAAATATAGAAGATTTTACGTTGCCATGGAGGATATTCAATATTCCTCTAGGGGGGTCGAACTATTAGCGAAATGCTAATGTGTAGAAGAAACGGAACTGGTCATTCTTCTCCTAACAGTCGCCGTGGACGGATGTAAGGTTCTCTTCTTAAACGCCGTTGTGTGCGGAAGAGTATAAGTTTATTCTCGTAACCATCATCGATTATAACTAGATAATCTTTACATTAAATATCATCGCTAGAAGACACACAATTTAATTATTATACACGGTAGTGAAAAAACGTATAAAACTTTTGATTCTTGCACGCATCCAGATAAACGCGTCACATCAAGTGAATCTTATGTAAGAATAGTGTTATAAATGTTGTATCATACATCTTGTTCGAACTGGTGTTAACTGAAGTAAGGAAATAAAAGTTTCTACATTATTTAATACAGAGGAAAATGATTACTCATTTTACGTAAAATTTCCTTCCGCCGTACCACCCCTGTAAAAGAAGATATCTAGCTCAACCGACTGAAGCCACGCCGAGGTAAGCTGGGACTTCAAGAATCATCAATTCCAGCCCTGTTCCAAATGATCACCTCAACGAGGGGCATAATTCACCATCATTCTATACGATTCGACCTAAACCCAGTTCCAAAATGGCGCCCAACTGTATGGCTCGAATAGGCAGAAGGAGGATTACACCACAGGAGAATAAATAGTGTAATGGACAGGTAACTTCGAATCAAGAAAGAAGAAAGAAGAAAAGTGAGTACGGAAAATCTTAATAGATAATTAATAGGAAAAGTGACAAAATTATAATTTTCATTTTTTTATGTTATTAAGAAAGGGAAAAATATTACCTAAAATGGAAGGTAAAAAATTAACAGACAATAAGAATAAAAATGTTGGGGAAGGAGTGGAAAGACTAGTTAGTGATAAGAGAGCAGAAATACAAGAAGTCAGGGAAGTAGTGGAAGGAATGATTAGTGATGATGCAGGAACAAGTAGAACAGAAATTATGCAGAGTAAAGTTAATGAAATGATAATAGACAGGTTAGAGAAAATGATGAGTAATTTTGATGCTAAAATGGATAATTTAAGACAGGATATGAATCAAAATTCAGAAAATTTAAATAGTTTTAGACAGGAAATAAGACAGGAAATAAGACAGAATTCAGATCAAAATTCAGAAAATTTAAATAGTTTTAGACAGGAAATAAGACAGGAAATAAGACAGAATTCAGATCAAAATTCAGAAAATTTAAATAGTTTTAGACAGGAAATAAGACAGGAAATAAAACAGAATTCAGAAAAGGCAGATCAAAATTTAAGGCAGGAAATGAGTAATTTAAATGCTAAGGTAGATCAAAATTCAGAAAAGGTAGATCAAAATTCAGAGAAGTTAGAAGCTAGGATAGATCAAGGTTTAGGTAACCTAAGAAATGAAATTGAGAAAGGAAGAGAAGAGTGTAGAGAAGGCATAAAATCTTTAAAACAGAAAATAGAATCTCATGATGGAGAAATGTCTAAGTTAAAAGAGATGTTTCAGGAAATGAAAATAAGTCAGGAAAATGTAGTAAAAGATATAAGAAGTGAATTGGCTAAGGAGTCAGAAATCCTTAAGCAACAACAAGTAGAATTTGTAGAAAAACAAAAAGTAGAAATAGGGGAATTAGAGAATAGAATAAGACAAGAAATAGATGTAGTCTTATTAGATAATTCACGGAAATACCATGAGGAAAATATTGAAATACAGAATAATTTTGTAAGAGAGGTAAATAGTATCAGAAATGATGTTAAACTAATTGCTACTGAGGTGCAAACACAACAAGATGAACTAAAAGTTAAATATGATGAAGTCAGTAAGTTGAATAGTGAAATGATTACAAGAATAGATTTGGCACAGGAAAGTTTTGAGAGAGAGAAAGAAAACATTAGCAAGCTGAATCAAGTTGTGGTTGCATTACAGGCAAGCAAAATTTCTGAGAACCAGAGGGTAATAAAATCTAAGAATATTACGTGTATTGACTCACCTGGTAATTCAGGTAATATTGTACAAAACTTAGAGAATTATTTGGAGAGTGACGATACAGAATCTTTGTCACCTGATTGTGAAGTAAATGGTAATGGACAAATACAAAACATGCACACACATACACAGTTACACAGTCAAGGTAACACAAATTGTACAAATTATTTGTTGCATGACATAAGTCCACCTACTTTCGAAGAAGAATCGGGAGACAATCCCAAAATATTTCTAAAGGAATTAGAAGAATATTTTAAAATTAAAAAGATTCCAAATGAATTTAGGATGATGATTGTTAAAAGGTGTTTGAAGAAAAATGCTTTAGAATGGCTGAGGTTAACACTAGCATCACATGAAACGTATAGTATGTTTAGGAATGTGTTTATAAATAGGTTCTGGGGTCCAGAAAGACAGAGAAGAATTAAAGTCGAACTGGCCACTGGTAAATTCGAGTTCAAGAAGGGTGTGTCCATGACAGAATATTTCCTAAAACTTGCTAACAAAAGTAAACTTGTGAATCCAGATATGTCAGAAACCGAGATCGTGAATATGCTAATACGACATTATCCACCGCACATTAGAAACCACCTAATTGTGGCTAAGCCCGTCGACTTTACTGATATGATTGAGTTATTATCAGAATTTGAGGCTCATAACCTTAATTCTGATTCTACTCATAGTCAAGTTGATCCTGACAAGACTCATATAGAACAAAAGCAAGTAAATAGACAGGAAGTAAGACCAACATTCAGGGAAAATCACAACCATACTAACCAAAACCAAAATAGTTTTAACCAAAATTGGGGCGGGGCACGTTCAAGAGACAACTATGAACGAAGAGAGTACAACCCCAGAAAGACATATGAATCGGTAGTGCCAGGTATAGGAAGGAGAATTCCAAATACTCCTAGGAGGAATTATAATAATGACCAACCTGTGGGAAATGTGAGGAGTAATCAGGTGAATCAACTGAGGTTTTACAGGGGAAATAACTTAAGAACGGGTTATCAAAGTAGAGGAAGAGGAACTAGCATCGAAGACTCTTCATTAAGAGATTTTGGGGGTCCTAGGTTTGAAAGGGCAGACAATAACCTAGAAAGGACACGGACTCAGGGAATAGAAGGAGAAATAAATAACGGTAGTACCAACCCAACTGCTAGTGTAACTACCGACCGCACTAATGCGGAAAACTGAGTACCAAATCATTTTGTGCCTTGGAAAGTGGTTCGGTAAAAATGACACAGGGCAAAATCAAAATTCAAAATTTACCAGAAGATAAGCTCACTCTCTCCAGAAGTAAAGATCGGGAATTAGTAAATCCACCTCAGATTAACCTTCGTATAGGCGATAGCGAATATAAAGTATTGATAGACACAGGAGCTAGTTCATCAGTAATAAGTGAGAACTTATTCAAGGAATTACTATCCAAGTTTAGGATTGAATATTTAAACGTGTGTAATGTATACTGTAGCACAGCTATTGGGAAAAAGAAAGATAAAGTTAAATATCAAGCGTTAATTCCTGCGCGAATAGATGATTTGAATTTCAATTTTATCGTATTGGTAATACCAAACTTAGCTCGTGATATTATTATTGGCAATGATGTATTGTATGGTTGGCAAAGTGTGATAGATTTCGAAAAACATGAAATGAAGGTCAAAGGAGATAATGAAGTAATCAAAATAAATTTGTTAGAAGAAATTATATTAAAAGAAGATGAGAAGGATAGTATAAATAATGATGGGTTTTTTGTAGAAAATATAATATTATACGAAGAAGATATAATAAATAATGAAGAAGATGATAGTGGTAAAGAAAATTTACTTTTAAATAATAAAGAAAATGAGACGTTTGACCTTGGAGATCATTGTTGCCAAATAAACACATTAAATACCGACACCGAGCGAAAACAAGAAGAGGAAGAAATGATATTCCAAAGAACTTTTAAAGAAAAGTTAGGGAAAACATACAATTTAAATCACGCGCAAAGAGAACAATTGAGGTTATGTATACTAAAGAACAGGAACGTTTTTAGTACGAAACCTGGATTGTGTAATAAGTACATACATACATTTAAGGTGAACGACATTGCTCCTTATACTCATAAAAGTAGATCTGTGCCTATCGCTATTAGACAACAAGCATCTGAAGTAATAAACGATATGCTAGAAAATGGAATTATAGAGATTTCTAATTCGCCTTACCTAAATCCTTTGTGCTGGGTACATAAATCGAACGGAACACTGCGTATGACGATTGACGCAAGAAAGATAAACTCACTAACACAACCCGATCACTTCAGACCTCTTGGAGTTGATGAGGTATTATCAAAATTAGGACGTGGAAAATATTTTTCAAAATTAGATTTGGTTTCATCAGAGTGATGCGTGATTTAGGCTTGTATTTCAGAATTCTGTGTCATTCTAACCACCGAGGCTGGTACAAATACTGCCATATTATTGAGAAAATCATTAACAATACCCCAAACTCTACTACCAAATTTTCACCAATCGAATTAATGACTGGACTACAACCTGAACCTCTAGTAATAAAAGCACCAACAACCTTAAAAGTAGATGAAATGGAATTGAATGAAGAAGAAAAGTGTGCTGAAGCATTTCGAAGAATAAAAGAAAAAGCAGAGAAAAGATTATCAAAGATACAAAGAAAAGGAGCGAAATGGAATCCTGAAATAAATGATAAAGTTCTCGTAAAGACATTTAATATCTCCAGTTCTAAAATCAAATCCTATTGGAGAATGAATTTGTTATATAAAGGTCCATATAAAATAGTAAGAAAATTTGGGGATCATACGTACGAATTAAGAGACGATGATAATAAAATGATAGGAAAATATCACAAAACACTTTTAAAACCATTCAAAAGCCTTGACACTCACAAGAACAAATGATTTAAAAAAAAAAAAAAATAATATGTTTATGAATTACTGAAAAATGTTTTGTTTATTATTATTGTGTTCGAATAATTTCTGATTTTATATTGTTATTTTTAAATTGTATTAATTGTTCATTGTTGTAATAATGTTTAATTATTGGGGCATTCTTCAGAATATATGGAACAATATTATTGGGAGATTTAAGTTAATTTTCCATATATTCTGAAGAGGGGCATCTGAAACAGTTATTTTATGTTGTCCCCAAAGAATTTCAAATATTGTATTATGTGAGGTTATGTAGAGTGAGTCACGCACAGAGAAGCTATGTAAGTGGAAATGACGTCACAAAAGTGTGGAATAACAAACTTATTTGTGATTGGTGTGACGCGTATATCGTAAAACGTGGACCAATCAAATATAGAAGATTTTACGTTGCCATGGAGGATATTCAATATTCCTCTAGGGGGGTCGAACTATTAGCGAAATGCTAATGTGTAGAAGAAACGGAACTGGTCATTCTTCTCCTAACAGTCGCCGTGGACGGATGTAAGGTTCTCTTCTTAAACGCCGTTGTGTGCGGAAGAGTATAAGTTTATTCTCGTAACCATCATCGATTATAACTAGATAATCTTTACATTAAATATCATCGCTAGAAGACACACAATTTAATTATTATACACGGTAGTGAAAAAACGTATAAAACTTTTGATTCTTGCACGCATCCAGATAAACGCGTCACATCAAGTGAATCTTATGTAAGAATAGTGTTATAAATGTTGTATCATACATCTTGTTCGAACTGGTGTTAACTGAAGTAAGGAAATAAAAGTTTCTACATTATTTAATACAGAGGAAAATGATTACTCATTTTACGTAAAATTTCCTTCCGCCGTACCACCCCTGTAAAAGAAGATATCTAGCTCAACCGACTGAAGCCACGCCGAGGTAAGCTGGGACTTCAAGAATCATCAATTCCAGCCCTGTTCCAAATGATCACCTCAACGAGGGGCATAATTCACCATCATTCTATACGATTCGACCTAAACCCAGTTCCAGTTGTATGGCATTAAAAATAATAGAAAATTGAAGTACGCGGATTAATCTATTTAAGTAGCAATTTTTTCTCGTTTTTTGTACTTTTTGACCAATTTTGACAGATGGGTATCCTTAACTGAGCAGGTTCCGTGCATTATAGCCATAGAAAGCGCTCATGTTTTTTCCATTTTCTCTGGTTATCCAATACATCTCAATATGCCAATCCACTTTTAGTAGAACTTGAGAATTTTTTATGAGTTTAATTGTTTACTGGTTGCACAACTTCACTGTAAAGAGCTAGTATTCCCCGATAAAATGTGAAAGCTCTCTAAAATATACGTAGTTGAATTTCAGCATTAGAAGGGACCAGAGTACAATAACTGAATCCAAATCTGCCAACAGGGCGGTTAGAAAGGAGCCATTTTACCGCCTCTGCTGTTCCATTTATTCATAGATGAGAGCGCGGACCTGCTAACAGTAGAGTGCATGAATAGTCCGGAAATAGACGATGCCTGTATTCCTGTATTTTTACACGCGGATACTACAGTGTATTGAATCATTTCGTCTGCATAGTGATGGTTTGTGTTTGTGAATTGAAACGTTCTAATGCAGATCTTCAAATGCCAGTGTAATGAAGTAATGTTTACACTTGTCATTCATTTGCACTTGCATTTTCATTAGCAGAAGAATAATTATCACAGTCATGCTTCCCTCGGACCACTGCATGACGTTAAATGGAAAGCACACTAACACTGTTTTGCTTTCATGAATGGTAAATAACCTACGTTGTGCACAAAATGCGCAAAGATAAACATCATAGATGATGGAACATAGTTTGTGAAGGTATTGTGTAGCCTCCGCTATGAATTAAAACGGCTCCTCCCTTGTATATTTAACACAAAATATTATTACAAACCGGAAAAATAATTATAAAATTGTGCTGAAAGGGATTTCAGCTTTTTGAACATTTAGGACTGCTTTAAATGTGACACTTAATATGCTACAATATATTTGTAATATACTAGTAGGCTGAATGGTAGAATTCTAACTTTATCACATGTTCTTTAAATTATTTACGTGATATACTAAAGTATTTTAATACCTTGCAGTAAACGCAATTTCAAGTAAATATATTATTAACTAAGGATTTAGAAAAGTACTGAAAGAGAAATGATATTTAAAAGGATCGTACTTTGTAAATATCTGCATCTGTTACGTTTAGTTAACATTAGTTGCTTTCTCATACCGCAGAGAGTTGAAATTCCACCAATGCTCGAAGCACACCACTCCCAAACCGTAATAATTTGCGAGTAAGAATAGAAAGGAAGCAGAAAGTGGCTGAAAACCTTGGCTATGCTATCATGGACATCGCGCTTCTGTAGCCAAGTTATTATTAATAATTATTGCTAATAATTAATTGATTATAAGTCAAGTACCGAATTCCGTGTGAATGTTAACAACCAGTATGATTCTTCAATGAGAGATGACCATGCGTTTGCACTACATACCACGCATTGTAAATCGATTGTGTGTGGAAATTTTGTCATTTTTGAGTAACTGTTGATGGCAGCTTACGGAGGAAAAATTTACTAGAGAGAGAGAGATAGAGAGAGAGAGAGAGCGGATGGGGGGAGAAGGAGAGTTTCGTTTGAGATTTCTGTATTACATAGCTCATATAGGTAGTCGGAAAATGGTGCCAGTTGGTGTGCCGGCGCTAAAATTTCTACAAAGCTTGGGTAAAATGACACTTTTATTTTCTCCATTACTGTATATAATAATTAGAGGAAGCATTATGTTCCATTCAAAAATTCAAATTACTGCAAATTACAAGTTTTCAAACTCAACGAAACCGTACTCTCAAAAAGTAGCAAAAGAGTCAGTGTTTGTGAATGTGTCTAAACACCTTAGCTCAAAAGAAAAAATCCAAAATTCTAATTTGAGTTCGCCATCTACCAAAAAATTGAAAAGTATTAAATGTCAATTAAAATGTTCCGTTTTTATTTTTAGAGCACTAGTTATTTATATTAAAATATAACATTTTTAACAAATTTATGTAAAGAAATTAATCATTTCTCCACATTAGCCATATATAGGCTAAAGTTTTTGATAGATAGAGTAGACATGAAAAATTCAATGTCATGGCTACTGTGGAGAAAAGATTAATTTCCATCAATTTACTAAAATAAAAAGAGTTAAATGATGAAGCCTAGGACTCAAGTACTCACGATAGTAAGTCGCCACAAACGGTGTATCTCGAATGTGAGAGCCCCTAGTTGTTTACCTGGGAAATATATGAGTCAAATGGAGAATTTATTGCCAGGACGGCACGTTGGCCATGGTAGCTAAATGGGTTAGAGCGACTGGACAGAAACCAGCAGATCCGTGGTTCAAATCCCGGCCATGGCATTGAATTTTTCATGTTGACTCTATGTATTATGTAAAGAAATTTATTCTTGAATTGCCTGGCAATAGCCTGTGAAATGCTCCTCATTGTGAATGACCAGTGTAATTGGTAAACAGTAAGATGTATACGCGTTCTTATTACATACAAATTTAGATCCCATGAAGTACGTAATTTCTCTAATTTTTGTTTGTATGTGAAGTATCGTTCGTTATTGATTTGATTTTGAAAGCTATATCTTATTAGTTTTGTAGAATTTCAAATCCATCATTGTAGCGATCCGGTTCTGAAACATTTTTCTATAGTTTTAGTCTAGGGTGTTGATAACAAATCCATAAATTTGCAACGAAATTTTATCTCGGTAAACAAGTAGACCGAAAAATAAGATTTAGTAAGAGTAGTTTGTAAACACTGAGTACTAAAAGTCTCATGAGTGCCAGATAGCTATTTTTGTTGAGAAATTTTCTGATCTCCTTAGGGTGAAGCACGTTTCTAATCGGGCTTGGATTTTGATGCCCTAAAATGTTTCAAATGCGGGGCGTATAAAAGACGGCATCAAAGTATAAAGTGATATTTATTTCATTTCTTGAAATTATTACATATATAGCTGAAGTTAATTTAAATATGGATTTAACTGATAGTAAAAATAATATAATAAAGCATTAACGAGTAACTGAAAAGCTACTTTAAGAGCTATTTATAGGTTTGTGTACCTTTTAAAAAATCTCTACGGAACATTATGAAAATTGTTGCTTAAATATATCTTAAAAATATAGCGATATTCTTTTGACTTCCTAATTACAGAAAATTCAATGCTAAGAAAGGACTTCACAGTCTGTGACAATAGCAGTCTAATTACACGCAACTATTAACGGAAAAAAATAGGGAAACTGACCACAGATTTCGCAGAACAAATTAAGCTCATTCCTATGTCGTTCTGTATCCGAAAAGTTTTTTGGTAACCTGGGTGGAAGAATGATACACTTCGTATGCCATTTGCAGTTCCTATGATTTGGAGGGAACTGATGATCATTTAAGCTATTGTTATTTCTGTTTGACAAATATAAAAATAATCACATCTAAAAAAAGAACATACAGTAAAGTATACGAATATGCAATCTGCAATAAGACCTGTCTTACACAATAAACAGTTCCGTGTACCACTATATGCAGATACCAACTTAGGTGATAACTCTGATTCTGACCTAAATGAAACTGAAAATGTTTCAGGTGAAAATAAAAATGATCCTACATATGAAGCCAATACCTGTTCATCAGAATTATACTTTCCCAATTAGAAAGATCTTAATGACCTGATTCGGGATTTAAATTGGTCTAAACAGAAAGCTGAAGGTTTATCTTCGAGACTCAAAGGGTGGAATGTACTCCAAAAAGAAGTAAGACCATGTAGTTATCGTGGCCGCCATGGTGATTTCATGGACTGCTACTCTGAAGAAAATGGCATTGTGTTTTGTAGTAATATTTGCTCATTTATGGAATATCTTGGGTTTCAACACAGGCAAGATGAGTGGCAACTATTCATAGAATCGTCAAAAGTTAGTTTGAAGGCTGTGCTACTACATGTTGGCAATGAACTTCCATCAATACCGCATGCCGCTCATATGAAAGAGACATATGAAAATATGAAACTAATTTTATAGAAAATACATATGGAAAATATCAGTGGAATATCTGTGGTGATTTAAAGGTCATTCGTTGATTTATTGCTTGGTTTGCAACATGGGTCCACCAAATTTTGCTGTCTTTGTGCCTCTGGGACAGCAGAGATAGGAAGTTTTTTATTATTATTATTTTAAAATTTACGTCCTCCAACGTTAAGTCATATCGGAAGATAAATGAAATGAGTGAAATGATGCTCAAATGAGTCCGGGGTCCATGGAGCTTAGATTTACCTGACATTCGTCTATTAGGATAAGGGAAACCCCGTAAAAATCTTACACAGGTAAGTCACCCTAATCGGGATTCGAAATCGGGACCTCTTGAACGTGAGGCAGGCATGCTAACATCTACGCTACCGAGGTGGGCCGAGAGAGATAGGAAGTCTGACTATGTTACAAATTCATGGTCTAAACGTAAATATCTTATCCCTGGTCAGAAAAGTGTGTCATGTCTCTTTAGTGAATCCTGAGAATACATTACCTCCACTGCATATTAAGTTAGGAGCAATGAAAAATTTCGTAAAAGCTATGGATCAACAGCCTGATGGATTCTTGTACCTGAAATCAAAATTCTCCAAAGTCAGTGCTGCTAAACTTAAGGAATTTTTATAGTACCACAAATCCAGTCATTAATGTATGATGAGCATTTCGAAGGACTGTTAAATCCACTGGAGAAAGTAACCTGGCAATCTTTCAAAAGTTCGTTCCAATTTTCTTAGAAACCATAAAACAGAAAACTATCGTGACATAGTGACTGATATCCTGCATTCTTATAAAGCTATGGGATGCAACAGGTCTTTAAAAATTTACTTCTTGGACTCGCACTTAGACTTCTTCCCCGAATATTTTGGAGCTGTCAGCAATGAGCACGATGAGCAAATTTCTACTATGGAAAAGAAGTACCAAGGCAAATGGAGTTTCAATATCCTGGCTGACTACTGTTGGAACAAGAAGAGAGACGTTCTAGATCTAAAATATGCCCGAAAATCACTACCACTTTCTAGGTAACTCAAAATGAGTAGTTATAATTTTGAGTTAGCTTCTTACGGATTTTTTTTAGAATATTATTAAAATTTAAATAAATATCACACACAACTCCTGCCCGATGGGGAGAAACTAAAATTATATTTGAATTCAGCAAGTAAAATACTTCTAGAAAATTCTATTTTAATTGTTGTGAAAAAAATAAGTTCATTTTTGTCGACTACTGTTGGGCGGATGCTGCGAATATCTCCATTTAAAGTATTAAAATTTCTTGTAGGACACGATAGCTCATTTTATTTAGGAATTCCGAACTTACACAAAGAACATTGCTCAAACGTGTTGCATTATTGATGCGTTTGATGAAGCGTGTTTTTGCAGTGCACACGATTCTGTAGCTGTTTTGTTTTATGGTGTTGTATTTTGCATACATTATTTGACGTAGATATATTGTACACAGGAGAAGCACAGAAATATCCTGATGAAGATATGTATTGGTAATAAAACCAATATGAGTTTGACGAATTTGTAGAATTTACACAGGTAAAGTAATGAAACTTTATATTTTGGTAGAATGCTCAAAATCCTCGCAATAGGCAACAAAGTATCATAATACGCATATGAAAGGTATTAAGAGGATGCAACACTAAAATTTTGTTTTCTAAAATTTTGGTCGATTTTGCGAAAATATGTGTAATTTCTCTTGCAGAATAATCATTGGACCGTCTTAGGTTTTGTTTCGGCATTTTCTTTAGTTTTCACTCCAATGAGTTTCAAAATATATGTTATCGCTGTGCCAGCGATGAAATTTTGAAACTAATTTTTATTTTAAATAAGCATGTCATGTATGAATTCATAGGGTAAAATCTGTCATAACTTTTATATTGAAGACGTCGTTATAGGACATTAGAAAAGCTAGTCATCTAAAATATTTATGTATATCGTGTATACATTATTTTAAAAATGTTTGCTAAACGTCGCACAGGTGCATAAACACCTTATGATGGTTATGACATGCACATTTTAAGAATGTGCAGGTATAGTTTTGAAAAGTGTCAGTGAAACTTTCAGCTAAGCAAAAGCGCTGAGAAGAAATAGAAAACAAATCAGCATTTAAAATGCAAGCAATTTTAATTCAACTGTTTCATATTGTTCAGTATAATGGTATACAACTACAATATCCCGCAAGGGAAAGTGAATTTTATAGTTACTGTTCTTAAGTATTTTTGTATAGAAAATGTTATTTGATTTTCCCAAGATTTCCAGAAAATATTTGTTGCTCAGTCCCTTAATATTAATTTACATTTTACATTTACAAATTTACATTTATACCAATTATATGACTGATTTCATGGGCCTAACTTATAATACGTACCCATTGCGATAACGCTAGTTTCATTTACTAAATACAGCGTAATACAACAATCATAAGCATACATTTTTGTCGAAACATAAATGTCACGAAATCAATTACAATACTTGTCATGGATAAAAATGAGCCAAAATGTTTATTTGCTATGTTAGATTATATTATATTAGATTGGTTTGCGTTCAGTAGGTTCACTTGTAGCCAGAAAAGGCTGTGAACATTGAACATGTCCAGAGGTATAAAGTTTAATAACATATATATGTACAAAAGTTAACATAAGACACATATTATAGTATACAGGCAATATGAACAACATTTTGGAAAACAAAGCAGGGATACAAAATCACTTTTTAATTCAGCTTTCACTTGGCTTATGCCAGAACGTCTCAAACTTTTTGCAATGGATATCATTCTTGTTATTTCTTAAATACATATATATTAAAAATAAACTTTCAACATGCATCAAATATTTATTGGTAATGATCTGTCATTGGAACAGTTAGATACTACTTACAGAGCTAAAGAAGCATTATCGGGATAATTTGTCATTCAGATAATCTTGTACAGAATAAAAAGATTTTGAGCAAAGGTACTCTCTAACAGCATTTTTAAAAGAACCGAAATTATCATTTTTCTCTTTAAGAACATTAGGAAGTGTGCCAAATATTTTAATAGTTTCATAATACACACCGTTCTGGAAGCAAGAAAGTTTAGCACTGGGATAATGGATATTATACTTTTGTCTAGTGTTTATTCTGTGAATTACATTATTTGTTGTAAATAAGGCACGATTGCATACATGCACGAGAATATATACATGCAAGGAAGCGTTAATATCCTCAATCTTCTAAAAAGATCTTTACAGGAGCATCTGTTGTGGGTGTTAGTAATGATTCTTATAACCTTCTTTTGCATAAGAAATATTCTTTTACTCTCTACTATATATACAGTTTATAGGGCGCTTTTAGTGTTAACCTATCTCTTCAAACATATGCTCATGTAAAATGACAGCATTTTTGAAGAGAGTGAGGTGAAATGGAAGGAAACGTCAGTGAGATAGTCCTCAAAGTGAATGCAAGTCCCTCAAGGGCATGCAGTGAGGTATAAAATGTGCACTTTAAACTGAGAGAAATGACAAATAATATGTTGGCGCTTTTCTTTAGATTTTCTTTATTTCTGCATACAGTATAAACTTATGCTTTAAGCATGAGCTACATAGAACAAGTATTTCTGTAAACGTTTGTCATTGGTTAGCTTTCTACTACTAAGAAAAATTCTATTGAGATATTCCGATAAAGATAACTTATTTTACAACTTACAGCTACAATCTAATAAAATATAGCACTGTTAAAGTAAGAACACATTATAAAACAGATGTTCTAATGTGTAGCACATGTATGACTTTTACAATTCTTTTGATAAGAATCTTATTCCTATTTTTATACATTTTGCAAAGAGTGAAAAGTTTTCTTTATCTAAGATTATTTTCTGCCCTTTCCAGGTCCTAGAGGAATGAAAACAAATCTAAATACATGTGTTGTCTAATGTAAAACGATCTAAAGAATAACATTGACAATGATACCACCACCAATAGGTAATATATAAATGCAACAATAGAGATACAATAATCTAAAGCGATAGTCAAATTTTTGCAATGTCAGTTGCTATGTATGGATTTGAAATCGTTATCTGGTCACAATGAGAGCAAACTAGGGCCTATCACCCATTTTCCTATACACAGTCAATCTGCTCCTCAACGCTTTTGACTCCAGGGCTGACATGTAAATTTTGGAAGAGGATGTACGTTGTACATACCATAAGGGTAAACGGGCTAAGTAAGTAAATATTCGGAACTTGGTATGTCTGGAGCGGTCGATAAAAACAGTTTTTCTATCTTTGGTAGGAAACTGAGCTTCATTGCAGAGATTTATTTACATGATTGAAATCCAAAAACATGCAAATTAAATAATTCTTTCACAGCGGCGGTGTGTAGGCCAATTTAAATGTGTTCAAATCCCGGTTATGGCATTGAATTTTTCAGTCTGATTCAACTTGTCCAGTCCAAAAACATGCTAATAAATTTCTGGTGTACAACGGGCTGCTCTAGCAGCGAAACAGCAAGATGTTTCTTGAAGCTTGATTGTTTGATGACTTGCATTATTGACCTACCAGCTATTTTGATCTTACCGGTGTTCTTGGGAATATTTTGTATACTGCTGGAGATAATATCACTAATTGACATAGTTTTGGTATGCTTTGTAATTATTTGTGTCATGTGTATTGTAATAAGATAATTTTGACATAGCTAGCACTATCGGTGAACTCTTGACTTAAGGATCGTGTTGAAGACGCAGGGACATTAATGGTGAGATTAACACACATGTAGTAAGCATTAAGGTGATTTATGCCATATTGAATTAACACAGTTCTACGTAATATGAAACATTTTCAACTTATGTACAATAGATTTGTTATAAATACTACATGGGTCGCGAGCGTGTCGATCACACACAGACTGTATCTAGTTTATAAATCATCTGAACACACATACTACTTTTTGTTACTTTTAGCATCGCTTTTAATTTATATTTGAAATGAAATACACAAATTGTATTCGATGTAAAAATGCCATGATTTCTTAAAGGGCCAATGTCAACTTCCGTACTTTCCAAAATGGACGGTTGGCATATGAAGCTGTCATAGAAACTTCTGGAACGTTCACCATTGTTATCACTTCCTGCTTATACTCTGGTAATTAATGGCATACATCGTTTTCGTTTAGCCTAAGGTATAGCTGAACTCTAAGCAACATATGATTACACTGGTATTAAAACATCCCTTATCTGATATAGGAACACTATACTAATGTATAATTATGTTTATGAGGTCACTGTGCCCGTCACATTCTGTAATTAAACATGACTAATCAAATGTTAGTTTTTTGGAACTTACACACCCGAAATGTGAGAATACCTTTAAACCTACAACGCAATAATGTCTGGGATTTGATAGATTTCTAATCCACTAAAGGTTTACTTATTCAAAGAAACCCACGCCACTGCAGTTCCCATGTGCTCCAGAACAACAAAGCAGCAGAATTTAGGACCCAAGAGGGAGCTGTGATATTTCAGTAGCAATTTTAGATTCAGTACCTTTAACAAAAACTTATATTTTCCTGAAAACAACATCATAAAGGTGAAATGCTGTTATCTTAGTTACAAGAAACTTCTGCATTTGAGAAGATGCATTTTCCACATATGCACCGCGAAGCATGAGCTTACTATCCCACAAAAAGAGGTGATAAAATTAAATCGCACCTTTCAGCGAAATTGTGGAACATTCTAAACGATAGCAATCTCCATATTGAAGATCACTGCTTTTCCTCGGAAATAACAGTATAAAAAGAAACTTATCATTCCTGAGGGGGGGAGGGCAATAAGGAAACTCAGTTTTGCTGACCGTGTGAATTTCCGTATAGTTTCATCGTTTTAAAGTTATCTGAAAATAAGATACGAAGGTGGCCTAAAAGTTTCCGACATCAACATGAAGATGGCAGCACTCGTAAATAAAATCTAGTGATTTTCGTTGTAAATCTGTTCACAGCTACTCACCAAAGTTTCACTAATTTTGGACGCGCAGTTGTTATGTAACAGTCGTTTGAGTGAATTGCTGCGACTGTTATTATGAAAATGGACAAAATCGAGTTTCGAGTTGTCATTAAATATTAGTTTTTGAAAGGTAATACGCCTACGCAAATCAAAGATAAGTTGGATTCTGTGTATGGGGACTCGGCAGCATCATATACCACAGTGAAATTTTGGGCAGCTAAATCTAAACATGGTCGTAAGAGCTTGGGAAACGATGAACGTTCGGGACGTCCAAAACTGCAACTACCGACGAAAACATCTCGAAAATTCACCAAATGGTGCTAGACGACCGCCAAATTAAAGTGAGAGAAAGCAGAGGCTATGATCATGTCAATAGGTGTTTGTCATATATTAAATCTCCACTTAGACATGAAAAAGCTGTCCGTGCAATGCGTGCCACGCTTGCTCACGTTAGATCAAAAACGTATTCGAATGAACATTTCCAATGACACAGTTTAGGCGCAATAAATCCGAGTTTTGGCGCCCATTAATTACTGTAGATGAAACTTTGATACACCATTATACGCCCGAAACAAAAATGCAGTCCAAACAGTGGACTGCAAAGGGGAACCGGCTCCAACAATTCAAAAACTGTTTCTTTTTTTGTGAAACGACTGCTTTTTGGGATAGCCAAGGACTTATTTTCATCAATTATCTTCAAAAAGTAAAAACCATTACAGGAGCATACTACGCATCATTACTTGATAAGCTGAAGGAATAACTTGCGGAAAAACGGCCACATTTGCAGAAAAAGAAAATCCTGTTTCACCAAGACAACGCACCGTCTCACACCTCAGCGGTTGTAATGGCGAAAATCCAGAATTACGGTTTGAACTCTTGATATCCAACTTACTCACCATATCTAGCCCCAAGCGACTTATTTTTGTTTCCTCATCTGAAAACTACGCTCGGAGGACAGAGATGTTCGTCAAACGAAGAGGCCTTTATCTTCACCTTCGTGAACAAGAAGACTATGTTGAAATTTAACAAAATAAAAAGTTTTTTTTTATGAAAAAATTTCTTGTATCTTTATTAAGTCGGAAATTTTTTAGACCACCTATGTACATGTATGGAATACCTGCTGCTAATTATGTCAATCTCTCCATAAGAAATATCCCAGTTCAGTGTAGAATGTATCATATTAGAAGAATGTATATATATATATATATATATATATATATATATATATATATATATGAATTGCAGAGTACATCGTATTATTCTTTCTCATACAGTACTACATTGTGTCTGCTTATGTCGAATTTTTGGGAAGTTACTTGATAATGAATTTACAAAACATTAAAGAAAATATCAAGTTTTCAAAGAAAAATGTCTCTATCATGATAGAATCAAATCCCAATTACAGTTTTGTATTTATGGTCGTGTAAGCGTTTAAATGCAACGTTCAAATAGATTTGTATGTGTGCCTGAATAAGGCACTGAAAATGTAAAACATGTCTTTACTTTAATGTTTTATTACTTTTTTTATCAAGGGTTGTGTGTATTTGGACCGCAATATAAAGCAAGCAGGTATGAATTGGGTATGAATAATGAATTTGTTACCGTGTGTTTATGAATATCTTTAATGTTAATGTATTTATGGTGGTATGTAAGTGTGTATTTTGCCCCTTTCAGAAGTTCAGTGTAAATTTTTGGACATTGATATCAGATATAATTTTGAATTCGTGGTAGTTAGACGAGGTCGTCTAAAAGGTATCAGACCTTAATTTTTTCCCTGCAAAGTACTGATGCTACGGTGGTGCCACTATACACGGGGTGGCAAGAGGAGATTGTGCTCGGGGGGTAACTCAAGTCTCTAAGTTCGAAAAAAGCACGACAGGTGAGAAGAGAAATCAAAGTGATGCTAACAGTGTTCTTCGATATCTGTGAGTTTGTGCATCATTACCAACTTATGAGGTAAATAATCTATAATTCCTGGTCATGGATGGGATACATTTTAGACATACCTCGTATTTTACTTGGAAAATTAAATGTAGTATGGGCTATATTTTTCCCAGGAGTAGCCTTGTAATTACACAAAATTTAATTCATAGTTTTTAAATTTTTTTTTGTAATATTGTACGTAAACATAGAATATAAAGTTCCCAGAAGTTCCAAAAGAGACTTTGGAAGAGAGAGATACGAAATATCACAATGTATTCTGGTATTGAGTTGGATAAATCTGTCCTGAAGTGTGTAGTTAAAATTTCCAAAATTAGAAACTTTTCGTTAAGTTGCCTTAAGAATTCTACTGTGCTATATTATCTGTTATACAGTTGATATAGTTTACCTGTTAGGTCTGTTCTGTACATATGTATTATTAGAGTCTCTAAATTATTAATTATTTTAAAAATATTTAAACATTTCTATGCCAATTTCTGAACTTGATCTTTAAAAGATGACCCGACCAAAGTCCATTACCAAGGATTTTAGGATTAGAATTATTACGGAGGGGATTTGGCACTGCGACCAGACTTGATTTATTGTACCTATACTGCCAAATTGGGCATCCCCGGGAGGTAGGATGAGGCGAGAGGATACAGAGGGCATATTTAGATAGAAACCACTAGAAGGCCAGTAAAACGGACACTCTCCCCTATTGTGGTTCGGAAATGGTCCCAACAGCCGGTTCGGATACCGAAAACGGACGCACTGGAGGAGGAAGTGGTTCACTTAGAGCATATCATCCTTCTATGCAGCTCGAAGGTACCCTTGAAAGAGACCACTAGATGAGAGATGATGTGAAATGATAATGGAGATGCAATGGGGGGACAGGGAATTCGGGGCATGCAAATAACTTGCCTGGGAAAATCCCCAAAAATCCAATTAGTCATGTAGGCCGGCCACTGGAATCAAATCCAGAACTCCCGAATGCGGGCCACGGACAAAACCGCCTGAGCCATTCTAATAAGCTTTATTAATATATGTTCTATCACGACGGCGATTTTGAGACTGCAGTCGATGGCTTATTGTGTGCCAGAGCCCAAGAGAAAAGATGAAAGTACCCTGTAGACGGCCAGAACCTAACCAACACTGCAGTCGCGGTGGTTACAATGCACTTAGTGCGTAACAGACAATCTACTTTACCTATCTTGTCAATGGTGTCAGTTTTGGATGGGATAAAACTGACACAATAAATATTCTTTCATACTTAATATTAACTTATATAGGTTTGTGACATGCTTGAAGTTTTCACCTTTAAATGGGAGAAAATGGATCCATATGGATAACATTTTATTCAGTTCTCATTTTCGTATGTCCTTTTTGTAACACTATAAAAACAAACCCATACCAATCATATGGTACCGTAGTGCAATATCAGCCATATCGTATTAAGCAGGTGCGGACTATTATTAAGGGCCAGAGGGACCAGCCCCCACCGATAATATCACGCATCTTATTAGCGTATTTAACTTGAAGAAAAAAAAATACTTTTTATTGAATAGTAATAATCATTACACACAATAATTTATTATATAATAATTCTTAATAGTTATCGAAGCTTGCTACCCCCGGCGTTGTACACGACAATCGCGCCAGCCTCCTTCGCGAAGCAGAATTTTGGGCTAGATTATACGGGCTCGCGATCACTCCTCTGCCGTCTATACACTTTGCCAGTACGGTGTCTATACCTTCCTCGCTCTCCACTGTCCCTTCCTAGATCGCACAGAACAACGCTTGGGGCCAGCTAGTTACGGCCCGTTAATGAAATATAGCATTCGTGTGATTGTGTTGTAATCTTAACTGTTTGGTAAACAGAGTAGTTTTAAAATGAATAGAGTGGATTATTTATTGAAAAGTTGCTTTCATTCATTAAAAATAGAAAAAAAACCTTGAAATTAAACTAATAGGTGCAAATCAACCAAACAATTTTACATTTATGCAAAAATATGGCAGAAACAGCTTTGTTTAACGGTTGGTTCATTAAGAAATCGTGGCTAACTGCAAGTGAGGAGAAATACAGTGTCTTTTGCTTTTACGGTTTGTTATTTGGTGGTGAAGGACGAAGGTATGTTGTAAGGATCTAAAACATTTGAGTGAAGAAATTGAAAAATAAGAGGCAAGTATACTTCACTTACAAAATGTCTGTAAATTTAAACTATTGGGAAATGTAAACATTTTTTCTCATATTGATTCTGCACAAAAATATCAATCCAGAAACACAATGAACTATCCAATGAAAATAGATAAATGTTAAACAAAGTGATAGAGTTTATAAAATTTTGCGTAATCCATGACCTAGCATTGACCCGTCACAATGAAACACAGGAATCAACAAATAGAATGAACGATTGAATTTTATATTGTGAAGACCAGGCCATGGATGTTAAAGGATAAAGGTGCTACTCAGCTAGATCAGTCACGGGGGATAGTTCAGATAGGACTCACGCTTTCTTGAGAGGTTGGGATTTCTATTGGTATATGTTTTATGAAGGTTGGATAGTAACTAACTAAAACCACGCCCACCTCGGTAGCGTAGATGGTAGCGAATCGTCCGATATAACTTAAAACGTTGCAGGACGTAAATTACACACACATGGTAGCGAGTCTGCCTCACGTTTAAGAGGTCCCGAGTTCGTATCTCGGTCAGAGTGAGTTATCTGAATGAGGTTTCTCTCCAGGGGTTTTCCCTTATCCTGAAAGACGAATGTCGGGTAACTCTAAACTTTATGGATCCTTGGTCCGATTGAGCATCATTTAACCCATTCCATTCATCGTCCGATATGACTTAACGTTGGAGAACATAAATTAAGAAAAACCCACTAAACCCACATTTAGCTTTATAATAAGATTTACTACACTAAATAATTACAAAGATGGTCCATCGGACCCTATAACTGGTCAGACCGGGCATCACGCTCGTCACAGCCAAAGGTCGGCACAAAAAGACAAAGATTCACACACTCACTTATGCCACCAGACAGTCGTAGGAGTGGGGGAGTGACGTCACACACACCACCATAGTCAACTGAGCCACAATTTGTATTAATCAAAACAGTCACTGTTGTGACAATGTATCAGGTTTAAATTGAGCAAAATGCTTAATGTAAGGCTACTACTGCAGTGCTTTTGGCAATGCAACTAAAGCTAACCTGTTTTTGAAAGGTGTAGCCCCACCTTACTTTCATTAAAAGCATCTTCAGATCTGACCACATCAAGAAAAATGCTCACGAATCACCGCTGGTTATATATGCGCGTATGCATTTGTGAGCCTCGGAGACATTTCTGTTTCTTTAATGTATACAATTTATGAAATTATGCTACTAGCGCTTAGTCGGAAGAGGTGTGAACTAATGCATGAACGATGTTGACTAGTACCTAATAGATAAAATGAAAAAAGAGAATGGGAATTAGGAGAAAGAGATGTTAACCACATACTTTAGTAAGGCATCCGTATTTTTCAGTATTTGAAATATGGAGCCACGAAAATTACATCCACAGAATTATATTCTTCTGCTTTTGAAACAATAAGATGTAATTTGTTGTTAAATGATAGGGCATGTCATGGAAGGCCAAAGAAAGATAAAATGTTCTAGCTACAGGGTGTAAAGAACAATTATCAAACAGATACATTTGCGAAATTTTCCCTCCATCCTATGTACTAGAATCCCTCCAAATCTGCTGTAGAGGTCTCAGCATCCACATCCACTTTGCATCCACTTTGCACACATTCGTTGTAAATGTTATTTTGAAAGGTATATGTGTAGGTACGGTATAACTCTAAAATGATGATCCAAACCAAGAACTCATGTAGCTTGTTTGTGTTAATATCTGTGCATTCTATAATATACATCAGTTAGTTCTAGAAGTTTTGAATAATCAGAATTAATGCTGCTTTACATTAGCAGTTAGAATTAGTGGGACTGCATTCTCATTTGTTTGAGCAAATAGTCAAGAGAAATGAATTGGTTTCAGGAGACCGGGTCAGGAGTGGGCGGTATAGTGGAGGTCAGAGCGAAAATTGCTCTTATCTCATTACTACGACGGTATTACGTATACATCTCCCCTGTCAGAACATCAGTGTGCAGTGGTGGAATATTACGAGGGTGACCTAAGAAATAGTGTCCATGCATGTGCCTCTATGTTTGACAAATTCTAATTGTTGGCTAGTGAGGTTCAGCTTCAGTTGTTCTAAACACATCTATGGTATTGTTTTTTGTGGTCACAAGGTGTGAAAAAAGCAAAGGAAGTTTTAAGTGCTTGCTGGGGCTCTGAGAAATGTTGCATAATTTGTATCTAATATTTAGTGATGCTATTCCAACGTTAAAATAATAAAAGAAGTTCTTATAAACATGTGCCTGAAAACCATTGGAGGTTATTTGCCTTTGTTGACAGTTACAGTATTGATCGTTGAGTGATTGCAGAAGTGCTTTTTTTTTCCTTTGAGTGAACATATCGATACGCATCATTTCTATTACCTTATAGATAAGAATGCATTATGAGTAAGCAAGTCTTATACAGGAAGGACAGTAATTCACCAATTTTTGACGGACGGTGAATTACTTTAAAGGAACTTTTTGATGGTAAAAGATAGGGCTAGGAAGTTAAACTATAAATTGTCTAAAAGGACCTTTGAGAAGACCTAAAAGTATCCAAAAACGGACCTAAAGGCTTAAAAAGGTAGTTAAGGACCTACATATTAATTCATTAATTTTCAGTTAGAGATTTAATGAATAATTTTTAAAGTACGACATTCAAGTGATATGCAACACATAGAGCAAGAAAAACTAAATGAAGGAAATGCTTCTGATTCAGCAACCCACAATGGACATTCAATGGACATCTATCATTATATATATTATTAAATCACAGTTGGCTTAACCTCCCTCCGGTTACAGAAATTCAACTTGAGAAAGCTTACCTCTCTAAATTCTTAGGTGTAAAAGATTGTTTGTTTTCTGGAAGCACGTTGCGAAACATTAAAATACTTCTCTCCGTATTAACGGATGTCATTGGTGCATACTTGAAACGAATGAAAGTTGTGGAAAAAAATAACGGCATACTTAGAGAGGGTTTATTAGGTTCTGTGCTGGTGCTTATAACTTCAACACATTAGAAAATACGCTCTCGATTGTTTACCTGCTCCAGCCAGTCTTAGGATCGCCTATTAGTTAAAATGAATTAGAATTGTCGCTAGACCTTATTGAACAAGAAAAGCATAGTCCAAATAAGTTTAAAGTTTCAAATAAAACAGTTAAATGAAAAAAAAAAAATTAGAAAGGACCTTCAAATAAAAATAGCTAAGAAAGCAAAAAAGGACATAAAGTCCTCCATTTTCTGGTCCATAGTTACCCATAATTAACATATTATTTGGTGTTCATCTTCAGAAAAAGATGGAAAGGGCTTTTCCTCAACTTCTTAGCTCTAGTAAGAGACCAGTAGAAGCAAGAAGCATTGATGGTGAAGAAAAAAGTTCTTAGTGTGGACGCAGACGTATCAGATATCACAAGACACCTTGTGCTAGGCTTGAAAATTAGGCTGTGTTTACTGGTGCGGTACTTCACTTTCCGAAATTTCATAATTCCAATAGGAAGTACGACAGGATATGCTCAACAGATGTTCAGCTTGAACGTTTGTAAGAATTTATCACCTTATTATTAAATAGGAATTTGGTGACCCAGTTAGACCGGCTTATTAAGTATTTCATTTATTTATTACGTTTATTGTTCAGTTTTGCTTAAAGTAAACATTCAATTTAATTATTTTTCCCTTGTTCCATTTATACCCCGCCTTTAACTGCTATGGTCATATCGTCGGCCGTTCTCCTTTGGAAAATACTTCCAGACTCTGGGGAAGATGGGGAATTATCTTGGTCGGAGAAAAATCCCCAACCCCACCACCGGGAATCGAACCCGGGACCCTTAGCACGGCAGGCAGGTGCTCTACCGACTGAGCTACGGGGCCAGTCTTAATTAATTTATTTTGCTGAAAAGATTGTTTAAACTTGTGAATATTTATACCTCAGAGTTGTATATGAAAGGGAATTTTTACCTGTTTATGTTTAGAAAACGTTTAAGGTAAAGCATATTGCTAGGGTTTCTCTTCTTTCTTTCTTTCTTTCTTTCTTTCTTTCTTTCTTTCTTTCTTTCTTTCTTTCTTTCTTTCTTTCTTTCTTTCTTTCTTTCTTTCTTTCTTTCTTTCTTTCTTTCTTTCTTTCTTTCTTTCTTTCTTTCTTTCTTTCTTTCTTTGTTTCTTTGTTTCTTTCTTTCTTTCTTCCTTTCTTTCTTTCTTCCTTTCTTTCTTCCTTTCTTTCTTCCTTCCTTCCTTCTTTCCTTCTTTCTTTCTTTCTTTCCTTCTTTCTTTCTTTCCTTGCTTCCTTCCTTCTTTCTTTCTTTCCTTCCTTCCTTCTTTCTTTCCTTCTTTCTTTCCTTCTTTCCTTCTTTCTTTCCTTCCTTCCTTCTTTCCTTCCTTCCTTCCTTCCTTTCTTTCCTTCTTTCCTTCCTTCCTTTCTTTCCTTCTTTCCTTCTTTCTTTCCTTCTTTCTTTCTTTCTTTCCTTCCTTCTTTCTTTCCTTCCTTCTTTCTTTCCTTCTTTCTTTCCTTCCTTCTTTCCTTCCTTCTTTCCTTCTTTCTTTCCTTCCTTCTTTCCTTCTTTCTTTCTTTCCTTCCTTCTTTCCTTCCTTCTTTCCTTCCTTCTTTCCTTCTTTCTTTCCTTCCTTCTTTCCTTCTTTCTTTCTTTCCTTCCTTCTTTCCTTCCTTCTTTCCTTCTTTCTTTCTTTCCTTCCTTCTTTCCTTCCTTCTTTCCTTCTTTCTTTCTTTCCTTCCTTCTTTCCTTCCTTCTTTCCTTCTTTCTTTCTTTCCTTCCTTCTTTCCTTCCTTCTTTCCTTCTTTCCTTCTTTCCTTCCTTCTTTCCTTCTTTCCTTCTTTCTTTCCTTCTTTCCTTCTTTCTTTCCTTCTTTCCTTCTTTCTTTCCTTCTTTCCTTCTTTCCTTCCTTCTTTCCTTCTTTCCTTCTTTCTTTCCTTCTTTCCTTCTTTCCTTCTTTCTTTCCTTCTTTCCTTCTTTCCTTCTTTCTTTCCTTCTTTCCTTCTTTCCTTCTTTCTTTCCTTCTTTCCTTCTTTCTTTCCTTCTTTCCTTCTTTCTTTCCTTCTTTCTTTCCTTCTTTCCTTCTTTCTTTCCTTCTTTCCTTCTTTCTTTCCTTCTTTCTTTCCTTCTTTCCTTCTTTCCTTCTTTCCTTCTTTCTTTCCTTCTTTCCTTCTTTCTTTCCTTCTTTCCTTCTTTCTTTCCTTCTTTCCTTCTTTCTTTCCTTCTTTCCTTCTTTCTTTCCTTCTTTCCTTCTTTCTCTCCTTCTTTCCTTCTTTCTTTCCTTCTTTCTTTCTTTCTTTCCTTCTTTCTTTCTTTCCTTCCTTCTTTCTTTCCTTCTTTCCTTCCTTCTTTCCTTCCTTCTTTCCTTCCTTCTTTCTTTCCTTCTTTCCTTCTTTCCTTCTTTCCTTCTTTCCTTCTTTCCTTCTTTCCTTCTTTCCTTCTTTCGTTCTTTCTTTCCTTCCTTCTTTCCTTCCTTCTTTCCTTCTTTCTTTCTTTCCTTCCTTCTTTCCTTCCTTCTTTCCTTCTTTCCTTCTTTCCTTCCTTCTTTCCTTCTTTCCTTCTTTCTTTCCTTCTTTCCTTCTTTCTTTCCTTCTTTCCTTCTTTCTTTCCTTCTTTCCTTCTTTCCTTCCTTCTTTCCTTCTTTCTTTCTTTCCTTCCTTCTTTCCTTCCTTCTTTCCTTCTTTCCTTCTTTCCTTCCTTCTTTCCTTCTTTCCTTCTTTCTTTCCTTCTTTCCTTCTTTCTTTCCTTCTTTCCTTCTTTCTTTCCTTCTTTCCTTCTTTCCTTCCTTCTTTCCTTCTTTCCTTCTTTCTTTCCTTCTTTCCTTCTTTCCTTCTTTCTTTCCTTCTTTCCTTCTTTCCTTCTTTCTTTCCTTCTTTCCTTCTTTCCTTCTTTCTTTCCTTCTTTCCTTCTTTCTTTCCTTCTTTCCTTCTTTCTTTCCTTCTTTCTTTCCTTCTTTCCTTCTTTCTTTCCTTCTTTCCTTCTTTCTTTCCTTCTTTCTTTCCTTCTTTCCTTCTTTCCTTCTTTCCTTCTTTCTTTCCTTCTTTCCTTCTTTCTTTCCTTCTTTCCTTCTTTCTTTCCTTCTTTCCTTCTTTCTTTCCTTCTTTCCTTCTTTCTTTCCTTCTTTCCTTCTTTCTCTCCTTCTTTCCTTCTTTCTTTCCTTCTTTCGTTCTTTCTTTCTTTCGTTCTTTCGTTCTTTCTTTCTTTCGTTCTTTCGTTCTTTCCTTCTTTCCTTCTTTCTTTCCTTATTTCCTTCTTTCCTTCCTTATTTTCTTCTTTCTTTTTGCTAACAAACTGCTTTAGGTTGACTTAAAATTAAGATTTTGTTTAAAAACCACGCAAAGAAGTACGTACGTTCTCATATGTATTAAATTAGTAAACTTTAACATTACTAATGTGATGCACTAACACATACACGACATTCACGACCTGCTTTTGTAATGTGCTAAGCATTCTGTGGGATAACCTGGCTAAGATCTCGTCCTCAAAGCACGATGACTCAATCTTAAAGCCGTCATGGTACTCACGCAGTGCCTAAGTCAAATTGGTACCTAAACTGATATAGAAAATGTTTTCAATGTTTACTTCAAAGCTCGTGTTACTAAGCTGTCATCGTTTGCTGTTCAAGGATCCTCAGGGCATATAAAGGTTACTTATCTCGTTCATTCTACATTTTTTTGAGCGATGCTTGCTAATAATATTATCAATAAATATTTCAAGCCCAGTGATTGGCTCAGAAAAGACGGTAAGAAAACGGCACCTTTGTGAACTTCCGGTCCAAAATGAGGTACTCAGCGCTTTATCGTAAAGTTGCGGTTGTAAAAGATACGAGGTGTAGGAATAGCCTGAAGCTTCGCAGAGGAACAACAAGGAGAAGAAGACCATATATCATGTACCTTATGAGGCTTCTCTCAACGATGTGCGAGCACAGACAGAAAAGGGGTCGTTATCTGTAAGGGAAGGAGGTGTTGGATAATCTGCATGCTGTGACAAAACAACTGCAGGAACGGTTTATCATCTCCTCTAAAAACAAGGTTCTTTGCATTCGTTTACATACTTTTTAGTGGTCTTTTTCCTTTCGTGAAGTACGTGAAACATCACCTGCAAGCCAAAAACTTGACTTAAGTAAGGGATTATAAAATCTCAAAACGAAGTGTAAGATTTTGAGCAGTGCGCTAATTGAAGTCTTGTTAAACATTGCTCTAAAGGACCTCTTTGCTGTGTAATTATATTTTTACTTCCTTTTGGAGTTCAGTATTAACAGTTATTTAAATGCATTTAAATGCATAGCATTATTTGAGTTTAGATATTTTATTTTTTATGCATAAGTGCTAAATAAGCAGTTGGGTCTATATGGGCTTAATGTACCATTAAGGAGAAATCCATTATCAAAGATTTTGATACTTTTTTATTATTGTTTTAAATAACTCTACAATAACCGAGCAGGATTGTTTACTCTATCGGATATTAAGATTGCACAATACTGTGTGATAATTGTTATTACAACAAAAGACATACGTTTGAAAAAAGTACCTTTGGACGTTAAAGTTAATTTTTAATATAAGTATCGGAATATTGCAGCATTCTTTCTAAGTTCTATTACTATCCGTAGCATTTCCACCGATAAAATGGCCTTGCTCGAACCAAAAGGAAGTGGAGTTCTGAAAATAACTTCATCCATTGTTTACATTCTCCTACCAAGAATTGAGGCAGCATTGTGTTTCATTAAAAATTCTTTACCTTTCGTTAGACTTCGTTAGACTTCCTGAAACCTTCCCAAGAAAAGTATTTAGAGAGAGAGAGAGATAAAATAGCGGAACTAATAAGAAATTTGGATCGAATATCAAACTTGTTATGTAAGGTTTTTTATTTTTTTAACTTTTTATTCATTTATTTATTTATTATTATTATTATTATTATTATTATTATTATTATTATTATTATTAATTTACGTCCTCCAACGTTAAGTCATATCGGACAATGAACGAAATGGGTGAAATGATGCTCAAACGCATCCGGGGTCCATGGAGCTTAGAATTATCCGACATTCATCTTTCAGGATAAGGGAAAAACCCGGAAAAAACCTTATCCAGGTAACTCACCCTAACCGAGATTCGAACTCGGGACCTCTTGAACGTGAGGCAGACACGCTACCATCTACGCTACCGAGGCGGGCTTATTATGTAAGGATGGAATCGTTGCCATGCTACAAAAAATTATCTGAAGGTTCTCTCCATCCAAATTTTTAATTTGCTCGGAAAATTTTTATTACTATTTTACTTTACCTATGAAAGACAAATAGAACGATTTTGATGAAATGCCAAATATTTAAAGAGATGTCCAGGACAATTGAAGTATCTTGAGATATCTGAAAACAGTCTATGAAGTTCTTCTTATTCTGCATTAATTTATAAAGTTTTACAGCACCTCTTAATTCAGTTTTTCAATTGTTTTTGAGGCATGTACTACATGCGCACGATTTCTTGAGCGTTTGGGTCCCAAGTCCTCCTTCGGTAGGTTTCGCCTATTTCCATAAACACAGATGACAACTTTGAAACAGAAAATGCGCTACACACTGTGACATCTAGTGGCTAATACGCTAAGCTTTCACACGTACGCCATTTCATTTTGAGCAATTCTTAGGTTAATTATTAGCTAACCAGTTTACAACAAATCTAAAAGCAACACGTATGTTGTCAATGTTATGGCTCTCAAAAGGTGAGACACTATTATTTGTCTGCCTCCGTATAACTGTAATCTGAATGCAGTTGAGCTGGCATGGGCAAAAATAAAGAATGTTTTCAAAGTACGCAATGTTAACGAGAGTCATAAATGTGCAGAAACCTGCTATGGAAGCGACGGATTGGAAAGGATAATGCAAGAAGTTCCAGGAGCTGGAAATACGATATTCGAGAAACGATGATGTAATAGAAAATCCAGCGATGAAAATGACGCAGTAGATTTGGAAATCGAAGAATTACAAAGCGAGTGAGTGTTTATAAGTAGCATAATATTTGTTTTCTACTTTTATGTGTTTCATAACAGTAAATATGTAAGCATGCAGCATATCGGATGGAGTTCAATTGATTGTTGACACATCTCATTCCTTCGGCGCATGTCTTCGCTTATCTTATCGCAATTTGGCTGAATTGTGTTTTTATAGCTTGACCACACTGCAAAAACAATGGCATGTTAGCTCATTCTTCCCCTTTGCCCGCACCACACCGTAATGCAGCGTTCAAGAAATCGTGCGCATATAGTAATTTTTCAGGAAATCTTTTATTAGTTATTTAAATTACCATAGTTACACTTGCGCAACTTGAAAGTTGCTATTCATTTTTTCCTCCTGTGGAGGTTATGAGAATAGTTCTTAATGGATTATATATCGTTTAAGCCCACTGTAATTCCCAATTCCTGGTGTACGTACAAGGAAGTGCTCACTCCGTCCGAAATTATGGTATAGATATCACTTAATCATAAAGTCCCAAGATGTGGTATAGATTTCGCCTTTTTATGTATAACAATAATTTATTTCATTCCAAAAAGTTACATTATGTCATTATTTTACAATATTTAGAATTTTACAGCATTATTGAAGAGCGGATGGGAAATTGTATCAGTACCATCACTATAAATGTAAAATATTAAAATAAAAAGTGCTGTGAATTTAGTGAACAAACTGTTGCTTAACTTCTGCTTTGAAGACATTACTGGATTGTCAAATGGCTATTCGTCCAATAAACCATTGCTGTTTGTATGAATCCCACCTAAGTCTTGCAACTGCTGCCATAAACATGATCCTGGATATGAAACCTTTCCTTATGTATTGACGATGTGGAGGCTCCTCGTCAAGCATGGGATAGCATTTCTGCTATACTTTTGGGAAATATGTACGTAATCGTACAGAGCCCTGAATTTACCATTATTCTGCATGATCAAAGAGAATTTCAAACGTTCACGTTTGTTTTCGTCGGTTAGAAGAGGACTCAGTGTGGATGAAACTCGTTTGATTAGTTTTGCCTTCTTTGAAGTACCAAGAGGGTTGATTTAGGCACTTCAATAGCACAAGCCAAAGACCGAATTATTCTACGTCTGTGTAAAAGAGTGTCCTTTATTTCACTCAGCTGCACTGAATAACCATTGCATCTGCGAAGGCTACAGCTCTATTAATAACGCACCTCTGCCAAGTTCCATCTTTTCTTTACTGCAGTTGAAATTGCAGAATAGCATTACGGCACTCACCTGTCAATTGTTTATTTGAGTATTTTGTGTAATTTATATCCTCCAACGTTAAGCCATATCGAACGATGAACGAAATGTGTGAAATGATGCTCAAATGAGTCCGGGGTCCATGGCGCTTACAGTTACCCAACGTTCGTCCTCCAGGATAATGGAAAACCCTGGAAAAAACCCTATACAGGTAACCCACCCTGATTTTGATTCGAACTCAGGACCTCTTGAACGTGAGGCAGACACGCTACCATCTACTCTACCGAGGATCTTTATATAACTCCTTATGCTTAGCTTATACGCCATTGGTGGTGGCCAACTGATTCTTGCTCACATTAGGTAGGTAAATGAGGTATGGTATTGCTCACCACAACATGTGACAGAGAGTGTCCGCACTGTGAAAGCCCGTTACCACACTGCACCTCAGGCATATACAGAACAAGTAGTATATGCCCGTTCGCCATAAACCTATACTTGAACTGTTATTTATACCATAATTTTGGATGGAGAGTATTTAATAGTACCATTTTCCCTATGTTTATCTCGAGTAGCATGAAGAAGATAAAAGTAAATTGTATTTAAAATAGTTCGTAGAACAGTGAGTAGTCAAGTGATGCAACATATCAGAATTCTCTCTCTCTCTCTCTCTCTCTCTCTCTCTCTCTCTCTCTCTCTCTCTCTCTCTCTCTCTCTCTCTCTCTCTCTCGGGATTTTTTCTTTGCTCTGAAGAGCCATTTCAGGAGCCTCTCCGCCTCTTTGAGGCCCCAGCTGATTAATATATTCCTACACCTTAAGATAATATAAAGGATTTTGGAATAGTATCTCATTACGGGGGGATTTGGTACGTAGGCCACCTTGCTGGGCCCATTGTTCCTATGCCCTCAAGTGGGGACACCTCCGGGAGAAAGGATGAGGTGAAGGAGACAGAGCGCGGCCGACCCAAGGAGCTACGACCGCACATAGGGCAGGGTCCCTACAGTTTACTTGGATAGAGATTTCCCCCGACAGGCCAGGACACTCACTCCTCTACAGCGGGACGGCAACGAGCCAAGCAGCCGAGCCCTAAAAGTCCCTAGCAGGCGATCCGAGCCCCATAGGTCCCTGGCTGGTGGTCCGAAATGGTCCCAGCAGAGCAGCAGAGACCAGCAACCGACTTACCGGAGGAGGAAGAAGTTGTTTTCCTCAAATCATATCATCCTGCCATGCACCGCCGAGACACCCGGCGACACTTCTACCTTGAAAGAGACCACCAGATGAAAGATGATGTAAAATGATAATGGGGATGAAATGGAGGGACAGGAAATTCGGGGGATGTAATTGACCTACCCAGCATTCGCCTAGCGACCCGGAAAACCCTCTAAAATCCCATGGGTCAGGTAGTTCGGCCACGGGAATCGAACCCGTGCCTCTCGAATGCGGGCCACTGACGAAACCGCTTGAGCCATCCCGCTCGGTAATATAAAGAATACTAAATGCATTTTCTTTAAGAAACAAAGGAGACAAACATAAAAGAGCATGAATAACATACGGTCCTACATTTCCACCGAATTAAATTCATTGGACGGTATTATGCATTTGGGATATTAAGACTAACTAATTATGCGCGTCTAAATTGATTTCTTTTGATTTTTGGGCATACAATAAATCTAAAAAATTACAAATAAACACTCATTGCGAATGATCTGTGCTTAATGGAACTAACGTCAATGCAGGTAGCATTGAGTAATTGCCACGAGGCTGAATATTCTCTGGCGTCATTGAATAAATTTCTTCATATTCAGGGCAAGAGGAAAGGTAAATTAGATCAAAGCAAAAATATGGATTTCCATTTCCTTATCCTAGGATTTCTTTCTTACGAATCCCTGAAGTGGTTTCAGGTCGCATTTTAATTGACTGTTTGGCTAAATTGCTGTACGAGTGCAACACTTCAAGCTTCAGTTACCTTATTTCTCAATGCTGGCCTCACAAGGGAATTTCAAGAGGATTACACTAGTAGAGTAACTAATCGATTAAATTATAATAAGAGAGTAAATCGGTATATTAAATATTGCGCCGTACTAATTTAGTGGTATAAGACAATCAATGAGAAAATAGCAAAATGGTCTCTATTCTATATTCTTTAACCCACATGCTGAAAACGTCTGCCCTAAGTGATTTTGTGGACCTATTTAGATGTTTTCTACTTTGCCAAGTTACATTTATCAAGAGTTTTAAATTAGATCACCCCCTCATCGTCCTCTTGACAGATCAGATTCCATCCAGGGATTACAGCGGCTTGTGCAGTAGAAAGTCTGACAGAATGCAATCAATATGGCTAAGTGGAGACTTACTGAGATGTTGAAATAAAGGAGCTATTTTTACATTAGGAAAGAGTTCTTGCTTGCCTTGCATAAGTTTAGAAATATATCCAAAATACAACATTAATCAAGAAATTATCATTATTATCCATGCATTGCTCTCAATATCTTTAGCGAGAAGTATAGAAATTAAAATTAATTCTGGCACTACAAGGCACACTATAGTATAAGAGTATTTGAACAGACTGTGAGAGTTACAAAATGTGACAGTGAAATAAAATGCGCGTTCGATTCGGTCGTCACAATAGCTAAAGGAGAGAACAGTATTATCGCCGAAAGTCGATCTAATAGTTAAAGTTCTCTGGCTTTAGATCTTTCAAATACGATTATCTACTTTCTAGATTAAAATGAATAGAAAGGGGAAAACATTGCCTGGGGAATCGGGTTAAAGGAAACAGTATTGAATGGTACTTCGGCCAAAGAAAATGAGACAGTAAGAATCAGTGCGTTAAGGAGCGTACATTTGGACATATCTGGCCTCGTCACCTTCATTCCATTTCCATTAAAAGTCTGTATTTTATGTATTAGACACTCGCTATACCTTATTGTGTAATTTGATCAAACAATAAATCAATCTTGTAAGCTAAATCCGCATTGAGTCACCTATACCAGGGATAGGCCTACCTATAGTTTGGCAGCGCATTCTCCAGCTCTAGGCCACGCCGTTGCTCAGAGGTTAGACCGCTTGGCTCTCACCAAGGCGGCCCGGGTTCGTTCCCCGGCGACCGCAAAGTGAGATTGTGGTGGACAACACGGCGTTGGGGCGGGTTTTCTCCCCCGCCATCTCATTCCACCGGTGCTCCATCTTCATCTCATGCATCATCAGTGTCACCGCCTGCGGTGTCGTATGTAGTAAAAGCGGGCGTTAAACACTACACACATTTCTCCAGCTCTGACATTTCTCGAGAGGGGGAAGCAAGCTGCTCCCCGTTCTTTAGTGGGAATTTCAAGCAGGAACATGCGTATTTTAAATATTTCACGCATTTGCATACTTCACGAACTAGTATCCATATTTTTATAACAGCGATAATAACACGACTTACGAACAATAAAAATCGGAATTCACGCACGCACAAAATAGCAAAGAAAGTTCATCAGCGCAAGCAACTGATGCCACGTGCTCCAAATAAAATTAACCTGGCATCACGGTGTTGGATTCGGAAGCCATGCTTAGCAGCGACAATGCTGATTGGCGCTAGCAAACAGCTTTAGCTTCCTGACCACGACACTGGATGTACAGACTCCCAGTACTACCAACAGAAGTATTTAGTGTGTGTGAAAGGTGTGAACGAAATATTCGAATAGAGTGGTGTAGTAATGAATATCTTACATGATAATGAAATTACAAGTTGGACTTCAATGTTTTAAAGCTAATATAGTCCTATAGTTTCATTTTAAAGATAATTTTGAGTACATGTGTTCAATTGCTCATTACTGTACGTTGGCACTATACTGTACCTTCCCCCTCTGCCTCCTGCAACCGCAAAACGTCAGAGCCGGAGATCCATCGGCCGTACTGTAGTCATCCACGCCCTAACAGCGGTTTTGGGATTCATAGGTGGGATAGAATAAAAATAAAGGAAGGAAGGAATTAAGGAAGGAAGGAAGGAAGGAAGAACAAAGAAAGGAAGCGCGGAACCAATTTTGTGTCTTATAACCAATCATATATATGGATACAAAATGCAGCTCACCGTCTGTTCTTTTGAGTGCGTTGCTCTTGCAGACATGGAAGCAAGAGAATGTTTTCTCACGCTAAAGCGTATTTATTTGACTGATGTGCTTCAGTTAATTGTTTCTGTCCCAGTGTCTGATTAAAATTCGAAAATGGAACTACCAAATCCATGATGATTTACTTGAACTCCGTAGGAATAAATCATTTAAATCAATATAATTATCCTCCAAGCTAAGTATTCACCTGAATAACAAGTTTATAATTAAATTATGAATATAATATGTGAGATATTTATTAAAAGAATAGTTAAATGTAAATTCTGGAGTATTACATTGACAGCTTTCATTAATAATGTATAAATATAGGTTACTAATATGATTACACATTAAGTTTCCTTAGTGAGAACTTTATCTAGTGTACCTTATAGTTCTGTACAGATATGTCCTAAAAGTACCTTTCCTTATCCTTCCTTTCCCAGGTAAATATACCTTAGTGTTATTTTTTACATAGTCATAACTTATTTTGTCTTTTATTGCTTGTATATTATACACAACAAAATGTAGCGTGTTATGATCTCCAGTGGACTAGATTTCTTTTTTTTTTCTTTTTTTTTTTTTTGTTTGTTTGTTAATTTACGTCCTCCAACGTTAAGTCACATAGGACGATGAATGAAATGGTTGAATAATGCTTAAATGAATACGGGGTCCATGAAACTTAGTCACCTGACATTCGTCTATCAGGATAAGGGAAAACCCAGGAAAAAATCTCGCCCTAACCGAGATTCGAACTCGGGTCCCCTGAGGCAGACACGCTAGCAACTACGCTATCGAGGCTGGCAGGTTAGAAAAGTGTTAGTGCCCTTACATTACCAATCAACCTAATGGAAACTTCAAACCTGTTACTTTATGGATTTGTCCTAGTCAGATGTTGTTGTAGCTGTTGAGGCGGTCCGGCCCGTTGTGGACCACGTCGAGCTCTCCTTTGTGCTCGACGCCTCACAATTAAGGATCGGTGGCGTGAGGAGGTCAAGGAAAGGGAAATTGTAGTCAGTTCGGGTGACGTGTAGATCCCGCATGAAGACTCTCATCTGGACTTCAGGAGTGGGTGCGTCCTGACAGGTTGTGGGTTAATGATGACATCTCGAATCTGGTTGATAGAAGTTTATTGTAGTCCTTGGATTCCTACGCTCGCCACCGTGAAGTCATCGTCGGTATGGTTACTGAGTCAAGCATCACTGTCTATATTGCGATGCGAAGCACGGAGGCAGTACCACTGCGTAGTCGGATTGGGTATACTTATCATCCTCACAATATGCAACTCGTTGGTCTAATTCTCACTGGAGAGATTGTTAAACATTGCGCTATGTCTCTGTACGTAGCGCGGACGTATAGCGCGTCCGTCTTACGCAGCACTCAGGATCGAAGTGTCCTTACCAGCAAAATCTAGTTTCCGCCATCCCCTTGAATTACCCCTACTCTAGATATTTCTCGGAGTTTGCAAAATCACATGACCAAACATTAATTTTCTATTGGCTTTAAGTATCCCCCACTTGATATCAGTGTTGAGAATTTCCAGTTTGGGACCTAGCATCAGAGACGCTTTCCTTAACGGTCCGCGTGCAAAAATTTATTTTAAGACATGATTTCTCGGATCGTTCGTAATCTTACAGCCTGTTGTCAGAGGCACAAATGGGATTTTGACAATGGGTAGGTTTCCGACTGCGAGACGCCAAATTTTCCTTGGGGGCAAAACGAACAATAGAGTAGAGATGTTTGTTTACAGTGGTTACAAAGGGAGTTTGCTGACCTTCGTAGGGTGGTCTTGTCACTACGGGGGCTCCAGAGTATATGCCAGAAAAATGGCATATGTCTGTTCTGTTATGAGCCATTTATTTATATTTGTAAATCTATCATTTATTTATATTTATTCGTTTGTGTCAATGTATTTCTGATATCAGGTTATATGTCGTGTCAGGGGCTGCTTCACTGTGAGTATATTTCTTGGAGTTTTGTGTTCTTGATTATAAAAATACTCAAGGGCTAAACAAATTTGAATAAAACTGATTTTCTTCTTGTTACAATTTGTGAACATGAAATATCTTCCAGGAAAATCTTTTCCCAGTTTGGCCTTCATTTTAACTATTTCCTCCCAGTTTGTTACTTTTATTTTACTTTCGAGATTTTCTACTTTTAGGAAAGCAATTACTTTTTCTCCCTTTTTTTAAGTACAATATGAGGAGGAGTCTCTCGAATAAGCTCACGTGGATTCTAAATTGCTTTTCTTTCCTTCTTTTACATTTCTTTTTTTTCCCTATCCATTTCTGCTCTGCTTCGTCTCTTCCTCTTTATCGCACAAACTAATGGATTTCTTTTATTTGCATTCGCAGGCAGTACAGCACCCAATACATCCCAATTTACTCATCACAGTTGAACTATACGCTTCAGGAGCGTTTCTTGTTAAAGGCTGGAAATGTAGTTTCTTAACTGTTTCACCTGGATTACAATTGTTTTAATTTACGTAACTATACAAATTAATTGCAACTGTTGTCTGTGTGCTGAACAATTGTAGATGTAATCTAAAAGATTTTGTAAAAGAGAGAGTTTGATTTTAGTTTAACTAGTTTTGGAGGTGGATTAAAACTACCTCCTTGTTACATTCTACATACATACTTGCAGTAACGCGTAATTTATTGCATTCCATTCAAAAGTTTTATATTGAAATTGTCGTTTACATACGCGTTTTGACACCCTCTGAATAAAAAGAATTATAGAAGAAGGTGTGTTTGTTTCTGTCTGTGTGCAAAGAGCATAACGCAAAAACAAAAAGTCTGCTGAATTTCAGTGTCTGCTAACGTAAAGACTTTCAGGAAAATCCCCTAAGTCTAGACTCAACATGAAAACCCTTTCGAAAATTTTAATTTTCTCAAAAATGGCTGTAAAGATTTTGTTTAAAAAAAAGCATAAGTTCAAGCTATTTTCGTCATAAATGTACTCAAAAGGTCTCTTCATTTTTTATGCATTTTACATCGTGGCCGAAGAGGTAGGCTAGGGTAAGACAGATAATGGCAGTGTGGCGACAGCTCCGTCAGCTCTAACCGTAAAATATACTTCCGAACGAAAGGCAGGTTAGAGTGTGACGTCACCGCGCTGATTTCTGCGCAACAGGAAACGTATCGGTATTAACAATATGTACATGTTACACATTGGATGTTGTAATATTAATGCTCACTGCTTCAATTGCACAATTTTTCACAGATTATAAACAATTACATTTTGGCTCTGTCATATGAGAAAATATATAAAACTTCAACTCCTAATTTATCTGAAGGTCAGCCATGTTATAAAACATAAAGTGATTCTCCCTGCAAATTACAAGAGACCCACTCAGAACAGAATTACGTGGATATTTTCCGACGCTTTCTGTTTCGTTTTTATTTAACTAGTTTATTAATGTCAGGATGTAATGTCTGGGAAATTTGTAATCGAAGGCTGCATGTTAGATTGTGATCCGACAAGATAGTTCGAGGTTTGGACTTAGCTAATTTCATAACAGAAACAAAATTGTTCGCACGCATATGTCGAGCCAAACTTACACAATGTCCGTGCAGCAAGTGAATACAACTTCGGAAAACTGGTTTGGGGGACGTTCTTGTAAAAATCAGCCAAGTCTTTGGCCATGGCATAGAATTTTTCAGTCTGGCTCTAGCCTTTCATAGTGCGTCCTACTCACGGCTAGTGTGAAAGAACAATTAATTTCCATTAATTGTACCTAATAGTGGTCCGAACTACGAGTATAAAGCCCGGGCCTTAAAGTACTAACAGCAAAATAAGTCGCCATTAAGGTAGTTGTCTCATGTGTATGTGAACTCCTAGTGGTTTACCGGAAAAAACACGAGTCAGTTGGAGAATTTAATGTCATGTTGGCACGTTGGCCATGGTAGCTCAATGGTTTCAGTGGCTGGATGGATACCAGAAGGTCCGTGGTTCAATTTCCCGGCTATGGCATCGAATTTTTCAGTCTGGCTCTACCCTTTCAAGTCTTTCTTGTCAGTATATTTCTCCTTCAATACATCTTACATTGTAAATTTAACAGTTACATTTGCTACGTGACAGCCACGTTGTTGTTATCGAGTGCGTTACACCTGATTGAATCCTCAGATTCTGTACTCAAAGCTCCATTTATATAGGCAACTTGGTACTACACGGCTCTTGCTTGACATCACACACATTGCATATCTCGCTCCTGGGTGATCACAAATCTCGAAGCTATCTTCTCTGATGTAGACAGGCTTCGGCAAGGATTCGAATTGCGATGACACTTTTAGCTTCCCGATAGAAATTTGATAAAGCATCACTTTTGTTTCAGAAATCCGTTCGACGTTTCTGTTTATTGTTATTTTCTCATTATATATCTGCGTGGTCACATTACACACTTAAGATCTTCATCTTGATAACCTAAGCAAAGATTTTAACTCTAGTTAATATTATTCTATTCGTGTACAAGAACTTTCCCGGAACAGATAGTAGTATTGTAACACATTCAGAATTTTCGAGACCTATAGTTAAATGGAATGATTTATCATTCTTTAAATTAGTGGTTCAAAATCGTTCCTTTTGGAATGTTTTACTTTTACAATCAAATCAATCACTGGTAGAAGAAAATTTAAAATATGTACTCTTCTAACAGATGATGAATGATATTCAATTCCTAGTAAATATTGACTGGATATGTAAGATACATAACAATGTATCCAGTAATTTTACTCTGAAAGTTTGCTGAGCAATCGACAGCTATTTTTCGCAGGTCCGAAAATATTTAATAAAATCTTTGGATACATACAATTTTATCTGCCACACTAAACCTGTAATATACACTACAGTCTCAGTAGGTATTCCCTCTATCCAGTCCTGCGATAAATTCATAAGTGTCGACATCCATTTACTTGTTTATCTCTAACCATTTCAGTATTTTTCACACAGTTTTTGTCTTCACACTTGAAAAATTCACCTGATACTTGCTAAGTACAATAGATAATACTTACAATTATGGAGGCACTGATAAGTAACTCAACTGGATTATTTAAATGATGAACGCTTTGGTTAAAATTTAATATCTTAGATACCACTGTATAAAACATGCTTAGGTTATTCAATAATTAGTGGGAACATTTGAATTAACAACAAATAATACGTGTTTGGAGAAGTCACCTTACTGCAGTGCTTAGAAGTAATCTCCTCCAACATGAAGAACCTTGACCGCCTCGGTAGCGTAAATGGTAGCATGTCTGTCTCACGTCCAAGAGGTCCCGAGTTCGAATCTCGGTCAGGGTGAGTCACCTGAATAAGGTTTTTTCCAGGGTTTTGCATCATCTTTACAGACGAATGTCGGGTAGCTCATCTCTCTTTGCGGTCGCCTGGGATCGAACCCAAAGCAGCCCGGGTTCGATCCCAGGCGACGGCAAAGTAGATATGTGATGGACAACACGGCGCTGGGGCGGTTTTTCTCCGGGATCTCCGGTTTCCCCCGCCATCTCATTCCACCGGCGCTCCATCTTCATCTCATGTATCATCAGTGTCATCGCCTGCGGTGCCGTATGTAGTAAAAGCGGGCGTTAAACACTACACATTTAAGCTGCGTGGATCCTGGACTCATTTGAGCACCATTTCACCCATTTCATTCACCGTGCGATATGACTTAACGTTGGAAGACTTAAAATTAAAAAAAAAAGAACATGAAAAACTCGCCTCTACACACCAGGGAGCCGACGGATGCCATCCATAACGTCTTGCTGTCCTAGTATTCGAACAGACTGCTCTTCTGCTGTTATAATTGCCTGTCTGGTTCTACAGTGAACTCCTCAAAGTGGTAATTTCATTTTCCACAAAGGTCGAAATCACATGGGCTCATATCTGTCCAACAACGATGTTCTTGCAGCAGTACTCTAACAGCATTCACGCGCACATCATCACTTGCTGGTTACAGTCTGCATTTTGTGAACGTTTTCATTTAGAAGCTTCCAATCAGGCCCTAGGAAATTTAAAAATCACGTTTGATATGTATCTGCTTTCTGATTTTGAGAAATTCTGTTCTGGGGCACATATACATATATTATTTTTAATTATTAGACTTTTATTTCATAAATGTATTCAAATTCGAGGGCTGTTCAATAAAGAATGGCCATAGATAGGTGATAGAGTAATTATGGATAATTACAGACCAATAAACATTATCCCTGTATTTGCCAAAATTTTGGAAAGAGTAGTAAAAGTTAGGTTATTACAGCATCTAGAAAAACACAACTTTCTTCACAATCATCAGTATGGATTTATTAACAAATCTAGTACTCTTGCTGCCACGGTAGATATTATCGTACCTATTCAAAGAGCTCTGGATAGAAATCGTTTAGCTGCTGGTTTATTTATTGACCTAAAAAGGCTTTTGACACTGTAGATCATACTTTATTACTAAATAAACTTGAGTATGCTGGTGTAAGAGGACTTCCTCTCAACTGGTTTCAGAATTATCTCAGTAATAGGAAACAATTTGGAAATATGAACAACATTTCCAGTTCTCTATCAGTAATTCATCATGGTGTTCCACAAGGTTCTGTATTAGGTCCTATATTATTCCTAATTTTTATAAGTGACATAGGATGTTTAAGACTAAAAGGTAAATTGACTATGTTTGCTGATGATATATGTTTGTTATATATAGATAACTCTGAGCACCAGCTGATATATGACATACAGCAAGACCTGAATGCATTGAATAGCTGGTTTAAGGGCAATAAGTTAACATTAAATGTCTGTAAAACAAAATATATGTTATTTCATAAAAGATCATACGTACCAGTGGTAAATAACAAGATACATGTTGATAACGCAGTGATTGAAAGAGTAACAAAAATAACATATCTAGGTTTGATTCTAGACAGTACGCTCACATGGAAGGACCATATCATGCATGTAAAAAAATAAGATTCTTCCTGTGTTAGCTGTAATTCACAGGCTGAAATTCAAAGGATTCAGTGTAAATCATTTACGAAGTATCTACCATGCTTTAACTCAATCTCATTTGGATTACTTAAACATCTTATGGGGTAACTCTGTTAAATATTTAATTCATGACCTCGAAGTACTTCAAAATCGTGCCTTAAAAATAATATACAATCTACCCTTTAGAACAAACACAAAAACACTCTACCATGTAACTAACATTTTACCATTACAACTAAACATAGAGTTGTCCTTGATAATATATCTCCACAAAATAAAAAATAATCTTCTAAAGTCCAATCTAACATTTGAAAGCTCCTCACATATGTATATAATACAAGAAATAAAGGAAACTTAACAAAACCAACAGTGAACACTTCTACTTATGGCCTGAACAGCTTAACCTCACACGTTATCAACTTATATAATGCGCTGCCACTGGAACTGAAAGGCTGCAGGAACATAAAAGGTTTTAAAAGGAAAGTTGCTGAAAATTTACTGAAGGCATATATTGATAGCTGATAAAGTGTTACACATTTATAGCTGGTTTGAAAGCTGAACTGTTTATAAAGTAATAGGATTAATGTCCCATAGAATATGTAGCTTCTATTTTTCTGTTAAGTTCTTTGTTACTATTATTTATTGAGTTATAGTGAATGTCTGTATCTTTGTATGTTTCATATATGTTATTCTTGTACGGTAATTCATTCCTACTATGAAAATGTAATATAAGTATTGTTAAGGGCTGTTTGCCATCATTTTATATATTTTTGTACTGTTCCCTAGCATGAGCTATGGCTCTGGGAACCTTTTCAGATAACAATAAATAAAAAAAAATATAAAAAAGTTTTTTACGGTCATAATTTTTCGCACTAAAATTTAATCTTATTATATTCTTGTTAGCTTAATGTGAAACAAACACGCCGTAGTAGTTTCATTGTTGGCACTCCTGGTTCCCGACTGTGAGAACCAGTCAAGTTCAGACATGTTCAGTATCACCTACCACTGTAATGGAGGTGACATGCAGTTAAAGTTGATGTTAGAGGAAGATCCGCAGTTGCTTTCAAACGTAATCACTGCTAATGAAACTTGGCTAC
The DNA here is from genome assembly GCA_030765055.1 of Mantis religiosa. NCBI lineage: Eukaryota > Metazoa > Arthropoda > Insecta > Mantodea > Mantidae > Mantis > Mantis religiosa. The sequence goes on from CM060949.1 coordinate 81,641,940, forward strand.
ATCATTTTAATCCTAAGAGAAAACAGCAAAGCTCAATGTGGAAATCTCCTTCATCACCGACCATCCAAAAAGAAAAAGTGGTTGCTTCTGCTGGGAAAGTTATGGTCATCTCATTCCTTGATATTCATGGAATAGTTTACCAGCAAGTTGTACCTGCACACAAGTCAGTAACTGGACGATACTACAGGCATGTACTGAAAAAATTGCAAGTCCATATCAGGCGCAAAAGACCATATTTCCGTGAAGCAGGCTGGATGCTGCACCACGATAATGCGCAGCCGCATATTGCCAATGTTGTTGCTGAATATCTTATAAAAATCAACATTAAGTGCATCCCTCACCCTCCCTATAGTCCGGATTTAGCCCTATGTGAGTTTTTTCTATTCCCTAATTTGAAGAAACGTCTTCGCGGGAGGCATTATCTATCATCAAAAGCAGTGGTGAAGGCTGCGGAGGCGAATTTGAAGGATCCCTCAGAAAATGGTTTCCAGCATGTATTTGAAGACTGGCAGACACGCTGGGACAAGTGCATCGCATTCAGGGGAGATTATTTTGAGAAGGACCATCAAAATTATGAGGATGAGTAAAGGTACGTTGTCAAAAAAGGTTGTGAACATTCTTTATTGAGCAGCCCTCGTACTTTTAAACAGTGTTAGGAAATTTAAAAACCTGAATTTGCGAATGGAATCCATTTCAGCCGCACCCATAACTCTGTTGAGAGAGGTTCGCAGCGATACTTGCCTTTGAAAAGCCCCATGTTCAATTTCAGACACTAGGAGAATTATTCGCAGTAGTTTTTGTTATGCTACGAGTTTCCTGTTCCCATAATTTCCTTTTATATCTTTGCATGTTTCTGAATTGTAAGATGAAATGACTAATTGTTGACTTGCGGAGAGACGGTGAACTTTGTGTTGTTTAAAGGTTCCTGCATGGAGCAGAGGAGAGGGGCGCTCGCTCATTACGAGATTATCGCGTTGAAGATGATACAGGTAGGCTTGTGCTGGCATCAGGATTAGTGTTATTCAGTAAATCGTTAGGAACCACGCTCTTGCAGCGCGCATCCTTATCTGACCTTCCTATCCCATCTCTTTCTCCCGTTTGTCATCTTAAGTCACAAAGGGTTGACAAAGTCCAATAAGCGATGCTGTACTATATGCATGCCTAGCATGTGCCTAATCCTAATACTCTATAGTATAGCCAAGCAGTCTAATTTGTACTCTATGTTCACCGGAAAAAATCGCTGCTCTACAAACCTAAAAGAACTGTCAAAATTATGGTTGTGATTAACTAGTTTACCCTGATTACCTCATAACTTTATTCTGCTTATAGTTATAGTGACTGTAAACATTTAAATCCTTTCCAGCCTTGCTAGAAAATACAGTTGGTCTTTTCACCGGATTTCCGTTTCCCTCGCTTATAACATGCAATAACATGAGCACAAACCGTTGTTTGCATGAAGGTTGCATGTATTCCAAACATTAACGTTTCGTAACTGACACGCTTAAAATAGATGAATATGCGTTTCAATTTTTATATGAAGCGTAAAACGAATGGACTTTTCTTGTAGTTCATGGTCTAGTTCACATATAAACAACAAGACTAAATTTTTTATTGTGTGGTTTATATTTCTCGGAGATAAACCATAATACTCTTCGTGGTTACAAAACATTGCAACTGCATGTTACCTGGAAAATAAGAAAAACTTTCGCTTCTGCTGGTGGCGGTGTTGAGCATGAATAATTAAGTAAATACAGCAGCGGAAACGGCATATGTGATATTTCCTTTTAAATTATATATACGCTCTAGTTTTCTCGTTGGAAAGTTTTTAGGAAAGAGCGAAACCAAGGAATTATGTGGCGTACATCACAGTGTGATAACCGATAAAATATCAACATTATATTTGTGTTAGAATAATATTTTATTATAACTTCATGAAAATTGTGGCTCGGAATTGGAAAAAAAAAAAACTAAGTTTCAACATTTATAAAAATTGAAAACAAACAATTATGTAAAATAACTTTCATTTGTTGATTTACTTTACAAACTTCACATATACGTCATTAACACCTTTTCGCACGTTGTCCAATTTGCATTGTCAACTATTACAGACTACCACATAGAGAAGATTTTAACAACAGAAGATATGGGGCGTGCTTAAAGCAAGTATTGCAAATTTCCAGCTGCCTACCTCGTACATAAGCAATCTTGCACTCTGAAGGATTGTTGTCCAACACATAGTTTTTATTTTAGCAAAGACAAGTTTGTCCAATTCGCCTTCCACAAGACTTAGATCACATGCACCGATTTAACCAATTTTGTTTAAGTTTAAATTTCCCGGAGGTACTTGTTTTTACTTTCTTTTTTGTTTGCTTTTTCTTTTGTGTCTTGTAATTTAGATCCTCCAACCTTAAGTCATATCGGACGATGAATGGAATGGATGAAATGATGCTCAAATGAGTCCGGGTCCATGGAGCTTAGAGTTACCCGACATTCGTCTTACAGGATAAGGGAAAGTCCCGGATAAAACCTTATCCAGGTAACTAACCCTGACCGAGATTCGAATTCGGGACCTCTTGAACGTGAGGCAGACACTCTACCACCACGCTACCGAGGCGGGCATTTTGATGTATGAAATCTGCATTGTAACAGCATGTAGCGGTTCAATCTCCAAAAGTATAAATATTCGTTATTTACGTTCTACAACGTTAAGTCATATCGAACAAGAATGAAATGGATGAAATGATGGTCAAATGAGTCCTAGGTCCAAGGTCCTTTGGGACCATAGAACTAGAAAATAGCATTTAGAATTACTACTTTCCTATAGACCTACGGTTGATCTATGGTTGACGAGCCAAATATTCAGTAGTATATGATTACGGATGGGACACTCAAATTGGTATAGAAATTAATTCATCCATTAAATCAATTAGAACTTATTTCTTATTTCTCCCTTCCTCACCAATGCTGTTGTTAAGAGTCGCTCGGATTCCCTCAGAACGAAGGAGCCGAACCTTTTGACCTGAGGTACCACGGTTGACGGGTCGGTCCAACACGTGGGATGATGAAGAGATGAATCATTGAGTAATTGGTGGAATGATGGTGGGGGAAACCGGAGGACGCGGAGGAAATCCACTCCTGCTCCATGTTTCGCACCACAAATCCCACTTTGCGGTCGCCTGGGATCGAACCCAGGACGCCTAGGTGAGAGCCAAGCGGTCTAAACAGTTAAGCATGTTGCGGCCTAAATTAAAACTTATACTAAAACTAAATATTAAAATTTAGTGAATTAGTATTTGTACATTTGGCAATAGATTATGAATACAGTTTGGTTCGGGATAAGCTGACATTAAGTACGGTAATTAGCGACGGCTTATTTTCAGGAAAAGTGGGAGAAGTAGATCGCTCGGTTACACTAGTGAGGGGTGAATGTATTCAAAGTTGTCGAATTAGAAATGGCAGGCCAGCTCTTGAATCTTGTAATATGTGAGATAGGATTTTTTAGAAATTTAAATACACAATTTTGGGGGATAAAAACAGAAAATTTCAGAAATGTAGAAATGACGTGGAAGCATCGGATTAGAATAAGATAAAGACTTCCTGGCGACAAAAATACTCAGGATATTCTCGGAAAACAAGCCTGGTGAAAAGACGACTAGAATCCGACGTTCCGGGAGCATACCTGCTCCCGTCATCAACATATCTTGATGATGGGAGCAATGATGCTCCCTAAACGTCGGTTTCTAATCTCCTTTTCACCTGGCTTGTTTTCCAAAAATATCTTGAATATATCGGATTAGAAGAGAGTAGAGGAGATCTTAGAATCATTAGCAAATGGGGAGGTGATTAGGAGAATTTTGAAGCTTAGGGGCATAATCTTCTAGTCTTGTAATCAAGCACTTCAGGTCGGATCGCTGGTGGAACAAGACGTAGCTGTATTAGGCGTCATTTTTTCCCCAATGTTCATCCTTACCGTATGGTAGAAGATTCAGATATTTTTACACCGCACATCAGATAGTAGTTTCCATTGCTCGGGAACATCTCCATTAAAGTGAACACCATTAATTAAAAGTTTCAAAACCAGATTCCGGAGTCTTTTTTCTTTCACACACCCACGCATAAGCTGAGATAGGTTTCTCTGCTAAAGTGCGAAGAAGACATAACCTTTCAGCTTGGATGAATATAGAGAGGAAGACCCAGAGGGCGACACAATAGATGACAAATGATGATGTTGTAGCTAATAATGTTGGTAATGTTGTAGATGATGATTATGATGATGATGACGATGATGTAGGCAATGTATAGATGATGATGGTGTAGGCGATGTATAGATGATGATGTAGGTGATGTGTGGATGATGATGTAGGTGATGTGCAGATGATGCTGCAGGTGATGATGTAGGTGATGAAATGAAATGTGTAGTGTTTAACGCCAGCTTTTACTACATACGGCAGCGCAGGCGATGACACTGATGACACATGAGATGAAGATGGAGCACCGGTGGAATGAGATGGCGGGGGAAACCGGAGACACGGCCTAGGTGATGATGTAGGTGATGTTTTAGATGATGTGGATGATTCTTTTTTGTAATTTTCGTCCTCCAACGTTAAGTCATATCAGTCATATGGAATAGGTGAAATGATGCTCAAATGAGCGCGTGGTCCATGGAGCTTAGAGTTACCCGACATTCGTCTTTCAGGATAAGGGAAAACTCTGGAGAAAACCTTATCCAGGTAACTTACCCTGACTGAGATTCGAGTTCAGGACCTCTTGAACGTGAGGCAGACATGCTACCATCTACGCTATCAAAGCGGGCGGATGTAGATGATCATGTACATAATGTTGTAGATTATGTAGAAGATGTAGTGATGTTATAGATGATAATGATGTAGATGACGTTGTAGATGTTGATGTGGTAGATGATGTTGTAGATGATCATGATGCAAATGATATTGCAGATGATGTATATATTGTGGATGATGCTATAGATGATGTTACATATGATGATGATGATGATGATGATGATGATGCAGATGACATAGATGAACATTTTGCAGATGATGATGTTGTTGATGATAATAACGTTGTAGATGATGATGATGATGATGATAGTGGTGGTGGTTGTTATATTTGTGTAGCAGGGGAAATGTCTTACAAAGATGCCAATAGAGGGAGTTGTATTCTCACCAGCTAAAAAGCCCTGCAAACCATAATGAAATTCTTCTTGGAACCATCAAACGAATGGTTCTGGTGGTGGCTGCGGTTGGGGGTGGCGGCGGCGGCGGTGGTGGTGGAGGTGGTGGTTTTCGCGGATATTTTTTTATTCATATTACTTCTCTAGCATGACAATTTTGTATTACAATGTCAAAAGTGACCAGCCATTAGAAAAGAAATTTATTCACATAATGGAACAAAACGTAATTTAATCGGTCATATTTCAAAGTAAATCACAAAGGAAACTGTCGATTTTTAATTTTCCCAGAGATGTTCTCCCTCCCCAAGAAAATGTTAATTTTTACCATTTATTAAGAAAATGCGTTTTATTGCAGAAAATACAAGTTCATTGTTTTATTCTTACTCTCGATATCTCAAAATTTATAACCTGAAGTCCCATAATCTTTTCTCTTGCATATAGGCGGTTGTACGTGGTGGGAGAAAATATTCTTTAAAGTATTTACCTTGCTTACTCAAATATAGTGGTTCATTCCACCTTTTACTTTCAAAGCACGCAATAAGCCCACACTCACGCACAATTTCCTCTCTTCAAGAATTATAGGGTAGAAGTATTGATTATGATAATAAATGAGAACGCTTTTGTTTAAAATGGTTCGAATGTGGTACACATGCATTCAAAGAAAATGCTTAGAACAGAACTTATGGATGGCAGAAAAGAAAAGCGCCCGTCCAACTTTATTATATCTTCCAAAAGGAAGACGAGGAAGAATAGATTCAATCCGGTCATTGATATGCATAAGCGTCACGGTGCCATCTCTGTTATAATGCCCGTTTTCTTGCTTTTTGTTTGGCAAAGGAACAACCTTTCTTCTGAATAGTTTTAGTATATATCTATTGACACAATTTTCATTGCAGATGGTTTATTTCCCTTGCGTATCTCTTCTCTTATAATTGAAGCAAAAGAATAGGATGATGGTGGCACAGGGTACAGCAATGATATTACTCTCAGGGTGTGCGTGGATATGTATGAGTAAGGATGGTTCTAATGACACTGGAAGGCCCGTTTCAAACTGATTTGATGACTGCTTCTTTTTACCATCACATCAACTCGATGTTGCCGACCAAGGTTATCAATATTTCGCTGTTTTGAGTTACTGTATGTAGACTGCTTATTACTCCATAACACTTAATTCGTTCTTCACGTATATATGAACCGACAGTTATCTTCTTAATCGCTGCTGGTCTCCTTTGACCAAGACAGAGGCGACGACTTTCTTAATCGGCCGCCAGCCGCGGACTGTGTGTCTCCACACTATGCAGAGCTGCGCGTGGGTGTGTAACTTTCACTTCTGGAAGCCCTCTTTTTCACAAAAATATTCCCTTTGTGACTATTTTGTCCATTGTGATTATTAGTCTCCGTCATGCCATTATTAAGGGTCTGAAGAATACCTATTCAAACGGAGTCAAGTGCTATCCCTTTAGAACCTTTTGCTAAGAAAACTGTTTCTTAGGTTTCTTTTGTTAAAACAACAACTGAACTGCACGTGCATGCGATTCACAAAGATACAAGAGTTCTTTGAAATCCATCACGATTCTTTATGCATTGCATCACTTAATTTTGGTATCAGAATGTAGATTTGCTGTTAAATTCTTGTTTTATTGTATATTCTCTATTGTTACTCGAGCGTACGCAGCATCAGTAATCAGAGTCTCGCTGGACAGGAAGCATGATATCCAACGGCCATAGCGATGTTTTACTACGCTTCCTGCCAATCTTGAGGTTGTACCGTTTCTCATAGCATCTGTCGTGATGTCAAGTCCGTCGGTTCATGGGATGAATAATATCTGATTACCAAAAAGGACGTCTTAGATCAAAATAGAAGAAAATATGAATAACTGGAAGAACATACAGAATAGAATGGATGAAAGAGTACGGGTTTTAATAGGAATATATAATCCTCATGCGCCCTAGAAAAAGATGGAAATAATTGATTTAATGCGAAGAGGAGCACGCAGAAATGCCTAATCCTTGAAGTGAAGAAGTATATATTTAAAATAAGCTTCCTTAAAGCAATTTATTAACCCATTAAGCAAACATTACAAAGAGAACATAGCAGAGACCTTGAGAGAGAAATTTCTAATTTTACACCTAGGGACTAGTACTTCGGTTTCCAGTACTAATAGAGTCTAGACTATAATCTAGCAAAATTACCCAGAATCAATAATAGGAGTATGGATATATACTTTCATTTAGTTAAATATCTTCGGCTAAAAATCAATACGTGACACTCTAAAAATTAGACCCTCATATATAGTATGCTTGAGAATCACATGACCAAATTAATAAACTGTTAAAAGTCTCTCCTAATGACATTCATAGGAATTTAGTCTCTATACACAATACCTAGAGAAAGAAAGTAACTTATCGTTAGATAAAACCATGTAAAGTGGAAGAATTTAAATTCCTTCTTCACTTCAGGGAGTAGTTAATTTTGCCGCTTCTGTCTTCACATTCCAATATCTCCTCCCGTGTTTTTCTAGGGTGTCCTACATCTCTTCTTCCGCGAGGATTGTATCCTCTTATTAAAACTGGTATTCTTCCTTCATTGATTCTGTTTATATATTTTTCTAATTCTGTTTGTTCTCATTTATTTTATCTTGTAATCTCTGAAATGATTTCGTTCCTTATTAAGTCTCATCTGATGCATTCTTTAACTCCTCTTAAGAATCTCGTTTCTGCTGCCTGTATTTTAATTTTGTGCCTTTCTTTTAATGTCCAGGACTCGCTTCCGTATAAGAGTACTAGAACTGCCATGATTTTATAGAATTTCAACTTCGCTTCCTATTGTGCTGTATTTTTTAAAGTTCTTGCTATATTTCCGCATATTTGCTGAAACTAGTTTACCTTGGAAATTAATTGTTCTTTCACACTAGCCGTGTGTAGGCTGAAGTATGGAATGATAGAGTCAGACTGAAAAATTCAATGCCATAGCTGGGATTTGAACCACGGATCTTCTGGTTGCCGTCCAGCCGCTCTATCCCTTGAACTACTATGGACAACGTGCCGACATACTTTAGGCTACACTCGGCCAGTGTGAAAGAACAATTAATTTCCAATAATTGACCTAATAGTGGTTAACTATAAAGCCCCAGCCTTAAAGTACTTACACGTTGTAAGTTTCCATTAAGGTAGTTGTCTCATGTGTTTATGATAACTCCTAAGTGGTTTACCGGGAAAAACACGAGTCAGTTGGAGAATTTAATGTCATGTCGGCACGTTGGCCATAGTAGTTCAAGGGTTAGAGTGGCTGGATGGCACCCAGAAGATCCGTGGTTCAAATCCCAGATATGGCATTGAATTTTTCAGTCTGACTCTGTCTTTCCATAGTTTACCTTGTTTTCTAAATCTCTGTCTAGAGCGAAAATCACTTCACAATGAAATTGTTAAAACTTGAGAGCTGTTCCAGACATTTACTTTCAATACATATTTTTATCTTAATGAATGTTTTCCTCTATGTGCCATTATTTTTGTTTTCTTTGTGGATATATTTAAATTATGTATATAAAATTATATACATGTTATACATGGAACATTGGAGTTCCTCTTTTTTGTCCTGTGAAAATTTAAATATAATACTGATAATCTGCTACATTTTTGTCAAATGGGGAAAACGGAATATTCTAGTTATTGATCCTTATATGTAGTATTCATTCTTGGATATCCTAGTCTATTTTATGTAGGAAGAGGAACTGAAGAAAGTTAAAACATTTACAGACTGATTATATTTACTTGGACCGAGGTGGCAACAGCGCATGGATAGCGGATACGATAAAAGTTTGATGCTTTCACTTATAGCTGAGTATTTGTGGGACCACTAGACAGAGATCAATCATACCAATCAGGGTGGAGCTCCATCTACGCCCTTTCTATCTCTGCCTGTTTACGATATGCCTCGACAGCTGCCATTTCTCCCTTAGAGGGTGTGTGATGTAATTCTACCTACTTACAGACCCTCCTGTTTTTCCTGCTTTTTGAGAGGCTTACCAAGAATGAAAGAGTTGTAAGCTGATTATTGCTGGAGTTTTCTTTCCTCGCAGCTTTGCCTTTCTTGGAGTAAATCTGCAGCCAGAGTTCTGTCTTAAAATTGCTGATAAACAAGAACTAACGAGAGCGCCAAGACTGTAGGGCAAAGTTCTTGTGCTACATTGGTGCCAAATCTCCTGTCTCCGAAGCATTTCTGCTTGTATTTGGAGGAACAAGATTTGTATAAACAGGTAGTAAATTGTATGCTTAGGATTGAAAATAACTAACATATTTTCAAATATTTATGGTTATATTCTAGTCAACTTCTGGCACCAGCATATTTTTGTATCCTCAAATGGGGGACCGGCTTATTAGTCGAACACGATATGAATGCGAGAAACTTGGGGAAGGAAACCTCTGATTTGTTGACAATCTGTAATAACATCAAAGCTTGGGAGTGAAAAACAAAGCGATAATTGGATTGTACTGTTGCACAATGAAAACAGTACTGCATTTGCAGACCGCAGTTCACCATAAATGTAACATACAACTGCAGTTGAATAGTACTTAGATTTTCGTTAGCAAATACCTCCACTTGTTACGAAAATATTCCGTCTTCCCAACGAACAGATTGGTCAAGTATTACTAACATTAGAATGTAGCATTTAAATAAACGAGCTATCGTCAAACACTCGTGTAGAAACTCGAAACGGAACTTGGAATGACAATACTAAGAAGTCGGGCCCTGGTCTCTCTTTACTTGAACATCAGCAGTAACAATAAACAACAGAATTAACATAAGTCCTGAAGTGTTTCAAACAGCTTGTGTTAAGCAAGATTAAGCAAGATGTTATGTGTGTAACTACAGATATTTATTTTAAGAATTCGGAGTAATGTAATGAACAGCATGATGTATATATTGTATTTGTGTTTCAATTAACGTGCCCCAAATCGTATCGGACAATCAATGAAATGGGTGAAATAATCCTCAAATTAACCAAAGGTACATAGAGATCAGAGATAGCCGACATTCATCCCTCAGCGTGAGGGAAATCTCCTGAAAATTCCATATCCGGATAACTCAACCTGACGAGATTCGAAATCGGTACCTCTTGAACGCGAGGAGACTCGCTACAACTTACTTATGGCATATGCAAATTAATTTTCCCTGCTAATAGTAAGTAAATAATAGTGGAGTTCACTCAGGATATACGTATTTATTTTCCCCGAGAGCGTGGAACCGTTGTTGTGATGGGTAAAGCAGAGCAGACAATCCTGTCAATAACGAACCTGAGGTATTCACGCTAAACAACGGCAAATGAAGAAATCACGATTCTTAAATTAAAACCTTCATTAGGTTGTAATTTACAACTTAAAAATTCAAAGGAAGAAAAATGAGAAAACAATTTAAATATATTTGGTTGGTTCAATGATTTGACCCCCCCCCCCTTTTTACAGTGAGTGCCAGAAATGACTTAGGTGTAAGATGGAGAGAATTGAGGCTCGTAGTGTGATCAAGTTGCTGCATTTGAAGAGTAAAACTGGCCGGAAAATCCATGATGAGATGACGGCTGTTTATGGAAATGATTGCTCACTGTATGAAACTATTGTGAGATGGAAAATGACTTTTCAAACTGGTCACATGTTCCTGACAGATGAGCGAAGAGCTGTTATAACGTCAATGACAGACGATGCTGTCACAGTGAAGAAAGTGGAGTGTTTAATACTGGAAGACAGACGAGCAACCATCCAAATGATCATGAATGAGACACATCTTAGTTACGGTAGTGTGAGGAAAATTATTTATGACGAGCTGCGCATGTCTAAGGTGTCTGCACGGTGGGATCCAGGTTTGCTAACCCCTTTCCAAAAGCAAGCACGGTGTGACATTTCAAGACATGTTGATGCTGTTGGAAAAGGATGAAGATAACATTTTTGATCGTCTAGTAACTATGGAAGAATCCTGGATCTATCAGTATGATCAGAGACAAATACCATGAGCCTGGAATGGAAACATGCTGAATCCCCCCTCTCAAGAAGGCAAAGTTGCAAAAGTCAGCTGGGAAGGTCCAGCTTTTCCAGCTTTCTGGGACTATCGTGGAGTCATCCTTACAGATTATCTTGGCAAGGGTCAAACCATCACTGGCAGATGCTACTGCAATCTTCTGGACAAGTTACGAGCAGCTTTGATTAAGAAACGACGTATGATCTCCAAAGGTGTTCGTCTTCTGGCTGACAATGCACCAGCTCATTCATCTCAAGTTGCAGTTGACAAAACAAGGGAATGTTGCTTTGAGACCTTACAGCAACCGTCTTATTTGCCCTATCTGGCACCAAGTGACACCTTATTGTTCCCGAAAATTATGAATCCGTTGCGTGGTCGCCGATTTGAAAACACAAATGGCGTCATTAATGAAGTGGAAGAGTAGTTTAAAGCGAATTCTGCAGACTTCTACAATCAAGATATTCAGTAGGTCCAGAGACGCTGGAAAAAAATGTATATATCTGGATGGGACAACGCAGAGAAGAACTAATAAGCACATATGAACACAAAGTCTCTATCACATTTTTGAAGGGTGATAATTAAAACTTTACGGCACCCCTCGTATGCCCGAGCCGCTACCTGTGTTGATGTTTTGACTCTACTTGTCCGGGTAGCAGTATATAATTCCCCCAAGCGCTGGCGTGTGTATGAAACAAGACGTATTTTTACATATTATTGGGGCAGAGGTGAAAGATAGATAAATGGTAAAAGGTAAAGTAGGGTCGGCAAACCAATACACCCATCGCAGTTTGTGTGAAAACTGTTAAAGGAAAAACAATTGAACACTAAAGTGGAGATGTGGTTCGGGTACCAATCCTCAAATTATATTGCAGGCTATATGGAATGCGATTCGTACGCGCAGAAGGCTATATTCATTTTATCCCTGTGAACGTAAACGACTTTCAATACGATTCTTAGAGCCTTTTCGTGGGTTTATACATTACATTACAAGGCATGGTCCATACGGGGTATACCCCCTTCTATTTGGTCAATCTCCAAAGAGTTTATGTAGATGTGGATACAAGGAACATTCCCTTTGTGAATGCCCATTGTGGTGGGATGATAATGCAAACATACTATGACACGTTAGGAATAACAGTTTATACGAACTTATTAGAAATAAGCGCATTTTCCAGCTTATAAACAGTCACGGATAACTTTTTTAGTTTTAAGTATAGAGAGTTTAATAACTAGTTTCAATGACATTAAGTTCCTCCTATTTCATTATTAAATGTTCTATTAAATTTATGTATTAATGATGATATAATTATTTAAAAGAATTTATAAAGTCCAGTGCTGGACTTCTAAGATTAGAGCAGCCTCCTAGTCTGTGGTTGCACAGAAATGGGAGTTTTTCTTCATCCTCAAATTATGTAACACGAACATTTTCAAGAAGTTGCTGCAATCTTATCTTATTAAAATTTGTGATTATTTTCACAAAAATGGGTATAATTTATATGCTGAATTAATGTCCTGAATTTTCTAGGAATTTCCTTATAAGTCCCTTTATTCTGGGTGGAAAATTGGTAATTTGTAAGACCTGGACAAAATCTTACTCCATATAAAACGTAAATATCTTCAAATTACATGTATTGGTGAACCGATGTAAGTACTTTTGTTATCTGTTATATACACCTTCCTCTATGGGAAGCCTTTTCGTGATATAAGCTTTTTGCTAGCTAATAAATTACCAAAATAATATCACAAAGTCACTGCGACGGAATTTCTTGATGCAGGAGTTCCTTCAAATGTTAGTAAATAGACTGAGGTGAAGCTGTTGCTTTTAAGCACACTTAACATCAGTCGGTACGAGGACCCGCTTGGATTCAGTGGGCCAGTTCTTCTGGTTTACGTTTATACATGTGAAGAGAATAGAATTTCTATATCTTTCAAAATTTGCTAACGCTTAAAGGCTATTATATTATAATATTTCCCTTTTATATACTATAAAGTTAGCATTGGGGCAATTTATGCAAATAGTTATCCTGATTGACATGGAGTAGATAAAAAAATGAGTGTCTGGTCGAATGGTTTGTGCAATAGTAGAGAAATTCATGAGAAAGCAATCTATTTGTACACACGTTAAGCTATACTAGAGAGCTATTGATCGGTTGCAAAATACCAAGAAAGTCCTGCACAACGACACTTAACTTACAATAAAAGGTTTTAAGCTTTAAGGGGACTTTATATTAAAATGCTATACTTAAGATTGTGGTAGTTCCTAGAGTTTCACAAGGCACATCAAATTCTGCGACAGTCAGTTTTGTTAGATATATCCATTCACTGCAAAACAAGAGCAGTGAAATAATGTTTGAGGCTAATGCAGGGGCCTCTTTTTTTCAATATACGTCCTCCAACGTTAAGTCATAACGGAGGATGAATGAATTGGGTGAAATGATGCATAAATGAGAAAACTCGTCTCTTATGTTTTGGGCTGCTGAGAGATTTATGCATGGTATCAGTAAGGCAGAGGAATGAAAAAATATAACAAAACACAATTGGAAAGGTGTCAAAAGAAGACATTATCCGACAAGAAATTAAAGCTATTTCATATTTTCTGTTTTTCAACTGGTCGATTCTCAATTTCTCATTCCGTAATTATAGTTTAATAATTGTAATTGTCCATCTCGTCCATTCAGATTTCCTGAATTGCTTTTCTATTTGAGGTAACCGATGTGCTTTCTATTTTCCATTCTCTCGTACTCTAAAATATTATTTGAAAATATTTCCCTTTTTAGCTTTTACATTTTAATGTACGTTATTTGAATTTGTATGCTTTAATATTGACTTACATGCGCCCCAAAATTGTTCTTCCTAGATGTGTTTCTGTAGTTATAATAGTTTGTAGGTGCTTTGCACGTTCGAGGAAAAGCTACTTGAATAAGTCGCACACCATTACGATAGTTCCTAAAATATTTAGATCTAGTACAGATAATTCCTCATGTTTACATTATCACCCCACACTTTTGCTCTATCTAAATTAATTTGACACTTAACACCCATATATAAATCACGGAGACAACCATTGCAGTAGCAGATTTTAGCAGATGTGACTTTAAGTTCAAATATACTTGCGTTTTTTTTTTTTTTTTTTTTTTTTTTTTTTGCATATTGAATTCAAAATCTGTTAAAGTTATTTGGTATTATTAATATTTATATGATTGTGGAACCTTTTCCCTTTTGCGATTTTTACATCTCAATTTTATGTTTCCAAAACGAGCTTTGTGCGCTGCTAGACACCATTAGTATACCTTACCAGACACTGGTTACTAATATATCATTCCCAAATTCAACACTGTTTTGTATGGCTGACTTCCAGGAACACTGTGCAGAAGCACCGAGATCATCATTATTCATCTCCATACGTTAAGCGTTGTTTTGTATTTATTAGCCTTATAAAACCGAAGCCGCACACTCTTTGTGTTGAATCACTCAAGGTTTGAAACAAACACAGATTTCAAATAATCCCCAAAGGTGGTGTTAGTATCCGATTTATGCAAGACCTCAAACATTTCTGTAACACAATGGTGCTAAGATCAATGATAGGAGAAACCTCTGACGTATTTAGAGAGTTGGCATTCAAACTAGATTTTTTTACACCTGCTTTCATAATATAAATTGGAAGTTACAGCATTTGTGTATATTAATGTAATTGTGGATTATTTTAATGGTTAAAAATACTCTCTTGCAATGCATTCAACTCAACTGAAACAATTCAATAAATTATATTATCAATATCAATGTTATTTCCTCTACACAACAAAACATTAAAAATTATAACAATTTTATAATTAAAATCATAATTACAAATTTTTATTGACTGAAGTGGAATTTGATAATTTAATTCGTATGAACGTCCTCCATTTTATTTTTAGGTGATCACGTTGTCAACTTGGTACCACGAAGAGTAAAGAATAACGAAGGGGAAATTATCACAGATGAGGGCTCATCATTTTGCATCTTCGAATGCATACCCCTACCTCCACATTAACTTCAACTGCATAGTTCATATTTTAATACTCAAGGGATCTAAATATGTGTCACAAAGAGTAACAAATGTTTTATATTTCTCGTGTATACATCAGGTTTTCATCCTCGTTACGCAAACGTTTACACTCGCAAAATTAAGTTCAAATGCTAAGACTTTATTTTAAATTGCTATTCTTTAGGCGAGTCACTTCGCTAATATAACCGGTAGATAGCAGCACCACAAGCCAGAACTAAAAGTATCTGTAATTTGGAGTGTTTTGTAGGATGTCAGTGACATAGCAATAGGTTATACTATCCAGGGTGTATTCTTCAAATAGCATATGTGTTGAAGCAAAAGGATGGATCAAATAATAGTGGCATATTCCCTTTTACCAATATAATAATTAGCAGAAGATTTACAGACCTGTTTTATTCGAGGTGCTAATGAAAGTGACACGAGGTTTAACACATCAACCTGTTTGAGTACCGTGCAAACAACTACTATTCACTAATGCCCGATTTCACCAACATATTGTGACTTTGTGGGTTCGTGGAATAAAAAGTCCAATTACACCACTCAACAATGTTCTTTATTTCTACCGACTTACAGTTTAACACTTGCCAATTACACAAAATTACTTGCTGCACACAGTTACAATTTACCAGTTCGTCCGTTACAACTTCACTAGTACTCGCGATTACATAAACTCCGATGCACGCACAGTCTTGTCATTCACAATCCTTTCGTTCATTAACACGTCACTGACTAACTCTTCTTACACCAAGAACTGTCCTCATTCACTAACCAACTGATTGACCAACTCAAACCAACGACTGACTGACTACACCAAAACCAACTCAACAACTGACTGACTGCGTCTGTCTGTAACCCTCTTTATATCGGAATATCGCCGGTTTCTAGTGACCAGGAGAATGTTCCAGACTCCGTAATTTCTGGAACCAGGTGGGCAGAAACGGACGGCCCACTGATGTTTTTCCTCCCAACCACTGCCTGTCAAATACTACAAGACAAACGAGGGGAAGGTGTGGCTAATGCGGTCCTCCCCCCTGCATTCCGTTCCCAGCTGGTTACAGGGTGCTCCAATGCTCCCGTTACAATATGTTAAAATCGACGTAAACGAATGTAACGTAACAATTGTCACAGCGCTAACAGAGCTGTTAAATTTCTTGCATGTCACCAACCTGATTTCTAAAAATGTTAACAAACACGTGTTAACGTCACGATACTTGTAAATATTACTGCTATAGAAGGCTATAGATGAGTCGTATTATTTTCTGAACGTACTGCGGTGCGCTTTTGTTTTCATTTTCGTCTGCACACAGCTGAAAAAATGGCGGGTAAGCAAAATCATGAACAGAAGCCATGAGATAAATTTCTCATCCATGGTAAAAGAGTTGTTAATTGAATTGCTGAAGACGGATGCGGTGAATGTAAAAGAGAAGGATGTCTCGTGGGAAAAATTGTAAATGAATTTAATTCAAATGCATGAACGAGACTAGTCCGTCAGTATTACGTAAATGTAAAATGAGGTGCGAAGACGGGAGTTGGACAGTGTATTATTCACATAATTAAGTGAATTATAAAATCGCAAAGTTATTAATACTTGAAGTAAAGGAGAGATTGGCATATTCCTTTCGATGCATGTAAATTTAAAACGAGGAGCGAAGGACAAATGACTTGAAAGCTTCAAGACGGGAGGTAGACAGTGTATTATACGCATATTTCAGTGAATTATTAAATCGCAAAGTTATTAATACTTGAAACAAAGGTGAGATTGGCATATTCCTTACGATGCATGTTCTAACACCGTATTACGTAAATTAAAAACGAGAAGCGAAGAACAAGTGATGAGTGAGTTGAACGTTTGAAGACGGGAGGTGCACAGTGTAATAACCATATAATTCAGTGAATTATAAAATCGCAAAGTTGAAGCAATGGCGAGATTGGAATATTCCTTTCGATGCATGTTCTAACTTCTCTTGTACTTCCACAGTAATCTTCATAACAACTTGTTTCGACAATCTGTAGAAAATTCCCTTCCCGTCTGTAGAAAAGGTCCTCAAAATAATTTATCCTCATAGGCCTTACTCTATAGTGAATGCCGTTTAAATGGTCTTAAATACAGCAAATCGACATTAACCGCTGCGTTCACGCCTGCCATCTTGACTATTTACAGTTGTGAGGGACTTAACAACAGAAATTTGGCTTGTTACTTTAACAAGAAACTTAGCACGAGTGTTAATCTAACACTTCTTGGTGAAATGTAAGTTTTGTTATAAGTATTGCTAAACTCGAGTTAAGTCTTAACATCCATTGTGTTGTCACCGTAAAGCGTGAGAACCCACAAAACACGCTGATGAACGGAGAAAATGGGAGAATGACACTGTCGGGCACAAGCTGCAATGCCTGCTTTAATAGGACGATTTATTTTTACGCCTGTACTCTAGTATTAATAGAATTGAAAAGGATCAATAGCATGTGTACGATATAATTAAATTTCGAAAAATCACAATATGGAAAATTTGCCAACTCGTGTCCCAAATGCACAATAAATAGACAATTGACAAAAACATGTTTCAGTCGCTCGTGAAACCTCTACCATAGAACCTTGGCCTCGGTATTAGCACTAAGGATGTCCGCCGCAGTCGCAGACGAAACGTCTGGGAAGCAGGAGCCCAGTGGAGCACAGTCCGGATTATACTGTATAAGTACAGACACCGGCTATGAAAGCCTTAAAACGTTGATTAATTATTCTTTTCTTTAATAAAACGAGGTTAAAATAAATTACAAAGGAAAATAGGCTACAACTATGAATGCGTCATTGATCATTGGTTTCCTTTATTTATTACAGCTTGTTAAGTTATTACAAACAAAGCTGTGTCAAGAAGTAAACACAGAGAACTAGGATTTTATAAACAACATACGCCAAGATTAAAACCCATAACAATGGCATAAAATCAGCGGCAAGGTAGCTTTTTGTTCTTTTCTATCTTTATGCATAGTTTACACGTTTTAAAGTTGAAATATTGTTTGTCAGTGCCTGAGCCGCAGCAATTGCTTTATGCTTACACGCCTTACTACTACCAACAATGGATGATAAAGCCAACCCTACAGAAAACAAAGTCAACTGAATAATTTACTTCTCCACAATATATGCACATAGTCCTGCTTTCCAAGTAATTAACATGACCTAGAATACTACTGAAATTCCCATGCGACTTCTTCCGAGTACATCTACGCTAAAGTAAATACTATAAAATGCAAATCTCCAGCCAGTCATACTCCAAGCTTTTGTACTGCAGTAACACACAGTACTACGGAAGGTACCATGAGGGCACCTAAGTGAGAAATTATATTTTTGAAAAATATAAACTCGCTGACCCTGCTAATATGTTTCTATTTCACGAAATTTTAACAGGGTATGTATATCTACCATGCACCAATCATTCTAATATTAAAAATAGTATACGAGGGGAGTTCAATAGGTAATGCAACACATGTTTTTGTCGGCCAATTTTGATTGGAAAAACCTGACATTTAGTGTGGAACCATTTCAAGCATTCCCTTTTCTTCTCGTAATGTTTCATTGACTTCCGATATGTGACAGCGCTATACTGGGCTTTTAAAGTGGCGTCTGTAACGGGTGCGTTCCAAACAACTGGTAGTGATTGAGTTTCTTTTGGCGGAAGACCAGTGCATCTCAGATATACATAGGCGCTTGCAGCACGTCTACGGTGATCTGGCAGTGGACAAAAGCACGGGGAGTCGTTGGGCAAAGCGTGTGGCATCATCGCCGCAAGGTCAAGCAAAACTGTCTGATCTCCCGCGTGCTGGGCGGCCATGCACAGCTTGAGATTCCTGCAACGTTGGAGAGTGCGAACATTCTCATTCGAGATGATCACCGGATCTCAATCAAACACCTCAGTGCTCAACTTGACGTCTCCAAACTTCTTCTCCATCACAACACAAGACCTCTCACAAGTCTTCGCACCCAAGAGGAGCTCACAAAACTTCAGTGGACTAATTTTCCGCATTCTCCCTACAGCCCCAATCTAGCACCGTCGGATTTCCATATGTTTGTCCCAATGAAGGACGCTATCCGTGGGACGCACTACGCGGATGATGAAGCTATTGAGGAAAGTACAGCGTTGGCGACGACATCGACCAGTGGAAAGGTATCGTGAAGGCATACAGGCCTCAGTTCAAGGTGGTGTAAAGCTGTAGCATTGAATGGAGATTATCTTGAAAAATAATGTTGTGTAGCAACAACGTG
Source organism: Mantis religiosa (assembly GCA_030765055.1). Lineage (NCBI taxonomy): Eukaryota > Metazoa > Arthropoda > Insecta > Mantodea > Mantidae > Mantis > Mantis religiosa. The sequence goes on from CM060949.1 coordinate 81,661,444, forward strand.
TATTTGAATGCTGAATAAAACAACCCTTGTTCCAGAAAAAAGTTGCATTACTTATTGAACCACCCTCGTATTGCGTCCTATCGTTATCAAACAGAATCATGTAATACTTTTATGTATTTGTCCTATAATTCTAACTATGGAATGGAAAACATTTTACTCGCCCGGAAATTTTGCCCTGCTCTATAATCATACAAATACAATCGGGATTAAACACCCAGCATTCTCTCATATGCTAAGCTTTCGTAGATGGCAAAAGGATTTTTATAAGTTGAATTTCCAGCTAAGCCTAATGCTCAGTCTATATTAATTGTTGACAAACAAAATTACAAAACAAATTTATAGAAGCTGTGGTCGAAAATCAAGTAGATTTCCGCTCCGTCTTCAGCAATAAAGGTCATCTCCAAAGTCTAAAAACAAATTATCGAAAAAGAAAATACAAAGGTTCAGTGTACACATTGTTTTCTTTGAATTCAAAAGACATTTGATTACCTCTAAAAACACCACTCTATTCGAAGCATTGAGTATTCAAATCACTGCCAAAGTAAAAACAAACAATTGGGCTAAGCTTTCATTCTGGATGAGAGGGTAAAACAAAGTTATTGATTTAATTTAAACTCTTAAACTCTTCCCCTACTTATTGGAAACTTAAGGGGAACAACAAGTGCTGGATAGCCGTAACAGAGGCTGATATAAATAGGAGTTTTCGACGATGTATCATACTCCCACACTCTTTAGTGGGTTCATATAAGAATTTCTAACTCAACCGCAGGTCAAAATGGCACAGTATGCTGACGACGTGTTGTTATTCTACAAAGACAGACACATACTCAGAGCCTTCTACCCTATACAGAGACACCTCTGTCTCACACAGGAGTGGTGCAGGCGTTGGCGGATGTCTGTAAATCCGGACAAAAGCCACGCCTTTCTTTTCACAAAGCAACACACCCCCGCTGACTGCCCCGACTTCCACTTTAGGGGTAGTAGAATAGATTGGACTAATTCCATCAAGTACCTGAGTGTACTTGAAGGAGGCTTTACTTTTCACGGACACATTCGGGACCTCTCGGCACGGGTCCAGGGGGCTGTTACCTCCTTGTACCCAATGCTGTGTTCAGTATCGATGCCAGTCTGCTTAAAGTTACACTTCTTTCGAACGCTCGTAGTCCCAGTCATGCTATACGCCTGTGAGATCTGGGATATGGCCGCAGATAGCTGGTTCACATATCTTCAGCATGCGCAGAATGGAGGACTTCGATCTATCTATTCTGTAGGTCGTTCCTTCCCCGTGAGGTTGCTTCACGAAGCATCTCTTCTCCTCTATGTAGAGGACGAAATTAGGCGCTGGGCTGCCAAATTCTACGCTAAACTACCTACTCACATAAGGGCCCTGGTTCGGTCTCTAGGAAATTACGACCGAACAAGACGTCGTTTCAAGATTTTCCGGTTACGCCGCATTGCATGCGGGCACCCTAGTTAACACTGGAGTTAATCCGAGCAGCAGCAAAAGATGAGCTCCATAATCATTCAATGAGCTGTTTGGCTTCCAAATTATCCCGCTTTTAAACCTATCAGGATGTAACAAAATATTGGTATTGCATCCTGATCAAAATTAGAGGAGAAATCACGCTATCTCACAATCCTTCATTCAAATAATCCCATCCGATCCTGCATTCGCCAAAACTTTCAACCTCCGGTAAAACCCAAAACTTGGGTAGGCACGCTGCAAAAACCTCTGCCTGTTCACAGTCTGTCAGTACCTTGCGTACGTGCATGTGTGTGTATGTGTGTGCATCATACTCTTATGTAACATCTCACAAACAACTTTGCAAAGGCTAGTAAATCAAATGAATTCGGCAAGACAAGGTAACTGGAAATTAACTTCAATAAGACGGAACGCCAACACTAATTACGCAAGAAGGAACTGAAGTGCACTATGTGGATGAATAATATATAATAAAGGTCAAGTAGCAGATTTCGCCAGAATGATGGACAAAATAATAAAATATGGTAAACACCAACTTGGAAAGGCCTCTGGTCATTGAAATTCGTACTACGCAGGAATCGTGAAATAGGAAAATAGAACTGGAATCGTTCAACATCTGTAGCTTTGTAGTCCTATGGTACCACTGACAAACCCGAGTTTGTAGCCAAGCAGAATAATGTCGAGAATCGTACCAAAGAGGAATGAAAAGGAAAATACTTGGGAAACCTTTGATTGACAGGGTAACCAAAGGAACACCGCAGAAAGTCACTTCTCCAGAAAGTAGTTGAAGAAGCGACAGTAATAAAATGGAAAGGTAGAGGATATATAGCAAGGTTGCACAGGAAACATGGTTATCTAACAGTAACTTATGATCCTATAAAGGAAAGTGAAGGCCGGAATGACTAAGAAGCAAATGGCCTTACTCTTTCAAGTTGAATTGTTGTGGAGTAGGAACAATGCATCACAGGGACAAAGGTACTAAATACTAGAAATACCTGCGGCTTACTATATGCAAATCACCATTGTGTACAATTTATACACTTATTTATTTTACTAAGACTTTTACGCATAAAAGTTACGGGAAATAGGGTTAAATGTTCTGCCCAGGCTGTTAACTTATGTTCATTATACAACTACTACTAAATACGCATTAATTTCCCTTAAAATTAAACCTCATTTACTTATCATTTTCGAGAGACTGATTCCAATTCTTTTTAATTTTATATAAAATGTGCTCCAGCTTTCATATAGTCGTTACCAAAAATTGTTAATAATGCAATCTTTATATTTGCCTCAATATTAAAATTATCAATACTTTAATGCGTTAATATAGTGGTAAGTTTCAACGAACGATCTAATACGGGTAAATACAATTACCTCAAAGGTCCGTCTGTCCGTAAGTCCCCCGCCGCTGGTAGGATATGACCATTATTATTATTATTATTATTATTATTATTATTATTATTATTATTATTATTATTATTATTATTATTATTATTATTATTATTATTATTATTATTATTATTATTATTATTATTATTATTATTATTATTATTGAAATTTACATCCTCCGACTTTAAGTCATATCGGATGGTGAATGAAATGGGTGAAATGATGCTCAAATGAGTCCAGGGTCCAAGGAGCTTAGAGTTACCCGACATTCATCTTTCAGGATAAGGTAAAACCCCGGAAAAAGCCTTATCCAGGTAACTCACCCTAACCGAGATTCGAACTCGGGACCTCTTGAGCGTGAGGCAGACACGCTACCATCTACGCTACCGAGACGGGCAGGCGATGATCAGCCTGGAAGATATCGCTGCACGCCCTCCCTCAATAGCGTTTAACCGCAAGCAGGAATTTGAATTTTCTTTAATGCTGGCCCATAGCAGTAAATAAAGGAGTCAGACAAGTTGTGCATTATCACGCTTTGTTTAATATACATTAATAACATTTTCCTAAAACGGAAGAAGATTTTAACAAAGGAATTAATTACATTAAATAATCAATTAGAGAAAAGCAGATGACGTAGTATTAATACAGAAGAGTTAGGAATGATTTTCAGCATGCTATATATGCATTAAATTTTATATGCAGGAATTGTGATTTTAATATTTCTAAAACAAAAACAAAGATAATGGCTCGCCTCTGTAGAATTTTCGAAATACAATCGTCACTCTATCATTGTCGTTATATGTCGTGATTTTAGTTCGTTAACATCTCCGCCTTTGGGTATATGTTCTGATACCGTTTTGAGGTTAAGTTTAGTAAATATTTATATCGTCCTTTGGAATTTATCGAGTTTGTTTCATAAATCATCTGATGTGTTGTCAGTGCACTCTGGATTAGTCATATATTTCTGTGTGCACATATTTTGCACATACATGTTACGATTCAAATCAAGATTTTGATTGTTTGCATCTGCAAGAAACATCCTTTCGTAAACAATGGTATTATTACACTCATTGTTTCGTAAGTAAACATCTGTTTCACTTTTATGTAGTATTACAATATGTGTTTCATCTACATATTCTTTCTCATTATTCTCTGATACTTGATTCTGATTCTCTGATTGATAAGCCTGAGTGGAAGAAATCTTACATGCGATTCGGGAGGTAGGTAGAATGAACCATCCTCGGACTCAATATTGCTAGCCCTTACTTCGGACGTAAACGAGTCCTGTAATGGTAAATTACACCTACCTCCTTTATAGAATAAATAAATATTAGTTAACCATGTACTGCCCTACTTAATGGTGTACTTCTGTTGCAATTTAAACTCCTAAACAAAATAACACATACGTAAAATATGAAGCTATTAACAGTGAAGCAAACAAATATATACATATATAAAAATTTATAACTTAAAACTTAACTGATCTTATAAGAAATGATGATACTTTTCTTACAAATTGTCCGGTATCGCGATTTCATGTAAAACTTATACACATCCTCAGCCGGAAACAACAAAGCTGTCGTCATCGTTACGAACATTAGATGTTAATATGTTCTTGTTGGTACTACCAAAATCTGAAAATAAAACAAATTGAAAAACAGAATCAAAATTCATTACGCGATGTTTTATCTTTAAAATAAATATATTTTCCCAAACCATTAAATCTATCGGGCCAGTTAATTGTTTTGATAATTTAACTTTTGGATTTATTTCATGGTTAAATGACCAAAAATGATCTGCTACGGCCGATTTATCTGTCTGTTTATTATTACTGTTACGAAAATGTTCATTCCTTCTGGTTTCTAAGAAATGATATTTAATAAATATAATTTCTTATAACATGACTGAACTTTCAAGTTACAAATTGCTATATTTATATATAAAACTATACAAAACTATATAAAACTATTCAGGGCAAAACTTATTCAGTCATTCATCACTCCAACGAATTTCTAAACCCTATTTGGAAAATCGTCCAACTTCATCAATTAAAACATTGATCTATAATGACTTGTCTCCCACATCTTAAACAAATTCAAGTGATTAATACGCCTTAATGTCTTGAAACGTTAGCTTCCTGGAATTGAGGTGCTGACTTAATTGTATTAATTAAAACCTACGAGACCTCTTTTAACTCCAAGATTAATTATGGATTTGATAACATATAATTTATCCAGCAACACAGATTTTTATATAATTGTGAGAATCCAATCAACAGATCGCATGATTGCTCTTGGTGCTTATACCAGCTTGTAGAAGCACATAAATGAAGGTTAAGTAGCCTCGTCTGAATGTGAGATGAAAACACTCTGCTTATAAAATTGTATTACACGCATTATATACATTATTATATTATCAAAATCCATTATTTAATAAAATGGTAAATCGCATTTTAAAACAATAGCTCTATTTTCGAATCACTAAGCAGGCATTCAGCATGCTGGGATGCGGATTTTCTTGGCTTTAAATTTGTCTTTAATACGTTAAACATGACTTTCATAGCGGTTATCCTTTTGAACTAGATGAGTTTTTCCATATCATTGTCCATTAGCCAATTTCTGGCATCTAAGTGATTCCTTACCTGACAAGTTTGCTTCAAATTACACTCGCCGTACTTGAAATAGGTATCGAAGCTAATTTAACCCGATGTCAACTGAGAAATACTAGAGACGAAATAAGGTTTAGCCTAAATTTAAAGTAGGTGATGAGGTTTTTCTTTATGCGACACATTTTCAAAGTGGATTGATAAAACGACTGAAAAATTTGCATTGCGTTACAACTGTTCTTATGTGTTGAAACCCTGTATCACCCCGTGTGCCTATTTGGAAGGAGAATCTGTAATATTTACAAAGAATAAATTGTAGCTATTGTGTATAATTACAGAGCTCAGCGTATAAAGCAATATTGTTTTATTTATCAATTTACAAAATTGCCTATAAAGTTAGCTAAAGTATTACTATTTCGTATTCCATAACTGCATTTATTTTTGGAGTAAAATTAATAGCAGAGTTATTGTATTTAATGAATATCATTTTCGGTATGGATGTGAGCGATAAGCAGACCACGACTCAGTATTCCAACACAGCGGATGTAGGGAGAGGGTTAATATAATTAACTGTACGACAACATGTAAACATGTAGCCACACAAAATAAACACAATTCCCATTTTCAAATACATATCTAACATAAAATGTCCGAAATATGTTATCATGTACAAGTTTCAACATTCCAAAATAACCATTTTTCATTTGTGTAAAAACAAAGTACCTGCTACGCATGTATTAAAACCCGCATTATGGCGTATATATTTGTAAACCCAGAGGACATTTTTGAACCAGGCTAAGAACGCGAAGTATCAACTCCTGAGTCTAATTCATCTTTGTCGTTTTTGTATAACTCAATTAAACTAAAGAACCTCATTCATTTCTATATTTGACTCCTCCAAAAAATGAAGTGTGTTAAGTTTAACGCCCGCTTCTACTACGACACCGCAGACAGTGACACTAACATACACGAGAAGAAGATGGAGCACTGGTGAAATGAGGTGGCGGGGAAACCGGAGAGCCCAGAGAAAAGCTCCAGCGTAGTGTTGTCCGCCACAAATCTCACTTTGCGGTCACCTGGAATCCAACCTGGGCCGCCTTGGTGAGAGCCAAGCAGTCTAACCACTCAGTTATGGCGCGGCCTGACGCCTCCATATGCAATAAGCATACTTTAATGGATAGAATAGATTACAGTAACCGTTCCGGAAACTGTATTACATTCCTCTGCAATGACCTTCGTTACGCAACAACTTCTATCTTGAAGTGCTACCCCACCCCAAGTGGGGCCATCAGGTCATCAACTCAAACCCCTACGCTCCCAACTTCAGTCTGTTGCCTTCTTGACTTAAAACTGACGCCTGTTATTAAAGTATCTTTCAATACTAACTTGAGTTTATTTATATAAATACAAATCTGGAAGTGAATCAAATATGCCGTTAAACTCTTCGTGGAAAATTTTTAAACCATTCCTTGGCCGTGTAGTTCTGCCAGCTTCTGGTTTGCTTGTTTCTTTGGTTGGTCCAGAGGTTTATAGCTCACTAAAAGTTTCACATAGAGGTTTAATTTATGTTTAGCTAGAAAGAGTAGGGAGGAATTGTGCAGTTAAATTACTTGTACAGATATATGAAATTAGTATACAAAGATAATATACAAAGCGTCAAAGAGATATACATATCGCATGAAATTGAAAGTGAAAAACTTTATTCAGGAAATAGCTATTGGACAACTGGTTGAAAATAATTGCAATGGATTCTGGAAGGTGTGAGACAGCTAATGGAGAATATTGAAAGACAGATGTGGGTAAATTGTAGGGGTAAAACTTCAGTGGAACTGTATAAAAAATTAAACAGAATTGGTAAAGGAAGGCTGCTGGATAGTTCCGACAAATTGGGAAAGTTGGCTATATGAGATCAGGTGTACCATTTCTTAGCGTACTAAGGTCAATCAATATATGTGGCAAACAAGAGGACATATACGTACTACTGACTAATTAAATGTCAAAGAGTTAAATACCGAAAAGGCATTATAGTAATCTAAAATGCTAGCAGATATTACAGGAGAAAAGCTTAGTAGTATGAGATTTATAGGAGTATTGAGATGAAATGTGTTAGGTACTCAATATCATTAATAGAATATTCCAGGACGGTTAAATTCAGAACTTGGTAGACTAATTAAAGAGAAAGACGAGTGAATCGTAATAACGAAGCTGAGGCTTTCACGGCCAGGGTCTTGCAGATAAATATTATGTTCCGGACTTATCAGCCGTAGTCTAGTAGTTTTTGAGGAGTGAACCGACGTTTCACCAGGAACTGCGCCTGACATCATCAGGGTGTTTCCGCCTGAAGCGGATTGTACGCTCGTCGTAGGTGCACTTCTTGGCGAAACGTCGGTTTACTCCTCAAGAACTACTAGACCACGGCCCATAAGCCCATAACATAAAATTCATCTTCATAACGAAGGTTACTATTTGAATACTCAGCACCATAGACCCCGAGTTCGAATCTCGACAGGGTGAGTCTCCTGGTTAAAGTATTTTCCAGTGTTTTCCCTTATCCTGAAAGATGAACCTTTTGTAACTCGAAGCTGTAAAGGCCCTGGGTTCATTTGAATTCACTTCACCCATTTCATTCATCGTCCGATATGATTTAACACTGGAAGACATTTTTTTTTAAACTTCCAGGAGGTAAAATTATTCGAAGTATAAGTAACAAAGTATTAGGATTTTAAATGTGTTAAAAACAGGACTGACTTAGCGGATAAATAAATTCATATATTGTATCAGCCGCATTCTCTCAGAATTTATAAAGATAGCTAAATTAATTTTATGATGGCAGATAATTCCAAATGCCGTGGGATTACTTTGTTATTAAAAGCTCGTGTTTTGTTTCAAGTACTTGCTGATAAAGTTCAACTCAGAGATTGTATATTGAGAAAAAAGTGCTATTCTTAATAATCAAATTTACTGAATAAAAGTGAGATGTACTCGAGTCGCTTATCCATGACCTATAAAATGTCAGCTAATATTTTGCATAGCTTCCAACATAATGTGTCAAATGTTACGTCGGCGGGATAATGTGTCTAAATCTCCCCTCGAAAAATGTTCCTGAAATTGATATACACAATACCTTCCTCAAGATCCCCAAACATCAAAAGGTCCTCTGCAATAAAAATAAAATTCGCAGCCCCCTTAGTTGCTTAGGTACTGCAAAACGTTTTACTGCTCATTCATGGTACAGAACCACAGATGTTCAGAACTAACTTTTAAGGGAGTAATGGTTACTAGCAGCGTTCGGAATCAAATACATTTCTGCTATGCCCACATAAAATGTATGAATTTTGGAAGCAGATACATGAAGGCAATAAGGTTTTAGGTTGGTTGGTTCAAAACTGTGTTCAAGAGGGATTTAATGACGATATTACTTTTATCTGGCGTTCCTTACCACGACATTCATTTTGGTCACGTACTGGTGCTGAAACTGGCGAGGCAGAAGGAACGAGTTTGTGCTTATACCGTAAACATTTGCCTTTAGTTTATAAAGTTTTTATGGCAAATGAAGTTTGGTAAACTTTACACCTCTCTTGATATACACTATCCCCCGCCCCTCATACAGCGCAATATTGTGACGTGTACAAACAATTCAACGGCATATTTGCTAGCGAAAGCGCTTTTGTTCATCTAAAAGGGGTACCGAAGGTAATTATAAACTAATTTTGTTAGAAAGCTTTCAAGTGTTGCATGGAAGCATGAAATTTCCTCTGCTAATTTCATGCAATTTTCTTTAGCTCTTTAGTAGCAAAATAATTCCCACAGTAAAGCAAATAAAGTAGTTAGAGTTAGGGCTACTGTTGACAGCGACATTAATCTAGCTTATGTCCCCGCGAAACTTTCGAAACTGCTTGTTACTAGGTTTGATCCCTGTACTGGAACGGTACTCTGTACTCAGTTGATTTAAGCGAACATTTATATAATTGCATTTTCTGAAAGAACGGCTTTTATGAAAAGCTGTGAATTGAGTAAACTGCATTCAGTTTCCGTTTTATTTACTGTTACAGCTGAGCTGTAAAATAAATTACAATCGAGGACCATGTTCTGTCGCAGTAGGGAGAAAATAAATTCTATGCTTGAACATAAACAGTGAGTTAAATTAAACCCTTTTCATATGAATGGATAAGGGTGTATTTTCTAGCAAATTACATAGCTTGGCAACAAGATACTGAAATATGGAAACATAAATTCTTAATAAAATTTAGTTGCCCCTTCATGTCTAATTTTCTTTCTCTGAATTATAAGACACTTCACTTATGTGACGTAGAATGATGTACGTATAGGATTTCAGGGAATCTTGTATATGAGTCAAGTCTAACATGATTACAAGGTATTTAAATATTTTTAAAACGAAGAAGTAATTTTCTTCGAACCCTGAAATTGCCCTCAAGTTTGTATATTTACTAGGAGTATTTGTGAGAATGATTTCAATGTGCAAAGTTTTGTTTCCTTTTTCTTTACTTTCAAACGTAATTTGCAGTAATACTTTTGTCCTAATTGAACACCAAGAAGAATTTTAATTTTATTTCTTTCAAATTAGAGTAATTAAAGGAGCACATATTAAAGTCGCAGTATGCATAATTTTCAACTAACCACCAAGTATGCTGAAAATGCATAATTTTGTGCATATCACAGCAGTTTAACTTTGTGATTGCATCAACGACCACTTTTGTTAAATATTTTGTGAAATGGTCCAGTTTTTATACTCAGTGATTTCATTTTGTGCTTTCAAAATCGAAATATTTAGAGTAAAAATGAATTTATAATTGTAAGAAATAAAAAGGCGTGTATAATCACATTAAATAATAATTTTAAATAAAAGGTTCATTGTTTTTTCTAATACATAAGGCGGTAGAGTATGATTTCAGCGCTTATATCTTGTGCTAAATAGCATATTGTTTTAGGGTTAATATAAGCATTAGAAACATAAAATAACAAATACGTCACTTTAAACACATGCATTAACTGATTATTATCTATAGAAAATTATAGCAATTTCACTGATATGCAGGAGACAGCAGGAAACATAAAATTAGAAAAGGTATTCAAACTACGTTTTATAAAATATCGAGTATAGTAAATTATCACACATGAGCGTACACGTGTATGCATATTTAACAACTCGTTTTGCGGATCCTATGGCATTTGTTTTGTATAGTTTTTTAATTGCCTTCTCCTTCGGCTTGCAGCAAGCCACCTCATACGTCATCACAGGGTGCAACAGAAGATGTGCTGCTTAAAGCATGAATGTCTAAGAACGTGTTTGAACAGAATTATCGTGTCATGTGTGAAGAATTCATCTACTCCCTTAAGAAAAATTGGACTTCCGCAGTTTGAACTACAGTGATATGAAAGACATGTGAATATGTTGTATACCTCTGACCTAATTAGAGCAATTGAAATATACCGTCAATGTGCAGTTTAAAACCTTGAATGAGACATAAAACATTTCGAATATAGCGAAAACTGAAAGATTTTCATCATTATCTGTCTAATATATCTTGTAATCAGATCGGTGGAGACAAAATAAAATTTACGTCAAGTTTTCATAGATAAATTTGCTGAATTAAATCAAGTCTTTACAACTGTACAACTATAATTATGCAAAAAAGGTTACAGATAGGATGATGAAATGCAGGCAGTATATTCCACCTTTCCATCTCCTTTAATCCCGATCATTACATCATCAGATTTTTGTTGATTCGTCCTTTACCTTCCGAAGACAATAAGGGAGAACAATGCAGGACGATGTTGGCAGATCAAAACTCATCCACAGCTGATTCAGTGTTTGTTTGAATGACTACGGAGAAGCTTTTTGTGGAACATCTATTCATACAGAATGCATTTCCTTTAAAGGAAAGCCATGCATAAAGCTCCATCCCTCTTTCCGTCAATACAATGGCATTCCCAGTACATGTATTGTCTGCTAAATATTGTAATGTTACGCGAAAAAAAAAACAATTACTAGAAATACAGTTAATTTATAAAAAGTACTAACTTTCACAACTAGCCTTCTTCCAGTACAACAATTTTCATTGGAATAATTAAACTTGATACTTTCGCTCCGCAGTTGTTTATTTTCTTCCTAAGTCATCTGAGGTAAATCGGAAAAAGAAGCAGGTGAAGTAACAAAATATAGGAAAATGCAGTATTAAACCTAAAGAGATCAGTAAGTTTTAGTTTACTAAACAGAAGTAAATTACCTGGCGAGACGGTTTGTTTGTTTCGTCTTTTTGTGAAGCATGAAGTTCAATTGAGTGAAAATTACTGGCTACATTATTGTGGATATGGTCGTAATTTACTTCGTAGTTGCTGACAAAACGTAATATTGATGTATGCCCCTCAGAGGGTAATTATTTGATGAATGAATGAATAAGCACGAGGTGTCCCATTAAGTGCAAGGGCCTCCTACTAGAGGGGAGCTCATTAATTGTTCCACAAGCGGTGAGCTATACCGGGTAGAGTGTTTATTTGCTGCATTAGTGCGATATGTCTGGAATTATGTTCCTTTGAAACATCATTTGTCTGTTGTACACATTCCGTGGACGGTTTCTGTTTGGGTTCTTTGATTTCGCCACATACTCCTGGTTTTGGCCTGGTGGATCGTGGCTGCCTTCTATCGACTTGAAGTCTGCCCATTTGCGTCTTGGCCTGCCTCTGTGCCCTCTGCCTGTGTATGGGTCCCACATCGTTCTGTACTGCATCTGTCGTCATGAAGTCTGGCCAGATTACCACCTCATGTCCATTCAATCCTGTGAATTATTAAATAGACTTCAGTTATTATCCACTTGATTAGAATAACGTTTCTCAGCTCTGAATTTCTACCATTGGACAGCAAAGAATTGCTCCATTGAGTCTGATCAAATCATTACAAAGGCTCAAAATAGAGTAGAATTATAAGTTGGTACAGTAATATGGACCCAGCCTGTACACACAAAGATTATAATACATGAGTATCAAGCGGATAATCTTCATTAAGTACAAATGGAAGTCTGTGGCATGATCGACAGTGAGAGTGAATAAATGTTATGCACGAGTTGGAGAATGCATTTTATGCAATCTTAGTATTTTAATTTGTAATTTTGAGACGTAAATTGTGAGATAAATCAGTATCTGTAGCTGATATATAAGCGATATACGTTCCATATACTTTCTTGTTTTACTTTATCAGGCGTATTCAACCAACCAAGCTGCGAACTAACTCTCTGGGAGAGAAGTGAGCAAGAGTTATGGACTGTGAAGGAGTCAGTTATCAGTGGAGAGCAGTAATACATATTCAAATATTAATGTTTTATACTGAATAACCTTCGTTACTCCGAGAAAGTTTAAGCCATGACCAGTTGCAGTCTCCCTGTATTCCACTGTCATATAGGGAAAATAGGGAATATCTACTTTATAGCTATTATTGACACGTGTGCTATAATGGACAAATTATATGCAGTATTTGATACAGTAGAAACCTTTTTATAATGTTAAAGTCACATGAACGAAATTATTAGAATTTATTCTTGATTAAAATAAAGGACACTTAACAGGAAGTGAACATCTTCTTAAGATTTTCTTGGGACATTTTGCGCTATTTAAGCTTAGGAATTTTGTATTCATAAAATATGGTACTGGGAATATTATCCATTCTTAATCGATACCTAACAACTAAGAGGAATTCCAACATAATTAGGATCGGCTAAACCTACGAAATCGGTGAACTTATTTCGAGTTATCACCATGTAGATTTCTTTGAGAAGCCATTGAATACTGCCTGTATAAACAATTTCAGGATTAAAACGGTTGCATTTACTTTCACATTCTTATTTCTCTCTCTAGTAGAGAATGTTTATATAATGTATTAGTGGCTGTATTTTGAAGACTGAGACGAATATGTTCTATTTAAAAAAAAAATACACATGGATCACATTATGTGATGCTATTTATAAACTAAAGAGAAACAAAATAACCGGTATTTAACATTTTACTGTACATCAGTAAATAAACAAATTACAGAATATCTTGGAAGATACATATGATCACAGTTGAGATTAAAAAGTAAATAATTTAAATTCAGGTAAGATATTTATAATTAATGTTTACTATTTATGTATTTTATTGTCATTATGATGCGCAATTGCCTCTAATCTTTTTATATATTAAGATGATAATTTCATCTATACTATTATAAAATTCTACCATATTTAAAATTTTATTAAAATAATAAATTTGTGTATGTTAACTTTTGGTGCTAGTTTTAATTTATCAGTTATTCAGAATTATCTAAGAAAAATGTCGGTAGATATTTTTAGACAATTTCGGTCATATATTTTATGAATATAAAATACATAGGTCAATTTTTATCAAAATGGACAGAACGGTTTGAAAGGAGTTTCTTGTTTTCTGAACGTCCCTCTTTACATAGAAATTAATAAGACACACGCACATATTAGAACGTTTTGTAATTGTTTTTAATCTCTGACCTATGTTTCCGGTAAGTTCTCTATCTAACTTTTGGTTTGAAAGGTAAGGCTTTCCTTATTTTAGATAGGTATAGTAGAATGTGAAAACTGCAGTGTGATAGTTTGCAAAACAAAACCGTTTAAATTACCAACAGTTAAAATAATTGATAGTCAATCTCCTCAGGATTGTTATCAGAAAATCGCTACAGGCGGCCCCTAAAAGCGAGAATGGGCTGTTAAGTTCCCTTTAGGCGTTCTCTACAGTCCAATACAACAACGTAGCGGTTCCATGTCTGCCTTCCATCCCCCTCCGCATCCTAGTTGTGTGTGGGAGTATCTCGCATTTTGTTTCCTGCTCCACAAACGTGATGTTAGTACCACAAAGAGCTCTCGGCGCCGTTCTGGTCAAAAGGTGAAAGTTTTGTCATAGCAATAACAAGCAACGTTTGGTTCACTGAGGTCAGGCTCGCAAATACCACCGTTCTACACCATGCTATTAAACTTGAATTAACTCTGGAACTACTAAAGCTACAGAAAGTAAATTTTGTACGAGAATTTATAATATGCCATTTGTACAATATAAATACTGCTTAACTGAGCAATCGTTCTTCAAATATTACAATTCGCATCTTGTAGTACTTTTATATGTGAAAGACACAAGTGAATATCACACTTAGTACATTTGTATAAGAAGGTTGTTGACACACATCTCATGGTATATAATGCTATTAAAATTCTGCTGAGAATTTAATAACTCAGATTATAGCTAAGTAAAATTTGTAAGATCATCTAAAAATAAAGTAATGTTAATGTTTCTTTTACATATTTCAATATATATTTTTGAATATTTTGTTTTATTACTATTAGATTGTGGTGTTGTGAAGTTACATCTTACTTATCCAGGAAAAAATGAGTGAAAATTTATATAAACCTTATTGTGAACTGCATTGTATATGCGCTATTTGTGAAAGATGTAATTTATAATGAACTATGAATTTCAGCTTGAATAGTTGTAATTACAGCCTCAATAGCTTTAATTGGTCATTAAGTCTGTTAAGGATCATAAACGTATTACAATATATGCTTGAAAATATAACAAATTTTCTGTTACATAGTCCATTTTATTTTCACTTCTAGAGAAATTCAGCATTCATTGTGGATTAAGGTACATGGAGCAGATACTGAGCTAAGCACAGCAGAAGCAGACACTACAGAATCAAACTGGACTTAACTATATGACTCAATGAGAAGTACAAGAGAGGAATGATCATCTCAAGCAATTGGAAGAACCTTTGTGTCCATTACCCAGACGGATGTCCCTCGGAAGGGTAGTGAGGTAAGAGAACACTAAGGACAGATGACAGTAGATGGCATGGTCCCTAACAGATACACATTGAAACACTCCGGTGGCTGATCGTACAAGAATTGACAAACAAACAAATTCCCTGCCACGCCACCAAAACTTTTGCTGACACTTAGAACGCTGAAATAATCCATCAAAGTGAAGGATTAAGTCTATTGGAAAGTGAGGTGAAATGGAGGGACAGGACATGTCAGGGCTCACCAAGCGCCTAGAACGGAGGAAACATGGATAATGATGGTCAGCCATGGCAATCGAACCTGCGACCTCCCGAAAGCTACTACCGAAGCATCTCGCTGGGTAAACCCTGGGCTTAATGGCCACAGTATCATACTTTAACAGCTCCATTACTGTCCAAAGTTACCAGAATACTGAGTAGTACTACTATTTAGCTTGTTTTTTAGTGTTCTCAGTTCTAATCCCCAACTGTATAATAAATATTGTGACTAAATGACAAAAATGTGGATTAAATAAATCCACTTTATCATCATTATCATCATCAACCTTCAAGATAGGCTAGATAGGCCTGTTTTGGCTCAGAAGGGATCTTCCCTGCGTCTCCGTGGTCTTCCAACATCTCTAATACCAACTGGTTTATACTGCAAGGCCTGTTTGGTGAGTCTTTCTTCTGGCATTCGAGAGAGATGATCTTGTCATTTCAGTTTGTACTAACTGAGTTTGTCATTTAAGGTAAATATTTTTAGTTGTTCTCTTATTGCTTCAATTTTAATGTGATACTTAAGACTACAGCCAGCTACGTACCTCAAAAATTTCAATTTAGCCGTTTCAATTATTCCTTTATCAGCTCTGTTCAGGTGCCAGGTCTCGGCTCCATAAGATATAACAGCCACTGCCATAGTTTTATAAAACGTTAATATGGTATCTCTTCTTGCAAATCCACTTTATTTGTCCACTTGGCCCCGTGTGAACTCTCTAATTTTCACATTTTTATACACAAAACAGATCATACTTGCCTCTTTCCGTTGGACTGACCTTTTATACATCTCTGTTACATGCATCAAGTTGCGCTGGTCTGCTTACCGACTCTGACAAGTGCACCACTGATTCAAACCTCTGATACTCATTGGCCAACTCAACTTGCGGTCATAAAATAAATGTTTAGATTTAATGGAACAAAGTCGAACTCGAAACTTCTAGACTTCCTGAAATCAAAGGTCCTGAATCAATTAGCGTGGTACAAGAAAGGGTCCACTTCCAGCTAATGGCATTAGCGGCTATCTTTGAATATTCCATTGTACTATTTTATTCTCTTGATGGAATACATAAACGGTTAAGTGGAATTACACACTTAATGCGGTAGGCACTCGATGTCGCCGTGACAATATCTACATGTATGTTGATCTCAATTCAATATACAGGTGTATATAAATGAATATCGGGGTTTTAACTCTTTATAATACTTATTTCATACAACTTACAGTTATAAATGACATGTAAACTGAAAAAGCAACTCAAACAGTTTTACCAAGAACCTTATAAATGTTCAATGTGACTACCCTCTGCCACACGGCACACATCAAGGATATAGCTGAGTTCTATCCAAACGTTGATAAGTGTGATTTCAGTAATTGTAGCAACAGCTGCTTCAATCCGGTTTCTTAATTCAGGGAGGTTAGCTGGTAGCGGAGGCACGTACACACGATCCTTGATGAAGCCCCAAAGGTAAACATCGCATGGCGTTAGGTCAGGAGAACGTGGAGGCCAAGCATAGCAAGCTCTGTTATTGGGGCCCTTACGTCCTATCCAGCGCTGGGGTACAGTGACGTTCAACCAATCGGGTTCTTCATTATGCCAGTGAGATGGCGCACCATCTTGCTGGAAAATGAAGTTCTCTGGCTCATTTTCTTCCAACTGATGAAAGAGCCATTGCTTCAATGTATCAAGGTAAGAAGTGCCAGTTACACTTGGTTCACCAAAAAAGAAAGGCCCATAAAATTTTCGCCGTTATACGGCACAAAAAACATTCACTTTAGGGGAATCTCGTTGCATTTGTACCATCTCTTGAGGATTTTCTGAATCCCAGATGCGCACATTATGAGTGTTAACATTTCTACTAAGGTCGATTCATCACTGAAGACAACACGATCCATAGAATCGTCATCGCCATGAAACAAGATGTCATTTGCGAAGTTGGCACCTAATCCATGGTCTGTCGGCCGTGGTCTGTCGGTCTTTGCAAACTGCAAAACACAAAACGCTTTCTGTGTACTAGTCGCCATCTTCGCTACCACCGGTGTCTAGCGGATTGCCACAGACACACTGCACGCACATGCGCTCTGGTGCCAACAAACAAAACTGCGTTGCTTTTTCGTTTGACATATCATTTGTAACTGTAAGTTTAATGTTATAAATATTATAAAGAGTTAAAACCCCGATGTTCATTTATATACACCCTGTATTAAAATTTGGGTTGTGTTATGGGCGTTTACCGCCACTTTTTGGGATGAGATTGGATTTATGCTACCCTCTGCATAACACTAACCGTGCTAGTGCATTTCGTGATGCAGTCATCATTAGGGCTCCAAACTTGATGAAACATCATCGTTTTTCTGCGTCATCACAGACAGTTCAGAATGGAATATAAATAAATCCCTGTTAAAAGGGAACCAATATTAACTACTTTAATTTCGCATCTTTTTTGCATTTTTGTGGGTTTTAAAATCTACTTGTTATTTTATTAGGTAATTATGTACTTTATGTTGCATTTTCTTTAGTTCTTTGCTTTTAAACGCACTTTTTCACGTTACTCGCATGGATACATTGTTGAGACTGCTTACTGGACTCTACTGTTTGTAGTATTCTTTTGGTCTACTAGTGATGCAATGGATTACTTATTACACAGAAAATGAAGCTATTTACAGTGGAGTAAAAAACACTACACAAATAAAAATATTTAGTAAATATTCTCCACTTAACTTAAGAAGGCGATGACAATATTTCAATTATGTTTTTCTGAGATTAATTTCATGGACACTCGCCCACATCTTCAGTCAACACAATTCGTTGTCAGGGATAATATTATAATATTATAAGGGTAATATTATATCTTAACACTTTGATATTTATCTTTACCTGGCGTGTCTCCAAACTCTAGGTAAACATCAATGAAATATGGTTCTGAAGGTTTAACTTCGTTCTAGTTCAGCCGGTCCGGGCAGGCCTTAACATGCAGTATACTTTGTATTGTTATTCAAATGAATAATTTTTGACGGCCGCTTATATAACCTAAGGAGGGAGCAAAGTTCAACCGGACACTCCACCTTCCCGGATTGTTCCAGACCACATGGTTTACAACAAAACGACCTAATAGTTAAATAGCATACAAAATGTGAAATTGATATATAATTAAACATATTTAATCATTTTGTGCATAAATACGAAGAACACCAGGAAAAGAGCTAGAAAGGAAACCGTACTAAAGTTTTATAAAGTCGAATTTGTTACACGACTACGAATAATGGATCTTAACCAGGAGAACTGAGGCAGGAAAAGTAAAGTATGTCATACATTGCTGAGGGTACTAGGTTGAATAAAACTAAATTGAATTATTAGAAACCGACTAATAAAATAAATAGTACACAAAATAACGGAATATTAATAAAATTATTATAAAGTATCTGTAAACGATGAGCTAATCCAGAAAGAAATTAATTGGAATGTCAACGTACCTGTAGAAATGGCAGCACAAATTTGAAGAAGGTGGAAGAGATCACTGGATCCGTATCATGGAGCTTATCCTTTTATCCTGTATCACAGAAATAGAGTAAATTTGCTCCTAACGATAAAACTGACAGATTATTGCCGTGAAGATTGATGTCACAAGTACCACGAGTAAAGCTATGGTGGATAGTTCCATATTAGCACATCTGTCGCATTTCTAGTTATCATGTCAGCTTATGAAGAGCAATGATTTTCTTTTCGGACAACCTGATTCACACCTGATTGGAAAGATTACACACAGATCGATGTAGACTTAGAATAATAATAAGGCATTTCGTACTAGTCCAGCGTTTCAGAGAGATTATACTAATCGTCCAGCAATATTCTTACTTAAAATTAGATTTTATGTTTTATAAGCTGATCTTGCCCACTTCTAAACATTTATTTTTAGTAAATATGTTGTCACCTCCATAACAACAATGCAGATATTTAACAATAACAACAGGTTTATTGTGGAACTAATTTCCATTTTAAGTTCTTTCCTGGCATGCCCTGTACATAAGTTACTATCTTATTTTAATTCACAAATTAGGTGTGAACCCCTTAAGCCAAGCATGTTAAAACGCTGGCTCATCTTCCTATCGCGTCACGTGGACACTGTACAAGCCGACAAAAACCCTTGGTTTGCGTAAATACTGTCGCGAACGCACTGTTGAGACGAGGCGGTGCGGCCGCCGTGTTCAAAGAGACGGGCAGTGCAGTACGTAGATAAACGCTTGCTGAAACGGTTTGGGGGTGGGGGAAGGAGACGGATTTCTGGAGAGTTCGTCTTTCTTCTAGCGCCGTCTTGATTGTTTGAGAACATTCCGGAATATTGAGTAAGCTATAAAAAGAGCCTCCCTTCGCCACTGGGCGTCAGTTGTTAATAGAACTCTGTGCGCGAACAGCTGTTTCAACTTTGTGGTCAATGTCCTTGCAAGATGTATTGTGTATGTGACGTAAATCTGCTACTGTCAGTTTGACCAAAGTGTGTTTCTACGGAAATAAAGAGCAATTTTTGGTGTTTGTAACCAGGACTTTTAATTTCACGAACCCACAAAGTCACAATATCCTCGTTCTCACAACAAACAGTAGCGTAACCTCCAAGTCTTAGAAACGTAACTTCAAGGAGGAGTGGGTACACGATTTTTTTTGTTTTGTTTTTTGTTTTTTGTTTTTTGTTTTTTTGCAGATGTTTACTTTGTTCGAAAGAATTTAGTGATGCAAGGAAATAGAATATTCTGCAGCGTTACGAAACAGTTCACGCAAACCACAGCACAGTTAACGGTTGCTTAAATTTTTCATTATTTATGACGTTAATTATTACGGAAGTACACAGAAAGACATCAGTAGGGGATGGAATACTGAACAATTGTTCTACAACAGCAGAAAAATACTGAATGAAATAGCCGTTTATCTTTTCGTTGTTTACTATAGATTTGAATCGGATAACCCAGCTAGAGGAATTAAAAGTTAAGTTTTAGTATATGGTTCATAGGTTTATAGAGCGTATAAAACATGGGAAATAATTTTCTTTGTTTTCCAGATCCTCAGCAATGGAATAAAAAGCATCACCATTGCAAATGCAGATGCAGTTAATAATATTGCAAAATGATATAGTTGTTAGAAGAAATGTTCGGAAATGGAGGTATATAAACTGTTTCCAATACCTCGTCGTAGGGAGTTTAGCGGTCTTATATTGGCTTCTATGTTGGCTCAACATACATCTGCGAATGAAGCACATAAAATAAAAATATAATTAGAATATCAGATTCCCATGTGTCAGCACAGCTAAAAATGTGTAAGTAAATGCCATTTGCATTCTATTGCTAAGTCTGTCATATTTTTTTGCTGTGTTCTTCCACATAGTGCTATAATGCACCTGATGCCTAGTTTACTTGGTGATTACTATAAGTTATATAAAGTGTCCTGCGCCATGATGTAGTGGGCTAAGGCAGCATGCCTTGGTTCCTGGCCCCGGAAAGCGGCCCGGGTTTGATGCCACCTATATGGTGTGGATTTTATGTCCCAGGTATAGGAACATTTTTCACTCAGCATCGTGAAGTAAGTGAGAAGCTTACGCTAGGTAAGTGGCCCTTGTCGAGATGCTGACCACATCTCCTCCCCGTATCGGTTGAATGATCGCCCACCTCTACATTGCGTAAATGGGCGTGAGGCCGGCAGTCGGGTTTATTCATTACTCTTACTTTATTATTTAGGACGATAGGTAACATCCTTTCACTCATATTAGGAACATAATTTCAACTATAGCTAGCACCCATATTTTACATACATAAAGGAAAATGGTACTTAGACTTTAAGTTCATATAATGAGGTTTAATGTAAAGAAACCTTAATATTGCACTAGTCCTACCAGACATAAATACTACAGCATTAAGGGAAGAGGTAGGCAATTTGTAACCTATTTGAGCGAAATTAATCTATATTTAATTCCTTTTTTATTTTTCTTTCTAAAGAAGTTTTAGGTTTCTGCAAAAAATATCTCATATAATGAGATGTCTCTTCTCAACCCAAAGAGATCGTGATAATTAACTCAGCGCATTCTTGATTCACTTCGTCCAAAATGTTGGTGGAGGGATCTTTTTAAATAGCTGTAGAAAGTGACACACAGCATCTCCTCAGTTTCTCAATAGGTACTCAAGCAAAGAATTGCCATGGAAAGCTTTCCAAACAATCAGACTTGGTTCCAAGGAAAACAGACCCGTCCCTCTCTAACTTGGTAGCATAGAAATTTTGAAACTTTCTCCCAAATTGTTAGGAGTCCTTCACTTTGCTTGTTCATTGTCTTCACAAAGTTCTTCATTGAAACTACTTTAATGAAAAGCGAAAGTAGCAAAACTTCTCAAGTGTTGACCAAGAGCTTAAACTTGACATAATGTTCCCGGAAAGAGATCTTTTGGAAAATTATTTTACTAGCTGTATTATCTCCTAGATAGTACTTCGAGAGTGGTACCGACTTCGAAATCACATTTCCTGTCGTTCAACGCGCCTTTTTATGCTAATTAATACGTGATATTTTCACCTTGTCGAAGAATGCCAACTTTAACTACGGTGAAACAGACATCATTAGATTGATAGAACTCACTCACAGGAAAAGGTCAATGGGAACCTTTATCTTGAGGCGCGTGTGTCTTTTGTTTGGTAATAACGCTCATCCCGGTTGGCGAGCGTACTATTGAATGTTTAGGGTGTTTATATTGTGGTACTATGATTTTTAAACATATTAGTGTAGCAGCAGTGTATTACACAAACTGCTAATTAATTTAGCTAGGCCGAGTGTAGGACACTCCATATGCAGGGTCTTCGAAGAAGTCCAGATGACTATAAATAGTACGCATTACTGTGTAATCCTAAGCAGCAATACTATTTTTCGCGCCGGCAGTGACCAGATGTGGGATAGATTTTGTGATTTTTCGACTTTACACTGCGTCTCTCTTCGTAGGTGCATATTGAACTTATGAGCTCCTTAGCAAAAGTGCAAGAAACGGCGAGATGCATTACTCTGAATATTCTCTACTATTTTTGAACTTTGCAGTTTAAATTTAAATTTTCCTTTTGATTTAACTTAGTGTTGTAAACCACCATATTTTTTGATTTTCACAGTATCTTAATGTTTTAACTGAATGTGTTTAGAATATACATAGATAAGGATTTACTGAATTATGATGCCAGTGCAATTTATATAGTTTACCATCAGGTATACTCATGTCTCACAATAAACACTTTATACTTTTAGGATTGTAGCAGGATTAATGGTCCCGAGTTCGAATCTCGGTTAGGGTGAGTAACCTGGATAAGGTTTTTGTCCGGGATTTTCCCTTATCCTGAAGGACGAATGTCGGGTGACTCTAAGCTCCATGGACTCCGGGCTCATTTGAGCACCATTTCACCCTTCCATTCATCGTCCGATATGACTTGATGGACTTAAGATGGAGTTCTCGGAGTCTTCAGCGATCATGCGGAACGGAATTATTCTCACCTGATGTCCGGCGTTGTGCCTGGGGATGTGGGTTGTATTCAGCCCTCCGAGATGGTGACGATGAAGCCACGAGCTGCTATTTATTCCCGATCTGAATCTTTGGTTCAGATCTGCCACTGTAATATATCGATGTATATAAAATATTCTCCGGATCTGTTCACCGCCTGCGGTGCCGTATGTAGTAAAAGCGGGCGTTAAACACTACACACTACCACTACTACTCCGGATCTGCTCCAGTCTGAGCAATGAGAACTCTTAATGGTCTGACGTAGTCGCGAATGAAAGGTTAGATTTTATAAATAAACTCCGAAACCAATACAAATTTTAACTTTAAAATATCCAGACGTTCAATTTAATTTATATTATTTATACAATTTTTCGTTTTAAACTTGACAATAGTATTGCACACAATTAATAGAAAACGGATAATAAATCTTTTACAACTGAATTTACGTTCTTCCATCAAAACACGCTTTCTTTCCTAGCTGTTTCACCAAAATTATTGATTTTTCATTCTCTCGTAGCCATCACTACCCATCACACCTCGGTTTTACTGGTCCACGTCACACATTACATAATCTCCTTCTTAGAACTACCAATCATAAAACATTAGCATCACATCACTTACATGTTGCTTCATCTCATGACCTACTGAATTTCAACAATTTCCTTTATTATTCAGTCTAACATGTCCATATCGATTCTTAAACCACATATTTAAACATTTTCAACTCTCAGGGCCTAAACCAAAACAACAATTACAGGATATTTTAACTATTTAATTAAACACTTGATTAGTATTTCCTAGATTAGAAACTAGAACCTTTGGAATAAGATTTTATACTGTAATATAAATACTGAAAGAACTCATCTGTGATATAGTGGTCAGTAAATGTTACCATAACTCTTATGAGATGAATTATGCCCCAATCGAATGGAAATAAAATTCCAAAAATCTAAGAGATTGACCGATACGGCATTAGAACCCAGACACCACTAATGAGCAGATTGATAAGCTCACAATACAAACAACAGCTTTTTCTTTTCTACACATTCAGCGGACCCGTAACTGGCTCCCAGCGCGACCAAGAGTGCTCTGTCATGGGGTTACTTGGGAACACCGAGCACTCGACAAGAAGGAACAATAACCCAAGGTGCTCGATCTTGTTGAAATAGGCATACAGCATCTGACTTCAATTTTACATTTCTATGACACCGCCATCTTTTCACTTATTTCAGACTACTGAACATGTATACCATAGCCTACTCTATTTGACCTGCTACTTATAGTGGAGAGAGGCTCAGGCATTTAGATTTACATAGAGGAAGCCATGAAGGCAATGTTAGGAAAAAGATAGAAAAATTATAAATCTTATTTATATATTCTAGTCTCTATAATAAGCTTTTAACATTTTTTCAAACATATTGAATGCTACTTTTGTAAATATAGCTGTATCCTTCTGTGGACAGGAAACAAAAACAAAACTGTGGCTTATTGGCTCCGTCCGTCGTCCGTGCGTGGTTGCTCTCAGGCTAGGTTTTAGCTTGAATGATTTTGCTGGAAGCTCACTCTCCCTCAATAGGGTTTGATCGTAGGTAGGGAAAATGAGTAGATTGGGAGATATTTTTAGTTTATGTGGGTAGTAGGTATACGAGGTAGCATACCACTCCTCGGTACAAGGGAAACAAAATATGAAACTGTTGCATCCTGTTGTTTGTATTAATAGATCTATTCTTATTTGGGCTCTTAAAGTGCATTACTATTGTGAACATACTCAACGGACTCCACTGACAAATCCCTCACCTCCGACACATGCCGTGTGCTACCGCATATTCGAAGGAATATGTGAAAGCTTCAAATAGTAATTTAATGACCTAAACTTTCCCCCATAATTTTCATTAATCATTAATGTTGTTGTACCTGCAAGTCAGATAGATTACAACTCTTAGAGTGCTGTAAATACCTCAGGCCTGGTGTTCGAAATTATAAACTGCTTATTAGAAATAGGAATTCTTAAGATTTCTGTGACAGAAAAGTTGTGGTAAATAATAGATTGTTGAAGAGGAGGAGTTCAAACTGATTCATCAGTCAGCTATAGTTTGATATATAGACAGTTTTATATCATTGGAAAGGTACATATATGAGTAGCCTATAGAATGAATGATGTAGTATCTCATAGGGACGTTTATTATACAGTTCTTCCGGATGTGAATATGTGTACTACAGTGGAGACAGGAATTCTATATCTATATGAAAACTACACATGTATTATATGTAAAGTTAAAGGCGGTTCTAAGCATACTACCTTTAACTCTTGCTTGGTGTCTGGGGTCCTTATAGACCACAAGGCCGCTTTAACTGTGAACGTAGACTTCTCATCTTCCAGATATGCTTTTTGCGTACCTTTTATTATATATTTTTAAAATATACATGGTAATAGTACGGTCGCTAGTACAGAATTTGGAGTTTTTTTGTAACAGTGTCAGAAAACACGCTAGATATATAATATGTGATTTTCCATGTTATATTACAATTTACTACAATAATTAAAACTTGGCAACAATGTACCTTCTGAATCTTCAATGTTATGTTAATTGTTATTAGAAATTCGTAGACAATTCATACACATGCACTCTTGTGACGAATTATTATATAATACGAACACAGATAGCAATTGCGTTTTGTGGAAGTTAGACGAGAAAAAATAAAGGCACCTGAAGTGATAATGTTCTACAACTCAACAAAGTCAGGGGTTGATACTGTTGAGAAGATGGCTAGGCACTATTCAGTGAAACGTGGAACAGGAAGATGGCCACTTGCTCTATTTCTTGATATATTTAACTTAGCATGCCTCAATGCTTACGTCCTGTACTGTAAATGTTTACAACATATGAGAGGTAAAATGCTAGATGTGAATTCCTCAAAATACTGGGAAAAGTGCCGGTCAGACCTGACATTTAAAGATGAATTCTTTCCCCCAACGCATTTGTTCAGCAATAACTCAAGCTGATTTCAAGGATCTTCTAAATAGCAACCAACAGAACCACGATACAGATGTTGCAAATCTGAAACGAGAAAAATGTGATTCCTGCCCTAGTTCAAAGGGCAAGAAAGTGAAGAAACAAGGTGATGAGTGTTATAAATTTATCTGCAAAGAACAAGCAAGAGTGAAAGTGTTCTGAAATTCATCGTCCGATATGACTTAACGTTGGAGGACGTAAATTACATAAAAAAGCATTCATTATTTCAAGTGGAAAATGAGTAGAAGTTTATTTATAATAGGAATTTTTATGAAGTAATAATGGACATCATAATAAAAAATTACAGTTTTGTTATATAGTGTGAGGTAAATGAACATTTTGTGTTAAAATAGTATATATATGGAACTAGAACATGTCTTCATATTTCAGATATAGCTAGTACATAACTTATATAGCTTACAACAATGGAGTTTTAATTTGAAAGATGTGCTTTGGCCTCAAAATAAAGTCATTATTTTTGTGGAAATATTTTACACTTTAGCGCCAAATAGTTGTTAGAATCACTTTGGGGTGAAAAAATAGCCCATATATACCTATATATATAGGTTGATATCATGCGGGGCCTAAACGACTATTATGGTAAGTAATTTTTGCTATCGTAATATATCTCATTTTACTGAAAATATCTACATTTAATGCGAATATTTACTCATTCCGTAAGGTAAAATGAAATGTTTATTCAAATATTGCAATGAAATCTGTAACTTGCTTGTTAACTTGTTAAATTCATATGAAAAAGCGATTGGAAATATGGTAAACAGTTTTAGTCTCCTATTAGTGTTTACAGCAATTCTTTTCCTGTGGTCTATTTCTTCATGTTGTTTCATTCTCGTTATTTGTGCAATGCATAATAATTTCCTCTCTATACTGAATTTATTTGTTGAGATAGAATGTAGCTAACTGAGTCTAATAATATGATGCACCAAATTTACAAAAAGTATCATTCCTCAACTTTTTACAGTGCTCAGGTTTCCTGATAATAATTAACTATCATATTTAAGGTTAGAAAAGTACATAAATTTCCTTAGGATTATGAACATATTCCTAGAATAGGAAATGCATGTTCCATCAAATAGTTGAGTCCAGAGGTTCTACTCCCATCAGTCCTGGACCCGAAGGGCCTCTTTCACCAGGGGGTATTCGAGCTGTCCTAAAGGGCGCCCGGCGTCCTCCGTGGGGCTTTCCATTGGGCAAGGTCTTGATTACTAACAAGCTCCCCCCAATCTGGTCCAAGGGCACAAGAAGGGATGGAAGTGGATACGCCACTTACGCGCGCCAACACCAAAATGGGAAGGCTACCGATATGACCTCGGTGGGACCACCTGGTGATCTAGCACGCCTTCTACTAGCTCTGCGGGCTAGTACCCGTGAATATTAATGGCTTCCCTCAACCCCTGCCGGAGACGTACCCGATCACCCACGGATATCGGGAACCACAGCACTTTCGAGACCAACCCAATCCGAACAACTCCCAAAGGAGGGGCTGGAATATAAGGCCCGTGGTTCCTCTAGTAACGTCAGAGGTACCACGAGTGCTAAGGGTCCGCAGCGTCCGCACCGCGGCAGGTGAAGGGGACGGGAATATTCCATCAAATAACTAATATGGTTCCTCTATTTGTGCAATTTTAGCAGTTTGAATAAATACGTATGTCAAGCCATTACAAAATGTATTCATTTTCCAATGTACCTCCCAAAACAGTTTTGCTATTGCGTATGTTTACTCAATAATATAAATGTTCTTTTATTTAAATTTGTCTTATTGCGATATCGTTAATGGTAACACAAGAGCTAGCTGTTTCGTAATCTTGAAATATGCTGCCACACGTTATCTGTATGTTGAAATGCAAGATAACAAGTTGAGTTTCTCCACGTCTGCATATCACGACGTTTTAGTTCACCCTTTTATAATCCAAATAATGGATAGGCTGAAAAGCGGTTTGTACATTATAAAATGTCTTAAATACTCTCCCAATTTAAGTTCCTCTTATAGAAACTGGATTAGGCTATTTTTCTCTTTTCTTAAACGAAGAAATTTGGTATCTTTTACAAGCGTCAACACCTATGGAGTTGCTGTATGGGTTACTTTTCCACAACTGTTGTAAGACAAAAGAAAAATTACTGGTAACAAAAGTGTGAAATCTGTAAAATTTGTTTTCTCTTAAAAATGAAACTGAAATATTGGTAGTGACAACTGGAAAATTAAACCAACATATGAAATGTGAATTCTGATATTAATTCCGTAAGTTGCACCTTGTTCATATTTATTATTATTCTATCTAAACGATAATTTTTATTAAATATTTTTAAAATAGTTGTGAATATGTGCGGTGGTTTTCTGTAGATATGGTACAGGAAACATCCCTCATTATTTTTGCGCACGTATTTCACTAGCATTTGAATTTTATTTTTATTCTGCAAATTTCCTAACGAATTAAACCCTTATGTCCTCAGCAATGTTCGCACTAATATGAAAATACACTCATTTTCTTTATAGTTGTTGCTTTAATTTTCAAGCACTAAATAGACCCTTTTCTATAATTTCTTTGGCACCTATAAGCAGGTTTGAATTGAATAAATAGCTAGTTAACTTATTTGCTTACCGTTTATTTTGAAAATATGGATTAGTCTTGTGTAGCGTATAATCTGCGTTTTAAGTTACCCACATAGTCACCTTCCTTTAGCTTTATTTTACATCTATTTATGCTACCGAAACGTGACATTTTGTGCTATTGAAGTGCTATTCTGTTGACTTTAGTGCACATAGTGCACTTGCGAACCGGAGATGGTTTAATTGTTGCACATCCTTCACTTTCATAAAGAAAAACCTGCTCAGAGGATGTCCGCTGAATTAAGCGTGTTTGCAGATATAAGGTACAGGGTGGCTCTTTTCTACTTTTCGAATGACATGTAATTTTGCCTGTGTATTCGATGTTTATGTAAATCTTAATTTACCTTTCATAATTATAAGCAACTTTTACTTAAAAGCTGGGACCAATACAGAGTGTGATGCTCGTAATTTGAATATCTTACATACAGATCATGGCATAGCATAAATGAGAGGTGGATCAGAAAACATGGTCCTTAGGTAGGTACTGTACTTCTCCCATTTCGGACATAGTTCCATCATTCTGAAACCTAGCACATTACCTGTTGCATGTAATTTCCCCACATTATGTGACATTATGACAAGGTTTGAGGAATAACTTCAACCAATGAAATCTTTTGTTCCCATGTCTCTGATTGTAGGAGGGATGAGGTTAGAGGATAACTAGGTAACCGGACAGAGGAGAAACGACAGTGGAGGAGGCTCTCTAACAACTAAAGATTTGAGGTCCCCGTTGGCGGTTGGTATAATCAGCTCATCTCCTCTATGGGTTTCAAATCCTCTGCAGGGCCAGAAATTTAGAGATCTCTCCGGATCCGGAGGCCAAGTGTTACACAAAGTAAATCCTAGCCATGCACACCAAAATTTCCGTCGTCACTTAAAAACATAAAACAATTAACCAGATGAAAGGCAAAATGTAATGAAAAGTGAGATGAAATGAAAGACAGGAAATTTCGGGGAGTGTAACTATCCTTCCCAGCACTCGCCCAGCGACCCGCAGAAACATTTCGAAAAGCCCATCGGTCAGGAAGGTCGCCCATGGGAATCGAACTCGGACTACAGACGCTATCGCCTGAGCTGTATCAGCCGTTTAACAGCTAAGCAGATGTGGTAGTTAAATGTGTTTCTTTTCAGTATTAATTTCCACATGTTACACTATGAAATAATCGTGCCTCTTATAATTTAAAAGAAAAATTAATATTTATCCCACTGCTCAAAGCGGCTAGTTGCAAAAGTTCACGCATATATGTCTGATGAATGTTGTTCAGGTCCATGTGTGGAGAGCTGTCAGGGACATCCCATACGAGGGTGACAGTTCAGTAGGAGTATTCCTGGTTCGGGGGTAGGAAAATTTGCAACCTGTGTAAAAGTTTGAACTGTAGCTGTTATTAAGTATGTTGTTCATCGTAGTGTGAGTGAGAGAAATAACAACGCATATAAATGCAAGTAGAGGAGTTCATCTCACACTCGGGAATACGCTGTTCATGCTGTAATCCCTATACATATATTAAAGCCTAAATGGTAGCTTCCATAGGCTTTAATTATTGCAAATAATATTAACAAAAATTAAATTAACAATTGATAGAGTCGACATGAAAGATTCAATGCCACGTCCGGGATTTAAACCACGGAACTACTGGTTTCCGTCCAGTCGCTCTTACCCATTGAGTCGCCATAGCCAATTTACCGTCATGACACTAAATTCCTTAATTGGCTCATATATTTCTCCAGTAAACCACTAGGGGCTCTCGTATCAGGCTCTCCTCCCAGGCTTCATCATTTAACTGTTAATATTTAAGTTAATTGAATGTAAATTAATTATTTTTTCCCACTAGCCGTATACAGGCGTAGTTATTCACCTGATAGGGTCAACATGAGAAATTGATTGCCACGGCCAGGATTTGAACCACGGATGAAGCCTGGGACTCAAGTACTTACAATAGTAAGTCGCCACAAAC
Source organism: Mantis religiosa (assembly GCA_030765055.1). NCBI lineage: Eukaryota > Metazoa > Arthropoda > Insecta > Mantodea > Mantidae > Mantis > Mantis religiosa. The sequence continues at coordinate 81,692,101 of CM060949.1, forward strand.
GGCTTATCTTGGATGTGATAGCCCCTAGTGGTTTACCAGGGAAATATATGAGTGAATTCGAGAACTTAATGTCGTGACGGCAAACTGGCTATGGTAGCTCAATGGGTAAGAGCAACTGGACGAAAACGTTGACCCGTGGTCAACTTTTATGTTATATATATTTGAAATCATGCATTTGAATTAGCTGTCTAGCTTTCTTGGCCTTCCTACCGATCTTCTTCCTTTATATTTAAATATCATTGTCATTTTTTGTATCCTATCCTATGACATTTTTTGCAGATGCTCTACACAAATTACTCCTCGAGCCTTATATTAGTTTAAGTGGCTGCACTTTTATTTCCTCTCTAATATGTTCTTGTCTTGTACTTCTTAACAGACTGCTTGAATTTTGTAATTTTGTTTTATTCTTCTTTTAGGACCCGGACCACCATTTCATACATCGCCATAAGTAATAACAAGTAAATAACCAATACATTTTCTGGATTTTTAAAAGAACAGCTTCACCTGTTTTATGTGCACATAAGTTTCTACACAAAAGTGGGTATTTAACATGAACCGGAGCGTTTTATTTACTTCTTGGTACGTGACGTGGGAAGTTACACATTTATATTTCATTAGTTTGACATGCAATTCATGAACCACAATGAGAAGGGTTGATAATCCTGGGCATTTGTGAAGCACTCTATCTAATTTTCCATGAATGTTAACACCAGTACAGCCAGGGGCGAAGTTTTTCCTTTTACTTCTTCAATTAAATTAAGTTCGTGGTAGTAAGGTTTTCCCGAATACTCAAAGGCAATAATAATGCAAGCAGAAATGAAACAATCTGATTTAATATATGTAATGTAAATATGAGTGAATTAATATTTGCAGGACTCTTGTC